>BSBM01000807.1:75000-678842 GCA_027924585.1 Larix kaempferi
CAACATTATGTTATGTGGTTAAGTTGAGGCCGACCTAGTAAAGGTTATTAGGAAAGTCAAGTCACGTATAAATAGAGTGCGGGAGGCACTCTATTCGATCATTCACTTTCTCACTCATACTGTCATTGGAGAGTAGCGCACTTGTGGAGGAGGAGAAGTTGCTGCTAGGAGAAGACTATCTCTTATGCTTGGGTTGTATCATTGCTCTATCTATCTCTGAGGAAGTTGTGGGGTTTTTCACCTTTATAGTTTTCCCCAGTGAAGCTCTGTGTGTCTATTGTCTTTTGTGTGCTTGCATTATTATGTCCATGATTGATATGTTGTAGATATGATGTACATGTTGTTCTCTCAATTAAGATCCTAGATCAGATTGAAGTAAATTCTAAAAAATTAAGATGGTATCAGAGCTAGCCTGAAAGAAGGCATGGTATGGCATTTATGACACTTGTTGCACTTGCAAAGCTAGGGCTTGATATAGAAAAAACCAGTCATTATAGCACTCTCGCTATAAATCCATTTTGAAGAAGTTTCAAGATCGGAAACTTTTACAGGTCGAAGATAAGATCCCAATGTACCTTGTGTCTGAAGCACAACTTCTAATTAATTGTACTTTTTGTTTTATGTTCTATACAATCTAGGGTTTTTGCCTCTTCCAGATCTCAGTCATAAACGGGTTACCTAGGAAAAAAGGTCACAGCTTGGGCTAGGAAGCTCCAAATGAAATTTCGTAAAAAGTGACAGGTAGGGAACGGATTGTACGTTCACAGGCCAAAGGTTCAGTGGCCTAAAGTGAACCAGTGACACGTGGCACTTCGTACAAGTTCGCTCTCCTGTTTTATCCCATAAACAAGTCACATTGCGACACTTGGCATAACTCTCTCTCAAAGAATCCAATTGAGTTCAGACTTGCGAGGTTGGAAGATGATAGGTCAGGCTACCACAGGTCGTAGGTTCAGACCCTGTGGATTCATAATTTCAGAGTTACACCAGAAAAATCAGGTGCATATTTCTATCAAAACAGAATTAGATTTTGAGCACCTTCATTCATGGCTACGGGAATTTAGGGTTTCGAAGAATGTTGGAATTTTTGTATCGGACACCATGGATGGATACTCCTCATCAAAATCGAAATTTAGAGAGGAAGATCAAGTTTTTTGATTGGGAAGAAGGTCAGGCTTGATCAAACCCTAGTTCGAGACTTTGATTGGAAAAGTGAAAAATTAGGGCTTCTCCAAAAATGGGAATTTTTTAAATCTGTGACCATAGATAGAAGCTCCTTGGAAAAATCGAAGTTTAGAGATTTGGATCAAACTATTTGGTTGGGTGAAGTTCCGGGAAACTTCAACCCTAATTCAAGGTCCTCCCTAATGAATCCAGAAATCTAAAAGGCAATTTTGAGGGGTGAAACTTTGCAGTTTTCAAATTCTGAGTATACCAGCTTGACCAGCTTAGAAAGGCACATCTTTCTATCCTTTCAGAAGTTTGAAATTCAAAGTTTGAATTTTTAGGGTTTCTCTGACAAACCCTAATCCAGCTCTAGATCCAGTTTCTGCAAATCAAAGTGGATTGGGAATGGATTAGTCACCTGCATTTGTGAAGAAGTTCCTGTTTCAGAGGGAGTTGAGGCTAAAGCCTTACATAAGAAGATTACAAGCAATCTCGATAGGTATGACTTATCCAGGTATGTTTTGAGATTTGTTCATGATTAAGCTTATGGTATGTTTGTCTTCATTAAGGTTAATACAATCTTGATTAACTTTAGACTTGTTGTATCACCTTAATAAAATTATGAATGCATATATTCATTGATTAGGGTTTTGACACTTATGATTGTACTAATGCATTGTGGTGTTGTATGAGGTTGATGTTGTCCGCTAACATGAAAGGTACATCAAGAAAGACAAATCATGTTCTAGTTCAAGAACATATGACCATGGTGACATGAAGAAAAAGATTCATCCATTGTCATGGATCACCTAGAAGCTCTACTTACGAGGTATGTATAATTTGGTTCTACAATGCTTAACCTATGATATATGCAGGTTACTAGCACAAGTCATTGAAGAAAACAAGAAGACATCATGTGGGTATGTTAGACATAACTAACTAACACATTAATCCAAGTATGTTTTTCCTATATCAAGTTAGAATCTTACCTTGTGATAGGATCTCTTATATAAGTATACTTGGTATGATTGATAATGATTATTCATGAAGCTATAGGTTTGAGTAATCATGGGTTTAGGTATATTATGTTTCTTACTTTAATCGGTGATATGACTAACCAGAAGAGTCCTATGGTCAAATAAGAATTTGCATGAGGAAAGGAAATACTCCCTGAAACCTTGAATACTAGTGCTTGTGATAAATTATCTGTGTATGAAATGATCTTGACTATACATGTTTAAGATTACTTAGAATCATAATATAGTATTGAGATTATACTAATGAATGTATGATAGTGTATGAGACCTCAAGGATAACACAATGATGATACTAGTAAGTATACATAAGTGATCGAGGATGGATATAAGTTCAAGGACAGGTAATCCAGGAAGCAAAGATCAAGAGGGAGCACACTCCAGTAGTTCCTGCAAGGAAGCAAATATTGAGAGGGAGTCCACCATACCACCAAACAAAGATAAGTATTTGAATTGTCATTTCTTGCATACTTGTTTGTTTAAATAATATTGCTCAATGATGTATATGCTTATGTTCCTAAACATAGGGTGTGTATTATGCATATTAGAATAATTACATTAATGAAGAGTATACTACTAATATGCATGTGATGGGTAAGTGGCCTATGGCATTGTACAACATTCCATTGCTACTTATCTAGAATGAAACCTCTTTGCTGACATGTTGGGAGTTGTGCACACTCTTAACAATGTTCTGGTAGAGATTGGAAGGCATCTAAAAAGTTACGGGATATGGATAAATGTTGTATTGAAGCATTGGCTAAAATAATTGCATGAATGTATGACATATTTCTTTATGTGTAAGAATTTGTTCTGAAAACTATGAGATGTTTTCTAATCATGCAATTTAACTTGTTTTGTAGGAAAGATCGTATACCGTAACCTACAAAAGAAGGACTACAACATTTGTTCCAGCAACAAAGCTATCTATTGAAGAATCTAAAGTTCCCAGGATTCGGGATGCAGTAATGTAAGAATGCCATGATCGAGGAATACCAGTCGATCATGAAGAATGATGTTTGGGATGCGGTACCAAGACCTAAAGGGAAGTCTGTTGTGACTTCCAAGTGGATCTATAAGATCAAGCATGCTGCATATGGTTGCATAGAGAAATAAAAAGCGAGGTTTGTAGCTTGTGGCTTCTCCCAAAAAGAGGGAATAGACTATGAAGAGTCTTTTGCTCCTATAGCCAGATACACTTCCATCAGAATAGTACTTTCTCTAGCTGTAGTGATGAAGTGGAAGATACACCAGATGGATATGGTGTAGTCTATGAGGAAGTGTATGTGGAGAAGGCACTTGGTTTTGAGACACATGACAGGGTTTCATATGTGTGTAGGTTGAAGAAAGCCTTGTATGGCTTGAAGCAAGCTCCTAGGACTTGGTATGGTAGGATGGACAACTTTCTATCCAGTTTGGGCTTTACCAAAAGTAAAGCAGATTCCAACCTTTACTACAAGGTTGAGGAAGGAAATACAATGATACTACTTGTAGCTAGGGTTTTACCCCTAGCTTGTCCAAATGAGCACCTACTAAGGAGAATGGACTCCTTAGTAGCAGTTCAGTAAATGTAAATAATTAAGCTAAAACAGAAAAGTAAACTAACTTAAGACACATGCATGAAAAATAAACAACAAATTTAAATAATGGTTTTGTATTGATATTACCTTCAATGTGAAGGTTGATGAAGCTCCTTGCAATGTCCAAGAGGGTTGCTCCAAGCTCCAATGTGCTCCTTCTCTTTATCCAATGGTGGAAATGGGCCAAAGGTGGCTCTCAAGGTGAAAGTAGTTCAATGGTGAACTAGGATTTCGAGAGAGATTTTGGCAGAGTAAGGGTATGTTTGATTGTGGATGTGGAATAAGGGATCTCCATCACCTATTTATAGTTTTTTGGTGGTGGAGTGCTGACCCATGGTTTTAGGAAACACATGGTTTAGGGCAGCTGTATAGGGTTTTTTCCTCCTTTTCCTCATTATTTTATATTTTTTATTCCCTTTTTAGGGGGTTTTTGCTATTTTAGAGGAATTTTGGATATTTTTGGAGGAAAAGGGGGTTTTTTAGCCTTTTTGAGGCTATTTTGAGGGTTTTGTGGCCTTATGGAGGCATTTTAGGCCCTTTGGAGGCTTTTTAATGGGATTTTTTGGGATTTTAAGGGAAATATGGTAGGAAAATGGACAAATGAGCCATGTAATGTGGTAGATGAGGTAGTGAACACTTTTTGGGTGTTAACAGATTGCCCCCTGATGTGCGAGGGCAGGAGCTCATCGTATGGCCGATGGACATCATAAGTCATGAATGGTTTTTCCTGGGTGTGGAGAGAAGAGAAGAAACAAACCGGAGCCCGAAACGACGATCCCGAACAATTGCAAGAACTAAAAGTACATAACCTCAATAATGGATGAGGAATCATCTGATCATATAGACGAGGCGGGCATTCCCATGCTCGTATCAGGATATAACATAACATAAACAATGGGGTCCAAAAAGGGGACCTGAAATATACATGACCTCAAAAACTGAAGGAGGAATAATCTCAATATATGGACGAGGCGGGTATACCCATGCTCGTATCAAGATACATAAACAGAACTGTGAGGCTCGAAAAGGGGGACCTGTAAGATACATAGCCACTGTGTACATCATAAGAGTCCAGAGGGGACACAAAATCTGGGACATACTGCTGAGCTGATCATGTGGTAACTGAAGAACTGGTGCACTGGAACATCAACAGTGTAGCTGACTGGGGTACCAGAGGAACTGATGAGCTGCTAGATCATAATGACTGGGAGCCATCACCTCGATGGTACACTGAACTGGAACTGATCTGGGACTGAAACTGGGTACTCAAGGAAGCATGTAACTGGATGGCTTCCGAATACAAACGCCAACGCAGCCCGGACATCCACAGGAACATATAACTGGTCGTTCCGAAGGGACTCACCAATGTGCTAGAGTCGGGGGAAATCCGGGGTCTTCGACTAAAAACTGAAGTGATATAACCCTACGCGATTCTCGACGATGCGATCAAGGTGCTGAAGTCGAGCATGTGAGAAACAACTACTCGGAGAGGCAATGATGACTCCTCTCAAAATGGTCCGTAGGCACTTACCACAGATGATGATAAGTCCAAGGCGTAGGGACCTCTGGGCCTATCCTCTGGAATAGAGGGGTTGTCGTCGACAGAGGGAGACCTGCAACTATCAAGGCAATGATGTTTCCTTGACAGGAGCGCGAGGTGTAGAACCGAAATGTGATAGTACTGATGGCAGGGCTGACCAAACTGGGAGGGACAACTGGGCAAGTAGAGTGGGTGGACTCAAACTTCCTTTGTTCAGAGTATAATAATGGGAATGATCTGGAAGCATATGAAACTGACTGAGGGGAAAGGGATCATAGCTGAATTGGATAGGGGAGGGTGACTGGTCTGAGGGAGACTCAAGCTGGTATAAAATGGCAGGATACTGCAGAATACTCTGAACAAAGGCGACCTGATTGGGGGTGCTGCCGAGATGATCGATCATAGTGCCAGGAGGCACAGGAGGGTACTTCTTCATGGGTTAAAGAACTAGAAGAAGTTTGTGTAAAATGATACTGTCGTGTGGATTTTACAAGCCCAGGACAGTTCATGCTCGTGGTTGCTTTCAATTTTAAGGAGTCTGAAAGCGATAAGAAGACTCTGAAATGATGGAATGGTACTGTCGTGTGAATTGTATGAGCCCAGGACAGTGCATGCTTGTGGTTGCTTTCAATTTTAGAGAGTCTGAAAGCAAATAAGAAAACTCCAGGGGGTTGCTTTTTCGTAGATTTAGTCTCCAAGGCCCAAAGAAGCATAAAAGGATGCAATGAAGAACTCTTCTAGCCGGTGTGACTAGAGTATTCATTTTTCGTAAGTAGTCTACCAGGTCCGGAAAAGGGTTAAACTTATACCAGATAGACGCCCTTTCAGGTACTTTAACGAGCATGAAAGGAAGCAATATTGCTCGGCGATCTTTTCATTCTTTTAGGAGTCAGAAAAGAGCTTAACGGAAACTCCCTAAGTGCCTTTTTCGTAAAGGACTTGTCCGGCCCGAAAAAGGGATAAAATTATACCGAACAAAAGGAATGGCCAGGAAAGGAGGAAGTGTTTAGCAAGGATCAGTAATGATGATCAAGAACGAGGGTAGCGGGGAACACTGGTGGGCCTCCTTGCGGGGTATATGAAATGGTGGCAAAATAACGAAACATTTGCAGTATGACAGGAGTGAATGGCTCATGTAAAAGTGTGGAACAATCCGATGGCGGCCGATGTGGCGCGCAAACCGAGGCAGCAAGGTGTTGGGACACAATGTTGAAATTGTACCAAGTGAGAGCGAGAAATGATCTCAAGCATCATCACGAGCTTGGAAAAATGAATCCGGCGATATAAAGGGTGTCAAAAACGGGTAACGGCCGCTGTGGCACGCACACCGAGGCGACAAGGGCGTTTTGGAAAAATACCCAAAAGATCGGGGGGTGAGAGCGAGAAATGATCTCAAGCATCATCACCGGCTCAGAAAAATGAATCCGATGATATAAAACATGTGAAAAACGGAGAACGGCCGATGTGGCACGCAAACCGAGGCGATTAGTGGCGTCTGAAAAATGGGCAAAAAATGATGGGTAAAAAATAATGCAACGAGGTGACCATCATGACGGTCTCATCGTGCTGATTCCAATGGTGGAAAATATGTGTAAAACAAAAAGGGAGCAAACTGGACAATGCGGACCAATGGGGCCGCGAGTTATTTTAAGGATAAAAGCGTTTAAGGTACAACCCGTTACGCGGGTTGCGCAAAGGATGGCCTTCAGAGTCGGCGAGGATGTATGCCCCCTTGCCTAGGAAGGTCTGCACGATGTAAGGGCCTTGCCACATGGATTCAAACTTCCCTTTTCCAGTTTTGTCATGGGCTTGGCCATAGGCGAGGACGAGGTCCCCTTCATAGAAAGTTCGAGGGTGAACATGTTTGTCGTAACCGGCTTTGGAGCGGTTTTTGGCAGCTTCAATGTTCTGGAGGGTGGCGCGACGGTCTTCATCAGTTTGTTCAAGTGTCAGCAGACGCTGCTCGAGGGGGGAGGTGAAGATATCACGGAACTTGTGGAAGAGTTGTTTGTAGTCCTCAATCTCCTGCTCGCTGCAGGAGGCTCCTAAAGTAATGAGGTCAGGGGCACATCCTGGGAATTTTGAGGTAGGAATAGGACGTTGTTTCTGACGGACGGGGGGTACATCAGGCCATGTGTCAATGTGATGCCCTATAATGGCGGGGTCACGACCGGGCATTTCGGTATAGGACCAGGCAAAGACATCACGGAATTCTCTAAAAAGGTTTATGTAGTCCTCAATCTCTTGTTTACTGCAGAAAGCTCCTAAAGTGATGAGTTCAGGGGCACGTCCTGGGGCAGCGATATCGACTTGGATGACGGGTGAGATGTTGGCCATGTTACCTTCCTCGAAGGCGTCAGGAGCAGGAATAGGGTCCTTGAACCAGTCTACCTTGGTGGGGAGGAAGTCTTTGGATTCAACCACAAATTGGGTAGCGGTGCTAGAGGAAGATACTTCTGGAAGGAAATACGAACGATGGTGCATGTCATCCCAGGGATACTCCGGGGCAGTGAAGGCCTCAAGAATCTCCTCATCGGTACGGAAAGTTTGCGTCATCAAATCGGTTGACGAGGGGGTAGTGGTTGAAGAGATCATATAGATGATATTAACCTCTCCAGAAGGGGGAGAAACCGGGGGGTAGATCTCCTCAATGGTGGGTGGTGCCGTCTCAAGATCCAGATTGTTCATCTCATAGAGAGCTGCTCTGTAATCCGGGAGATTGGGACAATGATGGGAATAATGCCCGTAAACACCGCATATGGCACAGGGTTGGTTGGTACGCAGGGATTTGTCTTTGGGATTAGGGGTGGGGTTTAGTTCGACAACCGGGATGTTGGGGTCATCGTCGAGCATCTGTATATGCTTCTGCAATGCTGGTAACTGTGGGCATTGGTGGGTCGCATGGCCCAACTCGTCGCACAGCGAGCATTTGGGAGGAGCACTAAATACTGGAGGGTTTTTTACTATCTTGGGAGGTGGTACAGCAGTGTAAGGTTGTGGACCTCTGCCCCTAGTGGGCTTGGGAGTAGGAGGAGGAGTCGTGGAGGACGAAGGGGTAGAGACACTGGGAGGTGGCTGAGAGGTAGTAGCCATGGGTTGCACCGATTGGAGGACGACGTCTGGTGTCGGCGGGCGAACGGGAGGCGAAAGATACCATACGGGTAATCCCATAGTTAACCCAGGGAGGCTAAGGGTAGCCATGACCGGGGCGCTTACTACTCCCGATGGAGGGACTAGGAAGGGGATCGTATGGATAGGTGTAACACCAATGTGGCTAGGTACCAATGGTGGTTTTGGCAACAAGGGTGGTTGATTGTTAGTTGGTTGGTTGTCGTGGGACAAGGTACATAAGTCAGACACTTCGGGCGTAGATGACGGGGGAGGAATGGATTGAAAGGTGGAGGTCATCGGCGCGTCTGAGTAGACTCTAGGTCCCGTAGAGGAAACAAACGAGCTGGTGGCACGAGAAACGGGTTGTTCAACCATGGGGAGAACATTTTCAGGTGCCGCGGGAGCACTGGGATCATAGTAGGTGAGCTGGTCAACCTTAACCACGCGTCCCTCATGGGGGAACATCATGGTGCGAAAGACGGAAGAGGCAACCGCCCGCATGGCATACATGTAGCTGCGACCAAGTAAAAGGTTATAATCCAATTGGGCATTGATGACCTCGATGTCAATAAGGACGGTTTTACCACCTAACTGGACAGGGACATTGGCTAGGAGGCCTTGGGGCTGAGCCGAACGACCGTCATAGGCGCGTAACGCAGTGGTGGACTGCTGGAGAGTGGGGGATCCCAACTTCTGCCACACGAACGTAGACATGACGCATGTGGAGGAACCTTCATCGATGATGCATCGATGGATGAAAAGATTCCGAACGGAAACAGAAACTTGGAATGCTAAGGAGGAAGGCAGGCGTGGTTCGGATTGGTCCAAATCAAATGCCATCAGATTCGAATCATTTGGGTCAATCCCCCCAATGGCGGAGAGTAAAGTTTTGCGCTGGTAAGGGCAGTTCTTCAAGACTTCTAACGCAGACATGGCTGTGGGAGATTGGGCTAGGTCGTCTACAATGTTGTAGTTTGACGCAGCACGTGCATTGGGGTTATTGTTGATACGGCGAAGTGGGAAACGAGGGGCTTTGGGAGCGCCATCTAGTGGAGGTGGAGGAATACGTAACGCTTGATCGGTGGGATGAGCGTTAGTAGGTTTGTCTGTGGGAGGTACGTCAGTGGTGGAGCCATACTGGTTCCGACGAGTCTGGAGGTTGACATCAGCGGAAGACATCATCAACAAGTGGTGGGTTTCTGAGTCAAACATGGGTTGATCAAGAGCAGCATACGTGATTTGTTGTTGGGGTTGCACGTTGGCTTGAGGGGGAGCCAACGACTGAGTGTTCACGACGCCTTGTGTTGGTAAGGGGTTTTGCAGAACCAAAGGAGGCTGCTGAGGCTGAGGGGGGTTAGGTGGTGCCTGAGGAGCCGCATGCCCTTGGCGGTGGGCATCATCAACCCAGAGCTGCCGAGCTCGCTCTAAGTGTGGCCAAGCATGCGTGTAGTGTCCATAGACCCCGCAAATAGAACAAGGGTGGTTCGTTCGCAAATTGGGGTTTTTAGCCTGCTTGGGCGGGCGATCAGGGTTTTGATTAGCGGGGGCCGCATTGTTGTTATCGGGGGGATTAGCCGGTTGACCGGCTTGGTCTGCAAGTTGGTTGTTCCCACGATTACGGCCCTTGCCGCGGTTCTGTTGGCCCTGGTTGCGTTGGTTGTTCTGGTTCTACTGTGGATTTTGTTGGGCATAGACTTGCCCTTGGGCAGCAGGTGGATTCTGAGGTTGCACAGGTGCGGGAGCAGGCTGCGGTGGATAATATGCAGGTGGAGGTTGAGCAGGTGCAGCAACTTGAGGGGGTTGCTGATATGGCTGCGGAGTGGGTTGTGGATTTGCCGCAGGGGATGCCTGTGGCGGATAATAAGCAGGTTGGGCCTGTGAAGGCGCAGGAGCTGGGGCAGCCTGCTGATGGTAGTAAGGCTGAGGTGCGACTTGGGGGGCATAAGCGGGAGTCGCATGACCGAAGCACTGAGGAGGACATGCGGGTCCATGGTGATGGTGATGTGTCATGGGAACATATGAGTTGGTTGCTCCAGACTGTGAGGTAGCCCGTGAAAGGTCGGGGCCAAGGGTAGGACGTGCAATAGAAAATGGTTGAGGATGTGAAGAAACACGGCCAATGATACCGTCTGCAGCGTGGGATGCCCCCGGCGCATCATGCTGGGAGGACTCGCCGCGAGGGGCGTCAGGTATAATGGTATAAAGGTAACCCGACTGGGCATAAATGAGGTCGAACTGCTGTGCCTTAAGGATGGCCTCTTCTTCAGACTGGGGTCTTTCTGATGCTACATCCTTAGCAATAACAGGGAGAAGGGATTTGAGGAACCAATCTAGGAAGATACGGTCGTCTAGTTTGATCTTGCATAAGCTACGGTGTCGACGCCACTCATGGATGTGGTCCGTGATATGGGTAGCCGTGTTTTGTCTGCAGGATAGGATGATCTCAACGCCCGCGTCATAGCGGACAGGCAACTGGAAGAACTGCAGGAAGGTCGAGGCAAGGGAAGCAAAGGTGGCATGGGTCCCATGAGGTTGCTCGATATACCATTTGGCTGCAGAGCCAGTGAAGGTGCGCTGTAAGAGACGGAGGCGAACAGAGTCATCCACTATGGAGTTAGAGGAACACCATAGGTGGAAAGACATGATATGGTTTTGTGGGTCCTCACCGGCCTTGCCCTCGAACTTAGGGATGTCAGATGGGAGCTTGGTGGGCATATGAGGCCACGTAGGGTCGTGTCGAATAGGGTCATTGGTCAATCTGGCCAGGTCAGGTAGGTTGAGGCTAGCCATGAACGGAAAACTGGAAGAAGGATGTGACACAGTAGTGGGTTGGACCAAGTTGGGGCCAATGCCCCCAAGTGGAGGGGCAGGATTTGGGATGGTGCCCCCAAGTGGGGGAACTAAGGTGGTGGAGGATGGTCCAGCACCACCGTGGGTAGTGTGAGCCACTGATGTAGTGGGGATAGGGATTCCTACTGCGGGAATAGGTACCGTGAGGGGAACGGTAGACGAGGGTCCCATGGAGAGCATACCCAAAACAGGTGTAGTAACTGGTGTAGTGGTGGATGTGCCACCAATGGTCCCTATAACAAAAGGAGTGGAAGTCGTGCCAGCCATGGGGCTAGTAGGGGCAGTGTAAATAGGGTTCTCAGACTCTTCGTCAGAATCAGAGGTGAATCAAGGAGCGTCAATATCTGGTGACGGAGTCCTATGTCGCTGGCGAGTGGAGTCAAGTGACAAGGCTCTAGATCTGTGATGAGTGGTATCAACGGATGATGATCGGAATCTATGACGTGTGGTGTCAAGAGAACCGTGCTGTGGGGGCTCACCCCTGAGGCGCCGAGAATGTCTCGGGGACTCAATGGTGACGGATGGTGTCAAATCTCTGTGGGTTGAGGTGAGTAGAAAAACAGCTCAAAAAAGTCTAATGCAACCGAGTGTGCAGAAGGAGAGCTAAAAAACAAGGCACTCAGGCCAACAACCAACTCAAAACACCCACTGCAACAACTGTGCTACAGTAGGTGGAGTATCAACAAAGATGGTCAGAATACCAACAAGCAGCAGGTTTCCTAAAAAGAAAAAATGGTGGACTCACTAGACCAAAGGGAGGTAAAGGAGCATGCAAACACCTAACTAAAAGTATTCTGACTCAACTAAACATATCCTCTGCAAGGTGATGAAATCCAAGTCAGACAATATGAGTAGGAAAGCCAAGTGGCTATGATTTCCCCCTACCGGGAGGGATACCGGGTAGTCAATCCTAGAAGAATGGCAACTAAGCTACCCCGTTCATGACACGTCCAGAAAGGTGAATCTGCCGTTTAGTCCATTTACCGCAATACCCCTATACAGGGATATCCCGCGAACCGCAAAAGGTAGCCCTTCGGTTACTGAATGGAGTGCGGTATTCCACTCAAGCCTCCGGAACCAGTCTCCCGACTTCAACCCTCCTAAGGGAGAGGCCCTCTGATAAACTGGTCGTGACCGTGCCACAAAGTACTAGGGGATTTTGGTTCCCTATTTGGACAACAACTATGTCTCAAGTGAAAGTAACCGAGGGGTGTTATTGGAAGCCTCTCCCCCCGATCCTACCTAACTACAATGATTCTTTTGTGTTCCCCAAGTGGGGTTAGAATGTTGGTTCAGTTAGGTACTTTTTAAGGCTCACTTGATTTATGTGACAGAGTGTGTGCTCGTGAGGTTATGAACCCAAAATAGAAGTGCCACAAGGGGGGAAACTTCTAACTATCAATAATGCTGGAATTGAAACTTTAACTTGCAAAATTTTCTGAATTAAAAAATACTGAAATTTTTAAAAGATTCTGTAAAGGGAACAGAAATTATGTTGCAGAAAGGCTGTAAGGAAGTGGGACTGCAGGTAGGACAGGGGGCTGTTCAGATGCAGAAAATATTGTAGCAAAAAGGGGCTGGGCTCAAAACAAGAAAAATGCAGAAATCAGACCGCGGGTATGTGGCGAAGCAGAACAGGCAGACTGCGGGTTTGAGGGAAACAGACGCGGTCAGGTCGCGGATTTCGGGCCAACAGAAGCAGTCGAGACGCAGGAAATAGGGAAAAATACGCAGTCGGGTCGCGGCAAAAAGGCTAACAGACGCAGTCGGGACGCGGGAAAGAGGCTGAAAGCCACAGTCGGGACGCGGGAAAATGGCCGACAGGCGCAGTCAGATCGCAGCAAACAGGCTGATTAGTCGCGGCCGGATCGCAGGTAACAGACTTAAATCCATCGTCAGGGCGTCGGAAACCATCTGAGAGCCGCGGTCAGGTCGCAGGTAAAGGCCTGAAAGATGCGGTCGGACGCAACTGCAGAGGAAAAAAGCGCGGTGTGCGGCGGCCGAAAGGGACAGCCGAAAAGAAAAAAAAATTAAAAACGAAACCAGAAATTCAAAATCTAGGGGAGTCGCCAAAACTGTAGCTAGGGTTTTACCCCTAGCTTGTCCAAATGAGCACCTACTAAGGAGAATGGACTCCTTAGTAGCAGTTCAATAAATGTAAATAATTAAGCTAAAACATAAAAGTAAACTAACTTAAGACACATGCATGAAAAATAAACAACAAATTTAAATAATGGTTTTGTATTGATATTACCTTCAATGTGAAGGTTGATGAAGCTCCTTGCAATGTCCAAGAGGGTTGCTCCAAGCTCCAATGTGCTCCTTCTCTTTCTCCAATGGTGGAAATGGGCCAAAGGTGGCTCTCAAGGTGAAAGTAGTTCAATGGTGAACTAGGGTTTCGAGAGAGATTTTGGCAGAGTAAGGGTATGTTTGATTGTGGATGTGGAATAAGGGATCTCCATCACCTATTTATAGTTTTTTGGTGGTGGAATGCTGACCCATGGTTTTAGGAAACACATGGTTTAGGGCAGCTGTATAGGGTTTTTTCCTCCTTTCCCTCATTATTTTATATTTTTTATTCCCTTTTTAGGGGGTTTTTGCTATTTTAGAGGAATTTTGGATATTTTTGGAGGAAAAGGGGGTTTTTTAGCCTTTTTGAGGCTATTTTGAGGGTTTTGTGGCCTTTTGGAGGCATTTTAGGCCCTTTGGAGGCTTTTTAATGGGATTTTTTGGGATTTTAAGGGAAATATGGTAGGAAAATGGACAAATGAGCCATGTAATGTGGTAGATGAGGTAGTGAACACTTTTTGGGTGTTAACACTACTTCTGTATGTGGATGACCTGTTTGTTACAGGAGAAGATAGTTTGATTGTTGATACCAAGAGGAAGCTTGCTGGCGAGTTCGAGATGAAGGACTTGGGGATGATGCACTATTTTATAGGCATGGAGGTGTCGGAGAGTGCAGATGGGATCTTCCTCGGACAAGGGAAGTATGTAGTAGAGATCCTGAAGAGATTCGGGATGATGGACTACAAGACCATGGCCACACCTATGGCATCGAACCTGAAGCTTTTGTGTGATGCTTCATATGATCCGGTTTATTTCACTATGTATCGTCAGGTGATTGGGTCCTTGATGTACCTAACGAACATGAGACTAGATATTTGCTTTGTGGTGAAAACATTGAGCCAGTTCTTGACAGATCCAAGGAGTGTTCACCTGGTTGTTGTAAAGCATATTCTGAGGTACCTGAAGGGTACAGTTGATTATGGGCTCAAGTATGATGCGAATCAAAAGTTTAAGCTGTAGGGTTATGTTGATTCAGACTGGGCAGGCAGTGCTACAGATAGGAAAAGCACATCTGGGTGCTGCTTCAATATGGGATCAGGTGTGATCTCTTGGTTTTGCAGGAAGCAGTTCCGTGTAGCACTGAGTATAGCCGAAGCAGAGTATGTTGCAGCTTATTCAGCTACTTGTGAGGCAGTATGGCTTCGGAAGCTACACTATGAGTTATTTGATCTCCCACTGGAGGCTACTAGTATCCTTTGTGACAACTAGAGTTATGTGAAGCTGTCTGAGAACTCGGTGTTCCATGACAGGTCGAAGCACATTGAGATCAAATATCACTATATTAGGGATATGGTGCAGAGAGGAGCAATGAAGCTCCTATATGTTGCGACAGATGGGCAGGTTGCAGATGTGTTGACGAAACCACTAGCCAGAGTGAAGTTTGAGTACTTCAGAGAGAGGCTTGGTGTTCTTCAGATTGACGACACTTCTAGGAAGTAGTGATGGACACATTTGCAGGAGCTATTCCAAGCATGGTGAGAGGAGGATCCTTCCCATGACTGTGGATGTAAGCGTTGGATGATGGGCATCAGGACGATGCTCCAGTTACTGCTCTGTATATGCATCATGTTGGATGCTTGTTATGATCAGTTGGATCATGTATATGTATATGCATCATGTTGGATGCTTGTTATGATCAGTTGGATCATGTATATGTATATGGATCATTTTGGATGCTTGTTATGATCAAGTGGATCATGTATTTGTATATGTATCAGGTGGATACATTGTTTGATTAGGATGATCATGGATGACGAGCTTCAGGATGTTTCTCTAGATGATATGCATCAGGATGATGCTATGATGATGATCAAGATTATCATATGTGATGATATGTATCAGGTGGATACATTTCATAATCAGTTGGATTATGAGCGATGAGTCCGAAGACACATATGCACAGAGCCTTTCCGACATGGTGGTAGATGTGTTCTCCCATGTGCGTTGATGTAAGTGAAGAGCCTTTCCGACATGGTGGTAGATGTGTTCTCCCATGTGTGTTGATGTAAGTCCAAAGCCTTTCCGACATGGTGGTAGATGTGTTCTCCCATGTGCGTTGATGTAAGTGCAGAGCCTTTCTGACATGGTGGCAGATGTGTTCTCCCATGTGCGTTGATGTGAGTGCCGAGCTTTTCCCGGATGGTCAGAGGAAAGTCCTTCCATGCCGGTGAGTGTAAGTGTTGTGTTGTGTGCATATGGACTATGCTTCATGGACAATGATCAGTATGATTATGAGTATCAGGATGATACTGTTAAATTTTCTGAATTTACTTCAATATGATCTAGGATCTTAACTGAGAGAACAACATGTACAACATATCTACAGCATATCAATCATGGAGACAATAATGCAAGCACACAAGAGACACAAAGATTTACTTGGGGAAAACCATAAAGGTGAAAAACCCCAATAACTTCCTCAGAGATAGATAGAGCAATGATACAACCAACCAAGAGAGATATCCATAACCTAGCAGCAGATCCTCCTCCTCCATAAGTGCGCCACTCCTCCTTGAGCGCATGTGTGAGAAGTGAGTGAGCAAATAGAGTGCCTCCCGCACTCTATTTATACTTGACTTGACTTGCCTTTTTACCTAACTCATGTAGGCTCGAACTTAACCACATAACATAACGCTGACTGGGCCAACCCCCAATAGGGTGGTCTAATAACCCTTTGACCCACATGACTTATACAAGGCCGACCCCAAACAAGGTGGTCTAATAACCCATCAAGTATAAGTTACGACACTTACAATATAAATGACGACACTTCCTTATAGAGGAATAATACCATCTCTATAGGAATACAATATACATATATGTGAAATACATTCTGAAGTTACATATACATCAACACTCCCTCTTAACTAGGAATGTATTTCTCAGCATAGTTCTTCTAGCACAAGTCATCTTCTCTGGATCATCGTCACTGGATAATCATCATCGAGTCATCATCATCGTCACTACTGCTGCTATGTCAATAAATCTCTGAATCTACTCGTCATAGGAAGTTATACAGAGCCAGTCCTTTTTCATACTGGATGTAGGCCCACCACCTGCAGGTCTTCATCATCATTGGCCATACTGTGGAATCCTTGAGACTTATTACGTGCGTCACAAAACCTCGAAAGAGAATCCCAGGATGTTACGGGTACACAACTCCGACCTGTAGGATCTCTCAGGGTGCTATTACATGTGACCCCACCACAAAACCTCGAAAGAGCATCCCAGGATGTTACGGGTACACAACTCCAACCCGAAGAATCTCCCAGGGCACAAATTACATGTGGTCACCACAAAACCTAGCAAGAGCATCTCAGGATGTTATAGGTACACAACACCGACCTGAAATCTCCCAGGGCACAAATTACATGTGGTCATGGAAAAACCTCGAAAGAGCATCTCAGGATGTTACGGGTACACAACTCCGACCTGAAATCTCCCAGGTACCAAATTACATGCCATAGGACAAAACCTCGCAAGAGCATCCCAGGATGTTATGGGTACACAACTCCGACCTGAAGGATCTCCCAGGGCACAAATTACATGTCCTCCCAGAGCAATGTCTCGAAAGAGCATCCCAGGATGTTACGGGTACACAACTCTGACCTATAGGATCTCCCAGACATGCTCATTTGCACAACCTGATCCACGGCCACAGAGCATCAACCTGATACTCAACATACATCATCCTGATGTACTCATGATCATCCTGATCATCATCACTGCAACGTCCTGCTGCATGTCATCTGGAGCAACATCCTGAAGCTCATCATCCATGATCATCCTGATCATCACTGCAACATCCTGTTGCATGTCATCTGGAGCAACATCCTGAAGCTCATCATCCATGATCATCTTGATCATCACTGCAACATCCTGCTGCATGATCTACCTGATCATCAATGCATCTACCTGATGCATACCAAGTATCTACCTGATACATATCATCATCCATGATCCTCCTGATCATACAATGTATCCACCTGATACAAATACATGATACATATCACCATACATGATCCATCTGATCATACAATGTATCCACCTGATACATATACAGATACATGGTCCAAGCATCCAACATGATGCATATACAAAATACATACACATGATCCAACTGATCATATCCAGCATCCAACATGATGCATACATAAAAATGATCCAACTGATCATATCCAAGCAGAAACCAGAACATCATCCTAATGCTCATCATCCAGCACTTACATCCACAGCCATGTGAAGGATCCTCCTTCCAGCATGCTTGGAATGGATTCAACAAATGTGTCCATCACTTTTTCCTCGAAGTGTCCTCGATCTGAAGAACGCCAAGCCTCTCTCTGAAGTACTCGAACTTCACTCTGGCTAGTGATTTCGTCAGCACATCTGCAATCTGCTCGTCCGTCGCAACATACAGAAGCTTCACAACTCCTCTCTGCACCATATTGATATAGTGATATTTGATCTCTATGTGTTTCGACCTGTCATGAAACACTGGGTTCTCGGACAGCTTCACACAACTCTGGTTATCACAGAAGATACCAGTAGCCTCCAACGGGAGATCAAATAACTCGGACAGTAGCTTCCGTAGCCATACTGCCTCACAACTAGCTAAACAGGCTGCAACATACTCTGCCTCAGCTGTACTTAGTGCTACGCAGGACTGCTTCCTGCTAAACCAAGAGATCACACCTGATCCCATACTGAAGTAACACTCAGATGTGCTCTTCCTGTCTGCAGCACTGCCAGCCCAATCTGAATCAACATAACCCTGCAGGTTAAACTTTTGATTCACCTCATACTTGAGCCCATAATCTACTGTACCCTTCAAGTACCTCAGAACATGCTTTACAGCAACCGGGTGAACACTCCTCGGATCCGTCAAGAACTGGCTCAATGTGTTCACAGCAAAGCAAATGTCTGGTCTCGTGTTTATCAGGTACATCAATGACCCAATCATCTGACGATACATAGAGACATCAACCAGCTCATATGAAGTATCACATAGAAGCTTCAGATTCGATGCCATAGGTGTGGCCATGGCCTTGCAATCCATCATCCTGAACCTCTTCAGGATCTCTACTGCATACTTCCCTTGTCCAAGGAAGATTCCATCTGCACTCTGCCACACCTCCATGCCAAAAAAACAAATAGTGCATCATCCCCAAGTTCTGCACATATATATGACTACACCATGTTGTCTTGAAATTCATCTGGTGCATCTTCTATTTCATCACTTTTATATTTCTCAATGCTGCCATCTGCAACATGCTTGATGTGATAGTTCCATATGGAAGTCATAACAAACTTCCCTTCAGTTCTTGGGACTACATCCCAAACATCATTCTTCATGATCGACGGATCATGGCATTCTATTTCTTCATCCCAGATCCTGGGAACTTCAATATCTTCAATAGATATCTTTGTTGCTGGAACAAATGTTGTAGTTCTTCTTTTGTAGGAGATGGCATACGATCTTTCCTACACAACAAGTTAAATTGCATGATTAGAAAACATCTCATAGTTTTCAGAACAAATTCTTACACATAAAGAAATATGCCATACAGTCATGCAATTATCTTAGCCAATGCTTCAATACAACATTTATCCATATTCCGTAACTTTCTAGATGCCTTCCAATCTCTACCAGAACATTGTTAAGAGTGTGCACAACTCCCAACATGTTAGCAAAGAGGTTTCATTCTAGATAAGTAGCAATGGAATGTTGTACAGTGCCATAGGCCACTTACCCATGCATATTAGGAGTATACTGTTCATCAATGCAATTATTCTAATATGCATAATACACAACCTAATTCTAGGAACATCAGTATATACATTATTGAACAGTATTATTTAAGAAATGACAATTCAAATACTTATCTTTGTTTGTTCGTTGGGTGGAGTCCCTCTGAGTCTTCGCTTCCTTGCAGGAGCTGCTGGAGTCCTAATCTGAAGTAGCTTCTTCTACACCTTTCTGTTGTGGGATGTAGAGAGATGGTCAACTCCCTCTGAATATCTGCATCCTTGCATAAACCACTGGAGTGTACTCCCTCTTGATCTTTGCTTCCTGGATTACCTGTCCTTGAACTTACATTCATCCTTGGTTCCTATGCATGCTTATTAGTATCATGATTGTGTTATCCTTGTGATCTCATATAAAATCATACATTCATTAGTATACTATTAAAACACAATAATCTCAAGCATGTATAGTCATGATCATTTCAAACAGAAAATAATAAGCATTAGCATTCAAGGTTTATGTAGAACTCTTAAGGTTAGTCAAATCATAAGAAACATAACATGCATACAACCATGATTATTCAAACCTATGACTTCATGAATAATCATTATCAACAACAGCATAAGATCCTAACACAAGGTAGGATTCTAACTTGATATAGGAAAAACATACCTGGATTAGCATGCTATCTATTTATGTCTAACATACTCACATGATGTCTTCTTGTTCTTCTTCAATGACTTGTGCTAGTAACCTGTATATCTCATAGGTTAACTATTACAAAACCAAGTTATACATACCTCGTAAATGGATCTTCTATGAGATCCATGACAATGGATAAATCTTTGCCCTCATGTTATCATGCTCATATGTTCTTGGACCAGAACATGATTTGTCTTTCTTGGTGTACCTTTCATGTTAGTAGACAACATAAACCTCATACAACACCATAATGCATTAGTACAATCATAAGTGTCAACACCCTAACCAATGAATATCTTCTATCATGCATTCATAATTTTGTTAAGGTGATACGACAAATCTAAAATCAAAATTGTACTAACCGTAATAACATGAAGACAAACATACCATAAACTTAATCATGGACAAATATCGAAACATACCTCGATGAGTCATACCTGTCGAAATCGCTTGTAATCTTCTTATATAAGGCCTTAGCCTCATCTCCCTCTGAAACAGGAACTTCTTCACTCATGCAGATGATCAATCCATCTTCTTCTAGGATTAACCCAATCCACTTGATTTGCAAGAACTGGGCGTTGAGCTGGATATGGGTTTGTCAGAGAAACCCCAAAAATTCAAACTTTGAATTTCAAACTTCTGACAGGATAGAAATATGTGCCTTGATGAGCTGATCAAGTTGGTATATTCAGAATTTGAAAACTGCAAAGTTTCACTCCTCAATTTTGTTTTTGAAACTTCTGGATTCACTGGACGTGACCCTGAACTGGGGTTTGATGAAGCCCACTCTTCTGCCCAATCAAAATGTTTGATCCAAATCTCTAAGCTTCTATTTTTCTGAGGAGCTTCCAGCCGTGGTCACAGATTTCAAAAATTCCCATTTTTACAGAAGCCCTAATTTTCCACTTTTCTGATCAAAGTCCCGAACTAGGGTCTAATCAAGCCCGGCCTTCTTCCCAACCAAAAATTCTGATCTTGGTCTCTAAATTTCTATTTTAATGAGTATCATCCAGCCGTGGTCTCCGATTACAAAAATTCCAACTTTCTCCAAAGCCCTAAATTCCGGAAGCCATGAATGAAGGTACTCAAAAATAATTCTGTTTTGACAGAAATATGTACCTGATTGTTTCTGGTGTAACTCTGAACTTTTTGATCCACAGGGTCTGGAAAAGTTTCCTTAGATAGCCTGAATTGTTATATTTCCATCCTGACAGGTCTGACCTCAATTGGATTCTCTGAGAGAGAGTTATTCCAAATGTCGCAACGTGACCTGGTTTGGGATAATTCAGGAGAGCAAACTTGTACGGCGTGCCACGTGTCACTGTTTGAACTTCGGCCTCTAAAAACGTTTTCTGAGATAGCTCGGCTTGTTATCTTTCCATACTGATAGGTTTGACCTCAATTGGACTCTCTGAGAGAGAGTTATTCCAAGTGTCGCAATGTGACCTGTTTATGGGATAATACAGGAGAGCAAACTTGTACGGCGTGTCACGTGTCGCTGGTTCCACTTCGGCCTCTGAAAACGTTTTCTGAGATAGTACAGACTGTGTACTACCTGTCACTTTTTACGAAATTTCATTTGGAGCTTCCTAGCCCAAGATATGACCTTTTTCCCAAAGTCACCTGATTTTGACTCAGATCTGGAAGAGGCAGAAACCCTATATTGTACAGATCATAAATCACAAAGTGCAACGAATTAGAGGTTTTCCTTTGGACACAAGGTACCTGGAGATTTAATCTTCGTCCTGTAACAATTTCAGATCCGAAAACTTCGCCAAAACGGATTTATAGAGAAAGTGCTACGATGACTGGTTTTTGCTATATCAAGCCCTAGCATCGTAAGTGCAACAAGTGTCATACATGCCATATCATGCCTTCTTTCAGGCTAGCTCTGATACCATGTTAAATTTTCTGAATTTACTTCAATCTGATCTAGGATCTTAACTGAGAGAACAACATGTATAGCATATCTACAGCATATCAATCATGGTGACAATAATGCAAGCACACAAGAGACACAAAGATTTACTTGGGGAAAACCATAAAGGTGAAAAACCCCAATAACTTCCTCAGAGATAGATAGAGCAATGATACAACCAAACATGAGAGATAGACATAACCTAGCAGCAGATCCTCCTCCTCCATAAGTGCGCCACTCCTCCTTGATTTCATGTGTGAGAAGTGAGTGAGTAAATAGAGTGCCTCCCGCACTCTATTTATACTTGACTTGACTTGCCTTTTTACCTAACTCATGTAGGCTCGAACTTAACCACATAACATAATGCTGACTGGGCCGACCCCCAATAGGGTGGTCTAATAACCCTTTGACCCACATGACTTATACAGGGCCAACCCCAAACAAGGTGGTCTAATAACCCATCAAGTATAAGTTACGACACTTACAATATAAATGACGACACTTCCTTATAGAGGAATAATACCATCTCTATAGGAATACAATATACATATATGTGAAATACATTCTGAAGTTACATATACATCAACATTGAATAATACCATTTTTTAAAATGTGGTTATTCCTAAACCTTCAGCACCCAACCATCAACATAAATAAGTAATTTCAGGAGAAACGTCACCTCCATATCCGGAGCGTCTAGTAATAGAGAAACCTGTAACTTATCCATAGTACAATATCATTAAGGAATTAAAAAATATTTGCATTAAGATCCCTTTGTTACAAGCCATTAAGGATATCCCAATCTATAGCAAGGTAATAAAGGAATATTTTTTCCTATTTTCTTTCAATTTCTTTTGTGTCCTACCTCCTTAACTCGTGAAACACACTGTTAGTGTTTCTTCCATAACTTTTTCAATCCTTGATCATTTCAAAAAAAAATTGTATGGTGCACAAGTAGACACTAACCTCCACGTTCTATCAAAACCCCATTTCATGATTTTTTCATTAAGACCTTCAAAGGCTGCATCCACAAAAGACGTACTATTTTCGAGGTTTGATCACTTAGACAATTATAAGAAAATTATAAAATTACCAATTTAATTTTTGAAAAATAATGGCACACTAGTGCTATATGTTTTCTACATGCTTGCCCATTTTTGTAGCTTGATTCCATCATTTAGGCCCTCAAAGGCTCCACCCACAAAAACATATACCTTATCATTTGCCTAAAAATAAAAAAGTGTCTGTTAGGAAAAATGAAACTTGACATAGCTATGCAAATTTTGAATACATAAAAGTTATATATTCGTAAACTTGATTCAATTTCCTACATTTCATCTTTTTTACTCAATGCGAGATATTTTGCGTAAGTATCTCAAAAAATCCAAGTAAGTTGAGGGATGCCTGATTTTTCAGTTTTCTATTGCATCCAATGTGCCAAAAGTGACCCTCATTAGCTTGCATTGACCCATAGTCAACTATGTGAGAAGCCAAAACTCTTAAAACTTAAAACCACACCCTTCGGTTTCATTGGTATGAAGAACTTGTTTTTTTTATTAAAAAAAAACGCTTCTTCTCCTCTAAAATTAATGACCTAATATCCTCCTTTCAATATCCTTCCCTTTGCTCCTTTTATTTCTCTCCTTTTTAGTTGGTAATTCTTACATCATTCTATATACACCAACTTGGGAAAAAAATAGTTAGCAAAATTCTTCTTTACGTTTCATTGGTAAGTCTTAAACCTCCTCCTCCTTATATTCATTCCCCTTCTCAATTTTCTTCTCACCTCTAGACACTTCCAGCTCCTTCTTTTCATAATCTTTAGCAATATCCTTTTCTTCCGGGCATGCTCTCTTTAAATTTCCTGCGTTATCAACATACTCCATAGTACGAGCGAGAAGGTCGTCAAACAATTAAAACATTACAAGGAATCTCGGCGCAGCTATGAACAATAGATGTAGAAACATGGCAAGAAAAAGAGAACCAATGATAGAATTTTAATGGAACACTGGTTTGCTCGAGTGGCTAAGGGGAAATACTTTAGCTCTTCTGCCCGTAAGTGCAAGAGGGTTTCAACCCCACATCCAGCATTTCATATACATAATTTATAAAACGTCTATGAAATTATATGAAAAATATTCGTGAACAATTGATTTTATAAAACAACTTTATGAAAAGATAAAGTTAGCTTTATAAAATAAAAATACTAGGTAATGAAAAAGTTTGACTAGTGATGTTGATCGTGAAAGAGATGAGTGGGTAAGTGTGGTGAGGGTACTGCAATCAATGGTGAAGACCTCTGTAGCGCAATTCCGAACTTCTCAGCCATGTCCATGTTGTCTGGTGTGATGCCATCTGGAAGAGACCAATTGAATGAGTACAGGAGAGAGGCTATGACCACATGAACAATCATATGACCCAAGGGAAGCCCAGGGAAAATTCTCCTTCATGCTCCAAACGGAATCAGTTCGAAGTTTTGACCTCTGTATTCCAACTCAGACTCCATAAAACTCTTAGGATTGAACTCTAATGGCTCACTCGATATGGTCGGGTCTCTTCCTATTGCCCATACATTCACCAGCACCTGGCTGTCCTTGGGTATCATGTATCATGCTACTTCACAAGTGCTCTCTGCTCTGTGAGGGATTAGCAGAGGAGCTGCCGGGCGCAAACGAAACGTTTCTTTCACCAGTGCGTGAAGATAAGGCAGGCGATCGATGTCAGTTTCCTCAACTCTTCTATCTTTCTCGATCACCTCCTCCAATTCTGACTGAGCTTTCTTCATTATCCGAGGATTCCGAATGGCCTCAGCTATTGCCCATTCAATCGTTGAGCTGCTCGTTTCGCTACCCGCTAAGAGACTGAAGAAAATTTAAAATTCCAGTTTAAACTACCAACTAAAGTAGCTTTCAGTAGTGAAGAACTAGAGTTACATATAGAAAGGGGATAATGTCTTTCTTGGTGAATGTTTCTCCGCTCTTGCCTCTGTAATCCAGCAGAATGTCCAGAAAGTCTTTTGCTTGGGCACCGCTGTGTTCAGTCGTTCCCTCTTTTCTACTTTGAAGTCGAGCCTCTATGGACCTATCCAGTACCCCAAATACCATGCCCATGTATTTGTTTATATCGCGGGTCACGCCCTGAGGATCCAAAATTCGCAGAAAAGGAAAGTAGTCAACCAGATTAGGCTTTCCTGCGATTACCACTAACTTCGCGACCGTTTCTTTGAATTCTTCAACGGCGTGAGAGTCCCGTTCGAACATGTTTTGAGAAAAAATCAAGTTTCCCAACAGATTCAGACTGGTAACAAACACAGTGTGCCCGATATTCACACACCTCCCCTTCCTAGAATCCTCAAAAATGGATTGAATGGTGGAAAAGACCTGATCTCTTCTGAGATGCTGCAAGGCCTCCAGTCTCTTGACGCTAAAGAGCTCGGTGTTGCAGAATCTTCGGAGCATACGCCAAAGAGGCCCGCAGTTGTTCCATACCATGGAAGAGTCGCTGTATGAGAGGCACTTGGCTGCTTCTGTGACGGTGCGTCCAGAAAAGACTTGGTCATGAGTCTTGAAGACTTCCTTGGCCATGGCCAGAGATGAAACCACAACTGTTGTTTTCATTCCGAGATGAAGGGTCATTAGAGGACCATATTTTGCATCAGGGTGATATAGAGACTCGTTGGGCTTTTCCCTGAGATGTAAAAGATTCCCAACAATGGGCCATCCGAGAGGCCCTGGAGGCAGCTTGCATGCACCCTTCCTTGACATGATAATAAGCTTTAAGGCCAACAATAATGTCATGAAAATCGTTACATAATACCAGAAACCAATTATTCCCTCCATTGTTAATCCAGTGCTCCCAAGCAACACGATATATTTAGTTGATTTTAGAGTTCAGAAAAAGCTTTGAGACTGCGTGTAACCAAACACAAACAAATATAACAATCTGAGAATTTTTAAATTCATCGTGACGTGACCCGACTGGTATAGTTCTTCAACAATGGAGCTGTGCATAGACTTTGCATATCATGAATATGATTGAAGGGAGATTCCAATATTTCTTTATGGTCGAGCACTCGCAGTCGAGCCTGTCGAAGTATCCAGCAGACAATTAATATGTGTTTATGCCCAAGTGGGATTAAAATAATGATTATGATTCGTGCTTATCTGCACAATGTCGATAGGCACGGGATTCGAAATCAAGGGCGAGTACAAAATATTTTTGTACAGGAGTGACATTTCTAGAGTCCTAGTTGAAGAAGTTTTCGTCTTTTCCGTAAAAATTAAAAAAAATAAGAATATATGTATGGTATGTCGTTGTTGTATTATATTTATATAGCATAGTGAAGCTATGGGTGGGAACTGTCAAGGTAAAATTTAATTTAAATAAACTATGTTTAAATAATTAAATAAACTATTTATTTAATTTAAATAAACTAATTTTAAATAATTAAATAAATTGTTTTTATAAAAAATGTGAATGCAAATAACAAATCAATTATGTAAATTTGTTTAGCAAATCTTTAATCTAAGTTAATAAAAAAACAAAAAAACTATTCCATTAAAAAAATAGTTTTTTCTTCAAATTTATTTTTAGATTACTATTAAATTTATCTTTAAAAATGATCAAACTAAAGGAGAGCATCTTGAAGCAAATCCCTGGTGGCCACTACTACATATTTACAATTATAACCATCCACATTACAACTACAACCAGTTCATACAGAATAGAAGATTCTGAGAAAACATTGAGACATACACATATAAAAATTGGAAACCAATCAAAATTAGTGAAACCAATCAAAATTAGTGACGGTTTCTTAAAAAATTAAACGAAAAAAAACGTGCTCATAAATTCTCTTCCAGTACGGTTTGACGGGAAAAATAGCTTGCGTTGCCACCAGTGTTGGAATTTGGTTTTTATTGTACCTGTCAAACTTTTTTTTTTGACGTTTTGGGTGTATATATCACTAGTCCTGAAACGTTTTGTTTAAATTTTTACCCATCAATAATGAAGTCTTGCCAAAAATTTACCCTTCAATAATTAAATTTTCTTAATTTTTCTTCAAAACAACATTTATTTTCTTGACATTTTTACATTAAAATTAAAATGATAATTATTAATATCTATCATAGTCCATTAACTTGATTTTTATTTATTTTATATATCATTTATGTATTAAATTAATATTATATAAAAATATAGCTTAAACTAAAAAAAATAAATACACATCATAATAAAGCATAAATAAACATAAAAATGGATCTTTAATTTCACACAATTGTACATATAAAATTAAAATAAATATCACATAATTATTTTTTTTGCAAAATTGATGTCATAAAACTCGACAAATACATAGTTTGATATTTCTAGCAAATATCATGAATTCTCCTTTCTTTTCCACTATGCCAAATCTCATAAACTCTTTGCCACTCCACTTCTAATATGTCTAGACCTGCTAATGATATATGCATTAATGCATCAAGTGTGTTTATTGACAATTTTGTTCTTTTGATATCTTTGATCACATTTTGCTTCGAAAACCCTCGTTCACATGCAACAGTACTCGCTAGTATGACAAGTACTGATTGCCATAATTTTAACATATTTGGATACCTAAAATGCCAATCTTCTGTCTGAGAAAATACCCTCCATGCATCCTTCATGGAGAATCTTTCTCCATTTAAATGAAGCACGTGAATGAATTCATATAATTCTCTTTCACAAGCTGCAATGTCAAACACTGGTATGCTATCACATCCACTACATATTTTATGCTGCAAATGAAAGAAAAGTATTTCAAGCCAATGCTTTGCATTAGTCTCTCTCATACAAAGATATGAAGGATAATGACAAGGGATAAATATTCTTGCTGCATTAAAAAGATGAAGATATGGAAATCTTGAATTGAAACTATCAACCAATGCCTGAACATAATTCTTTGTAAGTTGTTTGCAACTTTCAAGGGATCCATCAATGCAATTCACCATTGGTTGTGGAATTTGTTCATCCTGGATTTGAATATACAATAAATCATGTCTATGATTTGTTCCCTCTTTATCAACATTTTGAAGGAATCCATTTTCTGAATCTTTCAAAAATTTTGAAAGATGAATTGTGCCTTCTGCAAAAGAGTTTGACCTACAAAAATTTCTTTTAAGAGTATTTAATGTATGGTCAATGGCTATTCCAAGAGATGTGACATCCACATTATCCTCTTGGAATTTTTTGTTTAGCTTATTTAACCCCTTCAAAACATCAGCGAGCATATTCAAACAAAATTGAACAGAGAAAATCATTTCCTGATGGTACCATGAGTTCTTTTTTTTCCTTTTTCCATAAAATCAGTATAGCAGGCATCAATGTAACAAGTCTTTCAACTACTTCACCCCTAGATAACCATCGAATCCCATGGATTTGCAGAACCTGTAAGGATTCTAACTCCATTATTTCTAATAAAGAAATGAGTTCATTATTTCTCTTTGCTGAATTCCCAACCCATGAATACACTTTGTTTGCTAATTTCTCAACATATAAGAATTCTGGTATCTTCTTTGAAGCATCTGAAGCTGCAAGTGCCTCACGGTGAGCAATGCAATGGGTACCAATCAGATTTGGTAGCTCTTTTGTTAGTAATGAAACAAACCCATTTTCATTTCCAACCATCGATGATGGACCATCAGTAGAAACTGCTATCAATTTCTCATTATTTAACTTTCTTATTTCTTTTAGATTGGTGACAGTATCATATACTGTCTTTCCTTTTCCATCAGGCACGCTAATAAGTTTCATAAATTGCGAGATTGGAGGGCCTAATCCTTTTGAATCTAAAAATGTTGAGTACACAACAAGATGTTGTTCCAAACCACGATTTGTACTCTCATCCAACATGAGAGAGAAAAATGGACTATCCAACATTTTTTTAACTTGTACCTCTTCAAGGTAATCTGAGATAGAATAAACAAACTCGGTTGTAGCTTTCCTATTTATGTAGGAAGAATACTCCACTCGAGAAGGCATATTAGGTGTCTGTAAATGCATTTGAAGTTGACAAAGATCTTCATATGTAGCTATGGAAATATCTTCTCTTGCAATTAAATATGCTAATTTCATGGTGGTTATCACCCTATCCCTGTTGGCTTCATCTATAACCACTACGTGTTCTGGAATAGGCTTTGCCAACCTTTCTATTTCATACAAGTTTCTCTGAAAAGATGTTTGATGATTAATAGATTTTGAATGAGTTATCACAGCATCATACTGAATTATATTGCACCCACTTCCATTACACCATGGACCTTGAACCTTATACTTCTCACACAATTTACATTTCATGCGAGTCTTTCCTTCTTCAACAATTATACTATACACCCAAGGGTGTTTTATCTTCCACTCTTCTCTAAATTCACGTTTTGTGGTAGTGGAAGTCTTCCTTTTTCATCGACCAGTATATTTTCCCTCTTGAATGTTCTCATCATGACCAAACATTTCTAAATCATCAACAAAGTCTTCATCTCTGTCTTCATTAAGTTCATCATTCAAATCAGGAATATTTGAGGTGTTTCCAACATTATGTTTTGGTATTGTAGTATATCCAAAGTTGCCTAACCCTTCTTTTTTGGAGGCATTTTTAGCTGTATAATTTACCTACACATGAAACAATAATCATAAAAACAATAAGACTAAGGAAACAATTTTTTAAAGTAAAATTGAAATAGAAAAAATGGATAAATTACCTTCATAACTTTTAAATTCACTTAATTAAAAATAAAACAATTTATTCTACAATGTGTCTAGATTATATTTATGACTTGTAAAGTTCTAGTAATTTTTAATGATTTTATCATCTTTTTTCTTATAGTACTGATACACAATTTTGAAAGAATGGGAAAGAGAACAAATTCATAACATGCAAGAATATCATATTTATGTTGTTGTTGAAGAGAACTTAAGTTAAATGTGTAGATACAAGGGAACTATAGAAGCAAAGTAGGGGCCATAGTTTGACATAAATATTATTCATGAAAATAGTTGAATATAGATTTCAATTAGCTACATGTTTAGAACTTTCAATCCTAGAGTAATGAATTGAAACATGGTAAATAGAGACTATATGTGTGTACATGACACTAATAAATAGACAAGAAATAACACAACATTCACGAGAATACAAAAAATGCCATTAAGCTCTTAATCAATTCACTGTTTATTTACATATAAACATGTGATTAACAATGACATAAGTACGATACACAAAAACAATGATATCACCTCTAATTGTGATAATATTACCTATTACCTTTACCTAAATGAGTTATCTATCACACTTAATATCCATGCATGAATATTATATAATCTAATATAAATATATTATATAATCTAAAACCACTACATTAGTTAGCTTTAGATTTTCTAACATTGTTTACTGATGGCCATCTCTTCTTCTTGGCTTGATTGGTTTATGTCAAAGTGTCCTAGCCTCTAGGTGAATTCAAGCTACCCTTTTGCATATAGTATTTCCTGTAATAAAGAATGGAGACTATAGCTGCTATAGTATTTATTTAAAATGCAGCTTACCTTATTTTTTTATATCAATGCCACTTATGAATAATGTTATCGGAGCCTTATTGCAAAAGAAAGAGCCTTTATCTTTCACAAAGGAACCTTATTCACACTAACAAAATTTTAATATGAGCTTTCTGTTCTAAAAGAGCAATTACCTCTACTTGCAAGATTCTTTTCCGTGGTTGGTCGAATGCCATTTGTTTTAAAGTTAAACGTTAATTTGGATGTTAAGTTGGGGTTATCATATTAGGTTCAAAAGAGGAAATAGGGGCAAGTTCTGTTTTTGGGTATTGACCAGCCTTTTCACACGAATTCCTAAGTTTGCATTGGTGTTTGTTCATTGGCGAGCAAGTAAACCTCCATAACACTATTGGTCAACTACTCAGATCTGGATTTTGGGTTGATCATTATTGGGACAGTTAGTGGGATTAAGGACAGTATGGGGAAAAATGATGGAAGGCAGACAATTAATATCTTTAAGATTGGATTTATAAAAAAGCAAAGTATCAATCACATTACTAAGAATTAGACAAATTATGTGGAGAAGGCAGAATATTTACTCGAAGTAGTTGGAATTAAGTCAATTTATAGAGTAAAGGAGTTTATGGCTATCTGACATGACAAGCTATGACTGGGACTACATGTAGGTGTAAATGTGTAGATTTCATGTTAAGGGTTTATTTCCATTTCATGATTAATTTTCGTTCATTTCAATTAGAATGATCCATGTAGAACCGAAATATAATACTGGTTGTTGAAATGGACTTGCAAAGCATTAGACACGTTATTTTTTTAAACTTGAATCAAAATAAAACAAGCAAGTTCTATTCTACAATTGAGTAAAATATTAATATTCTCATCTAACTCTCTTGAATTTATGTATTTTCTAAAATCCTGAGACTAAAACACGCCATTTAAATTAGTTAATTTTTCAAATAGAGGAAAGGCATAGTGAAATAGTTCCTTCCTAGTTTCGTCCTGTGTGCGTGCATGTACAATTCTACAAAACTTGAGCCCAAATCAAAACTCAAAAAAAAATTTCAATCCAGGTGTGCTGCTACAGCTAAAGTGTCCAATCCTTGTTTTGAGTGGCATTTCACTCTGCAACCTTAAACCACTTCTGCACCAGCTTATGAAGTTTCCTATTTTGGGAAACTATGGCTTCGTTTTGAGAAAGCAACTGGTTATTTTATTGCAACAATTCCTTATGCTCAGCTTTGTTTGCCTATCTAGAATTTCAAACGCCTTGAGCTTTCATTTCATCTTTTGGATTTCCCTATTCTTTAGTTCAAGTTTACCCAAAATCAATTTAGGATCAAGAACACCAGACTTTGAGGCTTAAGGATCTTCTTTAGTAGTCAACTCTATTATTTTGAAGCGAACAGGCTCAAAATTATAGGTAGGCTTTTTCAAGGATCTAGTGGAAACATGTTTATTAGATGCGGACCTTTTCTGTGGGAGAGAGATTTTCATTGAGATTATTCAAACTTTTTTTTTCCATATCAATAACAGTGGATGTAACTGGCTCTTGTTGTGGAACAGGGGTACTGAATTTAGCCATGCTGTGTGTAATTCGTTGAGGAAAAGATGAAGTAGATGAAGTGGGGGTTCCATAAAGAGTTCTCATGGTGATTTCGACGTGCCTGTTGAAGAAAAGAGATGGAACCAAGAGTTGCTTCAGGGTTCGGATGAGTAGAGGCTTGACCTTTTTGTTGGTTGTGAGGTGAAGAAGGGACGGTCTGAGGGATATCATTTTCATTCAAGGATCAAACATATGGAGAGAACAACATACTTGGTGGGCATTGATATGTGTGAAGGATCTAAGGCATATCATGATGGGAAAGATCAGTTGTTTTAGATTTCTTACTTTAATTTGATGAAGGGCGCAGATCGCTAGAGACTGGGTGCAGATCGTTGAGGTTTTTGCTGTGTGGAAGATGAGAAAATATATGAAAAAACATTCAAGGAAAAATTTGTGGTGTTACAATGCATATCATGATGGGAATTGCTGCGATTTTGCTTACGATCCTGTCAGATTACCGTTTAACCAAGATCCGACTGGATGTCTCTGTGATAGAAAAACTATAGAAACCATTTGGGAAACTAAATGTCAAGCAGAAAACCCTTTTACTAAACAATGGTTCAACGCGAAAAGTGTCATTCCCCAAACAGAATTGAGGCAAGAAATGGAAGACTACATTAAGCTCCATAAATATTCTGCGTCTAGAGGTGTAGAGCTAGAAGTAATTGAGGAGTATACAAAAATTCTGGAAGCTAGACAGATAAAGCAATATTTCGACATATTTCTTAAACCTTTCTCAGAACAATTGACAATCAAAAAACAGTGTTCGACAATGTGGAAGAAAATCAATCTATTGCACCTGTATTGTCAGTTTGATTCTAAGAACATAGAAACGTCCAGATCTTTACATGGCATCAGATATTTGAACAAAGTTATTTATCAAATGATTGAAATTCTGATAGACGATTCAATAGAAAAGGACACTAAAGAAGTTGCATGGGATGTCTGTAAGGAAATCGCCATGGCGATTGATGTTATAGGCCTGAAACATTAGACTTACATTATGCAGAGTCGCGCAGACAAACCAAAGGAAATTGTCGAGGCAGGTTTACATGCCCGCAGATAATTACAAGACAGAAGGACTTACAGAGGAGAGGAAGAAGGATATATAGCATCCCACTTCGCATAATATCATATGTTTGCAACCCAGTTACCCCTATTGAAGAGCCTTATTCAAGTTGGATTAGGCACCTACGCTACACTACGAGGTTGGGGGCTTTCGGTTCTGGTGAATTAGAAAAGCATCTCAGAGGGGGTAGTTGCTTCATACCCATTATTTACAGTCCCAACGTTAACGCAAATTTCATAAACATAGCCAGTTAATGATCCAACATTAGCATCAACATCCGCTTTAGAAGCACCACTAGCAGAAGAATAAAAGGTAAAGCCAAAGGCGGTTAAGCAAAAAGAGCGAGATAATGAAGATATATAAATTTGTTGCAGATCGAGTGGGTATTACGAAATGATCAACCAGATTTTTCAATATAACGAAACTTATATGAAACTCCAAGCCTTATGTTGCGAATGTTTTGTAAAAATTTTCTTGAAATGGGTGTTGAAGTTGAAGAAATACTCGGAAATTTTTTTTACGAAAATATTGTGGAGATTATTGGTAATATGATTGTTATAAGGAATTTGTCTGAGACGAATGTAAAGGATATCAACAATAAACTTTAACACAGAAGCTTTCTGGAAAATAAACTTTAGATTACAAAAATAATATATAAAAAAGAATTTATAGATGGAGCTGTGAATTACCTGTGAATAGTGATAATGTTTTCGAAAGTTATGTCTCTAGAGTCTAGACTCCAAGACTTTAGATGTAGCTGCAACAATTTCAATCTCGATTCCCAAGTCTAGCTTCCAAGTTCCAACTTCCAGGAACTTCCAACTTCAATGGACAATGATAATTGAGCAGTAGCACTGAAATTTGTAGTATGTATAATGTAGATAAAGATTCATGCTCATTGTAATTTGTAATAATAGAAAAATAAAAAAAGTAATGGAACTGGAAACATCAATGAGTTAAATGAGCTTTTCTTTTTCTATGAAAAAGCAATCCAATTTGGAAATTTGCAATAGAAAAGAATAGAAATAATAATAATTTAATATATGAAAAATATTAATAATACTAGTAATATCAAATATGATACTAGTAAAATAATGACGTTTTAGAAATTTTATTACCCTTCAAAAAAACGTTTAAATGATAAATCTACCCTTCAGACAAGACGGTTAACAAAAAATTTTAACCGTATTTGACGGTCAAAATGCTTCATGACGGTCATTTTTCCCATCAAATTCCATCACTGGTTGCCGCTAACATATTAAACGACTTAAAAAAGATTGAATTTAGAATGTTATTGCTTTTTAATCAATTCATTATAGGGAACATATGTGTTTCTTTTTTATCATAAATATTTTTTTATGTAAATATAAGACATATTTAAAAAAACAAGAGGCTATGGAAATACCAAGCAATTAGGACAAAATACAAAAGCTAGGACAAGGCGTTGAGTTCAAAATCATGAACTGATTTTGTAAGTTTTTTCCAAATGGACTAATCATAAAAAAAAAAACCATATTCTCTCTTTTCAAGTATATTCCCTGCATATTGTTGAAACAAACAAACTACTCAAAAAAACATATTAACCATCTATAATAGAGCGGGGCTACTAGATTCTTTCCCTATGATGGGATTCTTGCACCTGACCCTTCTTTACAACTTTTTCTTCTAGAGCCTTTCTCTTCTACCCCTTGAAATCAACAGTTAAAAAAACACTGCCTTGTTTTAATACTAGTTTGGAGGAGAACAAGGGGTTCCTAGAGGTGGGTCTAGGAGGAATTGGTTGCCGGAGAAGAGTCTGCAATGTGCATGCGAAGAATAATTTATCACTCTATTTGGGATTCCCATATGAGCCACTACATGTTCCACTAAATTCTTCACTGAATAGATTTTAACAGAGTGTTTCCCCCATATTACATGGGTTTTCACTTAAGTTGTCATGAGGTTTCTTGGGGTTGATTTCTGAGTGTCTTGGTCAAATCCTAGCAGCAACAATCTCATCATATGGAGGTTTCTTGGCTAAACTGCACTAAACCAACACTCTTGGAGGATATGTCCACCAAAACAATAGTTTCAATTCACTGGAAGGTTTGAAGTCTCCATTCAAAAGTGTTGATTAAGTACATTACTGATGAGTTTAAACAAGAACTATGCATAGGATATTCCAAGTGATATCACAGTTAAAATAGGAGCCATATTTTCCATGCACAAATTTTCCTCTTCTCTTAAATAGTGGATACATTAACAAATGGTGGAAGGAAAAGATGAAGATCTATAAATGTTAGTTATTTCAGACATACCAGGTGTAGTTGAAGCATTTGAGATAGCTGCAAGCTTCAACTATGGATTCAACTTTGAAATGAGCACAACAAATGTTGCAATGTTGTGTTATGATGCTAAGTATATAGAAGTGACGGATGATTATGAAAATGCAAATTTAGTAGTTCAGACCAAGGCTTACATCAATGAAGTTGATCCAAGAAAGCTTTCTAGTGCAGTGACAGTACTGCACCTGTGAAAATTTTCTTCTAATAGCAAAAGATATTAAAATTGTGAGCAGGTGCATAGATGTCATGGCATCCAAAAACTGATAGTCACTTTGGTGAATCTGATAGGGTGAGTAAGGAGAGTGTGAGTTCTTTAAAATGACTAAATAAGATTTGGTATTACCCCGTACAAGGAATAAGTACTTATATAAACCATGGTAATATTGAATGATCTATTTCTCCCTTAACCATGCATTAGTCTAATCACCAAAACATGGCTGGAGGTAACCCTAGGAAAGGTGTAGGTATGTTTCCTCATACTATTGTCCAATACACCAATTCTACTACTGATGCTCATGCCATGAATGTCTCTGTTGGTTTATTGCAGGATGCCACATGGAATTATCTATGGCTAAAGGTGCACTGGCACATAATTGGCTATCTACTGTTAGGTTTTAGAGCAAGATAAAAATTAACAATCATAAGCAACATCACATTAGACACATAGTTTACACTGGAAAATCTCACGTGGGGAAAAACCATCCAATGAATATCTTCATTACCTTGGCCAAAACTGGCCAACCGGGCTAAGTGAGCTCACTCGCTCAGCTACATGACACATTACAATGGATTCTAACTAGCCTTTTATAGGATTCATTACATGCAACTCCTTGGGCCAATACCATGGGATACAACAAACCATGTGTTAGATATTGTTAGAAAAACATGATCGCAGAGCAATAACAATAAACATAAATGGAAATATAATCACACATACACATTACAAGAGAGACACAGATATATCATGGTTCACCCAAGATGGGCTACGCCCACACTAAAATTGCCAGTTCTTATTATTATTTTGTCCAGCAAAGTGAAGGGATACAACCTGCAGCATAACCGCTGCACTTCCTCTTCACTGTCTCACAGTCTCTCTTCTGATCTCAGAGATATTTACAATGCATAAAACCTAATACATCAACCCTAGCCGTATTACAATGTCTTTCTTTTATAAGGGAAATACAATGGGAAAATACCACGGGTTACCCAAAACCATGGGCCCATAAACTGTTGGCGAAAACAACTCCAAAAAATGAGACTGAGGTGCCCCAAGGTTCAGGAATGAGTGTACAGTCCTCTGAGGTGCACGACTGAGACAATATCATCTATGAGACTGGAAGATATAGCTCCACAACCAACAATCTCCCACTTGGAGACTGATCACAACAACTCCACCGATGTTGTACTTGCTGGACCTTGGACTTGGAAACTTTCTCATCTTTACCTTCATGCTAGAAGGCCAACTGAAACTGAGCAGGAACTCAGTTTCTCTCTAGTCACTACCTTTGTGAACATGTCTGCAGGATTCTGGCTAGTATGTATCTTTTCCAGCTTCAACAGTCCATCTTCCAGAACAAAGCGTATGAAATGGTACTTGAGCTGTATATGTTTAGTCCTGGAATGGAATGTTGAGTTCTTTGCAAGATGAATGGCACTTTGGCTATCAGTATACAACCTGCGGTCCTTCTGCTTCTTACCCACTTCCTACATAAACCTCTGCAGCCAAATCATCTCTTTACTAGCCTTTGTAACATCAACATACTCTGCTTCCGTTGTTGAAAGTGCAACAACCTTTTGCAATCTCGAAATCCAACTTACTGCTATTCCACCTACAATAAACACATACCCTATGGTGCTCCTCCTGCTATCCTTATCACCTGCCATATCTGCATCAACATATCCCTGTAGAACAGTGTCTGAACCTCCAGAACATAATGCCTGAGTGGTAGTACCTTTCAAATACCTGAGAATCCACTGTACTGCCTTCTAATGTTCTTTACCTGTATTCTTCATATATCTGCTCACAACTCCCACTGCTTGTGCAATATATGGTCTTGTGCACACCATGGCATACATCAAGTTGCCAACTGTTGATTGATAGGGAATCTTGGACATGTAATCTGTCTCTTCCTATGTCTTGGGACACATTTCCTTACTTAGACTGAAATGGCTGGCCAAAGGTGTACTAATTGGTTTTGCATTCAACATTTTGAACCTCTCCAACACCTTTTGTATGTACTCACTCTAAGACAATGTCAATTTGCGATTTTTCCTATCTCTCGTTATTCTCATACCAAGGATTTGCTTTGCAGCACCCAAATCCTTCATCGCAAATGAATTAGCTAACTTCCTTTTGAGCACATTTATATCCTGCATGTTAGACCCTGCAACAAGCATGTCATCCACATACAATAACAAGATAATATAACTTCCATTATCTACCCTCTTGAAATAAACACAGTGGTCAGAATGACATCTATTATAACCTTGTTCAGTCATAAACCTGTCAAATTTTAAATATCATTGCCTTGGAGCTTGCTTCAAGCCATACAAGCTCTTTTTCAACTTGCATACCAAGTTCTCTTTACCTTTGACCTCATACGCTTGTGGCTGTTGCATATATATCTCTTCCCCCAAATCCCCATGGAGAAAGGTTGTTTTTACATCTAACTGTTCAAGATGCAAATCTTCTACCGCCACTAGACTTAAGATAGACCTAATTGAATTCATCTTAACAACAGGAGAAAATATTTCATCAAAATCTATACCTTTCTTCTATGCAAACCCCTTTACAACAAGTCTCGCCTTGTACCATTTCTTACCTCCTTCTTCTTCCTTCAACTTTTAAATCCATTTTTTCTGCAATACTCTTTTACTAGCAGGCAAATGAACCAAATCCCAAGTCTGGTTTCCTACCAATGAGTCCATCTCCTCATTCATGCCTTGCTCCCACTTCTTTCTAGTTTCCACCTATATTGCTTCTTCAGAACATTCTGGTTCACCAGCATCAGTCATCAATAAATAGTACATTGAAGGAGAGTATCATTCAGGGATTCTACTTAACATAGTAGATCTTCTTGCAGTTGCAGGAGTTTTAGGTACTTGCTGTTGTTCTTGATTTTATGGCACCTTTGGAACTTCATTTTCTTCAATTCCATCAAGTACTGTGTACTCTACCTTTTCCTTTTCCTGTTTCTTAACCTGCAACTGATCTTTATACATGACCTTTTCATTGAATATCACATCTCTACTCCTAATGATTTTGTTATTTTCATAATCCCATAAGCGATAACCAAATTCATCAACCGCATATCCAATAAAGGTACATTTCTTGGATCTAGCTTCAAGATTTGTTCTATTTTCTTTATCAATATGGACCAATGCTTCACAACCAAACATTCTCAGAAATGAGTAGTTTACCTTTTTATCTGTCCATGCCTCCTCTGGAATACCACCATCCAGAGCACTCGAAGGTCCTCTGTTTATTAAATAAACAACAATATTTACAGCATCCACCCAAAACTGGAAGGGAAACCCTGCATGCAATCTCATACACCTTGCACGCTGCATGATGGTTCTGTTCATCCTTTCAGACACACCATTTTCTTGTGGTGTTCCTGGGACTGTCTTCTCTCTACGAATCCCATGGTATGAACAGTAACTATCAAATTCCTTGCCATCGTACTCACCTGCATTATCAGATATGAGAAAGTTCAACCTTTTCCTGTCTCATTCTCAACCAAAGCTTTCCACTTCTTAAAAGTAGAAAACACATCAGATTTCTGTCTAATGCAATAAACCCAAGTTTTCCTAGTTTCATCATCAATACATGTAACATAATAATGAGATCCACCAAGAGATTGTACCTAAGCCGGTCCCCATACATATGTATGCACAAGCTCTAACTTTTCATTCTTCTTCTGTTTCCCAACCTTGAGAAATTTGACTCTCTTATGTTTTCCATAACACAGTTTTCACAGAATTCCGAACTTAGCTGCTTCAAATCTGGTAGCAACTTCCTTGAGTGGAGAATCTGCATCCACTTCTCACTCATGTGGCCAAGCCTATGATGTCGCAATGTTGTATCTATTCCTGTGGAAGCTAAAGAGATAGAATGGTCAGTATTATGAGGACATAAATACAATGTACATACCCTGTCTCCTTTTGCTATCACCATTGATCCTTTGGTGATCTTTCACCAGATTTTTCCAAATGTAGATAGACATCCGCCATCTCCCAACTGCCCTGTTGAGATCAGATTTCTTTTCATAGCAGGAATATACCTTACACCTTTCAACAACCAATCAGTTCCATTCTTAACTTTTATCCATACCTTACCCATTCCAACAATTTTACATGGCTCATCATCACCCAATAAAACATGTCCAAAATCGCCTGGAACATAATCATGAAAGTATTTCCTATGGGGTGTAGCATGAAATGAAGCCCCTGAATCTACTACCCAATAATCACTAGTATTATCTAATGCAAGAATCAAAGCATCTTGTAACATATCACCTGCTACATTTGCTTCCTGGGTAGTTTCCTGCTGTGCATCTCCTTTCTTCTTTAGATATCTGCAGTCTTTCTTCATATGTCCTTTCTTTCCACAGTTCTAGCACTCTATCTTTCCTAGTCTGGACTTGGATATGCACATTTTAGACTTTCCATGATTACCTTGGCTCTTTCCTCTCTCCTTTTGTCTTCCCCTGCTGTCCATGGTCAGCGCATTACCTGATGTCTCACATGTGGCTTTTCTTCGCATTTCCTCGCTAAGAATAACACCAATAAAATCATCAAATTTCAAGGTGTTTGAACCAGAAACAGAGTTACTTACAGCCATGACCAAGCTATTCCAGCTTTCTGGCAATGAACACAAGATTAGAAGAGCCCTAACCTCATCATCAAAGTTCACACTTACAGAACTTAGTTGATTTGTAACCGTATTAAACTCATTTAAATGATCAGTAATAGATCCAACTTCAGACATCTTCATATTTAATAAACGCTTCATTAGAAATACCTTGTTGGAGGTCGAGGGTTTTTCATACAGCTTACCCAGTGCACTCATCAAACCCTCCATTATCGTTTCTTTTGAGATATTGAAAGCCACCGATGAAGCCAGGCTCAGCCATATTGTTCCGAGATCCTTTCTGTCAAGAACCTCCCATTCTTCGTCCTTCATGGCCACTGGTTGCTTTTCTCTTTCTCCCAACTGTAGGAATAGATCCTTCTAGTACAGATAGTCCTCCATTTGCACCTTCCATAACTGAAAGTTTTGGCCATTAAACTTCTCGACCTTAAACTTTTCTTCTCTTGCCATTGCTCCCACTCGAACCAGAAACCCTAGTTTACTGCGGATTTATCTGCCAAATAGACCTTCGGCTCTGATACCAATTGTTAGAAAAACAGGATCGCAAATCTATAACAATAAACATAAATGCAAATATAATCACACATACACATTACAAGAGAGACACAGATATATCGTGGTTCACCCAAGATGGGCTCAATCCACACTGAAATTGCTAGTCCTTATTATTATTCCATCCAACAAAGTGAAGGGATACAACCTACAGCATAGCCGCTGCACTTCCTCTTCACTATCTCACAGTCTCTCTTTTGATCTCAGAGATATTTACAATGCATAAAACCTAATACATCAACCCTAGCTGTATTACAATGTCTTTCTTTTATAAGGGAAATACAATGGGAAAATACCATGGATTACCCAAAACCATGGGCCCGTAAACTGTTGGCGAAAACAACCCCAAAACATTTTCTTGGGGGCATTTCCCCCCAACCCCCATTTCTCGGGGGCACTGCCCCCAAACCCCTGTTTGCGGGGTCTCCGCCCCCGAACCCATTGCTTGGTTTTTCAACCAAGTATGTGAAAGGATGCACTTGCTAACTAGTAGCAGTAGTCTCAATAAAAATATGTAAAAACTTTGCTAAATGTAAGAAGTAAACAACTAATAGGGTCCTTAAACCAGTCGACCTTGGTAGGAAGGAAATCTTTGGATTCGACCGCAAATTGGGTAGTGGTGCTAGAGGAAGATGCTTCTAGGAGGAAATACGAACGATGGTGCATGTCATCCTAGGGATACTCTGGGGCAGTGAGTGACTCAAGAATCTCCTCATCAGTACGGAAAGTGTGGGCCGTCAAATCGGTTGACGGGGGAATGGTAGTTGAAGAGATCATGTAAATGGTGTTGATCTCCCCAGATGGGGGTGAGATTAGGGGGTGAATCTCCTCAATGGTGGGAGGTGCTGTCTCAAGATCCACATTTTTCATTTCATAGAGGGCATGGTGGGAGGTGCTGTCAGGACAGTGATGTGAATAATGGCCATAAACACCGCATATTGCACAAGGGTGGTTAGTGCGTAATGATTTATCACGAGGCTTAGGGGTGGGATCTAGTTTGACAACCGGGATATTGGGGTCATCGTCAAGCATCTGCATGTGTTCCTGTAATGCAGGTAACTGTGGACATTGATGAGTCGCATGGCCTAACTCATTGCACAATGAGCATTTAGGAGGAGCACGAAACACGGGGGGGGGGGTTTTGACTGTCTTGGGAGGTGGTACAGCAGTGTAAGGTTGGGGGCCTCTGTCCCCAGTAGGTTTGGTAGGAGGAGGGGGATTCGTGGAGGACAAAGGGGTAGCGACACCGGGAGGTGGCTGGGGGGGTTGGGGGGTTGGGCTGCGCTTGAGGAGCCCCATGCCCTTGGCGATGGGCATCATCGACCCAGAGTGGCCGAACTCGCTCCAAATGTGGGAAAGCGTGTGTGTAGTGGCCATAGACCCCGCAAATAGAACAAGGATGGTTTGTTCGCAAATTAGAGTTTTTGGCCTGCTTGGGTGGCCGATCAGGGTTTTGGTTGGCAGGTGCTGCATTATTGTTGTCTGGGGGATTTGGAAGTTGACCAACTTGGTCTGGAGAAGGGTTGTTCCCACGGTTACGGACCTTGCCACGGTTTTGCTAGCCCTGTTGGCGCTGGTTGTTCTGGTTTTGCTGCTAATTTTGTTGGGCGTATACTTGCCCTTGGGCAACAGGTGGGTTTTGGGGTTGTGCAGGTGCGGGAGCAGGCTGCTTAGGTGCTGAACCTTGTGGGGGTTGCTGATATGCTTGCGGAGCGGGTTGTGGGTTGGCCGCAGGAGCTTCCTGTGGCAGGTAATAAGCAGGTTGGGCTTGAGACGTCACAGGAGTTGGTGCAGCCTGTGGATGGTAATATGGCTGAGGTGCGACCGGGGGGGCATAGGCGGGGGATGGATGGCCAAAGCACTGAGGGGGATAGGAGGGTCCATGTCATGTCCCAAATTTGGAATTGGGTCACAATGGCCTAATCACATTAGCCATATTCATTAGAGTTTATAAAATTGATGTTAAGGGTCAAATAATTGCCAAGGAGGAAAATTACTAGTTTCCTAGGTTTGGGGTGGAAGCTTTGGGATTTGGAATAAGGGGGATAATAAATGATGTTTAGACATTAGAAAGGTTCAAGTATTTAATAAATAGAGTGAATAAAGAAATTCAAGAGAAATCATAAGTGACAAATGGTTTTGGAGACATATGGAGGATGTGGGACCCACACTAGCTTGATTTTTCATAATACATGGTATCTCTCTTTTGCAAATTCGAATTAATGGGAATGTGAACACTCTTGGGTGATTTGGTAAGTCATAAAACATGTCATTGAGCATATTAGTTCGAATTTGGAAGGATTGGTAACCTCCATGGAAGATAAAGAGTCAAAGTGGAAGTTTGTGGACACTTGGGCTAGATTCCCTAGCCCCTATGACACCAATGATGGAGCATCTATGACAACTATGACAAATTGCAGACCTGACCTCTGACATCTGACCACTATGACATGTCAGCCCCAAAAATAGGCTCAAATAAGGTGAATTTGGGAGTTGAAGAAGCCAAAGAGACTCAAAATCGAATTTGGGAGAAGATGGAAGGTTGGAACTAGGAGACAAGTGGCAAATGTGGAATATTTCCTAAATGAAAATCTATTGAATCTATTGAGAGGATTTCGACCCTTAGAAGGATAATGTTGGTTATAAAATTTAGAAATGAAGTATGAGAATGGATTTTGATCATTTGTAGAATTTGCAATTGCATTTGTGAAGAGGGAGAGCTAGTGGATGACTAGTTTCTTGCCTTAGCCAATTTCGAGGGTGAAAGATTCCAATCCAAGTTGGAAATTGGAAAGGCCATTCAGAACTTTCATTTGGATATTTAATGGAGTCTTTATTTGCAGGTGTAAGCTACAGGGCAGCTCATGGTTTCTTCTATTGTAGCTCGCTCCTTCAACCATTTCCAGTTTTGATGGCATATTCTTGATCCTTGAGGGAGGGCGTTTTTGGTGAGCTATTGTACTCTTTGAGGGAGCTTATAATGACACATTTATTTTTTAATATGAATTAAATACTCTGTTCTTCATCTCCAAAATGTTTCAGGTCGAAATTCCAAGTAGAAATGTATAAATCTCATTTTTAATGGAAGAACAATGCCATTTCCCCACTACCTTATTGTGAACCAATGTATTGATGATGATTTCGAATGAATGGATGATTGTATGATATATTTGTGATCAATATACTGCCATGGATATATTCTACAAGTTTCATGTACTGTACTTGAGCATTTGAAGCATTTTTACTCAGTTTAGTTGTATTGGGAGGTGAAATAGTGCCATTTCCCCAAGGGTCGAATTGGGGATTTTTGCAGTTGAATGGGAGAGGGTGAGAACAGTTGTAATAAACCATTAATGGTGCATATGAGACCTTAATAACATACTTAACACATTACATACCTCTGTTCATAAATTTGAGTGGGTTTGGAGGCATTTGGGAAGCCATTTTCAGTACATACCTCAGGGGGATTTGAACCCCAAATTACTAGTAAAATTGCATACTTGGTCCAGAATATTAAGAGAGTTTGCAGAGGTCTTTTGGTGGCCATATGTTATCCCTGAACATAATATTCAATTTATAATATCATTCATAAAACTTCCTTGAATATTTGAAGGCATTTCGAGTCAATTCGAGACCTAGAGACCAATACTAGTTAAAGGGAAATCACTAGTAAAGTTACCTACATTGACCAGAACTGAAAGAGTATTTGCAGAAGTGTTTTAAAGGTACAAAGGCATCCCTGAAACACATATTTATGTTCTAATATCATTCATATACCTTCTCAGAAGATTTGGGATCATTTGGGGCAAATTTGGGACCTAGAGATCGAAACTAGTCCAAGGTCGAACCAAGGAAAAAAGTGGAAAATTGCAATTTTAATAAAATTCCTAACAAGGGACATTACAGTGGTATCAGAGCATGGTCCTTGCACCTGTGTATTAGGTACATACATTCAAGAATAATTGGCAGCCATGTCTTACTATTATGATGAATCCTATGAGTACGATTCTTATGAGGAATATGCAGATGCTTATGAGCAATATGAAGCAGAATGTGAATGGTATGAGGAAGAGGTGCCATCATGCAACACTTCTTACAATTTCAAGAGAAATGAAGATTATTCTTATGACTTTAAATCTGATGAATATGAGTGTGTCACACCAACCAAGGATAATTCTATGAGTGAGTTCCAAAGATGGAGAGCAAAATATAAAACCTTGCCCCAACAATATCAAAAATATCAAGAATATCTTGCTTTTAGCAAAAATACACAAAATGCCATGTCTTTTGAGTACTATGCTGAACATGTTTTTGAAAATAGGCCCAAAAATGAAGATGTGGAGTTAGTGAAGAAAGGTTTATGCCCTTCTTGTAAAAACCCTTGGAGCGAGTATCATATATGTGTGCATGAAATGATGTCCTCCTTGAGGAGAGGTTTTGAGATTTATTCAAGAAGAGATTCCAAATATATTGATCCTAAGGAAAACAAGGGGCAAAATGCATCAGCTTGCTTTAATGAGAAAAAGGAAGATACATCACAAGAGCATGAAGAAGATTCTATTGAAAATATGGAAGATCATTTCGAGACACCTTCTAGATTAGACATGAACCAAAGAGCATCTACTGATGGATGCTTAAACTATGAAGGAGTACCTACTGATGGGTGCTCACATCTCTATTTTGGTGACATAGAGATCACTTTTGAAAGTGTTTCTACAAGTACAAGTTTCATTAAGCATGATAATGAAGACCTTGTAGCGGTTGAAGAAGAACCAAGATCAACTTCCCCATCACCACTTGAGCTTCATGAAGTTGGTCCAAGCAAAATTGAAGAAGATGAGGAGGTTCATTTGCAAGAGCCTCATTTTCTTGAAGGGTCCTTAAAGATGAATGAAAATAAGATCCAAGAGTCCCTCAGCATTCTCCATGACACTCAAGCATTGGTTTCAAATTCTTGTTGGAGAGCTACTTCATTGGAGGAAACATCCTTCCTTGAAGACATGGAGAAGATTCAAAGAGCAATGTGCCACATCAAAGGTAATTTCATGTCTTTGATTTTTGATAGAAACCATTTGTTTGAGCTTAATGAATTGTTACATGATGCATACTTGAAGAATAATGAGGATATTTATAAGCTCACAATTCAAAATGAGCAACTTCTTGAAAAGTTGCAAGATACTTGTTTTTCCTCCTATGTTTTAGATTGTCAAATGGTAGATTGTTTGGAGGATTCTCATGACATGGTGGATCATGAGAAATGTGAAAATTTGAATGTTCTTGATGTGTTTGAAGATGAACTTGAAGAGATCCAAACACTTGATGTGGTGGAAGCATTAGAGAGATTTTGAGGTCAAAAAATGGCCTCCTAAGAGATGTACTACAAAAATATGAGATATATTAAAATATTATGAATTGGGGGTTTTATGGGGTAGGTATATATGACAAGTCACCTCCCACACTATTTTCTATGCACAATATAAATAACCATGGTTGAGTTGCTTTTCAAAATTCATTAGAAATAAAATAAGATTCATTGTAAATTCCCAAAAATTTATTGTCCTTTAGCATTTATTTGTCTTGAACTTGCAAATGAAATTAAATAATAAAAAATATTTTTAAGAGCTATTTTTTTAATTTTATGTTGACTTTTTATATTTAGTACTTTTCTCATGAATTTAATATAATGTAATTTAATTGAGAATTTATTTACGTGTAAAATGTTAATAATATTATTATAATCCACATTGCATTATTATTATTATTATTATTATTATTTATTAAATCTATTATTATTCTTTATTAGTTTGACATTATGTTATTAAATAGAATGAAGTGAATATATAATTTAAAATTAAAAACATAAAAATGATAATATATTATTTTATAAAAAAATGTGAAATGACTTTCTTTATGAATTAAGAGTACTTCACTTGAAAATGACAATAATATTATTTTATGAGAAAGTGTGAAAAGACATTCATTATGAGTACTTTACTTGAAAATGACAATAATATTATTTTATGAAAAGACTATCATTATGAGTACTTTACTTTATGACTTAAAAGTACTTACATCACTACCTTGGTTAACTATGTGTTTTCATCCACCATAGAATATTTGACAAATAAGCATTTTTAACTCATGCAATGCCACCTCACCAAGGGGGATGATGTCATCTACTAGAATGTGATTGGTTGTTTTTTATAGTACATTTTCTTTGTTTTGAGGCCATTTTTTGACCTCAAAATTTCTCTAATGAGGAATTTGAATTGCCTCTTGATGAAGGTTATGCAATTTTTAAAGAAGAGCATGATTCCTCTACATTGGAACCAAACTATGACAAAGAGTTCACACTTTTGAAGGAGCTGCATGATACTACCCACATGGATCCTTCCCATGATGAAACTCCTGAACTTTTTGATCATTTGGGTGAGTTATTACATTCTCCTACATCCTACAATTCCATGTTTTGCTGTATTAGTCTCAATGAAGTATGGGTGAAAGGGTTCTTTTTTATGGTGCCACATGCGGAGTATGGAACTCCTAGATTTAACTTTTATGATGACATGGTTGGAGCACATTCTTATTCACATTTGCAGCAGCATAATTTGTCACTTTATGATGATTCACATCTACATGCATGCACCTATGATATGGATTCGAGTCACTTGAATACTCATGGTTTTTCTTGCTCAACACTGGGTTCATTTGATGTTAGAGGAACTTCATCCAACACTTGGATGAATAGATTTATGATGGGAGAACATTTTTGTTGGCAGCCACATACTTTGTTACATCTTTATGATTCTCACATTCATGGATGTATGGGTGAGACTTCTTTGAGTCATTTGAAGTCTCCTTGTTTTTTCTGCTCATTATTTGGTTCAGATTCTAGTGGAGATTCTTCATTCACTTCTTGGATGAAAGAATACATGGCTGAATATTTTGATGCATATCACATCCTTTTGGAGCAGCATTATAGGACATGGGATCCTCACCTATGTCATTGGAGCAGATTTGATTGGTCACTTGAAGCTGGTATGCACTTGGAAAATGGTGGTCTACTTGCTTGGAGGTATAAGCACTTTCATGACTCTTTGATGAAGCATATCCTTGATGTACATTTTAATTATGTTGTTATGTACTTTGATGATATATATTTGGTACTCATGATGTTTGGAAGAATGCATACAAGAAAATGGGATCCAGGAATCCTCTTATCTAATGGTGTAGGTTGGAGAGCACTCTTAATTGTTGGGGTGCAATACAAGCAATGGGACCCTGGAATAATTTTTGTCTCATTGGTTTCATTTTTTGGGGGAAGCAAGCAGCATGGGAGATGGATTCCCCACTTAATAAAGTGATTTTAATAAGAGTAGTGCAGCAGCAAGCATGGTGGTTCCTCTCTAAAATATTCATGGAAACTCAAAGACTCAAGGTTTGGCAATTCAATGGCAACTTCAAAGAATTATACAGAAAGCAGGTTCTTCAACACCCATGTTTGAAATTGCTTGAGGACAAGAAATATTGGGAAGGTAGGATTTTTCATGTCCCAAATTTGGAATTGGGTCACAATGGCCTAATCACATTAGCCATATTCATTAGAGTTTGTAAAATTGATGTTAAGGGTCAAATAATTGCCAAGGAGGAAAATTACTAGTTTCCTAGGTTTGGGGTGGAAGCTTTGGGATTTGGAATAAGGGAGATAATAAATGATGTTTAGACATTAGAAAGGTTCAAGTATTTAATAAATAGAGTGAATAAATAAATTCAAGAGAAATCCTAAGTGACAAATGGTTTTGGAGACATATGGAGGATGTGGGACCCACACTAGCTTGATTTTTCATAATACATGGTATCTCTCTTTTGCAAATTCGAATTAATGGGAATGTGAACACTCTTGGGTGAGTTGGTAAGTCATAACACATGTCATTGAGAATATTAGGTCGAATTTGGAAGGATTGGTAACATCCATGGAAGATAAAGAGTCAAAGTGGAAGTTTGTGGACACTTGGGCTAGATTCCCTAGCCCCTATGACACCAATGATGGAGCATCTATGACAACTATGACAAATTGCAGACCTGACCTCTGAAATATGACCACTATGACATGTCAGCCCCAAAAATAGGCTCAAAGAAGGCGAATTTGGGAGTTGGAGAAGCCAAAGAGACTCAAAATCGAATTTGGGAGAAGATGGAAGGTTGGAACTAGGAGACAAGTGGCAAATGTGGAATATTTCCTAAATGAAAATCTATTGAATCTATTGAGAGGATTTCGACCCTTAGAAGGCTAATGTTGGTTATAAAATGTAGAAATGAAGTATGAGAATGGCTTTTGATCATTTGTAGAATTTGCAATTGCATTTGTGAAGAGGGAGAGCTAGTGGATGACTAGTTTCTTGCCTTAGCCAATTTCGAGGGTGAAAGATTCCCATCCAAGTTGGAAATTGGAAAGGCCATTCAGACCTTTCATTTGGATATTTAATGGAGTCTTTATTTGCAGGTGTAATCTACAGGGCAGCTCATGGTTTCTTCTATTGTAGCTCGCTCCTTCAACCATTTCCAGTTTTGATGGCATATTCTTGATCCTTGAGGGAGGGCATTTTTGGTGAGCTATTGTACTCTTTGAGGGAGATTCTAATGCCCCATTTATTTTTTAATATGAATTAAATACTCTGTTCTTCATCTCCAGAAAGTTTCAGGTCTAAATTCCAAGTAGAAATGTATAAATCTCATTTTTAATGGAAGAACAATGCCATTTCCCCACTACCTTGTTGTGAACCAATGTATTGATGATGATTTCGAATGAATGGATGATTCTATGATATATTTGTGATCAATATACTACCATGGATGTCTTTTACAAGTTCAATGTACTGTACTTGAGCATTTGAAGCATTTTTACTCAGTTTAGTTGTATTGGGAGGTGAAATAGTGCCATTTCCCCAAGGGTCGAATTGGGGATTTTTGCAGTTGAATGGGAGAGGGTGAGAACAGTTGTAATAAACCATTAATGGTGCATATGAGACCTTAATAATATACTTAACACATTACATACCTCTGTTCATAAATTTGAGTGGGTTTGGAGGCATTTGGGAAGCCATTTTCAGTACTTACCTCAGGGGGATTTGAACCCCAAATTACTAGTAAAATTGCATACTTGGTCCAGAATCTTAAGAGAGTTTGCAGAGATCTTTTGGTGGCCATATGTTATCCCTGAACATAATATTCAATTTCTAATATCATTCATAAACCTTCCTTGAATATTTGAAGGCATTTGGAGTCAATTTGAGACCTAGAGACCAATACTAGTCAAAGGGAAATCACTAGTAAAGTTACCTACATTGACCAGAACTGAAAGAGTATTTGCAGAAGTGTTTTAAAGGTACAAAGGCATCCCTGAAACACATATTTATGTTCTTATATCATTCATATACCTTCTCAGAAGATTTGGGATCATTTGGGGCAAATTTGGGACCTAGAGATCGAAACTAGTCCAGGGTCAAACCAAGGAAAAAAGTGGAAAATTGCAATTTTAATAAAATTCCTAACAAGGGACATTACAGTCCATGAGAATGATGGTGATGTTCCATGGGAGCATACGAATTGGTAGCTCTGGACTGTGATGTAGCCCGCGAAAGGTCGCGGCCATGGATAGGGCATGCTATGGAAAAGGGTTGGGGATGCGAGGTGATACGGCCAATGATGCCGTCTACGGCGTGGGATGCCCCCGGCGCATCGTGCTGGGAGGACTCACCACGAGGGGCGTCAGGTATAATGGTATATAGGTAACCCGACTGGGCGTATATGAGGTCAAATTGCTGGGCTTTGAGGATGGCCTCTTCCTCAGACTGGGGTCGTTCGGATGCCACATCCTTGGCAATGACAGGAAGGAGGGATTTTAGGAACCAATCTAGGAAGATACGGTCGTCTAACTTGATCTTGTAGACACTGCGGCGTCGACGCCACTCATGAATGTGGTCAGTGATGTGGGTAGCCGTGTTCTGTCTGCAAGACAGTAGGATCTCAACTCCCGCGTAATAGCGGACAGGTAACTGAAAGAACTGCAGGAAAGTCGAGGCAAGGGAAGTAAAGGTGGCATGGGTCCCGTGGGGATGCTCGATATACCACTTAGCTGCAGAACCAGTGAAGGTGCGCTATAACAGATGGAGGCGGACAGAATCATCCACTATGGAGTTGGAGGAACACCATATATGGAAGGACATAATGTGGTTTTGGGGGTCCTCACCTGCCTTTCCCTCAAACTTAGGGATGTCAGAGGGGAGTTTGGTGGGCATGTGAGGCCACGTAGGGTCGTGTCTGATAGGATCGTTAGTCAGTCTGACTAAGTCAGGTAGGTTGAGGCTAGCCATGAATGGCAAACTGGTAGAAGGATGTGACATACTAGCGGGTGTGACCAAGTTCGGGCCAATGCCCCCAAGTGGAGGGGCGGGGTTCGGGATGTTGCCCCCAAGGGGGGGAACGAAGGTCGTATAGGATGGTCCTGCACCACCAAGGGTAGTGTGAGTCACTGGTGGAGTGGTGATAGGTATGCCAGCTACAGGAATGGGTATGGTGACCGGGATGGTGGACGTGGCCCCCATCGAGGGCATACCCAAAGCAGGTGTGGTAACTGGTGTGGTGGTGGATGTGCCACCGATGGTCCCTACAATGAAAGGAGTGAAGTCGTGCCAGCCATGGGGCTAGTAGGGGTAGTGTAAATGGGGTTCCCAGACTCTGCCTCAGAATCAGAGGTAAAGTAAGGGGCGTCAATATCTGGTGACGGAGTCCTATGCCGTTGACGAGTGGAGTCAAGTGACAAAGCTCGGGATCTATGATCAGTGGTATCAAGTGAGGATGATCTAAGTCTATGACGGGTGGTGTCAAGTGAACCGTGCTGTGGGGGATCGCCCCTGAGGCGCCGAGAATGTCTCGGGGACTCAATGGTGACAGACGGTTTCAAATATATGGGCTTGTATTGAGTGAAAAACAACTCAAAAACCCTAATGCAACCGAGTGTGCAGAAGGAGAGCTCAAAAAATATGGCACTCAGGCCAACAACCAACTCAAAACACCTACTGTAACAACTGTGCTACAATAAGTGGAGTATCAACAGAAATGGTCAGAATACCAACAAGCAGCAGGTTTCCTAGAAAATAAAAATAGTGGACTCACTAGACCAAAAGGAGGTAAGGGAGCATGCAAACACCTAACTAAATAGTATTTTGACTCAACTAGACATATCCTCTACAAGGTGATGAAATCCAAGTCAGACAATATGAATAGAAAATCCAAGTGGCTAAAGATATCCCCCTACCGGGAGGGACACCGGGTAGTCAATCCTAGAAGAAAGGCAACTAAGATACCCCGTTCATGACACGTCCAGAAAGGTGAATCTGATGTTTGGTCCTTTTACCGCAATATCCCCATACAGGGATATCCCGAGAACTGCAAAAGGTATCCCTTCGGTTACTGAATGGATTGCGGTATTCCACTCAGGCCTCCGGAACCAGTCTGGCGACTTCAACCCTCCTAGGGGAGAGGCCCTCTGATAAACTGGTTGTGACCGTGCCAAAAAATACTAGGGGATTTTGGTTCCCTAATTGGACAACAACTATGTCTCAAGTGTAAGCAACCGAGGGGTGTTATTTGGATGCATATCCCCCTGATCCTACCTAACTACAAAAATTATTTTGTGTTCCCCAAGTGGGGTTAGAATGTTGGTTGTGTTAAGTACTTTTTAAGGCTCACTTGAATTCAGTGACAGAGTGTGTGCGTGTGAGATGATGATGAACCCAAGTAAAAAGTGCCACTAGGGAGGGCAACTTTCTAACTAGCAATAACAATACAGAAATTAACTTTTGAAATGCACAATTTTCTTTTTCCAATTTAAAATGCTTTAAATGTAAAAACGATTCTGTAAATGAAATAGAAATAAAAACTACAGAAAAAGGCTGTAAGGAAGGGTGGCTGCAGGTAGGACAGATGGCTGTGCTGGTGCAGAAAATAGTGCAGCAAAGTGCTGGGATCAAAACAGAGAAAAATGCAGAAAACCGACCGCGGGTTTTTGGCAAATATGAGCGGTCGGACCGCGGAAAACAGCTGAACAGTTGCAGTCGGGTTGCGGGTTTTAGGCTGAAAAACGCAATCGCGATGCAGGAAAAACGCCGAAAGTCGCAGGCAGGTCGCGGGAAAATAGCCGAAAGCCGCAGGCGGGACGCAGGAAAAACGCCGAAAGGCGCCGGCGGGTTGCGGGAAACTGGCCGAAAGCCGCAGGCGGGACGCAGGAAAAACGCCGAAAGGAGCCGGCGGGTTGTGGGAAACTGGCCGAAAGCCGCAGGCGGGACGCAGGAAAAACGCCGAAAGGCGCCGGCGAGTTGCGGGAAACTGGCCGAAAGCCGCAAGCGGGACGCAGAAAAAGGGTTAATAGCCGCAGTTGGACTGTCCCAAACAGGCTAATAGCCGCGGTCGGATCGCAGGTAACAGACTGAAAACGGCCGGCAGGTCACCGGAAACAGTCTGAGAGCCGCGGTCGGGTCGCAGGTAAGTGCCTGAAAGACGTGGTCGGAACGCGACTATAGGGGGAAAAGATGCGGTTTACGGTGGCCGAAACGGACAGCCGAACAGAAAAAATATTTAAAAATTGTAACCAGAAATTCAAACCTAGGGGAGTCGCCAAAACTGTAGCTAGGGTTTTCACCCTAGCTTGTGCAAATGAGCACCTACTAAGGAGAAGGGACTCCTTAGTAGCAGTTCAATAAACAGTAAATTAAAATGCTAAAACAATAATGTAAATTACTCTAAACATGTGCATGAAACAGAAAAACAAGATATAAAGAATGGCTTTTGTATTAATTTTACCTCCAATGTGAAGGTTGGTGAAGCTCTTGCAATGGCCCAAGAGGGTTGCTCCAAGCTCCAACTTGCTCCTTCTCTTTCTCCAAATGATGGGAATGGGCCAAAAGGGGCTCTCAAGGTGAAAGTAGCTCAAGGGTGAGCTAGGGTTTCAAGAGAGATTTTGGCAGAGTAAGGGTATACTTGATTGTGGATATGAAATGAGGGGTCTCCATCACCTATTTATAGTTTTTTGGTGGTGGAGTGTTGGCCCATGGTTTTGGGAACCAAATGGTTTAGGTCAGCTGTATAGGGTTTTTTCCTCCTTTTTCCTCATTATTTTATATTTTTTATTCCCTCTTTAGAGGGTTTTTTCTATTTTAGAGGAATTTTGGATATTTTTGGAGGAAAAGGGGTTTTTTAGCCTTTTTGAGTCTTTTTTGATGGTTTTGTGGCCTTTTGGAGGCATTTTAGGCCTTTTGGAGGCTTTTTAGTGGGATTTTCAGGGTTTTTAAGGGAAATGTGGTAGGAAAATGGACAAATGAGTCATGTAATGGGGTAGATGAGGTAGTGAGCACTTTTTGTGTGTTAACACTTTTCCATTATCTAAAACATAGAGTGGAGTAGTATAATCTATACTATTTTGATCTATTGGTTTAGTTATATTTAGTAGTTATAAGTTTGACTCGGCTTTTCATTTTGAAATATCTTTCGATCTTTTCTTTATTAAATATTTGAAGGTCTGACAAACCAAAAAAATTAGGTGCCATTCTACCTTACCATATATTTTGCCTCAACTCTAAGATTACCAACCCTGGTCAATAATTTAATATTAGGTGTTCTTTTCGAGATAGCTCATACACCCAACATTTTGGCGTCGTTGCTGGGGAGTTACAGATAAATAGGTAGAATTCAGTTATATATAAGTTGAAATCCCTTTTAAAATTTAGTTCTTTTTTTTGAAACTTAGATTAGGCTGGTGGAGGGTGAGCAGTAAGATGAGAGGTAAGAACTTGTGCATCTGTTATAACAGGCATCCCCAAAACCCAGCAGTAGTAGTTATGCAGTCAGAGTTTCTTTCAGTTATAATTTGTTTTCATGAATAGGTCTAGAGATTCACAAGGTAGATTTATTAAAACTAGTTCTCTTGCTACAATTCCTACTAACCTATATGGGGGACGTGCCACCCCAACTACTAACTCAACATAAAGGTATCGGAAGACACCTAAAGGGGATAATCCTACTTGGAAAGCTAAAGAAACCTTTTTTGGAAACATTTTAAGGGAAATTATAGGGACATCAGAACAGTCTGTTCATAAATAAATTCCACTAGAAGAACCTCAAGCTCATATTGAGACTGAACTTAGACAAGAGGAAACTCAGAAGGATAAAATTTCAGAACTTCTTAACCCTCCATTAGTCCAAAATCCCAAAGACACTACTTTTTCAATAGTAAGTGGTCCACATTTGGTAGATTTTGTCAATCCTACATAAGTAGATGCTCTTTTTGGGATCTCTACAAACATCGTTATCTCACAGATTGACACAACAACAGTAGAACCTCCAAGACTAGATTCCCATGTAGCTGATCATTCTCCTCCTAAAAAGAAGAATACCCTTCCTGAAAAAGAACATTGGGATATCCCATATACACGAAGAAAGGAGCCACCTAGATTTTCTCTCTTTGGTAATAAAATCTTCATGGAGGATGAAAATGAAGATCGTGTTCGATAAGATGAAGAAGATGGAGAAGTTAGAACTGAAGGTACCTTCGGGTTCCCTATCTTAGACACTACACAAGATGTTACTATCAAAAACATCCCTCCCTCTTCATTACCAACATTTTATGGGAAAAGTAATGAGGATTCGGACACATTCCTATTTGAGTTTGACATTTTTTGTAGGAGTTATAATTACCTACAAGATGGCCAAAAACTAAAACTTTTTCCTATTACATTAAAAGATTCTTCTCTTCGATGGTTCATGGGATTAGGAGAATCTAGTATTAAATCTTGGGAAGACATGAAGAATGCATTTCTTCAGAAATATCAGGATTACTGTAGACAAAAGGACTCTCGCAATGATATTTTTAAAATTCAACAGCTTGAAGATGAGAGCCTAGAAGACTATCTCGAAAGATTTAACTATGTGTTACACAAATCTAAATATAATGATCTTCGAGAAGATGCAGTAAGAATACTCTTCCTTAAAGGAATCTTAGAAGAATTCTTGGATAACCTTAATATCATGGCAGCAGGAGACATTTCTCATAAATATTTTGCAGATATTTGTGAACTATGTAGGAATTACTCTAGGAGTAGAGGGAAAGGTGGAAGACACTTTCGAGAATCTTATGCTAGGAATTCCAAAGGGAACACATCCGGTCCTGGTGGAGTTACGAGGGTAGAATTGGGAAACCTATTGGAAAATATAAAAACAGATATTTTAGGAGCCATGGGTTCTCAATTAGATGCACTACAAGCTAAAAAGAGACAGGATGAAGAGCATGCAGCAATGAGTGTTTTATGTCCTAGGTGTAGAACTAAACATCCTCAACGTGAATGTCCATTAAATAATGTTTCAGTCTGTCACCTTTGTATAGAAGAACATCCACCCTATGATTGTCCATCATTGCCTGGATTCCAAGCTATATACAAGACTGGAAACTTTGGTGAACCTTCTAGATGGCCTTGGCAACCTAGAGATCAGCCATCATATCAAGACTCTTCGCAAATTCCACCCTATTACTATGCATATCAACCTTCTCAACAGTGGAACACTTCAGGTTGGCAGAATTGGACACCGCAGTACCCTCCTCAAAATGCTCAACAACAGCAATGGCCACATGGATGGAGAGGACAAACTTATAATCAAACATGTAATGTCCCCTCCTACCATACTAGTAGGATAGAGAGAACGTGGTGCTCAATCCGGGCAATTAGCCCCATGTCCATTAGTTAAATTTATTGATTACAAAGACATGTATATGTGCATGCTATGGAACACGGAGGTAATTAAATAAATACTGTTGATATCTAACACACATTCAGGATTTCTGTGACAGCCATTAAATAAAGACCATTGCAGAATTATAAAAGATCCTATGGAAATGCATATACTTTTTAAAAACACAGAAGAAGTAAATTCATTTAACACATCCACATACATTCATAATATTAATCAAATGATAATTGCAAATTTAACACAAGATAATACTTATCTCAATAAGGTAGTCCCAAGCAACTGGCTATGCAACTGCAACGTTCCACCCAACCATAGGCCAGTTGTGCTTATCAACCTCTTGATACAACTGCCACCCCCGAGCTGGGCATGATCTCTACAAGGAACTAGGGAACAATAGACTCACACATAGCCAAGCATACACCAAGATGAGCCAAGCCAATCTGCAATTGGGTTTATCAGGCTGCTAGGACATAGAAGGGAAGAATTGCTAAGCTAGTGAGCTCAACCACAGAGATATGGGTACCCCTCCCAGATCTATTCAGCTTGGCAATCACAATGCCTACACACCCAATCACAAGGAAGTATTCTCTTCACTGCCACACAGTCCCTCAAGCCATACCTTCCTTTCTAGTGCTCTCAGGGTGTGCATAGAAAAGTAGCCAGCCCTCTTGATCTTCTTGAGAGGTTACTCCCTACACTAGGTTTATCAAGCCCATTATGTCCACTACCATTCCAGTTTCTTTCTTACAGGTTAAAATCAAACAAGGATGCTCATAACAACAAAAATACACTTGTTGAGCATGAGAAAAAACGTTTCCAACAGTGGGATGCATGAGATGGGGTTTCCTGAGCTTCAGAAAAACGTGGGTAGACTCAAAATGTATGGGAACTTGGAAAATTCGACTGGGAGAGCAAAACCCATTCCAGAAAAATGCCCCAGGGGAAAAAACGACCTCTCCCTCAGTCCCAATTCCCGTCCCTCCTTCCCCAGCTATGGCACAACACCAAAAACAAGTTTCTGGGCATGGAAAAACACAGGGTTATGGTGAAAAACGTGAGGATAAATTCCAGTGAGCTCTGTCTGCGTGAGAGGAAGAACGTCATGGATGAAGAATTGCCTTAGGCAGCATTTCGTGGGGGTTTTCTTGCCCAGCAAGCCAAAAATACAATTTCCAGGTTGATGGCTTGCCCATGCACGAAAATCTGACTGCCATACTTCTCCAATCCCAAGACATTAACTGCCCCAACCAATCTTTTGAAGAATTAAAAAAATTGGGTGCATGGGACAAAATGGATAGTTAAGAGTTTCATGGGTTTTCTTATTGACACATGAGCTGACCCTAGTGGCTCAAGGGTTTGGATAATTTCCCTCCCTTTTCCTTGTAGAATCATGCCCCATCTATTTTGTTGCATTGCATAGCTAGTTGGGGTTTTTCCATTAAAATTCATATTTACATGATGTCTTATTTACATTGTGCCCATCTCGCACAAGAACCATAGGCATCTATTTTTAATTGCCAATCCATGAAACGCTAAATAAATGGTGGGGCCTTGGCCTTGAGCTCCTCACCATGATTAAATTACAATATTTACATCATTTACGATTTAATACAAAGGGGGTCAAAATGGGGACATTACAAAACACCTCCTCCTATGCCTAACTATCCTTACCAACCTAATTTTCAACAAATTTTTCCTGGATTTGTACCTCCTTCATCACCCCCTATCCCCAATCAACCTCACCATTTCCAGAATATGAATCCTCCAAGACCCACCATATTACCTGCACAACCGATACCGAATCCTAACAACAAACCAACCCAAGCTCTTAAAAACATTGGGTTGTTACCTCTTCCGTAATATGCCTTTTCGACCGCACCAATACATGAGATACAACTGTGGTCTGGAAGAGTTTTGCAAGATAAACCCAAGTCATCAGTTGTTATTCAAGAAGAAAATGAAGAAGACATACCTAGTGAAGTTTTGAATGTTAAATTTTCGGAATTTACTTCAATCTGATCTAGGATCTTAACTGAGAGAACAACATGTACAACAAATATACAGCATATCAATCATGGACACAATAATGCAAGCACACAAGAGACATAGAATTTACTTGGGGAAAACCATAAAGGTGAAAAACCCCAATAACTTCCTCAGAGATAGATAGAGCAATGATACAACCAGAATACAAGAGATAGTCTTCTCCTAGCAGTAGAGCCTCCTCCTCCACAAGTGTGCCACTCTCCCAAGTGTGAGTGAGAGAATAGAATGTGTAAAATGAGAGAGACACACACTCTATTTATACACTAACTTGACTTGACCTTTACTCAACTAGGTCGGCCTCGACTTAACCACTTAACATAATGTTGACTAGGCCGACACCCAATAGGGTGGTCTAATAACCCTTTGAACCACATGGCCGACCCCCAATAGGGTGGTCTAATAACCCTTCGACCCACATGACTTATACAGGGCCGACCCCAACAAGGTGGTCTAATAACCCATCAAGTATAAGTTACGACACTTACAATATAAATGACAACACTTCCATATAGAAGAATAATAACGTCTCTATAGGAATACAATATACATATATGTGAAATACATTCTGAAGTTACATATACATCAACATTGAATAATACCATTTTTTAAAATGTGGTTATTCCTAAACCTTCAGCACCCAACCATCAACATAAATAAGTAATTTCAGGAGAAACGTCACCTCCATATCCGGAGCGTCTAGTAATAGAGAAACCTGTAACTTATCCAGAGTACAATATCATTAAGGAATTAAAAAATATTTGCATTAAGATCCCTTTGTTACAAGCCATTAAGGATATCCCAATCTATAGCAAGGTAATAAAGGAACTCTGTATTAAGAGACCAGGGAGAAAACAAAAGGACCCTCTGACAATTCATGTAATAGGAGAAATATCAGATTGTACAGCAAACCAACCTACAATTCCAAAATATTCCAACCCTGGGAATATTGTGGTGACTGTTATCATTAATAACACCGCCATAGGAAATACACTTTTTGATCTACGAGCTGCTATCAATTTGATGACTACCACAGTTTTCAAAACTCTCAATCTAGGACAATTCCTCCGCCCTACCCCAACAATGCTAGAACTAGTAGATCACATAGTAGTGCAGCCTTCTGGGATCATAGATGATATCACTATATCAGTAGCCTCATGGGAATATCCCGTGGACTTCATGGTCATTAAATCAAAAGAGCCTTCCAAAGTTCACCCCATTATTTTGGGAAGGCCTTGGTTGGCTACTGCCAACGCATTTATAGGATGTAGGGATGGAGAGATGGTTATCTCTGATGGGTTTTCTACAAGAAAATTAGCTTTATACCCACCAGCTCAGCCAATAGCTGAAAACCTATTTTGGTTAGATTGTCCTTTCGGAGATGAGAATTTGGAAGAAATTTCCCTTGTTAGTGATTTCTCCTGGGCACTTCAAGAACAGAACACCGAGAATGTGATGAACCAATTTATCTCTTCCACAACCTGTATAGATTTTCCCCAATTCTTTTCCCAATTTGACCATATCTTTGGAGATGAATTCCAAAAAAATATAAGCCTCTCAACATTCACTAGTACACCCTGTGTCTTCGCAATCGAAGAACATCTAGGATCTTATACCATACCGTGCGAAGTTAGTTCCGACAAATTTCTGCATATAAATGCAGGTTTAGATGAGAACCAGCAAAAACAATTACTGAAAGTTCTCAAGAGTCAAACTGGATCATTTGCATGGGAGTATACCGATATGAAAGGTATACACCCAGACACATGTATCCATCACATTTACACAGATCCAACCATACCTCCTGTTAGGCAGCCCCAGAGAAGAATGAACCTAGAACTAAAGGACATAGTAAAAGACTGACTTGAAAATATCCTTAATGCTGGATTTATTTACCCAATTTCCAATAGTAAATGGGTTTCTCCTCTGGTGGTAGTTCCAAAGAAAGTCACAGGGAAATGGTGTATCTGTGTTGACTTTTGAGAACTTAACAAGGCCACTCTTAAAGACTACTTCCCTTTTCCCTTCATCGATCAGGTGTTAGACACCTTATCAGGGAAACAATATTTCTCATTCCTTGATGGGTATAGCGGATACAATCAAATACTAATAGCACCCGAGGATCAAGACAAGACAACCTTTACTTGTTCTTGGGGGACATATTCCTATCGAGTATTACCGTTTGGCCTCTGTAATGCACCTGCTACTTTCTAGCGTGCAGTTCTAGGAATATTTGTTGATCTCATACATGATTGTGTAGAAGTTTATATGGATGATTTTACAATTTATGGTAATACGTTCCAAGAAGCCCTTGATAACCTCGAAACAATTCTTATTCGGTGCCAAGAAATGAACTTAGCTCTCAGTCATGAAAAATGCAAGATGTTACTAACTAACAGCATAGTTTTGGGACATCATGTCTCTCTTCAAGGTATTAATGTAGATTTGGCCAAGATAGAAATAATTGTTAATATTCCTCCTCCAAGAACTCCGAAGGAAGTAAGAATTTTTCTTGGCCATGCCGGCTATTATAGACGTTTCATTGAAAATTTCACTAAAGTAGCCGCACCTATGTTCAAACTGCTCATGAAAGACACAGAGTTTAAACGGACTAAACCATGTCAACAGGGTTTCGAAACTTTAAAAGCAAAGTTATCAGTAGCACCAGTACTTAGGGGCCCTAATTGGTCGCTTCCTTTTCATATATCTACTGATGCATCCGACATAGCTATAGGGGCAATATTAGGTCAAAAAGAGGAAAAATTATCTTATGCCATCTATTGTGCTAGTAAAAATTTGACTCCTACAGAATCAAAATACACTGTCACTGAAAAAGAATTTCTCGCAGTAGTCTATTCCATCAATAAGTTTCATCATTATATCACAGGATATGAAATTTTCATACATTCCGATCACTCTACTATCAGATTGTTAATGAATAAACCCATCACCAATGGCAGAGTGACTCGGTGGCTTCTGTTGTTGCAAGAATTTAACATTACCATTGTTGATCGTCCTGGTCGAGAGAATGTAGTAGCTGATTTCCTCTCTTGAATTCAAATTGACGATAATGCCAGCCCTGTCGATGATAGCTTCCCAAATGAACATTTATTCGCTATATCTATTCGAACCCCATGGTTTGCAGACATAGCCAATTATTTAGTGACTGGAAAGCTTCCAAACCATCTCTCCCCACTTGAGTAGGATCATAGTTCAAAGTTCCAATTATTCTTGGGTGGATAATGATCTCTTTCGTACTGTTCCCGATCTTATCATTAGACGATGTGTACGAGAGGATGAGATGGAAGAGATCCTACATGCATGTCATGGTGGACCTTGTGGTAGGAATTTTTCTGATAAAAGAACAACATACAAAGTATTGCACTCTAGGTATTATTGGCCAAGCATCTTCAAAGATGTTGCTAAATATGTCAAAGGATGTGACAGTTGCCAAAGAATGGGTAGATCTACACCATCTGATGAGATGCCCTTGCAACCCCAAGTTATGATTGAGCCATTTGAAAAATGGACTCTAGATTTTGTTGGACGAATTTCCACTATGTCTCGCAAAAAGAAATACATTCTAGTCTGTACTGATTATGTCACCAAATGGGTAGAAGCCAAAGCTTTATTTGGAGCCACAAAGAAATTTGTAGTAGAATTCATTTATGAAGAAATATTTACCCAATTCGGTGTACGTAGGGAAATTGTAACCGATCAAGGATATCAGTTTACCTCCAAATTAATGAAAGAGATTAGTGATAAATATGGTATTAGACATTGTAAATCTTCACCATATCATCCTCAAGAAAATGGTCAGGTAGAAAGCACAAACAAAGTGTTAGAAGCTATCCTGACCAAGACTATCCAGTTACACCATAAAGACTGGGCAGATAGGCTCCCAAAAGCCTTATGGGCTTATAGAATAACTTGGAGAAAGACTACTGGCCACACACATTATGAACTCGTTTATTGTAAATAAGTTCTTTTACCCATTGAATTTCAAGTCAAAACCTTTCGTATGGCTGCACAGTTAGGGATGAACTTAGAAGAAGCACAAAGGCAACGAATCCTGCAGATAAATGAATTAGACGAGATTAGGCAAGATGCCATTCAACGTACAATCTTGATACAAAACCAACATAAAAAGTGGCATGATAGATACATTAAACAAAAGCAATTCAAAATTGGAGACTAGGCATTACTTTTTGATTCAAGATATAAAAACTTTAAAGGTAAATTAACCACTCGTTGGATGGGTCCATATGAAATTGTTACAGCTTTTGATAATGGATCCGTTAAAATTAATACAATTGATGATTCTAAAATTTCTTTTGTTGTAAATGGACATAGGCTTAGACTTTATCATCAACCAATATCTAAACGAGATTTTGTGCAGAATGCCTTACAACAAGATGAAATGGAGCTGGTAGAAGAGGAAGTCATTCCTCCTCCTCCTAGTCCTTGAATTATTTTGGTTTATCTCCTTTTGTATATATATGTAAATATGTCTTTAATTCTCAATAATAATGAGTCATTTCTAACAACCAATTACATTCTTTTTACAGGAAATTTATTATGATGAGTTTGTAAAATGTTGTCAATAAAACAGGAAGACTCTTTTCCCTTTGTTAATTTTGAAAATTTTACATAACTTGTTGTGTACATATGCCTTTGTTGGGAATAAAATTGAATCATCTAATAAGCGGTTTTGTAGATTAATTACAAGAACTTTATCCTTATAATCAGCTCATACTATCTGAAAGGGAAGTGCTCTAAAAATAAACTTATACTTTTTCCTTCTCTTTCTAAGTTATCATTGAAAATTGAAAATTTATAGTGAAAATCTGAAGCATTCTTTACATTACTTTTTAACCATTTTCTTTTATGATTCTATATACAGTATTTGATTCAGACATGCACATTTCTGATTTATCAGTAGAACAGTTGTTTAAAAGACCTACTTCAATTATTATGATCTCTACATACTATACCTTACACCTATGGACTACTAGTTCATCCTGGACTCATTATCAAAACTTGTCTCTAAAAGCACCTTTAAAAGGTAGCCTAAAGTAGGTGATATTTTCTATTTTGTGGGGAACATTACTGACCTTTTGTGAAGAATATAGACTGTGGAGTCAAAGAACAGCTTTAGGTTATTATCTTTTGACATGATATATAATTTAGGCCATTATAAATAGAGTTACTCATAAGGTTTGTGCTAAATTTTGAATTATGCATTTAACAAGCTTAGCACACTCTAGTGCCAACCAACTTCCTTACAAAAATTTATATATATATATATATATATATATATATATATCATTATACGAAGAAAACCCATCGTGGTACTGAATAGGCTCGCTGGCAGCGGGTCCATGCTAAGGAAAATCTTAAACAAGGAAGCTCGGTAAATGCAAGTAAACCCGTTAGGGTACTGAATAGGCTTGCTGGCAGCGAGGCTATGCTTGCATGGTACCAAGATAAACTTGTCGGGGTACTGAACAGGCCTGCTGGAAGCGGGTCAATATTGGGTAAAAGAGGTTTGGTTAATGCATTGCTATTCACATAGCTCATAAAAACCTGAGTATACAAACACATGTTTAGGCCAATTATATATACTATCTCTAGATAATGGATGTAAGTTGAACTTGGACCCTGTCATCTAATTCAAACATATACCTAGGATATGACTATCCTAGAAATGGGACCCATAGTGATAGTAGATCTCACAAACTTTATGGTGAACCTTATCAATATTCTTTGGATGACAAGAGATCTTTACAATGAGTCATGGATGACTAGTTTTCCTATGGCATCTTTCGCATCTCTTATATTATTCTTCACATGGTCTTTTAAGCACGGTTATATTCTTTTTGACGAATGTACATATTTGAATCTTCTACATGTATTAGTTAATACTCCATTGCTTTATAAAATTACCATAGTATTTTAGAAGCTATCTGTAAGACTTCCAATTGAAATTTTTTTAAATATTAACTTGTTTTTCTCTTTGATGGCTTGAGGACACGCCATATTTTTTGTTTGGGGGGGAAGATTAGAACTATTCTTACTAAAGATTAGAACTGTTCTTACTTGTTGAATATTTATGAAATTTCATTTATCTCTGATATAATGATAGGTGTTTACAGGTTAATGCAAAAATAAAAGAAAGAACAAAGGAGGAACACAATTAAAAGATCCAGAAAAGCAAAGATTACAGCATCTTTTGTGCTTTAATAGCTTCAGAAATTCTTTGCAAAATCAGTTTCAGTCAAGTATTAGCAAGCAAATCTTGTACAGGAAAAAGTCTGAATGAAGGATTTAATGACGGGTCAAACACGGATCCGAATGAAGTGATGAATGCAGTAGATGGACATTGTTTTGAATAAAAATTGTTGAAATCTTAACTTGAATATATATCAAATAGCATGCTAGATATTTTGAGAATTTTTGACTAACCAATGATGACAGGAATCAATCAAATGTCAAATCTCACACTTGGTTTTATTCCTTTTACCCATCGTGTCTTTGTTAAACGAATGAATCATGTATCATTCTGATATTTCGAATCATTGTATGACCATCATAATCTTAATTATTGTACAAACTGCCAGCATCTAGATCGAATCTTTATGATCTTCCACGTGTGATCGATATCATTACGTAAATTTTGTTAAACTTGTCCAAAGCTTGGCTTTGGACATGATTTAACATACTCTAAACAACATGTATACATTGAATTCACACACTTCTACGCTGGCACTTAACTTAATATATTTGAATGATGGGTGCGATCTCTCGAGCATGCCAAGTTCCTGTCCACTGACGTTTAAACACTCAAATTGACCTTAGTTTCAACTGGTGATCGCGTGAGTTCCGCCTCAATATGATTCACCTTCATTTTTGCTTGAATCCTCCGCACTTATCCATTACATCCCCCGTCCTCCATCAGCAATGCCTAATCATAATGAGCCTGGTAGTTACCAAGATCTCTTTCTCGTCCTTGAGTTTAAAACCTGCCGTGAGTTATTCCTTCGAGCAGGTTGGGAGTCGTTTCTCTGCCTTCTCCAAGGTTACAACCATGAAATTTATCTACTATTTGCCAAAAGTTTTGATGACAAGACGACCAAGGTTGGCCATCTTGTTTTCTCCGTGACAAAAGAATCAATAGCATTAGCTACGAAGCTCCCAAGGGAAGGTTCCCATTGGCACAAGCATTTGTTTCTTCCACGAACAGCCCACCAGTTCGCTCTCAAGCCATATTTTCAACATATTGATGTTACCAAAGGTTTTCACAGAGAATGGATCAAACCAGAGTACTTAGATCCTCTGACCGTTATCATACACTTAATTACTTGCGAAGGTAAATTCACTGTCTTTAAAGCTTTCCATTTCAGACTGTTAGCACATTTTGTCAGCAATCAGACCCTTAAATACAGTCAACCCTTCTAGTAGTTTGTATCACCCATGTCTTATTAAGCTTATAATCATTTACCAGTTGGAGAAAAGAGAACAAAATTGGGATCATTTTGTTTTTGAGATACTGAACCCTCATTTATCTATTGTCAAACCTTCCTCTTCTCAAGAACATCATCATATCCAAGCAGAACCAAATGCTAAACGTGTACGGTTTGATGAGAATTCCTTAGATGATACACACTCATTGCCTTCTCCTGAGAATGCCCCTGTTAACCCTACTTCAAAACCTTCAGAGCCTACTAAATCTACGAGAACCAATTGTGACCAGTCCATTGATCAGTCTATCACTCAGACTGTTGATCAGCCATCATGTTGAAATATTCAGTCGGACGATCATATCCTTGAATCACCCCTCCTCACACTAGCCAATGCATCTACTCGAATGAGTGAAGCCTCTGCTACTGAAATCTCTCCTGCATATAACAAGGACAAAAGCTCTGAAGAACAGACTATTAATGTTGAGATATCTCCAAAAGAGACAAGTCCTCAAACAAACTTGGAGCAACCTATTCTGAGTCAGCAGAAATGGGATAAGTTGACCCAAGTGATAGCACAACTAACAGATGAAAATCAAAGCTATGTGGAAACAATTTCTGAGCTTCATGAAGAAAATAAGGCACTGCGTGCACAAGTAAAAGATATTGAATGCCTGGTTAGCGCCAAAACAACATCTCATACTGCCCTGAGGATGAGATATAATTACTTAAAAGACCAATTCAAGGAGCTCAAGGCTAAATCTATATCTGCATCATACAAGTCGAAGGCAGCTGCTGCCGTAGCTCAGCCTTCTTCCTAATTTCTCTTTTGCTCAGTGGGACCTAGAATGTCTTCGGTTTGGGGGAATGTTGGTGTCCATTTTGTCACTATTTTTGATCATTTAATCTACTCGAAATGGTGTTGTTTCTATCATTCTTTATTATATTAGGTTGTTTTTTTATATCATTCAGCCTATCAAACAATCTAGGTATGCATATATTTACCTATTACGCAAATCTTGTTTATATTTCATTATATCATGGTTTATTTATGTTAAAATGATATTTCATGGGCATAATTAACACTTAAGTTTTAATTGATAGGCTACATCTTGCAAATGACCCTTCGTTCAGACTATGTGCTACATGCTAAGCTTAAACGCATTCAGCTCATCGTTCAGCCCTGCGTTTAGCCTAGGAAATCCACGGTTGGCATGCTTCGGGCTATTAAAGTCAAAAGCGGGTACGTCGGTTCTGTTAGCCCCACGGTGGTGATGGTTAATGAGCCATGTTCTGGAAGATTCATCCCTATGCTCTCCAAGCTCGACAGCACATCGCACGTCCACGTCAGCACTCTAACGTGTCATTCAGCCTCGCGTTCAGCCTAGAATCACGCTGCTGGTTCACGCCCATTCACGCCATGGTTCTGGAAGGAGTTCAGGTCACACATGATTCATCCTGCCAGCACTCACACCTGCTCGCCTCTATTCCCTCAATTCGATAGTGTGCTATCTCTCTGCCCACGTTAAAGAAATCGGATCCATTCAGCCTGAAGATACTCCCTACGTTGTCACGCACCATTTAAAGCAGCCTGTTATGCATTAAGCGTATATGTTATTAGAGAGGTTGACTCTGTTGACCCTCTCATCTATTTGTAAAATGTATAAATAGACGCTTGCAGATAAAAACGGAGTTAGTCGAGTTAGCTTATAGTTGGAGAAGACCGTAGATAGTTTGTAGATTTACAAGCAGATAGTTGGCGGTCTGTAATTTTCTGAAGATTAATGGAAGTTCCAGTTCGTTTATATTCTGAGTAGCTAAACCAGTTTCGTTTTCCATCTCTGATTGCTGGGAAGGGCCCCTCATCAACCAGAGTTTTTCGTCTTTGTTTTCTGCATTTTCGATTTTGCAAATAGTTAGTTTGTTTTTCCCGTGTTTGTAATCATTCGTTTTTCTGTATATGTTGTTTTCTTCTCTGTAATTTATGTTATGCTACTAATTTAATTTCTGTTTACAGGATTAGTAAATGGTCGACTAATAGTTCAATAATTCATAGTTTGCTTTCAGTCTTTTCTTCTTCCATCATCTATAATTAGATATTGCTACCAATTCTTCCATTAGTTAGCATTAGCCCCCAACTTCTTCCTCTCTGTTAGTTTCCTTCCTATAGTTGTAGGTTAAATCTCTCTCTTTTCTTCTACCTCAAACTTTTTCTTCCACATATCATAGAAACAGTTTATCTCCTTTAGACAATGATTAAATTAGGTTGCTTTCTATTAACATAGCTTCTCAACAAGTCTTCTAATTGATTTCTTTACATCATAGGTTCATGTGCATTCGCCAGCTAACATCAAGATCATATAAACCCTCATTTTCCTTAGTTTAGTTTTTTTTTCCTCATTCGGACCGCCATTCAAACTGTCATTCAGACTGGCATTCGGATCGTTGTTTGGATTTTTACCTTTTTTGCACTAGTTTTATGATTTCTTAGAATCCAGTTTCTTCTTCCTATTAGATATCATTCTTCTTGTATTTAATTTACAGTTTTAGGTATAATTTAAATCTGGTTATATGTTTCATAGAGTTTTTTATCACGTTTTCTTATTATTTCCTCTTTTCATCTCATTTTCCTTCACCTTATTCTAACTTTCTTCTAAAAGTTAAGTTTTCTTGTGTTTTAGATTTGATCATTAGTTGTTGTTTCAAAATTTATCAATTTTATTTCTAGATAATTTATTTCCAAGTCATAGATAATAATTTCCTTCTTCAAGTTTTTTTTAATTCGTTAATTATAAAGATTAGTTTCATGGATAGTAGATAGATCATCATGCTTAAAGTTAATTGTAGTTGGTCCCTTTGTAGTTTACATCTCTTTATCGAAGTTAGATTAGATTTACTTTCATTATGTTTTGCTATTACATTTGAAAGCCATTATGATACATTCACTCCAGTTCCTGTTACATGGGAATAAATGCTTTTCTTGAATTAGGCGTTCAAGTTATTTAATTCATTTGCATTGATTATCATAGTTTCTGTTTATGTAATCTAGTATTGAATTTAGTAATCTCATAGATAGTTATTTACAGTTGAATCTAAAATTGGCAGTTCAGCTCTAGAATAATTTACATTTACAAGTTCTCCCTAGAATAATTTACATTTACAAATTCACCCTAATAATTATCAATGGTTATCAGTTCTTTTCCTAGTTTCGTTGTGAATTAATCATTTCATATTTTGTTCATATTGTAAATTTAAATTTAATAGTTTCTTCTTGATTTATAATTTATTTTTCCATTATCTAAAACATAGAGTGGAGTAGTATAATCTATACTATTCTAATCTATTGGTTTAGTTATATTTAGTAGTTATAAGTTTGACTCGATTTTTCATTTTGAAAGATCTTTCGATCTTTTCTTTATTAAATATTTGAAGGTCTGACAAACCGAAAAAATTAGGTGCCACTCTACCTTAGCATATATTTTTCCTCAACACTAAGATTACCAACCCAGGTCAATAATTTAATATTAGGCGTTCTTTTCAAGATAGCTCATACACCCAACAGTTCCATAGGCCTTCTTTGCTAATAATATTATTGATGATGAGTATTGCTTGCTCCGACTGAAAATGATTATAGCTTCAGGAGGTGGTGATGATGAAGATGTTCTAGCTTTTGCATCTTCTGTGTTTTTATGTCATACCTGTCTTTCTTTCCTCCTACTAAACCTTGGACTCACCTGACCACTAACACTTACAATTAAGGGAGATAGTGGTGCAGTTGATCAATATATATCAATCCCCTTGCACCTGCTAAGAGCCAGTGAGCCACCACATCCCCATTTCTAATCTCGTCGACGTTTATTAACTTGGGAACACATCTGGTTACTAGGCGTTGCAGCTTGGCATATGCATTTTCAAATTTCCCTTTAAAGTTTGATAGAGAACATGTCAATTATTTCTACGGCAATAAACCATAAATCTCGCTAGCAAGGCAGTCAGGTTTGACAGCTGACATAGCAGGTTGACAAAGGATAAGCCGATAAACACTAACTAATATGAAAATATGGAACATATATTCTGCCTAGACTAATAATAGTTTTCACACATGAAAACCTTAAATATTAATGCAAGATCAGTTTGCACACACAAGCAAGTGAGTTGAAAACGCTTAAAACATTCTGGCATAAATCTTGTCTTCTTGACTTGTGAAATCAAAATCATTTTAACAACTTCTGTAAATCCTGAAGATAAGAATGGAAGAGATTTCTGATGACTTCCCCATTAATTTCCTCTGTACAGATAAGAAATTATTAGCGTTTTATCTTCTAATGGCTAGAAATAACAGGACATAGTATGAAACCTGATTTGGTTCTATATTTTACTTTTAAACAAAGTAGGAAACCACAAAACGTTAATCAAGATGGCTGGAAATTGCAAAAGATGGTTCACTCATGAAAGATTTGTAAAAAGCAATCAAAATGCAGTTAGCCACATAACAAAGAAAAGAAGGAAATAGATCCACTCGCCATAAATATGCATAGTCACGATCACTGATATGAGAGCCCATTGCCCGTGGAGATGATGTTGAATCCCATGCCTTTTCCTTGCTCATCCCAAATGTTCTCTACCCAACTATAATTGTAATTTTACTCTACCCAACTGTAACTGTACCTTTCTCCCTATCAGTTATCATAAGAAAGAACATAAGACATATTCACTAAAAGTACAAATAAAAACTAGAACTACCACAGAAGCACACATAGCACACATAGTAGTTGTACCTTTCTCCCTATCAGTTATCATAAGAAAGAACACAAGACATATTCACTAAAAGTACCAATAAAAACTAGAACTACCACAGAAGCACACATAGCACAGATAGTAGTTGTACCTTTCTCCCTATCAGTTATCATAAGAAAGAACACAAGACATATTCACTAAAAGTACAAATAAAAACTAGCACTACCACAGAAGCACAGATAGCACACATAGTAGTTTTACCTTTGTCCCTATTAGTTATCATAAGAAAGAACACAAGACAAATTCACTAAAAATACAAATAATCTACTGTAAATGTAAATGAGGTTTTTGTATTTATTTGTATTTATATTTATATTTTAGATTAAAAGATATTTGAAACAATCTTTATTATATTTATAAGTGATTGTTTCCAGAATTTAAGGTGAATTAACCTTTATGTTTTTCTTAGAATATATTAGAATGAAATATATCCAAAATTGATTTTATGACCATTGTTTCAAATTATAAAAAAAAATATAACCAATTATAAAAAAAATGGCATTGCCAAAATCACTTTATTCTACAATATCATTTATTTTGTAATCATTGTTTATAACCTATAAATAAAAACATACACAAACAGATTCAATTCACTTCAAACAAATCAATAAAATATTGTAGATTAATAAATTAAAACTTCAAAAATAACATTTGTTAAAATAATGACTTTACTTATTATTAAGAATAGAAAGAAGGAAGTGCAGAGCCAAAGGCTCGCACACACACACGGTAGGAGAAACACTCCACACACTATATTACTGAATAAACATTACATTTATAGGTAAACCCAAACCAAACTAGATCCAAGAATAATGGATCAGATCCTATGAACTAGGAACTAACAAACCACTCATGCTATCAATAGACGATGCATTTCTACATTATCCCTAACATCCTCCCTTAATGTAGAAATGGAACAAAATACTAAATATGCCTGTAGTTTCAGGCTTACAAATCAGCAAAGCAATTTAACGATCTAGGGTTCCAGGGCTTGAACTCTACAATCCTCCTTCTTCTTCATTTTGACCTTAGTTGCCGTAAGATAATATTTGTTTATGTTTTCCCGTTTCCTGTTCTTCCATTTTGAGAGCTTGAAGTCTTCACTATTCATTATGGAATTTGATTGAGCATCTGCTGTCCTGAATCTTCCTTGTGCTTCTGCAAATTCTGCGAACTTTTCACTGATAACTGTCCTCCATGCTTGGTTACAATCAGCTATGTGCAGTGTAGTGGAAATCTGCAACAAAATCTCTTCATGAGCATCTGCAAACATGATACATTCTACATCACAAACATAGTCAACATTCTTTGGCTTTTCAAGCCAGTCTTCAAGAAATTTTAGTTCTGCATCAAAGTCAATTTGATTTGCTTCAATGAATGTAATAGTGGAGACCGAGGGAACAATATCAATGGGCATCTTATCCAAGGCAGTTACATTCTCCATATCTCCAATAATCTGCTTTTGCTCCAGCGGAATCTCCTCATCTCCTTCTTCATCTGCAAATGAATCTTGCAGTTTCCTTTCTGCACTTTCGTCATCCATATCAATAGCTACAGGATTATCATGCAAAGGTGGATCTGATTCCAGCGAGATCTCTTTGTCTCCTTCATCATTTACAGGAACTTGGCTGAAGTAATCATATTCCTCTTCGTCTTCAAAGATGCTTTCAAAAGCAAGTCTCATGATGAAGTCCATTTTGAATAGAATGATTACCTTTGCAACATCGGCTCAATGGGTGGTCTTCCCTTCAGTGTTCGGCTCACGTTCAACACTGGTGATTTTCCTTCAAGCGCGCAGAAATTACATGCTATAGGTGATATCGCGACCCAATGGTCAGCACGCACGCGGTACTGTGGTGTTACTGCGCCTCTGAATGCTCGTGCACCGCTGTAGTACCGCTCTCCTGCCCACTGATAGCCCGTGGTAGTTATGGTAACAGGCTGCTCGCGGTACTGGTGGTCCGCTCATTCACAGTGTCAGGGCACGCCTCCTTCACTACACATAACAGTCTCGGTGGATTCTTCTCTGCATAGGCTCCTCTTCACACGGTTCCTCCTTCACGCGGCAGCTGGGCGACTGGATAACATAGGCAACGGGTGGTGGTCGACTCACTCACAGTGTCAACACACAAGACTCGGCTCTGACACTACAGCGATCTCCTTCCAGGGCAGCGATATTTCCCTTCACGTGGTTTTCAACACGGCAGCAGACACTACAGCGATCTCCTTCTGCGTGGCAGCAGCGGCTCCCTTGTCAGGATACGACACCGACGGCCTCAGCAGATTCACGATCTTCGATTCAGCAGTGGGTCTCCTGCTCTCTTCACGTTTGACGACTCAGAAAAGTGCCTGTCCAGCTTTCAGTGCAGCACTCAACAAGACTCCTCTTATAAAAGCGCAGGTTCCTTCTAAATAATGCAGAAGTTTCACAATAATTTAAGGGTGTCTTAACTCCAGATTCTCTCTGGCTCAACACAACAGTTTCTTCAACAATTTCTCTCAACACTCAGCATATAGCATACAGGAATAGCTGGCTCTGATACCATATTAAGAATAGAAAGAAGGAAGTGCAGAGCCGAAGGCTCGCACATACACACGATAGGAGAAACACTCCACACACTATATTACTGAATAAACATTACATTTATAGGTAAACCCAAACCAAACTAGATCCAAGAATAATGGATTAGATCCTATGAACTAGGAACTAACAAACCACTCATGCTATCAATAGACGATGCATTTCTACATTATCTCTAACACTTATATTGAGAGGCATAATTTATTTTTATAATTGGAGGACAACCAATTGAGATGGAAAAGTAAAAAAAATATAAAAACATAGAATCAAAAGCAGTTGTTATAAACTATAACTAAAAACAAAACACTTGCAAAATAGAAAGCTTTAACGCTTTGAAAATGGGATTTTTGCTCATCTTACCAATAAAATTGTGTTTATGGCATAAAAGTCTCCACGAAATGAGAATGATGTTTACCATTTTTGGGGGCACTTTTTCTTATATGATACGTTGTTTGTAATTTAAATCATTTTATTCTGTAAATGTTTCGTGCAAAGTGTAGGCCTTGTAGATAAGTTATTCTTATTACAAAATTGTTTTTAAAAATAAATTTGTCAAATACATAAGAATTATGTTCGAGACTGGTGCTAGGTGTCTTGAAACTTTTTGTTGAAATAAAACTTGCATATATTCGTTATAAATACTTAACAAGATAGCTTTTAACATTTATAAAAATTTAAAAGAAAATATCAGAAAACAGAAAAGCAGGGCCTAACCGGCCACCCAATTTTTATTTATTTCTATAAAATCCCAGGCAAATACATTGATGGAAACAAAAGTGGACTATCCATTTTTGAAAGAAAAAAATATATACTACCAAATTAATATTAATATTGAGTTTTCACTGCTCTAAATAAGTTATAGAGGAGTTGGTGATAAAATGCATTGTTAAATACACTCCTTGCTAAGTCTTGATTCAAACCTTACGTACCATGTATTTACAGTGTCTATATTGCTAAATACATGAAAAAACTTAAATAAAAAATATTTAAATAGATGATTAAGAAACCTGTTAGAAAGAAACAGGTAATTTGACTACCGATACTGATCGTTAAAGAGATGATCAGTCAAGCGCGGTGAGGGGACTGCAATTAATGGCGAAGCCCTCTGCAGCGTGGTTCCAAACTTGTCAGTCATGTCCATGTTCTCTGCTGTCATGCCATCTGGAAGAGACCAGTTGAACGAGTGCAGAAGAGAGGCTATGACCACATGAACCATCCGATGAGCCAAGGGAAGCCCAGGGCAAATTCTCCTTCCTGCTCCAAACGGAATCAGTTCGAAGTTTTGCCCTCTGTATTCCAACCCAGACTCCATAAATCTCTCAGGCTTGAACTCTAATGGCTCACTCCAGATGGTCGGATCTCTTCCTATTGCCCATGCATTGACCAGCACCCGGGTGTCCTTGGGTATCATGTATCCTGCAACTTCACAAGTGCTCTCTGCTCTGTGAGGGATTAGCAGAGGAATTGTCGGGTGCAATCGAAACGTTTCTCTCACCACTGCATGTAGATAAGGCAGTCGATCGATGTCACTTTCCTCAACCGGTCTATCTTTCCCGATCACCTCCTCCAATTCTGCCTGAGCTTTCTTCATTATCCGAGGATTGCGAATGGCCTCAGCTATTGCCCATTCAATCGTTGAACTGCTCGTTTCGCTACCAGCTACAAACAAGTCCTGCACATCAACAGTCCCAACAAATTGAGTGTCCAGAATTGTAAATTCCACCTTAAACTATCTAAATTAAAGTGGCTTCCAATAGTAAAGAAGCAGACTTACAAATAGAAAGGGAATAATGTCTTTCTTGGTGAATGTTTCTCCGCTCTCGCTTCTGTAATCGAGCAGAATGTCCAGAATATCTTTGGCCTTTGCACCGCTGTGCTCAGTACTGCCCTCTTTTCTACTTTGCAGTCGAGCCTTTACGGATCTATCCAGCAACGCATATACCATGCCCCTGTATTTGGTTACATCACGGCTCACGCCCTGAGGATCCATAATTCGGAGAAAAGGAAAGTAGTCAACAAGGTTAGGTTTTCCTCCGATTACCATCAACTTCGTGACCGTTTCTTTGAATTCTTCAGCGGCCTGAGAGTCCCGTTCGAACATGTTTTGAGAAAAAATTAAGTTGCCCAACAGATTCAGACTGGTAACAAACACAGTGTGCCCGATATTCACACTCCTCCCCTTCCTAGAATCCTCAAAAATGGATTGAATGGTGGAAAAGACCTGATCTCTTCTGAGATGCTGCAGGGCCTCCAGTCTCTTGACGCTAAAGAGCTCGGTGTTGCAGAATCTTCGGAGCATACGCCAGCGAGGCCCGCAGTTGTTCCATACCATGGAATAATCGCTTTGGGAGAGGCATTTGGCTGCTTCTGTGACGGTGCGTCCAGAAAAGACTTGGTCATGAGTCTTCAAGACTTCCTTGGCCATGGCCGGAGATGAAACCACAACTGTTGTTTTCATTCCGAGACGAAGGGTCATTAGAGGACCGTACTTCGCAGCAAGGTGATACATAGACTCGTTGGGCTTCTCTCCAAGCTGGAGGAGATTCCCAACAATGGGCCACCCGGGAGGCCCTGGAGGCAGCTTGGCTGCGCCCTTCCTTGAGATGATAACGAGCTTTAAAACCAACAATAATGTTATGATATACCAGAAACCACTAATTCCCTCCATGATTCTAGTGCTCTCAAGCAAGCCAAAAACACAATATATTTAGTTGGGTTTAGAGTTCAGAGAAAGCGTGTGGTCACAGATAAACATATCCTATATATAGCATTCATTATGACCTGACCCGACTGGTATGGTTTTGCAGCAATTGGTACTTCATAGACTTTTAGTGCCATGAATATAATATTCCAATCACTGTGCGAACCACCACACGACACACGCAGTGACGCATGTGGAGCTCCATGTCCAGCCACAGAATTATTGTTTCTTTTTGGCCGAGAGGATCCAGAGGGATTTGTGCTATGTGGATATGTCAAATGGGCTCGCTATTTGAAATTAGGATAAGGAAATCTGTTGCATCATTATGGATAATCTATTGAAAATCAGTCATGTATTTTGGCTTCATATGGAGGTGTAACTTTGATTCTATTTAGAATAATAAGTTACTCTATTTTTCTGTTAAAAAAATAATCTGTTGTATCATTATAATAAGAATAAGAAATCAAACTTTAATTAAAATGACTATCATTTATGTCTTTCATTTCTGTCTCTTGTATCATTATAATAAGGATAAGAAATCAAACTTTAATTAAAATGACCATCATTTATGTCTTTCATTTCTCTCATCTTTTATGGAATTTTTTTTTATAATCATTAAAAAGTATTGAAAAGAAATTTAATTATTTTTAACTGTTAAAAAGGTGTTTTGAAAAGAAATATCATTATTAAAAAAAATATGAAAAGAAATTTAATTATTTTTAACTGTTAAAAAGGTGTTTTGAAAAGAAATATCTTTATTTTTGTCGGAACTATGTATAATGATGAATAGAAAAATTCAAATACAATAAAATATACATATTGTCAAATAGAAGTAAAGATAAATAGATGTTATTAAGTGTAAAAGGTGACTTAGGATCACTATTGACTTGGCCAAAGGAAAGAGTAATTTTCTGTTGGGTAAGGCTGATTAGAGACTTTTATCTTCGCGGTTTTATTGATTTGGGATTTTTATTAGATAATCGATTATCAATGAGTTGCGTAAAAAAATATAAATAAAGTTTATGTGTAATATATATAAAAAAAAAGTTTACACATGAGTAAAAGACACATTAAAGAATTGCACTAGACATGATAACGGAGTTCATTAACAAAGGGACTAACAAAAATACAATATTTTGCCAAGTATAATGATGAGGCCTTGGAAATGTTGATAAAAAAACTTCAATGATTTTTTTCAAGAGTTCCCCCACAATTTCCACCAAGAATTCTTCTTCCAAAAGACCTCTCCAAGCCCCCCTCCAATGAAAAACACTCTTGGCTATATACCAAAAAGTTCATAACCAAACACCACTTACAATAGGATTTTTCCAAATTAAAAAATATGGTTATCTAACCATATAATACATATTGGGAAACAAAATATGTAATAAACCCAAAATACATGGCACTAAAAACCATATAATATAAATGTAGTTATTTGTTATTTAGATCCATAGGAGTCTTATGAAGGCGTGCCCATCCAAACATAAAGTAAAAATAATTATTTATGGTTTAGCCTCCATACAAATGGGCCAACATGGGATTCATTGCCTTTTGGACATATCCTAAACCATCTCTAAATTTTAGGATATGGTTTCCATGTATTTAGGTGGTGTGTTTTACAATATTTAACTCATTCATATTTTTAATATTAAAATATTAAAATTTTAAATAAATTCACACATTTTCGCCTTGCCACATGATGGCATTTGTCACGGAATTGGAGCTCAACCTTGCCACTTGTCAGGCTTTAATTGGACCACATGTCGACATGTGATTGGTCCATGTTTTAACACTATGTCTAGACTTCTTCAACGTCCATTGGCCATATATTCTACATACGGAGTCAGATTGAGTTGAAATGAACGTTGCCGGAAAGCTCTTGGCAAGATATTTACGATGGTGTTGTCTATTTTATATTCAAATACTATAGATTTCTGACCATTTTTTTTATCGATGATGATCCTCCTAGATCACACATCTCCACTAGGAATCTTTTGGTGTTGGAACATTCTATCCATCTAGGCCTTGGTCATACATTAGTCATGCATTCCATGCATTGATAATTGGGTCTCCTAGCACCTAGACTATGTTGTTGACCCTCTAGTGCTTAATTTTTGTCACCATTGGCCTCCTTATCCACTAAAAGCACTTTATTCCTATAATTTAGTATCTAATGCACCCTCACGCATGATTTTAGGAGTTAATAGAGTCAGTTCCTTGATTTAAGGCACCTTGTCCCCTTGATTACCTAGACTCTTCTACCCAGATTCATTGAGACTGAGTGCAGTAGCCCCTTTTAACAACTACAAGTCATCTCATGCGCTTCCTTGGGTTCCCCTTCCCTAATTTATAGCCTAAGAGGCTCAATCATGCACCAACAACCTTAAGTTATCTGGCCATTCATCATTAGTTGCCACTAGTGCTTGTCGGGAGATGGATCCAATGCTAACTAATCCTGTCGCTTCAGTTGAATTCAAATGCCATCAAAGGCTCATGGATTCTCTTTCATGTAATCTTATTTAGTTGCCCACATCTTGTGGATGAATAACATGAAAAGTTTTTACACTCAGAACTCTCTTTTCACTATGATTTTCTTCTCTATTTTTCTATAGATCCATGTTAAACATTGTGAGGATTGTTTTACTACTGGATATCCACCTATGTGAGAGAATTTCACATGGTATCAAAGAGGGCCATCTGTCTAGTTTATATCAAATACCTCCATTGATGCACTAGAAGCTACAAAGTTTCTACATAAATCCTTGGATAAATAACCTTGATAGCCTTGGCTTTGCCAAGGAAATCTTCCCAGGTGTGACAAACTCCTGAAAGTGTTGAGTGTCGAAGTAGCGATTGAGTGACCTGATATTATACTTTCTTCCAAGAGTGTTTTATTGTAGGTTACAGGTCCCAGGCTCATCGAGAGTGAAACTGTTGAATGATGGAGCAATCCCAACACATTCTCCTTACTCCATACAATTAATTTGATTGGAAAGAAGAGATGGTGATTCTTGTGAGAAGCAAAGGTCTGTACAGAGTCACCTTGGGCACTGAGAACAAGAAAAACTCAGTAGTTGAGAAGGCCAAGTGGTACAACATAATGGATGAAGTGTATGGTCTATTATGCCTTAGTACTTGCAGATATCTTCTTTTTCACCTCGATGGTTTGACCACTCCAAATCAAGTTTGGAGCAAATTCGAAGCTCTGTTTGGAAAGACAAATGAGATGAGAGGCCATCAGCTGGAAAATGAATTGCTTACTCTGATCCCTAACCGTTTTGAATCCCTACATTACTTCCTCACCAAATTCAAATCCTTGGTGCTTCAGCTAAAGTAATGTGGGATTGAGAAGAAAGAAGAACAATTGGTTCTGTCATTACTTTCAAATCTGGGCTCATACTACTCAATCTTTGTGTCTACTTTTCATGCAACCAAGTTGGTAGTGAAAATTGTAAGATTCCTTCCTTGGAATATTTCATGGAGGTACTCATCGAGGAGCAAGAAAAATTTGGTTCAAATGGGTACCATAAAAAATTCAAAGGACCAAGCACTTGTTGTAGGTAATTCCAAGAAAGCCAAAGGGAAGAATCGTTTCAAAGATAAAAATCGATAAGATAATGAGGGTTCCAATTCAACTAATCAAGCTTCCAATTCCAAGAAGAAGAACAAGAAAGGGGCATCCAAGTGCTCTTATTGTAGCAAAGGTTTCCATTCTAAGAAATCTTGTATGAAGAAGAAACTGGACATCATGTCTCAATTTCTCGAAAGGAATAGCTTTGATGTTCCTGATATCACAAGAAACAAAGAACTAGAAAAGCATGTTGCTCACCAAGAACATTGTCTCAGTGCTACTCATGAAGGTAATGGTTTTTATGCTTTGAGTGCTCGAGTAAAAACGCTTTCTTATGCTTCTGGTATTTCTTATTTAGATGCACATTATGATATATCAGAATAAAAAATATGCATCCCTTCCTTGTAATAATCTCCATTCATTCCACCAGAACCACCTCTCAATCCTTATGTTTTTTCACATGTTTCTAGCCTTCCTTCCGGAAACTCCTTCCAAGCTCATTCGAATCATTCCTATTATATCTTTGATTCTGATTCTGAATTTGATAAGAAAGTTGTATGGCCCACACATTTATCCGTCCCGCTATTAGATTCATAAAATATTCCTCAACCCCCAAGTGCACCAGTTCACAAACCCATGGTTTCCAAAACTATGTCACTTATCTGAGTTGCATTCCAGTCTTTCATATATTTTAGTGATTAGGATGCCATCACATTGGCTCTGTTTGGGTTGATATTCCACATATTTGGACCTGATATCACCTTTTTGGGTTCAAATTTCAAGGTTACATAGTCTAAAGACCCTGCGGGTTCACTCAACGATCAGTATAATTCTGTTGCACCTAGTTTTATTTCTAATATCCTATTTGATCATGGAGGCACTTCACAATTGATGGTTGTTGCTCCATATGATTCTTATTTTGCTTCTACAGAGCTAAAAATGCTCCATTGTGAAATTAAGAAGGTGATCAATCAGTTCGGAAAGGCATTGCATGGCTACATTATCCATTTTGCAGCTGCACAAGTTCCTGATCATGTTGAGTTCAATGATTTTTTTTGGTTAGGAGATGATATCGCAAATATCTTTTCCATATTTGATTATGTTTTTAGATCTGATTGTGTATATGTTCACATCAAGAAGCATTCATTTTATGCTCCTCCATCAGCAGAAACTGAGTTTAAAGGGGCTCCTACACTTGTTTTTTGCCTACACTACTGAATTTTTTTTGAAAGATTAAGGCATCTACAACATCTTCATCTAGTCCCTCACCAAGAAGGAGTATATTTAGCTCATTTAAGTGAAGAAGAAGATATTGTGAAGACCTTTTTCTCTGTGTCGTGTTCTTTTTTGAGGGGAGGTTTTGTTCCCACTGGGTTTTCCTTCTTTCCTTAGTTAATAAGGACAATTAAATTTTTGTAAAGGATGACCTTAGCCTTTGGGCCAACACATTGTATGGTGGCATATGATAAATTTGTGGAAATTTTTTAACCACTTTCTAAAGTTTAGGAAATGGTTTTTCCCATTATATGCTCATGGGATTCGTTCTCTTTTTACTATATCTTACTCCATGGGATTCGTTGCTTCCTTATGGACATATCTTAAACCCTCCATAAATTTTAGCATACGGTTCCCAAGTATTTAGGTTGTGTGTTGCCATATAATTATGGCAATATTTAATTCATTCCTTTTTTAATATTTAAAATGTTAAAACTTTTAAAAAAATCACATCTTTTCACCTTGCCACATGATGCCACTAGTTGCGGAATCGGAGCTCAACCTTGCTACTTGTCAGGTTTTAATTGGACCACATGTCAACATGTGATTAGTCCATGTGGTAACACTATGCCTAGAATTCTTCAACGTCCATCGACCATATCTTCTACATACATAGTCGGATTGAGGTGAAACAAACGTCGCCAAAAATATCTTGGTGAGCTCTTCATGATGGTGTTGTCTATTTCAGATTCCGAGACTGTATATTTTGACCACTTTTTGACAAGTGACGATCCTCCTGGATCACTCATGTATATAGATGTTTCAACAATCATGTTGATTATCTATCAAAAAAGGCTTTAGAGTGCCCTAAAGGGACTATATATTTTGACGACTTTGTTTAGAGTGTTTTCCTTCACATGAATACCATGAAACTTTTTTAGTATCTTCTTGTCATAGTATTACAGACCCTTCATTTTTGGTCTAGCTTGGTATGTTCTCTAATTTGATGGATTGTCTCTTAAGACAACAATTATCATCTCTAATGGATAGTTTCAACATATATATTGTTTTTAACTTTCATAATTACTTAGTTTCAATATGTCAAATGTTAGAGAGTTTATTTTATGAAAAGTTATGTACGACCATGTATACTTTGTTTCTTCATGAAAGTATAGTTTTTTATGTTTCTAAAAAAAGTAGATACATCATAAAAAAAATTAACAATTGAAAATATTAAATTTAATATTTATTGCGCCGAGAGGCACTTTACAGTATGGGGGAGATCTTGTGAGTCGACTGTTTATCGAGTAACAAAATAATACAAAGTAAAAGTAATAAATATTATGTTGGCCATAAACAAAAAAATAATACAAGGTAAAAAGTAAATATGAGACTTAAACTAGAGACTTTAGAGCTTAGGATTAGGTGGTAAATATTATGTCGGCCACAAACAAAAAAGAATAATACAAAGTAAAAAGTAAATATGAGATTTAAACTAGAGAGTTTACTTTTTACTTTTAATACAAAGTAAAAAGTAAATATGAGACTTTAGAGTGTTTGTCAAGTAACAAAATAATACAAAGTAAACAAAAAATAATAATACAAAGTAAAAAGTAATAAATATTATGTCTACCATAAACAAAAAAGAATAATACAAAGTAAAAGTAAATATGAGACTTAAACTAGAGACTTTAGAGCTTAGGATTAGGTGGATCACGTATTGCACTCGAGGAGCTATTCAAGGAGAGGTTTGCACCTCAGGAGATTTGATCCCTCTTAGCACTTGATAGAGCCTAGGATTTGGATCTATGCTGGTTATGTAATTTTGAAATTAACACTTACATAATGACAATAGTATGTAGTCATTTGTTTGAAGAAAAAATAAAAATATCATTTTGATTTTCCATGAGATAATCTATGTTAAATAAAAAAATTTAGAAATCGCACCACTACAAATAAATGTTTAACAATTAATTATTTTTATAAATTTTTATAAATATTAATATAACATTGTTATATACCTTAATTTAAATAATAAAAAATTAGAAATTGCCTAATTATAAATAAATATTTAACAATTATTTATTTTTATAAAATTTAAAAAATATTAATGTTTATAAAAAACTATTAGTTTGATGTAGGTTAATAATTATTTTTATAAACATTTTCTATCTAAATTTTTGTTCCATCTAATATTTCAATTCATCATCGATAATCTCCTTTATCTTCTTTAATAATTAATACAATAAATGTTAAATGCTTTTTAATGTTAAATTAAAAATGATGAATTAAAATATTAAACATTTACTATCAATATCATTGATGTTAAAAATTGGATCTCTCCATACTTAGCCAGGAGAACTAGCCGATCAGAGCCATACCTCGAACCTCTACCTTGAAACTCTACCCTACAGAGGCCTCGACCCTCAAACTCTACATCGAACTGGATGAAGAAACCCTATATCCTAGACCCTCCATCTATATGTAACCTTACCCTTCCATTTTCCCTTACTTTTGTGTTGATTTATTGGGTACCTTAAGAGCTAGACATGTTAGCAGTTTATATCAGCCGTACCCTCTTTTACGAATATTATAACTATTATTTTAAATTCAACATTTCATAAACCATCATATTATTTAAACATTTTTATTTTTATTTTTGTGTTGAAGAGGTGCATTCTACAGCCGAGTAGGGGATGTGTAACTCCTTCCATACTCATCCTAGAGTTGACACCTATCATTTTAAAAAATAATAAAATATTATAAAAACATAGGATGGCTCAAATTAGATTTAAAACATTTTACAGTATATATAAAACTATACAATTTAGATAAATTAAAACCATTCCTCAACATTTACACTCTAAAAAGGGGTTTATACCTTGAGAGATTTAATCCTTCTCGACGCTTGGTATATCTCCTTTTAAGATGGATCTATGCTGATTTAAATTCCAAACTAAAACTTATAAATTACTTCAGAAAATGAAAATAAACCTTTCTTCATTGGTATAATTTTGTGCAACATTCAACCTTGTAAACCATCATAATTTTTTGATAATTCTCGTATATTTCTTATTTTCATGGTTTTTTTAACATTATGTAAACCATCATACTCTCTTGATAATTCTCACATATTTCTTGTTTTCTTGGTTGTTTTCTTTCAAGTTATCGAGAATATGGTTTAGTTTAAAAAAATAAAAGTATTTTAAATTCTTCTAACTTTAATATGTTTCTAATCATTTTTTTTAAAGTCTAAGCATTCACTCGATGCGAATAGTATGAAGTTTTTAATATAAAAAGTATTTAATTTAAAAAATAAAAATGATTTAATTTTTTTAATAAAAAATAGGTCTTTTAAAATCTTCTAGATTTAACATGTGTTTAATCAATTTTTTATTTTGAAAGTCTAAGCATTCACTTGGTGCAAATAGTATGATGTTTTAAATATAAAAGTATTTCAATTTTAAAAAATAAGAATTATCTCATTTTTTAAATATGTTAGTAAAGACAAGGGTGGCAGGTGCTTTTTGATCTTGGAGGAAATCAAGAATTAAAATACTTTTGGGATTGGGAGTGTTAACAATCTAATTAATACCCTTACTAAAGTGAAAGCAAAAGCATATTTTTACTATGTGCCCGCAACGTGAAGACAAATGACAAGTACAGAAGAGAACAACCCTCTCTGATCTAATCACTACTTCCATAACTGGAAGGATTGATTGAAGAAAGAAGGAGCCTAAAGAGACAAGGTTCAGTGATTGAATTGCTCAATTGAAAGCTCAAATCTAGTCTCCATCAATCAACAGTGAGAAGAAATGCACAAGATTGCATTAATTGTACTTAAATATGTTAACTTTGTGACAAAATCCTAAAAATACTATGGAAAGTGGGTTTTTGAGATAAAATATTCAAAAAACATGAAAATGGATAATCCCACATTGAAAAGAGAAACTTGAGAGCCCATTTCTCAATGCTATAAAACAAAGGCATTTGGACCATAGTAGAAGAGGACAAAGGAAGAGCAAAGGCATACTGGAGAGATTCTGAAGGTTGGAAAGCTCAACTTCTTCATCAAAAGCAAGGGTGGAGAAAGGATAACTCATGGAAAAGGAAGAAGGATGCATCTCAAGCTTCATGGTAGATATGTACTTTCTTCTCTAGCTTAATATGAAATGATTCAAGTTTCTTTCCATTTTGTTTGCATTTATGATGGATTTAGATCTTGAGAAATGTTTGATAGTTGATTAAAAATCTTAGGAAATTTGTGTTAATTGTTGCATACCTGACATTGGAACTCACCATTTCATAGTAAGATAGCTTGTTTAATGTAGATTTAACACTACCTTTAAAGCTATTATCATATTAACGACCATGCTGGGTATGCCTGCCAATCTGCAAGTCAAACATAGCTATAATATCTTCCTGAGGTGGGTGCAACGAATATAAATAACATTAAATATAAGATAAACAATAAGGTAGATAATCACACAAATAAATAGTTAATTAATAATTAATTAGCAATAGATATTAAATATCATAAGTATAAGGACACAACTTTTCGTTATGTAAGCCCAACTGTATTTAAGCAGGCCAAACCTGTAATTCATATCATCCAATTATCATCTATTAATATAACATTATCATTTTATCTCAAATATGGAAGAGGGATTCGCTTCATAAATATCCAACCGGATATGATTGTAGCATTTGGTATCAGAGTCAGCACAGGTCCAAGTTGTTGGCTGCTTGCTTCCAGCAATGTTCAAATCACTCCACGTCGATATCCCATTCATATCCACTATGCGCTTCCCATTCATCTCCTCCAACGCCCATCTACGCCTGCGCCCACACTCCTCTCTTCCATACTCCATTCTTTCTAGCCCTCACATCCTACACATTCCTCTCCCTTTCCCTCTCCCTCATGCCCTGCTCTAGTTCCCCGAAATCCTGCTCATGCTACGTTTTCCCTCCTCTTTTCCCTTCTCTCTTCCACCGTCGCCCGCTTTCACCTACTTACACCTCCTCCACGTGGCCCAACCTTAAACCTGCCTTCCATCCCGTGCCTCCACCGCCTATTCTGTACTTCCATCTCCCTCCATTTCCATTTCTTCCATGCTCCCCCATCCACATGATCCCCGTTGTTGCGCCGTCCCTCCCACTACACTCTTCCACCGTCGCCTCCCCTCACCACTACGTCCACCCCTCTGCGCCCACCATTCTCCACAGCTCCCTCACTTCCTCCCTCACGCCGTCTCATCCCCAACTCCGCCCAGCATCATCACCCCCATTCCTTCATCCAACTCCAACGACCTGCACACAATCAAACAAAAATAATAATAATAATAAATTTTTATTATTATATTTTTTTTAATAATATATAAGAAATTATTATATAATTTAAATAATAATTATTGGATTATTATTTTTAATATATAATAAATTCTTATTATAATCAATAATACTTATTGTATTATTATTTTATCCCACACACAATCACCCAAAAATACTCCTTACTCCAAGATTGCTCCTAGATACTCACCTTATTATTTTTAATATATAATAAATTATTATTATAATCAATAATACTTATTGTATTATTATTTTATCCCTCATACTATCACCCAAAAATACTCCTTACTCCAAGATTGCTCCCAAATACTCACCTCCCCATACGAGGTCAAGAGCCATGGCCGAATTACCAGACCAAATCCAAAAATTAGAGAATGATTCCAATGATCGCATTATTGAGAGTCAAGAAGATTCGAAGGAAGAAATAAAAAATTGCAATGCAAAGCTGACGAATGAAATCAGAGTGGAAGTCATTTCAGTGTTAGAAAGAAGGCTAGATGATAAATTGGACAAGATGAAGGAAAAACAAGACCAACTAAGCGACAGGTTAAACAAGTTCATGGAAAGGATGGAAAATAATGAGACAAATGACCACTACAAACAAAAAAACGATTCAGATATGTCATGTGCTTCAGCTAGTAATTCTGGATCACCACCACACAACAAGACAAGAGGCAATTAGTATCAACATTATGTAGTGCATCCCCCCCAAAGTAAAAATAGAAATGTCAAAGTTCAGTGGAAATGATGAACAATGGATTGCGTGGTTAAATAAAGCAGAGGAATACTTCGATATCTATAACATCACAACAGATGAAGAAAAAGTGAAGTATGCATCTAGTATGCACCTTGAAGGATATGCCTACAACTGGTATATGTGGTTGAAAGGTGACCAGTTCACATACACATGGAATTTGTTCATAAATGATTTCCTCAAAAGGTTTCAAGGAATCAACGAAGACGAATTTTTCTCGAAGCTTACCAGGTTACAGCAAAAAGGAAACGTTAAAGAATTCACACACCAATGGGAATCACTCGCTACCAGAGTATTTGGGTTATCATACAAACAACGACTGTAAACTTACTTGGGGGGACTAAAACCCTACATACAAAATGAGTTAAAACTGCATGACATTCTGAATGTCGAGGCAGCAAGACGCAAAGCGAAAGCAGCATAACTCAAACTAGAAGGAACTCCCAAGGCAAGAGTGGAAATAAGGGCACAATGCAGATATTGTGGAGACATTTGGTCACCCGGTCATCAATGCAACACCTCTTAATCACATAGTTATGAAGTTGAGAAAGATTCTAAAGCATCCATTGGACACCCTGACAATAATAATAAGAAGAAGAAGAATACATGTCGTCGATGCGGAGAAGATTGGACTCTCAGCCATAAATTCCAAACCAATAACACAACACATTGCAAAATTATTAATGGAAAAGAAGTACAAGTACCTGCGGAAGAAGACACATCCGAGTCTGATGCAGATACAAGCTCATCTGAAGTATCAATAGCGACCATTACCTATATTCAAAAAACTTGTAAGAAAGAAGATCTAGTGGTACCCAAGAATGTTAACACTCAACAAAAAGGAAAATCGTTAATCATAGGAAGCTATATTCCACCTCAGCTAAGAAGTTGGAACAACAGTGAAAAGAAACAACTCGTATCCCCAACAACAAAATATATAGGGCCAAAGAGGTTATGACTTACAGGGTCTATTAAAGATAGGGATATCACAATCTTGGTTGATTCTGGAAGTTCCCATAATTTGATCGACATCAACAGGGAAAAAGAACTTAATCTTTTTGTGTTTCCCGCAAAAGGGATTAAAGCCTCAACCATTGCGGATCAACACATAGAAGAAGTGAGAAAATGTCATAAGGTGTCATTACACATACAAAAATTACACCTACAACTCAATTGTATTGCATTACCTCTCAAGGAAGTAGACATGGTATTAGGCATCGAATGGTTAGCATCACTAGGGACGTACTCTAACAATCTACAAAAACAGTACATGAGTTTTAAATGGAATGGAAGTAAGTATCAATTGTATGGTCTAAGGAATTTTCCACCCAAGCAGAAAGAGTCACAACATAAGAAGGACCCAAGCCATCATCAAGATAGAGAGACCAATCCAAATCACTTCAACCAAATCAAGCATCAATACAAAGCAAGAATAAAATACGATGTCTGCAAATACAGCTTTGAGGACAAAGCTCCCTTTACAGGGGGTGGCAATGCAACGAATATAAATAACATTAAATATAAGATAAACAATAATGTAGATAATCACACAAATAAATAGTTAATTAATAATTAATTAGATATAAATATTAAATATCATAATTATAAGGACACAACCTTTCGTTATGTAAGCCTAGCTGTATTTAAGCAGGCCAAACCTGTAATTCACATCATCCAATTATCATCTATTAATATAATATTATCATTTTATCTCAAATATGGAAGACGGATTCGCTTCATAACTATCCAACCGGATACGGTTGTAGCAGCGGGCATACCCAGTATGGTCGTCAATCTAATAATAGCTTTAATGGTAGTGTTAAGATATACATTAAACAAGATATCTTACTATGGAATGGTGAGTTCCAATGTCAGGAATGAAACAATTAACACAAATTTACTAAGATCTTTAATCAACTATCAAACATTTCTCAAGATCTAAAGCCATCATAAACACATCTCATATGGAAGGAAACTTGAATCATTTCATATTAAGCTAGAGAAGAAAGTACATATCTACCATGAAGCTTGAGATGCATCCTTCTTCCCTTTCCATGAGCTATCCTTTCTCCACCCTTGCTTTTGATGAAGAAGTTGAGCTTTCCAACCTTTAGAATATCTCCAGCATGCCTTTGCTCTTCCTTTGTCCTCCTCTACCATGCCCCAAATGCCTTTGGTTTATAGCATTAGGAAATTGGCTCTCAATTTTCTCTTTTCAATGTGGGATTATCCCTTTTCATGTTTTTTTATTATTTTCTCTGAAAACCCCACTTTTCATAGTATTTTTAGGTTTTTATCACAAATTTAATATATTTAAGTACAATTTATGCAATATTGTGCATTTCTTCTCACTATTGACTGATGGAGACTAGATTTGAGCCTTCAATTGAGTAGTTCAATCACTAAACCTTGTCTCTTTAGGCTCCTTCTTTCTTCAATCAATCCTTCCAGTTATGGAAGTAGTGATTAGATCAGAGAGGATGGTTCTCTTCTGTACTTGTCATTTGTCTTCATGTTGCAGGCGCATGGTAAAAATATGCTTCTGCCTTCACTTTATTAAGGGTGTTAATTTGATTGTTAACAAGGAGTGTCACAGAGGTGCTTGCCATTTAGAAAGGATTGGATTTAGAATGGGAAAAACGAATCACAAAAATCACGATTATAGGTGATTCAAAATTATTAATCAAGGTCTCATGAAAAAGACTATTCCTAAAGATGGAATCATAGGAATAATAGTATATCACATTCACCGTGCATTCACCATTGATGGAAATATTTGAGAAGGTTTGGATCGTCCATGTTAACATACAATTGAACTCCAAAGTTGTTAAACAAGCAAACTTGGCATGCCTTTTAAACATAGGAAAATTAAGAATGAAGAGAGACCATCAAACTTGGCATGTCTTTTAAACATAGGGAAATTAAAAATGGAGAGCCACTCTTACAATGCCCCTATCCCGTAGGTTCATTCATATAATGATTAATTTGGAGGTGGATTGTCGTGTCATTAAAAGTGAAGTACGAACCCATCATTAAACAAGGCTACATGGGTAGCAAAGTCCCTACCGGTATTTATGTTTGTAATTTGTAACTATATGTTGTCTTTTATGTCAAGAGGAAAAAGAAAAAAAGACAATGCCAAGTATTTAAAATTTGCTACATTGCATTCATTTGTAAATGAAGTATTTGTTAATAATGCCAATGTTGATTTGCAAAGTTATAGTAAACAGGATGGCGATGGCGTGAAACTGGGATTCTCTACTAATAAAGAAGTAGAGATGGAATCCCAAGGTAAAATTGTAGCGCAATGATCAAGGACAAATCCAAAAATGAATGAAACAGTAGTTATTAACAATGATTTGAACTAATTCCCCACCTCCCTCTCTGACTAATTGTCACTACCTGACAAGCATGAATTCCACTGCCTCCACGAAGTCGTTCACTGAAGCCACATCACTAAATCTGTTCACCCGTTGCATGTAGTCATTGTTCACAGCATGAAGTCATGTCAATGAAGCCATTCGTTAACTAGGTGCACATAGCCTCACAGAGTTACTTCGTCAAGCCTAACGTCCGAGCAACATGTTCTTCCAAGCCAGCAAGTAATAAAAAAATCCCGATTCATCAGTCGGCTAGCTAGCTCTTTAATAATTTTGTATCGAGAGTCTCGATGTAGGGAAGTGGTGCATGAAAAAAAGACATCGATTGCATCTTCAACATCCCAGACATTGGACTTTTCGTATAAATGGAAAAATCAGTTGTCCTCGCCCGTATTTATTGTAGAGAGGAAGTGGTAAATTGTCCTTTTATTAGGATTGGGCATTGGTAAAAAAGGGAATATTACATCGATAAAGCAGTGAAACCGTTACTTTATCCAACTAACATTGGTATGGCTACATAGTAAGGATACTATATTTAATTTATTAATTATTTATAATAAAATATTTAAGAAATGAAATAAACAAAGGTAAAAAGGAAATTAACCTAAACAAAATTATATATATACCAAACCAATAAAAACATTGCTCAGGTATGAAAGCAACATGATATTTGACTTCCAAAGTGTACATGTGGGAGAATATTGATGTAATCAAAATGTCAAAACAGTGAATAAATTTGATTGTGAGCACGGGTAGAAGAGAAGGTTTAGGCAAAGCCATATACGGAAGTAAAAGTACCAAATAATCCACCACCGCTGATGTGATGATAGGATGTGTTTCACTCATTTGATCCAGGGCGATAGTCCATCCAAGAGGAGAGGTCGCGAATCCGTGATAAATTGAGAGTAGGAATAAAGAGGTTGCGATGAATTGAGAGTAGGAATAAAGGGAAATTATATCTTTGCCTTATAAAGACTTCCGGTTGGAACACATTTGATACCACCCTGCAAGGAGGAGGAGGTGTTACAAGTTGTGGTGACCCACCATGCATGCCTAGTTCAACGTTAACCATTCTCAATACACATGGCCCAACACCCAGAACATCTTCTATATAAAATATGCTGGCCGAATCCTAAAACTAACACTTGAGTTACAAGTTGCAACTAGCACCTTATAAAAGGCATGTAAATGAATGACAATCGACCTTGAACAATCGATGTGACAAAAGTATACATGACAGAACTACGTTAGCCAGGGTAAATCAATTGGTCAACCAAACCGGTATTGGGATCAACGAGAATGATTGAACCATGCTAAAAATGAAAGAATGAACCATAGGATGGCCCGCTAACAATACCAGCTATGTATTGTTTGTCTCTAGTTTATGTAGGACACTGTACAAAGCCATTGAACTGCATGGCCACATTAAAGCCATGCAGAAGCTGCATGCAAGCTAGACGTTAGTTCAGAAGATTTCCCAGTTAAGTCTCTTGTGTTCATTTCAAGTCATTTGCACGGAGGGTAGGTTGACGAGTAGGTCTGGAACAAAATTCATCCTGAAAATGGAAACGCAATACCTACCACATATTTAGTTGGCTTGATGAATTGCTAGGGTTGTATAGTGGTGTAAGGCCTTGCACACCGAGTTTAAGAGAGTCGATGGTCCTTTCCTGTTGATGCTGCCTACCTGTGTATCCATCCTAGATAGCTAAGGATTATCACCTTCTATTACTGAAAGAGATAGCTTTTCTCACGTAGGCGAAAAAAGATAAATATCTAGTTTCAAGCTTTAATATTGCTGTGGTTTGGGATTTTAACTTATTTTTCTGTTGATTACATTGTATTTATCCCAAATACAAATGCGTCATTATAGTTTGTCTTTCTTACAGGTTTTCTCGATGATTTCGTTGAGCATGCTATAAAGGGTGTGTTGAATGTGTTGAATTCCTGCTAAGCCTACTGATCTCATTCCCCCTATGAGGCAAAGTCGAGGTAATCGATTGCCTAATTAGGTTCATGTTTTGAAATTCAAGTTCTTTATGTCGAAGTTACCAGTATAAAGCAAGAATGGATGCTGCTAGACGAGGTCATGGTTCTCCACCTCAAAAATATGGAGACTGGGTTGATACAGCACCAGCACTCAGAGCACCAGTTATTGCCATAAGGTCAGTCACACATAAAGCCCCAAGTCACACCGAATGAAAGCCTGAACATCGAAGAGCAATGAATGATTAAACACATGGCGTGACGCCAACAAGGCGGTTATAAATTAAATGGTGAAAGACCTCCCATCTCCGTAAATATGTTGTATCAATGGAGGTAAGAGTGCTCATTATTGTTTAGAGATGTGCAATTTTATTAGGTAGCCAAGACTTTAGCACAACAAGTAGAAATTGAGTATGGGTTAAATAGAAAAATTGGGGAAAGCACGGAGATAAGGAAAAGCTATCTATAGATTTTGGTTTTTTTTATTTTGCATTGGTATGTCGTCTGGCCTATGTAGCCTAGGCTTGTTTCGTGTTGGCATTGGGAAGTACAAAGAAAACAATTCATTCTCAGAGTTGCTTAGATCACTGTGGTTGCTTAGATATCTTGAAATACTAAAGATATTTAGCTCTTCAATAAGAGCTTGAGATACTAAAGAGATACATACCGATTCAGGTTATTAACTAGCAGGGACTCTCGAAGCCTCTCAAAGCTTGGATTGCAATGCAGGTTCTTGAATTTGGACCTCAGGGACTCTCACAGCTTGGATTGCGATGTAGGATTGATGAATTTGGACCTATGAGAAGCAACCCTTCACTTGTAATTTGGAAGGGAGAAGCAAACCGACTTCAACTTGATAGTAGCTGCTCGGAACTGCTTGGAGTCTCTGACTGCTTCCATTGCATGAATGTTCAGAAGCATGGCAACTCCTCTCTAGTTGACAGTTAAAGGCACCCAATCCTGGATGAGTGCCGCCCTCACCTATCAGTAAGACTGTTACTCTACTTTCCACACTATAAACACATCACTCCAGAGGTGAGAAGCACAACCGAACAGATAAATAAGGTGATGAGGTTAACTAGAACCGCCCTTGGCATGTTGGACGCTATGGATACTTACGACCACAACATGAAATCATGGAGGCTTCCACAGATGGAGAGGTCCAGGAAATCATCAACTACATTTCAATATCATTGTCAAAGCCAAATAATTTTAGATGTACTGTCCAAAGTATCCAAGGTCGAAGAAGAGCTTGAGTCTGAGCATTACTATTCCACCATTCAAGGTTCATAATCTACATCAAAGCCAGATTTTATAAAGAGGTCGTGAGAATTCCTCCGAGGAAGATGAATCTTATGTTGGCCGGAGATGACATGGATCAAACCATCGTTGGAGAGTCCTAGCGGTGAAGGCAGTCGATGCCCTTATGCTTGATATGAAGGTTGTGGGCATGGAAGGACTATGAAGGCGATGGCGGTCTATCAAGGTGGTGACGGTGGCGGTTGTTAAATTTTGAGCATTAATTCACAATACTCTAGGATCTTCATTGAGAGAATAACATATACAGTATATCAATGCATAACAATCACAATAAGCATGACAAGCATCACAAGAATCAAAAGCATGAGAGACAAGAGACACAGAGTTTCCGTGGGGAAAACCCTAAGGTGAAAAACCCCACAACTTCCTCATAGATAGAGAGAGCAATGGCTCAACCAAAGTACAACCAAAATACACTTGAGATAGTCTCCTAGAAGCAGATGATCCTCCTCCTCACTAGTTCGCCACTTTCTGAGTGAGAGAGATATGACTTTCCAAATGATCTAAATAGAGATCTCCTGATCTTATTTATACTAACCTGTTTTCCCAGTGACCTTATGGGGCCGACTTGTCTAGCTAGGTACATCCACAATATAATATATATTTCAGGGCTGACCCCACACATGGTGGTCTAAAAACCCATCGGCAAGTACACACACTTGCGACACTTGTCAATCCACATGACGACACTTCCTTATAGAGGAATAACACATCTCTAATAAGGGTACAATAAATATATATGAAATACATAGATGAAATACATTGTGAAGTTACATATACATCAACGCTCCCTCTTAACTAGGAAGGTATTTCTCGACACAGATCTGCTAGACAAGTCTTCTTCTCAGGATCATCGTCATCAATGCATCATCATCATCATCGTCACTACTGCTGCTATCTCAACCAATCTATGACTCTACTCGTCATAGGAAGTTCTACAAAGACAGTTTTTCTTCATACTGGATGTAGGCCCACCACCTGCAAGTCTTCATCATCACTGGCCTACTGTGGAAATCTCAGGACTTATTACGTGCGTCACAAAACCTTAAAAGAGTATCTTGACTAGAAAGAACCCTAAAGAGCATCTGAGGCCTTTTTCATCATGTCCATATCTCTAGGACTTATTACATGTGACCCCACCACAAAACCTCAAAAGAGAATCCCAGGACTAATTACGAGCACAAGGCTCAACCTATTGGATCTCCCAGGGCACAAATTACATGTGGTCACCACAAAACCTCGAAATAGCATCCCAGGATTGATTACGAGCACAAGGCTCAACCTATCGGATCTCCCAAGGAAAAAATTACATGTGGTCATGGAAAAACCTTGAAAGAGCATCTGCCAGATATCCCAGGGCACAAATTACATGCCATAGGCAAAAACTCGAAAGACTATCTGCAGATCTCCCAGGGAAAAAATTATATGTCCTCCCAAGCAAAACCTCGAAAGAGCATTTTCCAGATATCCCAGGTTACAAATTACATGCCGTAGGCAAAACCTCGAAAGACTATCTGCAAATCTCTCAGGGCACAAATTACATGCTTATCTGCACAACCTGTTCCACAGCCATAGAGTATAAACCTGATACTCACCTTACATCATCCTGATGTACACATGATCATCCTGATCATCATCACTGCAACATCCTGCTGCATGTCATCTGGAGCAACATCCTGAAGCAGCATCCAGATGTGCTCTTCCTATCTGCAGCATTGCCATCCCAATCTGAATCAACATAACCCTGTAGGTTAAACTTTTGATTCGCTTCATACTTGAGCCCATAATCCACTATACCCTTCAGGTACCTCAGAACATGCTTTACAACAACCAGATGAACACTCCTTGGATCTGTCAAGAACTGACTCAATGTGTTCACCGCAAAGCAAATATCTGGTCTCGTGTTCGTTAGGTACATCAAGGACCCAATCATCTGACGATACATAGAGACATCAAATGGCTCAGATGAAGCATCACATAAAAGCTTCAGATTCGATGCCACAGGTGTGGCCATGGCCTTGCAATCCATCATCCCAAATCTCTTTAGGATATCTACTGTGTACTTCCCTTGACCAAGGAAGATCCCACCTGCACTCTGCCAAACCTCCATACCTAGGAAATAATGCATCATTCCCAAATCTTTCATATCGAACTCGGCAGCAATCTTTCTCTTAGTATCTGCAATCAATCTGTCATCTCCTGTTACAAATAAGTCATCCACATACAGGAGTAGAATCACAGGATTCCCTTCCTGAACCTTGTAAAACAGGTTGGAATCTGCTTTACTGTTGGTAAAGCCCAAACTAGATAGGAAACTGTCCATCCTACCATACCAAGTTCTTGGAGCTTGTTTCAATCCATACAAGGCTTTCTTCAATCTGCACACATATGACTCCCTGTCATGTATTTCGAAACCGAGTGGCTGCTCCACATATACTTCCTCTTCAACTACACCATTCAAGAAAGCAGTCTTGACATCCATTTGGTGTATTTTCCATTTCATTGCTGCAGCCAGGGAAAGTACTGTTCTGATGAAAGTATACCTGGCTACAGGTGCAAAAGTTTCTTCATAATCTATTCCCTCTTTCTGAAAGAAGCCACGAGCTATGAATCTTGCTTTGTATTTTTCTACACTGCCATATGCAACATGCTTGATTTTGTAGATCCATTTGGAAGTCAGAATAGACTTCTCTTTAGGCCTTGGGACAACATCCCAAACATCATTCTTCATTATTGATTGGTATTCCTCAACCATGCCATCCTTCCATTCTTTCTTTTCCACTGCTTCTTCATAACTAGAAGGCTCTTTGTTCATAATATCACAGAGTAAAGCAACATAGCTGGTATGTGATCTGGTTCTCTTCTTTGCTCTGTGTTCTTCTTCTGGAATGCCAATTATTTCTGGATCTTGAATGAGCTCTCTAGCCCATGCAGGTTTCCTCTTGTGAGAGTTATCCTCACGGGGTGGATCTACAGGTTCTTGCGGATCTTCAAACTCACGAATAACTTCTGGAACTGCTTCAGTCATGGTAGTGTCTTGAAATCTAGTTTCCTTAGGTTCTTCATAAACTTCGATAGGTGCCTTCCTTGATTTTATGAATGCTGAGTTTTCATCAAATGTTACATTCCTGCTGACATCAATCTTCTTGAACCCTGGAAAGTATATTCTGTAAGCCTTCGAGCTTTCACTGTAACCCACAAAGATACCCTTCTTTCCTGAAGGATCTCATTTAGTCCTCTTTTCATTTGGGACATGAGTGTATACTGGACAACCAAATATTTTGAGATGGCTGACTTCAGGTTTCTTACCAGAAAATATCTCTTCTGGTGTATTGTTGTCCAATATCTTGTGGGTTGTTTTGTTCTGCACATATACAGCTTTTCTAGTTGCTTCTGCCCATAGATGCATAGGTAGATCTTGGTCATGCAGCATTGCCCTTGCTGCTTCCATGATTGTTCTGTTCTTCCTTTCTGCAACTCCATTCTGTTGAGGATTATAAGGAGTAGTCAACTCCCTCTTAATCCTTGAAATACTAAAAAGCTTCTTGAAGTCACCTGAGGTGAATTCTCCACCATTGGCAGATCTGAATGTTTTGATCTTCTTGTCAGTTTGATTCTCCATCAAGGTTCTGAATTCCTTGAATTTATCAAAAACCTCATCTTTGTTCTTCAAGAAGTATACCCAAGTCTTCCTGGAGAAGTCATCAATAAATGAGACATAGTAAAACCTGAGGTGAATTCTCCACCATTGGTGGATCTGAATGTTTTGATCTTCTTGTCAGTTTGATTCTCCATCAAGGTTTTGAATTCCTTGAATTTATCAAACACCTCATCTTTGTTCTTCAAGAAGTATACCCCAAGTCTTCCTGGAGAAGTCATCAATAAATGAGACATAGTAAACATACCCACTCAGAGAACTGGATGACATAGGACCACATACATCTGAGTGGATGATTTCCAAGATTTCTTTTGCCTTACTTTCACTGCTTGCGAAAGCCTTCTTAATGTTCTTACCTTTTGCACATCCTTTGCAAATACCTTCATGTTTGGTCTTGATTTTAGGAAGACCCTCTATAGCCTTGCTTGCAATTGGAAGTGCCCTATAGTGCATATGAGCAAGTCTTCTATGCCAAAGTTCACTTGGCTCCATGGATTCATGTACCATGGAATGTTCAGGTTCTCCCTTCAATTTATACAAACCTCCCTCTTGCTCTCCAATCACTACTGCATCATCTATGTTCTTTCCCTTTGGCCACATTAGGACTTGGCCATCCACAAATGCAACCCTCATACCTTTTGCATCTAATGCATAGATGAAGAGTAAGTTCTTCTTGAGCCCAGGTACATAAAGGACTTCTTTCATCTTCAAAGATTTTCCAGAATCTAGGTTGTAGGAGGCTTCACCACTTCCTTTGATTGGGTATTGATAATCATCCCCAAGTTTCACCTTATGGGGTGATTCATGTTCAGATAGATTCACAAAAGATTCCTTAAACCCAGTCATGTGTTTGGAAGCCCCACTGTCAATCAACCAATCATTACAACCATGGGAGATAGTACCCGTGAGAGAAGAAATTAGAACATATTCTTATTCACTTGATGAGTCATCATCACTATCACTTTCTTCCCTAGCCTTCTTCTTTGGGGGTTCATCATCTTTGGCAGCATGAGCATGATATCTTCTTTTGTTATTCTTCTTCTTCTTATTGAAGTTGTTGTTGCTGTCTTTCTTCTTCTTGGGACAATCTGAAGCAAAGTGTCCCTTCTCATTGCAATTGAAGCATCTGAGATCTTTCTTATCTTTATGATAATGGTGGTGTGAGAATCTCCTATTATGATATGATTCCTTCTTGGACTTGCCTTTCCTGGCATGTGCTATGAGAGCTTGATCTTCATTTCTCATCTTTTCTTCTCGAGCCACAAGCCTAGCTTCTTCTTGAGAGCATTCTTCCCGCAATCTGTTGAAGGAGATCAACTTCTTCCTTGCACAAATTCCTTGAATAAAGGAATCCCATGACCTGGGTAGGCCATTTAGAGTGGTCATCACCACTTCACCATTCTCCACCATTTCATCCACTGCTTCTAGTTGTTCCTTGATCTGGGAGACCCTTGAAAAATAAGATTGAATGGTTTCTCCATTCTGAAACTTTACTCCTTTCAATTAGTTCTGCAGGGTCATCTTCCGATTTATGTTCTTCCCTTCAAATAGCTTGGCCAAAGAGTCAAACATCTCCTTGGGTGTCTTTAGAGAAGACACATGGGGTATGAGATGGTCTTTGATAGAATCAACAATGATTCTCTTTTCCTTGACCAAGTTTTTCTTATGCAATACCTTAGCCTCTTCATCCTCTGGGATAGGGATGTCTTCTTTTATATATGAGTCCAACTCATTCTCTTCTAGGATTAACCCAATCCTATACTTCCAAGCTCGGAAGTTATCAGCCCCTTCAAGCTTATCCTCAAGCTTAGTGTGGTGAGACATCTTAAAGAGTACTTCAAATGAAATAGAAAAGATTTAGGTCTTACCACTTGAAATGCTGAAAACTGGATTTGGTCCCGGATTAGGGTTTGTCGAAAAAAACCCTAAAAATTCAAAATGTGAATTTTAACTTTCTAAAAGGATAGAAAGATGCGCCTTGATGAGCTGATCAGCCTGGTGTATTCAGAATTTGAGATCAGCAAAGCTTTACCCTTCAGATTTTCCTTTTTGTCCTCCCGAGTTCACTAGGGAGAGCCCTGAATTAGGGTTTGAGTTTCCCGGAGATCTACCCAGCAAAAAATCTCTATCTAAAGCTCTAAACTTCGATTGTTGCAAGAAGCTTCCAACTATGGATTTAGATTTCAGAAATTCCTATTTTTGTGGAAACCCTAATTTTTAGGGCCAAATCTGAAAATGCTCAGAATTGATTTCTGATTGGCCAGATAGATTCTCCTTGATGAGTAGAGTCAATCTACTATACTGTTTTTCCAAAATCTGTGGAGAGAAACCCAATAAACAAGAAACGCAAGTTTTCGTCACTACAAAATGTCTTCTTCTCAAGTTAGCTCTGATACCATGTTAAATTTTGAGCATTAATTCACAATACTCTAGGATCTTCACTGAGAGAATAACATATATAGTATATCAATGCATAACAACTACAATAAGCATGACAAGCATCACAAGAATCAAAAGCATGAGAGACAAGAGACACAGAGTTTCCGTGGGGAAAACCCTAAGGTGAAAAACCCCACAACTTCCTCAGAGATAGAGAGAGCAACAGCTCAACCAAAGTACAACCAAAATACACTTGAGATAGTCTCCTAGAAGCAGATGATCCTCCTCCTCACTAGTGCACCACTTTCTGAGTGACAGAGATATGACTTTCCGAATGATCTAAATAGAGATCTCCTGATCTCTATTTATACTAACCTGTTTTCCCAGTGACCTTATGGGGCCGACTTGTCTAGCGAGGTACATCCACAATATAATATATATTTCAGGGCCGACCCCACACATGGTGGTCTAATAACCCATCGGCAAGTACACACACTTGCGACACTTGTCAATCCACATGACGACACTTCCTTATAGAGGAATAACACATCTCTAATAAGGGTACAATAAATATATATGAAATAGATAGATGAAATACATTCTAAAGTTACATATACATCAACAGCGGTGAAGGATGTCACGGTGGCAGTTGCCAGTGACAGTCCATCGAAGAAGGCAACTGGCAAGGAGTTACAACATCGAAGAAGGAAAGGAATTAAAGCATTGTCAGACGCCCTTCTACAAGGATTTAAAGCATTGTCAGACGCTCTTCGAAGAAGGCAGGGAGAGGGAGCCATTCCCAATACTCACGCCATCGCTGTGGCAATAATGCTTCAAAATATAATCCAATCACCTTGTAATAAAATTGGATTTTTATATTAATTAATAGAAAACTAATTTCAAACTTTGGTTCAAATGGTACATTGCATTTGAGTTTGCATTTGAGTTAGTCCAAACTAATACATAGTCAACGCCGATCGATTACAATTAGTACCCTGACCTTCGGCAGGGACTAATAATAGGGAGACACATGAATCCCTTTACTTTTTCGTGTGAGTGACCTCTTGGAGTAAGAAGAAGAGACTTGATCAAGATCTTCCCTTGCGAATGCAACGTGAAAATTCGTGTGAGTGGCCTCTTGAAGTAAGAAGAAGAGGCTTGATCAAGATATTCCCTTGTGAATGCAATGTGCAAAGGAGCAGCATGGAGATCCAGTTTAATCCTCAGAATGGAGTCATTTGATGTCACAATTAGAATAAGAAGGAAATGAGCTCATAATTTACACAAGTCATATAGGTAGCAAAAATAGTGATAAAAATAGTAATTGGTATAGAGACTGAGGCTTTAGAAATTTTGAATTTCGGCATGTGAAGAGGCGTTTTATCTTTTTCGATTATAACATAAATTGAACGTTCCAGATGTGACTTTTTTTTTAATATATATATATATATATATATATATATATATATATATAATAACTTGATAAAAAATTAATTTATAAAACTCTGTAATTGATAAATAAATTAATCATTTAAGATTAATTATAACAAATGTGTCATGAATAGATAATGAACTCCTCTAACGACTTTTTCAATCCATGGTGCAAGTATTTTTATTTTCCAATCCAAAATTTGGATGTATAGGTTTTTATCTCCACATCTCTTTCAATCCACAATTTAAACTATGTGTAATTGTTGCGATGTCTATGTTTTATGTGAACAAAAGCTTGAAGCTTGTTGTGATCTCTATGTTTGATCGGAGTAAACTCTTGAAGCTTTCTATGAATAAGTCAAATATTAAAAAGGAAATCTGATTTTTGTATGTTGGTTTTCATTTGTTTATATCGTAGAGGTTTTGGTTCTCCAAACTTCATAAGTTTTAATCACTTTGACAACAATGTGTACTAAAAGATATTTTTTTATGGAAATTGAAATTTATTCATTTGTGAAAAACTCCTCATTCTTCACCATTGGATCGAACCATTGCGGGCTTTGATTCACTTATACGTGCATGGGTAACGGAAATTGAACATTTCCCACTTGTTAAAAACTCCTCACTCTTCACCATTGGATTCAACCCCTTTGCGATTTGGTCCAGTTATGAGTGTATGGGTCATGGAAATTAAACCTTTCCCACTTATGTAAAACTCCTCACTCTTAACCATTGGATCCAACCTCTTTGGTATTCTCATTTGAAGGACATGTGGGTGGGATTTGATCCACTTATATGTGCACAAGTCATGGGATTGTTTAATACAATCTCTCTAGGTGACCACTACGACAAGATAACCCTATGCTCTAGGAAAAAACATCACGGAATTTAACTTTACCCATTGGTAAACAAAACTCCCCACTCTTTAATAATTTATCCACCTACTTTGGATTGAAACTCTCTCTCTCTCTCTCTCTCTCTCTATATATATATATATATATATAAGTTTATAATTGATTCTAAAAATTTGAAAAATTTATCAATATTAAACTATAAATTTATAATGATAAATAACTATGAAACTATAATAAATAAAAAATAAATTTTATAATGATTAAATTACTATTTCATTTTATCATTATCAAAATTATACGTTTATAGTGAATAGGTAACTATCTGATAATAATAAAAGGAAAATCTATTTTATAATTATTAGATTATTATTTCAAGTAGAAGTGCTTAAGTGAGATGTCTCAAAGAGATGCAAAGGATAAAATAAAAATATATACTAGCACAACCACATTTTTAAAAGTGGTTGATATATGTTGATCGACGTATATCAACCCTGAACAAATAATTAAAAGTGGTTGATATATGTCGATCAGTGTATATCTACAACTTTTTAAAAAATGGTTGTGCTAGTTGAATGCCGACGTACTGGAAATGAATGGTGAATTATTATTATTTATAAATCAAAACATAGAAAAAATAATATAAATAAATAGATGATAAATAAATAAATAAAAAATTAATAATTAACAATAATAAAATTTCAATTATTTATACAATGTCTTAGAATGGTTGAGATTAATCCATAGTTTATGTTAAACCAAGGTATACTTTGAACCATGGTTAACCATTATTTAGGCATGGTTGAATTTACTACAACACGAGTAATGTAACCATGAAAACATGGTTGACATTAACCATGGTTGACATAACTAAGAGAACATGGCCAACCTTATTTGACCATATTAAGAAACCATAACCACATTTTTAAATGTGGTTGATTGAATTTGAACCATGGTTGAATTCAATCAATAGTTGACTTTTAAGTAAGGTTGACTTCAATTGATCTTAACTTTTTAACAAGGTTGACTTTGAACTATGGTTGACTTCAATCCATAGTTAACTTTTATGCAAGGTTTACTTTGAAATGTGGTTGATTTCAATCCATAGATAATAATAGTTCATGGTTGACTTCAATCCATGACTAACTTCGATCTATGGTTGACTTCAATCCAAGCTCGACTTCAATTCAAGATTGACTTCAATCCAAGGTTGAATTCAATCTAAGGTTGATTTCCATCAAAGGCAGACTTTAATCGAAGGTTAACTTCAATCCATGGTTGACTTCTATCCATGCTTGACTTCAATCCGAGCTTGACTTCAATCCATGGTTGACTTTAATAGAACTTTTCTTCAAGTTTGACTTCAATTAAAGGCTGACTTCAATCCAAGGTTCAATTCAAGGTTAACTTCAATCCAAGGTTGACTTCAATCCATTAATAATATTAACATAAATGACTTCAATCCATTGTTGACTTCAATCCATAGTTATCTTCATTCAATGGTTGACTTCAATCCAATGTTGAATTTGAACCATGGTTGACTTGAATCCACAACCACATTTTAAAAATTGGTTGATTGACTTTGAACCATGGTTGAATTCAATCCATAATTGACTTTTAAGCAAGATTGACTTTGATCCCTAGTTGACTTTTTAATAAGGTTGACTTCAATCTAAGGTTGACTTTAATCTATGGTTGACTTTAATCCATAATTTAATTTAATCCATACTTGACTTTTAAGCAAGTTTGAATTCAATATGAGGTTGACTTCAATCCATATTTGTCTACAATCCATAGTTGACTTTTAACCAATGTTGACTTCAATCCATAGTTGACTTCAATATAAGGTTGACATCAATATAAGGTTTACTTCAATCCATGGTTGACTTCAATCCATTGTTGACTTCAATCCATTGTCGAGTTAAATCTAAGGTTGACTTAAATCCAAGGTTGAATTCAATCCATACTTGAATTCAATCCTAGGTTTTGTTCAATTCAAGGTTGACTTCAATCCATGGTTGACTTCAATCCAAGGCTGACGTTTAAGCAAGGTTGAATTCAATCCAAGGTTGGCTTCAATCCATAGTTGACTTCAATCCATAGTTCATTTCGATCCAAGTTTGACTTCAATCCATATTTGACTTCTATCCATAGTTAAATTTTAAGCAAGGTTGACTTCCATCCAAGGGTGAATTCAATTAAAGGTTGAATTCAATCCATAGTCGACTTCAATATAAGGTTGACTTCAATCCAAGGTTGAATTCAATCCAATGTTAACTTCAATCTTACATTGACTTTTATCCATCGTTGACTTCAATCCGTATTTAACTTCAATCCAAGGTTGAATTCAATGCAAGGTTTACTTCAAACCATAGTTGACTTTTAATCAAGTTTGAATTCAATCCAAAGTTGACTTCAATCTAAGGTTGACTTCAACCTATGGTTGACTTCAATCGAAGGGTGACTTCAATCCAAGGTTGACTTCAATCCATGGTTGAATCCATTCCAAGGTTGACTTCAATCCATGGTTGAATTTAATCCAAGGTTGACTTCAATCCAATGGTGACTTCAATGTTGAATTCAGTCAAATGTTGACTTCAATACATGAGTGACTTCAAGCCAAGGTTGACTTCATTCCAAGGTTGACCTAAATCTAATCATTGACTTTAATCCATTAATAATATTAATATTAATGACTTCACTCCATGGTTGAATTCAATCTATAGTTGACTTCACTCCATGGTTGACTTCAATTCATAGTTGAATTCAATCCATGGTAGACTTCAATCCAAGGTTGAATTTGAACCATGGTTGACATCAAACCACAACCATATTTTTAAAAGTGGTTGATTAACTTTGAACCAAAGCTGAATTTTAAGTAAGGTTGACTTCAACCCATAGTTGACCTTTAAGCAATGTTGATGTTGAACCATGGTTGACTTTGAATCATAGTTGACTTCAATCCATAGTTGACTTTTAACCATGGTTGATTTCAATCCATAATTCACTTTAATCCATGATTACTTCAATCCATAGTTGACTTTTAAGCAAGCTTGACTTAGAACCATGGTTGACTTCAATCAATAGTTGACTTTTAAGCAAGGTTGACTTTGAACCATGGTTGACTTCAATCAAGAGTTGACTTTTAAGCAAGGTTGAATTTGAACCATGGTTGACTTAAATCCATTGTTAACTTTTAAGAAAGGTTGACTTTGAATCATGGTTGACCATTATATAGAAAATGTTGACTATAAGTTAAGTTTGAGTATATTACACCATGGTCAAACATTATGTGAGCAAGGTTGACTTTGAGTAAGGTTAACCTTGCTTAAAATATGGTTGACCATTATTTGGGTATGGTTGACTTCGATCCATAATTGACTTTTAAGATATGTTGAATTTCAACCATGGTTGACCATTGTATAGGCATTGTTGACTTGCTAAGTTTGCCTTTAATGTTAATGTTAATGCTAATTAAGTAATAATAATGTAAAAATAAAATTTCAATATTATCTCAAATTAAAATGAATATGAATGTTATTAATTTAATTATTATTTTCATCATATTATTAATATATTAAGCTATTATTAATTTTATGTTGTTATTATTATTATGTTATTAATTTTATTATTGATGTTATTATTAAATTAATGTTATTATTAATTTCATTATGTTATTATTTTCATTATATTATTATATTAATGTCAATGCTAATTAAGTCATATTATTAAATGTTAATATATTAATTTATATATACTAATATATTAATGTTAATATATATATATAGCTTTGTTGTTATTATTATTATGTTATTAATTTTATTAATAATGTTTTTTCTTTTTTTTGTAAGATGAGGAACAAAGAAACATTACATACTTATACAAGGATAAGCTCAACATGTTTTGGGCCAACAAAAAAAACTATCCAACACTATGGAAAATAATCTAACTAACCATCACCAAACACAACCTTCAAGCAATAGATCAGGTCACTGAGTAGACTAACGCAGATCCTTTCTCTTCTTCCAAACATCAATCCACCCCATTGAATTATTTTGAGCAGATGAATTTGCGATTAAGACCAATTGATCTAACGAGCTTTCAGAAGCATTATGTATATGGACCAAGTTTGCTTCCTTGTCACTATCTGAACTATCCATCTTGTGAGAGAGTTTTTGGCCACCCAAGAACAAATCCATAACTATAATCATATCATTCACTTCTTCGCACAAAAGGGCATTTTCAGGGGCCCCTGGGGTGGATCTGACTCTGGGGTTTTTGAGACCCCAAAGAAGGTTGTGCTTACGAATGATCAGTGGGGGCCATATTAGTAGGAACATCTCCACCAAGCTGAGATGCTGAGTTCTTCTTATGATTCTTGCCATCTTTCCATGATCCTTTAGGATGTATTTTCACCGAAGGAATCGGGGCTACAGGACAAACCCCTTGTGGCTGCCTCGATTGTTGACATGATTTACATATAAAGGCTATTTTCTCATAATCGATGAGTTGCAAGTGGGGTTTAGAACTGCCCCATTCAATAGAGATATTATCTGGCATCCCTTTTCTAAGATCTAGCTCAACACAGATCCAAGCAAAAGTGGCTAGGAATTTTGATATTCCGTCTGTATCACTCATAATAAACCTTCCCATGGAGTTGTCAATGGTACCTAAAGAATCCAGAGACCAAAGATGCAAGGGAAGATTCATAAGTCTTACCCATACTAGTGTAAAGATTGTTGAGATTGACAAAGGATCAAAATCAGTGAACCACCACTACATCGACATCCTCGATATTCCCCAAAACCATGACCCTTTATCGATGACTTGATCACAATCCTCCTCCAACGAGAAGTGGGAAATGAATTACCCCTTGTAGCACAGAAATAGCTCATGCTCCATAACCCATGCTTGTTTAATCCACTCCCTTAATCCTGAAGCAGAGGGGCAAATCCCATTGAATCTGCAAATGGGGGTTGTTCGACTGAAGTTATATCTATTTATAATGGTGTGGGAGTCTTCTAGCTTTGTTGTAGGTGTCTCTTCTAAGTGTTCTACTATGTAGGTTGAAATTGAAAATTCCTTTGGCCTTGCATATCTAGGGTCTTAGGTCTTCACAACATCTATGAAGGAACACTGGGAAGAAGATGACACGGAGGCACCCCCGTCTCCACCTCTCAATCCTGAGACAAGAGAGATGGTTTCATCTTTGGGTATACCATAATATTCTAATTGAGCCTCCATCTAAATAAATCAGCCCCAAAAGAGAAGGCACAAGAAGCTTCCCTGGATTCCAACAAGTTTTGGATTTTTCCTAGCAGAAAATTGAATGGATCTAATAGGCTCAAGTGGAAGCATATGGAAGATCCAGAAAGGAGTCGCAAAAAAAACAATAAAAACCCTTATGCTCCCCAAGCATCACCTGGTACTGACAGCCCACAAAATATTACTAGAAGGGGGACCAATTCCTTGGTACAGAGGCTGTAGGGAAAATGACACCCTGAGAGCCCACTAGCCAAGACAAGTGGCTCCTTCTCTTCAATATCCTCCTGGTCATGGTTGGAAATGAGAGGGGACTTGGAGTCACTAAATCACAACTGGCACTCAACCGCAAGGGAAACAATAACTAGGCAAGGAAAAATGGAGGATTGATGAGCCCCATTGATCGATAGGAATGCCTCCTCCTCCACAGGTTTGTCTTGGCCATGGATGTCCGTTGGGTAGAGGTCCTCCTAACCGAATCGTAGCAGAAACATATCCAGAGAGGGAACATTAACTAGGGGAGGTGAACTGGTAGTGACCTTTAGGAATAAGGTTTGCAAGGAAAGGGATTGCGGCTCCATTCGGAAAAATTCCAACACACAAAAACCAATTTTATTTTTAGTGTTATTATTAATATTATTATTACTATTTTTACTTTTTATGTTTGTCTATGCTTGAAAAATATTGACCATGGAGCATGATTGATGATATTCAATTTTGAGTGTGTCATGTTAACACTTTCATCAAGTTTATGTCACATCAATGTTAACATTAATGTTAACCTTAACCTTAACCTTAACATTTATTAAATGTTAAATTTGATATTAAATGTTAATTTAATATTATTAAATGACATAAATGTTAATAATAAATTTGATCTTAGTTTATTAATATTGACATTAATATTAAATGTTAATGTTAATACTAACATTAATCTTAATGTTTTTTTTTGTAAAGTTCGTAAAATCTATTAATTGAAAAGAAAAAGCCTGTACATGTCCATGTTGCCCAAGTGGCAAATAACCAAGAAGCTATGCAAGTCACAATAAATTGAATCAAAAGGGAGCTTAAGGCTCCAAGACCTCCTAAGACCAAGGACTACAAAGAGTTCCAGAGACGACAAGAGTTGTAGAATGGCAGTGTTCCCCCATAGGCCAAGGGTTATGGCAAATGTAATTCAAAATGGGAAAAGACACAATAAACAGAAACTAGACTAAGAACAAAACTAATTAATTCTCATAAGAGAGGGGAATAGTGGAGGGTTCGACACCTGGAGCATTGCGAATTCTCGTGTTGGCCACTATAGTGGGACTACGTTTGAAAACAAGCTGAGTAGCGACGCTTTGGTCTAGTGGTAGTCTGGTGAACGTTTTTCCGTTGATAACTATGGCCAGATCATCTATCTTGGCATCCACCCTCTCCATTTTCGAACGTTGGTGCCAAAAGAGTCCATGCAGAGTAGATTCTAGGTTGCGGACCCTGTCCACCAGCGGCAAAGCGTCCTCCTCGGGATGGAGTAGGCCTTGGACACAATCTTCCGTAGTTAGTGACATTAGGGCCTTGGTGGTCCATAAAAAAATTAGCATCTTTGTGTGTCTAGTATCCCGCGTACGCGTCGAACCAGAGTCTTCTTCGAGCCCTCTAAATTCTTCGGACAAGTGCTGAGCAGACGGGAAATTTCGCTTATGTTTTAACCGCTTTTCCAATCTAAGGGTGCAGGCTCGAGTGGAATCAGGAATTTCCTGCTCAAAATAGCCTTGAACCCTTCCCAATTCATGCAGGGCATGTGGCATGTGGGTTCTTCATGGCCTGCTTGTAGTTTTCCTCAAGGTTTTCTTGGTATGAGCCATGACCACAACATATTCAAGAGAAGAGCAGCGCAGAGGCTTGTAGCAGAGAAAATCCAAGGCGTCTAATGACATGCAGTGCAAAAGAGGGTGCCAGAATGAAAGATTGCAGCTAGAAAACCTCCTTTTAAGTTGATGCTACCTCGTTCGGTGTCCAGGTTCATATGAACTGTACAGAGTTCCCTATTGCTAGCTTCCCAAGCCGATTGCCATTAACACTTGCATTCGCCAGTAGGTCTGCAACAGTAGGAGCTTTCTTTGGCTGGCGTGGTGGTAATGAAGGTTGTGCATGGCTCTAGGAGAGTTATAATTGTTCAAGGTGGTGTCCGTAAGCTAGGTGCCACGCATCCACATTCATGACATAGGCCGGTTCTCAGTTGGAAGGATGGGTGCGTGGAGTGGGGTGGTCATCATCCAGCCTACACCCGCCGTAAGGGAACATTAATGTTAATGTTAATATTAATGTTTAACATTAATATTATTTTAATATTAATATTTATGTTAATATTAAATGTTAACTTAAGAATAATAATAATATTAAATGCTAATGTTATTATTAAACTATTGAATTAGAAAAGATGATACTTAATAAATGTTAATAATAATAAATACTAATTTTAACTTATAAATAATCTTAAATTATAAGATTAAAGTTACTAATACATCTATTGTTTTTAGGATGCTATTTTTTAATTTTCAATTGTTTTTACTATGTTATATTTTAATTTTCAAATATCATGTTGTATGAAAAAAAAAAAGCTTATTTTCTCAATCACTGAATTCAAATTTTATTAAATAATTCAGTGCTATTAATATTCACTATTATTAATATGTCACATTAATGTTAATATTTACTGCTAGTTTACGTGGTGAATATTTTTAACCCTAAGTTGACAGTATAGTTAGTGATTACCCTATTTCTTCGGCCACCATGAAATTATCGTCCATTACAAATAGAAAATCGTAGCGCCAACCCTGGTTAACCACGTAAATGAATCGAAAGGCATCTTAGGCTCCTTTCTGCAAAATTCGGTTTTATTCATTTATTTAGATATATTTTGATAATCTCAATGCTCAGATGTCTTCGTATTTCGTATTTACATATATTAGCATGCCTTTTGTAATTTAAATCATGCTATGTGGATAGCAGTTTATAACGAAATTGTAAATATGCGAGCACATGCACCCAGATAAGGTTTCGAGAATAGTTTTAATTTAATATATAATGATCTCTATGTTATGGAGCTAGTTCAAGATGGAATCCAAAGGAAGATCAAGATGGAATCCAAAGACAAAATAGATGAAGATGGAATCTTTATTGAAAATTTAGAAAATTAAAATTTTGGAACTCCCAGCTCACCTCCAAAGTTTAAATAAATATGCTCATCGACATATAAATCATAAATCATAATATATAAATCATAAATCATAATGTAAACTATGAAATTTAAAAGAAATATAATTTAACTAATTCTTTTAAAACAGAGATTTAAATTGATTTATGTACTCATCTTATAGTCACTTTAATTTTTAAAATTTTTTTATTCAATAATTTTTTTATTATAAAAAACAATTCAATAACTTGTATATTAAATATTAAGCATAAATAAAATATGTTTAATGTTTTAAGCAAATTACATATAAAGAGGAAATCTATAAGCTCTAAGCAAATTACACATAAAAAGCAAAGGCACATACAAATCAAGGGAGTAAAAATAAAAGTATGTAAAACTAATAAAATAAACTATTTTAATAATTTATTTTTTATAAAAATAAAAATTTGAAACTAAAGTCAAAATGCTTGATATAAAGAGCATTGAAAAAAAAAGGCATAATTATATTAAATATAGAGAAAGGAAATTCATAAGTCAATACTAAGTCTTCTTTGCATCAAACAACTATATTATCTAATGTTTAATTACAATATTCGACATAGCTCTTGATGAATGTTTCAATGTCACATAACTATTTAATAACATATCAATTTGACATAAGTCAACAAAGATGAATATCACAATGTGACATAATCATTAATGAACATCACAATCAAATGTAACCTGAATGTAACCTTTCAGGAAAATTACAATACAATGTAACCCTTGATGAACATTGCAATGCAACCTACCCATTAATGAATATGAAAATCAAATCTAACACTTCCCGAATGTTGTAATGCCACAAATCCCATTTTTAAATGTTGTAATGTGATGTAACTATTGACACACATCACATCAACATAAGTCAACCAAGTTGTCTTTTGGAATGTGACATAACTATATTTAATTATAGTCATCCATAGTAAAATATAGCCGACTATAGTCAACCATGGTCATTCAAGGTCCTCATAGTCAACCATGGTTAACCAAAGTCAAGCATAGTGAAGCATGCCCAACAAAGAAGAATGTCACATGGTGGCATAGCCATTAATGAACATTGCAATTGAACAAAACCTATAACCCTTGATGAATGTTGCAACATGACGCAACCCTTGTTGAATGTCGCAATGCCACATACCCATTGAGGAGTTCATTGAAATCGAACATGACCCTTCTGGAAGGTTGTAGTGCCACATATCCCTTTTTCAAATTCTCATTGTGAAATAACCAGCCTAGATCCAAATCCTAGGCTCTATCAAGTGTCGAGAGGGATAAAATCTTCTGAGGTGCAAACCTCTCCTTGAATAGCTCCTTGAGTGCAATACCTGAGCCACCTAATCATAAGCTCTAAAGTCTCTAGTTTAAGTCTCATATATACTTTTTACTTTGTATTTTTTTTTTTATGGCCGAGATAATATTTACCACCTAATCATAAGCTCTAAAGTCTCTAGTTTAAGTCTCATATTTACTTTTCACTTTGTATTATTTTTTTTTTGTTTACGGCCGACATAATATTTATTACTTTTTACTTTGTATTATTATTTTTTGTTTACTTTGTATTATTTTGTTACTAGACAAACACTCGACAAACACTCTAAAGTCTCATATTTACTTGTTTATGGTCGACATAATATTTACCACCTAATCCTAAGCTCTAAAGTCTCTAGTTTAAGTCTCATATTTACTTTATACTTTGTATTATTCCTTTTTGTTTATGACCGACATAATATTTATTACTTTTTACTTTGTATTATTCTTTTTTTGTTTACTTTGTATTATTTTGTTACTCGACAAACACTCGACAAACTCGACAAACACTCGACTAACAAGATCTCCCCCATACTGGGTTGTAGAGCGCCTCCCGATGCAGCCATTGAGAAACAAAGCATTCCAATATAAGTCAACCAACTTGTTTGTTGCAATGTGACATAACCATAGTCAACCATAGTCAAACTAATTCAATCTTGGTCAACTAATGTCATCATAATCAACCATGGTTAACCAATGTAAAGTACAATGAAACATGGTCAATAATAGTCATCCATAGTCAAACGCAATCAACCATAGTAAAACATAGTCACATTGTTGAACTTATATTTTTAATGTCAACCATCATCATCTCTTAATGTCTCAATGCAACATATCCCTTGATGAATGTTGCAATCAAAGAAGTTTTTAGGGGTGAAATTTAGTCCATGGGCTAATTTTTTACCTTTTTTATCCAAAAAACGATTTGCCAATTTCCATTTTTTTCTAAACTAATTCACCCAAATTCTATGGGATAAAAAATTTGTATCCTAAAAATCACCAAAATTGTTCAAAAACTATATAAAACCCTTATAAATTTGAATCATTTTAGAAAAATATTGCCCAACGTTTTATGGTTGTAAATTTAAGAATTAGAAATATTTTCCAAGGTTCCACACTTGAAGAAAATTATGGATCCTTAAAATTTTCCTTGGTTGCAACGTGACATAGCAATTTAGAAACATTTAACAATTGAACATAACTCAACAATGATGAATGTTGTTGTGCAACATGAGCATTAATGAACATCGCATTCAAATGAAACCCTTTAGGAATGTTGTAATGTGACATAAGCATTAACGAATGTTACAAAGTGACATAACCATTAACGAATGTTACAAAGTGACACAACAATTATGGAATGTAGCAATTTGACATAAATTATCCAAGATGAATGACATAGTGCAACTTACCCATTGAGGAACATTGCAATCCAAGATGACCCTTCATGAACATTTCCATGCCACTTAACCCTTTTCTAAAACATTGTGATTTGACATATCCATTAGCAATTATAACAATTCGATATAAGTCAGGTATGGTACACATAGTCATAATTTAATGTCAACCATGGTCACCTCTCCTAATGTTGCAATTTGACATATCCTTTGATGAACAATCCAATGTGACATAGCCATTCAAGAACATACAATTTAAAATAATTCAAGAAAGATGTGACAAAACCCTCGATGAATGTTGCAATGTGACATGACAATAATGAAATATAACAACTTGATATAAGTCGTTGGATTCTGCATTGCAATGTGTAACTCTCAACATTGCAGAATCCGACGACCGCTTGACATAGAACATAGTTGATCGAAAATGGATTGCTTCTCAAGAGTTGCAATGCAGAATATAAGTCATTGGATTCTTGTGCTTCCGTCGGCTCCTTTTTCTTTGCGAATGGTCCTTCTTCCGCAGATGGTCCTTCTTTGTCACTATCGGCTTCCACACTTCAAACAGCCTAACCTCATTCCAAAAGGCCCCCTATTTGACGGACAATCTATCGAGAGTGGACTCGAGTCCTAATCTCCCTAGCTCAACGCGAGTCTAGAACAAATAGAGACATAACATAAATGAATCTCCTATATCTAATTAGAGATCAAGGAACTAGATGCATTTACCTTATAGATCGCTGATCCTTTCTCCTTGAAAGCTGCTCCAAGCTTGACGGTCTTCAGATCTGAGCTACAAAGTCTGTCAAGATAACAAGACAACAAAAAAAGTAAAATGCATCTACACAATAATAGATCTAAGTAAGCAGTTCAGTAGGAAAACTACACAATATATCATTAGCACAATGAGATTGGTGGAAAGCACTTAAATTACTGTATTAAAAAGGGAAATACATAGGATGAAGAGATTACAACCAATGACTTAACGTAGCAATATTCCTCCGATCAAGCTAATGCCAAAGCTTCCAAAGGGATGATGGATCTCTCAAGGTATGAGTAGATATCTCTCCTAAGCTAATTTCACCAGCAATTAGATACTATAGACTTCCTCTCCTTTGGAATGGGAGAGAGCTTCACTTATATAGGACTAAGTGGATAGGATAGGTTGAGATATGGTATGAGAGAGATAGGGGATCCTTCCAAGAGGCTAGGAACCAAATGCTAGATTCCCCAAAGGCTAGGGATAAGGATACACATCAGCTAGATTTGAGAATGGACTCAAAGAAGCTATTTTAGTCCATTAACTGACATCATCACAGTTTATAAGAGGACAACCTGCAACATCGCAAGTTGCATGAGGACAACCTGCGATGACCTCTCAAAAACTAGAATAAAATGGGTTTACATATCTTCCAAGTTAATGACTTAGTCAAGGAAACTTTAGGGATTTTTACACTGAATCTCATGATGGTAATATTTAGGTGTAACAGAATTCCCCCCAAAGCATGAAGCTGTTTAAAACTGGACAGGTGAAATGCTTTTGTGTTGGAGAAAACTCATTATGGCTTGGGGTGTACCACAACAGACAGATGACTACCAGGAATCAACTCAATTCTCAGAACTATGCTATATAAATGACAATGCTAAGATAAGGAAGAAGATAACCAACCTCAATCCAAACGTTTGATGTAGATCCACGTTGGAGATTTTTAATCCATGCACTTGAATCTGCAAATTAGTCTTGACAGCCAATATACGACAAGTACATATAATATATAAATGGCATTAACATCATCAACAACAATGGCCCATGATATAACAAGTAAATGCAACCCAATGTAAGATAAACAACAATTACAACATTAATGGATGAGAATATGAGTATTTCTATTAATAAACAAGAAGAAGTACAAAGTGATACGACCTCTTGCCGGAAACCAATCTGAACCAAGATCTGGATCAATCCACTTCTGCCTCCACCACTTCAATCCTCCATGAATGGTAAACTCAAACTAGATAGGAGTTTGGAAGGCGAACATAAAGGGTTCACAACTACAAGGATCAATGAGTGTAGACTCAAGATAGTGTAGACTCAAGATAGGGAAAAAATCCACTAGAGTTCTCTTGCTCTTCTTTATCCTCCCTTCCATAAGCCATATGTGCTCAATATATAGTCCTCTCAAAGGTAGGTGAAAGGACACATCAAGGCGTTACTTAGGTAGATGGAGAGCCAAAGGTCACCCAATGACCGCTTTCTGGGAGTAAAAAGTAATAAACTAGTGATTTTTACCATTTTACTTGATACCCACAGGATATAGTGATGAAAATCGCGGGTACACCTACTATGGTGATGCAACAAGCGGGTAGGAATAAAAATAGGGCAAAATAGTATCTCTGAAGGATATAAGTGGATCTGAGTCAGTGAAATGGATCCTTCAGGCCAAAGAATGTTTATGCTCACAAGGCGAAAGATTACGTTGTAACAACTTTGACAGAAGGAATGGCAATGGCTCATCGGATAAAGGACACTGCTGCAGTACAATTGACTCTGAGAACACAGTCTCATATGACGTACAACATGCCTGCCGACCAATACATTGCAGATCCATGATAGTAATGACCGACTAAATACAATCATGGCTACTAGACACAAGCATAGATCCATGATGAGATGATAACACAACCACGACCAATACAAATGTGGATCCGTGTAATATGACTCAAACAATATCCATCACAACCTGGGTAAAACATGACTCCCCAGGGTATTCAAGCCGAACCCACAATGATACGAATCTATCTATGTGATTGCAAATGTCTTGACGTTGAACATGGTAGAAACCAATTGATTACCTGTCATTGATGTATACCGTTAACAAGCGCGAGGGAAATCACCATTAATGCCAATGATTCCCAAGGTATCACAGTACATATCATCAAGCGTGAATAAATGAGTTGAAGTCGAATGCCAGATTAAATATTTCAATCAAGAGTCAATGATGTAAACTCATGTTGAAAGCGAGGTAACCTGCCATTGAGGCATAAAGGGCCAAGGTACTTGGTTGGTTTCTAGATTCAAACATCGGATGATGTGTTGAAGTCGACAAGGATGAATCCGCCGAAGGAGGGACATGATGAATCCCCCATCATCGACACGAAACATGACAACAAATGTTTTGAGGTAGATTGGATGGTACAGTAACATGCAAGACTGACTCATAGTAGACCGAAATGGTGGAAGGTGTACTGAGTACAGATAATGAATAGTGACAGTACTCTTGAACATGGGCATGTCATGAATTGGAAGTATTGACGTGACAAGTATGACACCAACTTCTTAATGCAACTGATGATGGAAGTGTTCTTTGAATGACTCAAAGGAGTGACTAGACTCATGAAGTAGGTAAGACTTGAGGACAAACGGATGATCCAAGTACAGTATGCAAGTACAAATGAGTGCCATGTTCAAGAATGACCAGGTACTGCCACAGATAAAGGTGTAATAGAAGAGAATTCCTTTTTCCCCATCATGAATGATGAGTTCCTCATGTGTTTGTAATGAGCTTGATGAGGGTAACCATATGCTCGGTATAGCTCATCTCATAGATGAGTCCAATCCCAAATATTTTCTGAACTTGGGAGAGGAGGGGTTCGTCCCATGACGGGCCCTTCAATGTTAGAGTTTAACGAGTCCATATAAGGTGAAACTCAGTCGTCATTTCATGTTTAGACAGTATGAAAAGAACTAAAGAAGACTCCAACAGTCCATTTTCGTAAAGTTAGCCTCATCGCCCAAAAAGGGTAAAACAACACGGGAGAGGACTCTTCCAGTCATGATTGGATGGAGTATAACCTTTTCATAAATAGTACCCCATGGTCCGAAAAAGGTGTAAACTATCACCAGAGAGATGAACATTCAAATACTTTAACAAGCGTGAACGCGACAAGTTCGCTTGGCGATCTTTTTCGTATTTCTTGAGTCTGAAAAGAGCTTAAAGATAGACTCCGAGGGGGTTCCTTTTTTGTAGGAGTTTAATGAGCCCAGAAAAGTGATAAATCGTAACTTAGTAGATACACCTTTTTACTCATTTTTTTAACGAGTATGATAATGGTATCAAAAGTACTCGAAATATTTTTCATATTTGAACCAGAGCACGAAAAAGTAAAAACTAAGCTCAAACCACTTTTCATGTTTCAACCAGAGCACGAAAAAAGTGAAAAGTAAGCTCAACACCATCTTACTATTTTTAATGAGCTCGAAGATAGGTTGGAAGAATGCTCATGGTGTCTGCTTCATTTTTTAACGAGATTGTAATAGAAAATTAACTATGCTCAGGATAATGCCCATTGCCAAGTTTCTTCCCAACATGCTGGCTAGAGGTTGGAAAGTTTTCCCCCAGCACAAGAAACTGAAAGCATACTTCTAGTATGATTTCTAGAGGTACTGTTTCATTTTTCAGCGAGCTTTATACAGGAAAAGCTCGGAATTATTTTCATGGTTTAATGAGCTTGCAAACGAAAAAAGAAAGTATGCTAAAAAAATGTTCCCATTGGTGGACTCTTCCCATCATGATATCCAAAGGTTGGTACATGCCCCCAGCATGATTGCTAGAATTAAGTGACTTAGATCCAACATTATGTGGAGAGACAATCAAGTTGACTTCGACGTAACTTCCAGAGGTTGAAGACATGCCCCCCAAGCTTCATGGCATTCGCTTGAGGCATAGGCGGATGGAAAGAAGGTTCATGTACTAAGTCCACCAGAAGACTCGACTCAAAGAGAAAGTAGTTGTTTCATTTTTTAATGAGCTTGACACATGAAAAGAACTTTGCTCATAAGACTTGTTTCATTTTTTAAAGAGCTTGACATAGAAAGGGAACTATCCTCATGGCGAACCTATTCCATTTTTTAACGAGATAGACATAGAAAGAGAACTATGCTCAGACCATTGGTTTCATTTTTTAATGAGCTTGAAGCCAAAGGTAAACTCTACTCAAACTACTAGTTTCATTTTTTAACGAGCTTGAAGCAAAAGGTAAACTCTGCTCACACTAGTGGCACCTAACTAGAGGTTGGTAGTGTGCCCCCCAGGGTGATGTCCAGAGGCTGGAGATATGCCCCTCATGCTTAAGGGGAAGAAACCACTAATACGTGTGGAACGTTCAGGGAAGTTTGTTGAATGGCAGTCATGTGATGATTGGGTGTCATGAAGGAAAGCTGATCAATGGTCACAATCCTCCCACAATAGGGAAAATACATCACTCGAAAGAGTGTGGACACTACAACTTGCATAGCATAGACATAATCATGTCCAAGGAGTATATAGAAATATAAAGGACCTTGGACAACCATGACATCAACATAAACAGTCTTGCCTCTCAACATGACAGGTAAATGCGGGAGAATCCCTAAAGGTTTGGCAGGCCTTCTATTAAAATACAAAATCTGGCCTGTAACCGGCACAAGCTGAGGAGACCCTATAGCTTTCCAAGCAGTTGAGGATAAAATACTAACATAAGCTCCCTCGTCAACTATAGTGCGAATGATTTCCTTATCGGAAACACCTATAGATATCTGGAAAGGAACAACTAAGGGGAGACGCGATTTTGCTAGACTATTCCAATCAAATGAAATAACCTCAGTACTTGGAGGGGGTCCCGTAGAAACAGACTCTTGCCCCCCATGATCGGAACTGACTAAAAAAACATCAATGGTTATCAATCCACTCTCATCGAGGAGAGTAGGATGAGATGAAACTGTGTCAAGGTGATAGTTGCAGTCTGAACGCTCTTTGATAGAAGAGCGAGATCGAGTGGAGATGACAACGACTCGATCACTTCACTCTCAGAAGGAAGAGTGGGATCAATTACAGATGAAACTGAATTGATCACTTGGTCAACTAGGGGGGGTTGAGGGACAACTTACTATCACTTGTTGGAAGCACCTGTCAAGGACTAGTAATATCTTCCAACCACTGTGAAGCTTCATCCATGCTTGGAAAAAGGAAAGTACGTTGCATACCCTTGCATATCAAACAGGGATACAGGACTTTACCCTTCCAACCCTTTACCAACGGGTCACTGGTCGAGGGATTTTCATCAACATGATGGTCATAGGTTGATGATACAAGCGGTTTGGGGTTTCTAGGCCACACTTTTGACACACAAGAAAGACCGGGACAATCCTTGAGAAGGTGATCACCCTTGCAAAGTTTGCAAGGGAACTTGGGATTACGAGGTGTTCTCATAGAATGAGCGCCATCAGAAGCAGATGGTTGATGCTTGGTCCCTTTCTTATTCTTCTTCTTCCTCTTCTTCCCTTACTTCTTATTCTTCTTCTCCGCCTTCTTACTAACATCAAAGTTTTCAGTAGGAGAAGAGGAAGAGACAAAAGCCGATTCAACTTTCGACGAAGAAGGAGAAGGGTCACCGTGAGATTAATGCTCATGTGGTGAAGGACCTAGGTTCGACACAATTGGTGCACTTGGTGTAACTGGATTGGAGAATAACCATATTGTTAATCTTATCGTCAATCCAGGAAGACTCAACGTAGCCATAAAAGGAGGACCAACAGTTCCACAAGGGGGAATAACAAATGGCATAACCTGGAATGGGGCCTCTTGGTTGGTAGTCCCAGAAGATTCTTCCATATCTAAACTTCCTAAGAGTCTCTAAAGTACCACACAAATCAAACACTACTCAAGTCTAAAAGCAACAAGCAAACTGTGTGAATAGGAGTGGATTCAAAGTTTTGAACCTCACGGGGTTGTCAAGGCTTCGCAAATTGCTATATACCGTAGGGTCCAACAGTAAAACGTGATAAAGAGGATTGGGACCATACCCTTGCCTGAATACCCGACTACCTGGACAATACATGCATAGTAATCTACCTGAGTGTTGTTCTCGGTGTATTTCTCTTCCAAGACAGCCAAAAGGTTAACTCAATTGGTCTTAGGGATCCTAATGGTGTCTCCCGATATACCCAAGGTATGTGGGAGCTCAAATCTCTAGTGGTGCTATCTAATGCACAACTATACGGCACGAGACCTTCCTATACACTACCGAGTATGTGAAACACTTTTCTATATACGCCAAGTACATGAAACACCTTTCAATATACGCCAAGAACGTGGGGTACTTGGTGGGTATGTGAAAGAGCTTCAATATACCTGGTTGGTACATGAAAGAGCTTTGATATACCGATAAGCACGTGGAAGACTACAATACCCCTAGAATACAGTGCTGGCAAGTAACGACAGCTACAACATTTTACGACACTGTAACACGTCACTAACTTACACACAGTTACTAAATGATTTTAACCTAAGCTAGCGTTAATTTTATCTTGTGCGGTTAGGTGGATGCATGAGGTGTAGATAGGAAATGTAAAAATAATGCACCTCCTAACTAGATGACAATGCACATTTTCCTTTGTCTTTCGATGAAACCTACTTAAGGTAAGGAGATATATTTTTCTCTTTTATAATCAAAATGACCTTAAGCAGTAATGAAATTAAGAATTCCTACCTAGAATGTAATAAAACTTTCCACAACAGTAAGATAAAAAGAGCAAAGAGAATGAAAGAGGCGACGGATCTTAACAGTGTATAAGACAAAAAAATGAAGCACTTTCAATTTTCAAATGCATGTATCAAAAATGGAACTTGATAACTAAACTCTTTTCATATCTATATACAGAAAGTGAGTGAACATCTACAACACTGTAATCATTCAGAAATTCCCAAAGAAAAATGATAAGCACCCAAACAACTCAAAGGTACTCAAGAAAGGCTCAAAATCTACCAAATGCAATAATTATAATTCATTTCCTATCTTTCTACACTTGAAAAAGACACATCTAAGCTACAAAAAGAAGGATTCCACAAACGTTTCCAATCAAATGCAAAACAAATAAAAGCACTTAATAATCATGTCTAACTCAAATGTACACAAAACTGAAACAAACCTTTTCTTCTTCCTATGAGTGTAAGACCAAAAATGCCAAATGATCAAATTAAAGCAAGAAGAATACTTATGTTTTCCAATTTCATGAATATAGAAAAAGAGTGACAAAATCAAGCTTTTCTTTGAACTAAAGTGGAGACAAAGAATCAATCTTTTCCAATAATCATTAGATAGCTTAGCATGTAAAGGAAACAAGATGCATAACCCAAGAAAAAAAGGCTCAAAAAGACATGGATATCCCACACTCTTCAAGTCCTTAAGACAAGTCAATCACACCAAACCAAAAATTATCTCAAAACTTTGATATGGGTCAAAACGACTATAGGATACACGATTCAAAAATAGAACCCATTTTTCTTAAAAATGCAAGCAAAACACTAGTTTTTACTTAAGGGGCCAAACATGGATCCAAATCTCAAAAAAGGTCTTTGCTTGGAAGGTACAGTGCAGAGGAGGTCTACACACCAAATCATAACTCAAATAATTAAATGGAGGGGGGATGCCCTTATACCAATTTTAGCAGATGGGCGCAGTCTGTGTGCATACCTTCTCAAATGCTCCTTTGGATCTCCTCTGCCATTGTACTTACTTCCGCAGTATTCTTCAGTGTCGCCAAACCTAATTTCCATTAGGTGTTGACGTAGTGGCCAGTTTTTTATGGTTGACTTGTGTGTCGCCCACCATCGCGCCGGTGTAGCCTTCATGGCTTCCTCCAAGGCCAATAGTCACTGTGGTTTTGCTACTTTTTCTTCGAACTTAGTGATAAATGTACTCAAGTTAGGAAACCCCTCATATGTTGGCAATTCACAAACTTCTGTAGCCACCCTCCTCAGCCACTGGGTGATCCTTGCACACCTTCGAATTGATACTTCATGCACCCAATTCTTCCAATATTCAGGCGCTTCGTTTGAATCTGATGATGTTGAACTCATGCTGCACCATCCTAACTCTCCATATGCGATAGGATTGATGTAGTCTTCTAATATGTTGTAGAGACTGTCCCATCCCTCAGTGAATTCATCCCTCGTTGGCTCAACATATCTATTCCCTTCTGCTGGATCAAGAAGTGCGAATACCCTCATCTCGTGGTTGTAGAACGACATGGTTCTTTTCTTGAATTTGATGATGTCTCGATTCTCCATCGCCTAGTCTATCCCTAGCAGCATTGGATACAGGATTGTGTTGTCTACAATCTCTATCACGTCAAAATATGCGTATATTTTGATGTTAGGATATTTAGACACTTAGGAGTTAGTTAAGATCAACTTGTGTAATATATTCGTTAGGGATAGTGTGTTTCTTTAGTTTGCATTAGTATGCATTTGTAAATACTTAATCCGACGGTCACGATATGTTCCCGACATAGAGTGATCCGACGTCTCAACATCTCTTAGATCATACCTAACCTTGATCCACGGCTTAACACCCGATTGGTCCATGATCTCTATTTAAAGAGCATGGAGGGTCATTGTTTAGTTGATCGATTATGAGAAGCTCATTTGTAACTTTCTTTCTTTGCATAATAAATTGTCCCGTAGAAGCTATTTGGCCGGGGCCGTGGAGTGTTTCCCTCAAGAGGGTTTAAACCGCGTCAAAACATCGGTTTGTTGATCCGTGATCTGTTTGTGTGAAGTGGTTGCTCTTGGTGTTCGGTCCTTTGGTAGTACCCTGTGTACCCGAACATTTGAGTCCTTCTATTTCAACTGTGACTTGGCACAATCGACCAATCGAGGTGATATTACTTTGATTTGCTAGTCGTAGTTGTACCGGGGACCATGCTAACTGTGGTTTCCCCATTGTCTCCTAGGTCTGCTTCGTCAGAATGTTTACATCTGATATCAGGTCTAGGATAATGGAGTCGACGTTGAATGCTCTGATTTGCATGGACATCCTCATCTCTCTTCATGTCTTCCTCTTATGTATTCGATTACTCGTCTGATCCTTTTGTGCACCTTCTTGTCGATGCAACAGATTAGATATTTATGCTAATGGGTCTTGATCCTTTTCCAGATCCAGGAAACTCTATAGAAAGGCTCTTAAAGTATTAGTCTTTTTCTGTGAATTCATTGTGTCGAATATCGACAACTTGTCATAGGTGAATTTTTCTTGGTGAGGAGGTGGCTACCTCATCTGTCTCATTGCCTCCTTCACTTTCAAGAATATATCATTTTATGCTTCCACATCGAATTTGACTTTTTTTCTCACTGTCGGTCAGATGCTCGCCTATGACCTATCTTCTCCTTGCGTAGCAACTCTGTGGGTCACTAATCCAACCGTCGCAGTTTGACTTCTTACCTCTGCTAATATCTTCTATACTGTTGCTAGGGGATTATGGTTCTAATTCTGATTTGGTGGAGGTGGTTGTAAGTTCTTGGTTTGCCACTTCACAACAAGTTGAGGATAGTCCTCGACATCATGGTCTGCAACATTGTAGTAAGTGCACTAAGGGGTTGGATTCGGGGAATCCCTATGGTAATGCCCCTGCTAACCGCAATTGTAACATATGATTGGCCCTCGAACTCATACAAAAGATCCTCCTCGACCAACACCATGACCTCAACCTCCATGGAACCCCCCTCCAAAGCCTCCTCACAGTGGCCCATATGGAGGGTACTGTGGTTGACCATACTATTGTTTTGGATATTGCGGTTGGCCATACTACGGTTTTTGATATTGTGGTTGACTATACTGCGACTGATCATACTGCAGTAGTGGATTCTAGTGAGGCTTCTGGTTGTACTGCTGCTGCTATACGCGCGGTTGCTCCTCTCCCTTCATGAAAAATGTATCCACAGTCCTTTCTTGGATTAAGTCGTAAGCTCTGCAATATTTTTCTTCATGGCCAACTGATCAACAAAATTTGCAATACAACTTAACTGGATTTGACACCATCTTTTGTAAGTACAAACACTCTTCTGGTCGATGCCCTCTCATCTGACATACACGACACCATGGCAGTCCTCCATGAATGAGGGGATTCGGTGCACCCAACTATAAATATTCTCTAAAGTCTGGGCACTGATCCTTGTGATCTCCTTCTGCCTTGCATCTACTGCACCATATGTCTTCATGAACCTCTTTCCCCTTCTTAATATCTTGCATCTAGATTGTCAAGTTTTCCAACTGTTCTTGTATCCGATCCATGCCTATGCCTATTTCTCCAATCGATGAAGCCTCCAGCTTCATTGCAATTTCCAATGCTTCTGCTTGAGTCTCTACCTTCTGTTGCATCAACGACCCACGAATGTGTGGCACCAACCTTGCTGTAGGGCCTCTCTCGTTGGGTCCTCACAAAATGAACCTGAAACTTAACAACTTGATACAAATATATTAGCTTCATATTCCTTTGTGTGTCCATCGGTGAACCATTTCACCTGTTGCTACTCACATTTCTCACAAACATATATTAGTAGTATTGTCCTCAATAATCATCATTTGATTCATAAATATGCTACTTCGTTAAGCATTTATAATCTACTCAAACATTACTCACTCATCTAATCAAACATGCATTTCGTCAATAATTACTTTCTTCGTCCTCATCACATCAATCGTATGGCTAGTCGTTAAGCATCATTCATAAGCATATTTTCCATAATCATAGTTAATTGTTAAACACATGTAATCATTCATTTACATCAACTGTTCAGATACACATACTCAAAATAAAATCAAAGAGTTATTTTATTAATGTTTCAATCAGTGGGGTCACTCAACAGGTGCCCTCAATGTCTAGAGTAGTCTAGGGGCACTACATACACCCCTACTATTTAGAACTTTGTCCCGAAGTTCATAATAAATGCGGAAAGCTATGACGCATCTCAGTTGCGTCCTCCCCAGTTGTAGAGCTAGGACTGTCACTGTCCCATTGAACTTTGACTTGATCAATCAAGGCTAATAAGTAAGCAAGATGTAATCAATCAATTGTCCCACTCCACACATATAATTTAATTCCTTAATTCATTTATCAATTATTGTCGTCATTCACATATTCAGGTTTTTCCTCAATCATTTAAGACATAACAAGGCTCAAGAGACCACTAAATCGAAGTTGTTCAGTCGGGTAACTTGACAGGTGTCCTTAAGGTCCATAGTCATTCTAGGGAATTACATACACCCCCTCATAAATAGAACTTCGTCTCGGAGTTAATTTTTGTTCTTGTACTCTCGACGCTAGGCCTTATCTTAAATTCCTATTATCATCTTCTTTCCATTCCCTTTTATTTTTCTCCAGCAATTATGGCCACAAGCACAAGTGGTTCTAATCATTAGTTTTCTTTTCCATCCAACATGGTTCAATACACCCTCAGGACTTAATCGTAATGCAAATCCAATAATACATTTAATCATTTTTAGTCCCAACTAGATCTCCTATATATTCTATTCATCTGGGAAGTGTTCAGGTACACATGGTACTCCCAAAATACCGAACAACTAGAGAAACCACTTCACACAAACAAATCACAGATCAATACACCGATGTTTTGACATGGCTTAAACCCTTGTGAGTGAAACACTCCATGGCCCCAGCCAAATAGCTTATACGGAACAATTTATTATGCAAAGAAAGAAAGTTACAAATGAGTTTCTCATAATTGATCAACTAAACAATGACCCTCCATGCTCTTTAAATAGAGATCATGGACCAATTGGGTGTTAAGCCATGGATCAAGGTTAGGTATGATCTAAGAGAAGTTGAGCCATCGGATCACTCTATGTCGGGAACATATCGTGACCATTGGATTAAGTATTTACAAATGCATACTAAAGAAACACACTTTCCCTGACGGATATATTTCACAAGTTGATCTTAACTAACTCCTAAGTGTCTAAATATCCTAATTTCCCCCCTTAAGAACAACTTGGGATAGGATTGAAGGATTTACAAAAGTGATACTATTAGGAGAAGGAAGGAGGAATTAGAGCCTATCCCCCCTTAATGACAAGTTTCTGAACTCCTAACATAGATCGAAGTTTAGAAAACTTCGCTTCTGTAAGAGACTTGGTGAAGATGTCTGCAACTTGATCATCTGTAGGGAAAAAGAGCACTTCAAGAACATGATCATGAACAAGATTTCTTATGAAGTGCATATGTAGCTCAATGTGTTTGCTGCGTTGATGTAGAAATGGATCTTTTGCAAGCTTGATGGCACTTTGATTGTCGCACCAAAGTGGAGTAGGCTGCTGTTGCTCGAATCCGAACTCTGAAAGAATCTGTCAAAGCCATAAAGCTTCCTGACTGGCATTAACTGTGGCTTGATATTCTACTTCTGTTGAAGAAAGAGCAAGAGCTTGTTGTTTCTTACAAGCCCAAGTTATAGGTCCAGATCCCAGACTGAAAACATAACCTATAGTAGACTTTCGATCATTAGGATCGCCGACCCAATCTGAATCAGTGAAACCAACCAACAAAGGTTTCTCCCCTGTACTGTAATGAATCCCAAACTGAATTGTACCTCGAATATATCAAAGTATTCTTTTAGCTGCTTTCCACTGACTTTCATGAGGTGTCTGCATATAACGGGCAACACGACCAATGGAAAAGGAAAGGTCAGGACGGGAATCAGTCAAGTATAAGAGACTACCAACAAGCTGACGATACAAGGTGGCATCGACTTCAGGTGAAGTACAAGTGGCAGAAAGTTTGACTCAAGACTATAAGGGAGAAGGGGCTGGTGTACAATCGTCCATGTGAAAGTGACGAAGAAGGTCACAAGCATACTTAGAATGAGAAATAAATATTCCTTCTTTGGTTTGCAGGACTTGGAGACCAAGAAAATAATGCAAATGTCCTAAGTCAGACATTTCAAAAGTTTGCTTAAGACTGGATTTCACATGGGTTATAAGCTTAGGGTCACTATGAGTGAGAATAAGGTCATCAACATATAGAACAAGTATGATGAGATGGTTTCCTACTTTCTTGGTATAGACATTGGGGTCAGAATGGCATCTAGAAAAATCAGTGTCAAGGAGAAAGCTATCCATTTGGGCATACCAAGCTCTAGGAGCTTGCTTAAGGCCATATAAGGATTTCTTAAGGCAACAGACAAGGATAGAGTTGTTTTGAACATATCCAAGAGGTTGTTCCATGTAAATTTCCTCCTGTAAATCACCATGTAAGAAGGTAGAATTGACATCCATTTGATGGACTTCCCAGTTATGTAAGGCTGCAAGGGAAAGAACAAGGCAGATGGAGTTCATTTTTGCGACAGGAGCAAAGGTTTCATTGTAGTCAATCCCTTCAAGCTGGGAAAAACCTTTGGAAACTAACCTTGCCTTAAGTCTTTCAACACTTCCATCTGATGTATACTTAGTTCTGTAGACCCATTTACATCTGACAAGATCCCAAGTATCGTTCACCATTAAGGAACGATATTCTTCATCCATAGCTGCATCCCAGTCTGGATTTCCTGAAGCTTCTGCAAAGGTTTTTGGATCATGATTCTCGGAAACTTGAGCCAAAAGAGAGGAGGCTCGCTGAAACTGAGCACGTGTTTGACGTGGATCTCTAGGATCACCGGCAAGATCACCAACTGCTTCACATGTTGAACGGACCCATCGAAGAAGCACTTGTGCTAGTGCAACTGGAGGAACATGAGTAAGCGGAGGTGAATTTTCATCCTCACTGTCATCATCAGAAACTGGAGTTGGAAACCTGTCAAGGAAGTTGGAAGAAGAAGAAGAAGGCACAATCACCGAATCAGGCTCGCATGCCAAAGATGGCACAATCGCCGAGTTAGGCTCACAGGCCAAGAGATTTTCATCAAATTTAACATCTCTTCTAATGATTACATCATGATAATGTGGTTGAAGAAGTCTATAACCTTTTACATCTTCAGAATATCCAACAAATATGCACTTTTCACTTTTAGGATGCAATGCTTTCCATTTTTCATTCGGAATGTGAGCCCATGCTTCACTACTAAACACACGGAATTTTGACCGAATTGTGACCTCATAGTCGATAGGGGTCCACCGACTGTCGACCCATACCGCAGCCTCCCTGGCCACCGGCCTGGGTAGCTTTGAGCCCACGCAGCAACACCCGCAGAGCGGATGACGTCTCACCCGAGGCGTCCAGAAAGAGCAGACGGAACCATGTTTCCACCGAGGGAGGAGGAAAGTTGTGGAAATATGATACTAACAGCAATCCCAAATATACATCATGAATTTCTAGCACATCGCAGCATTTAACATTACCAGAAACAGAGATCTCATATTACTTTAATCGCAACATTTTCACATAGACCGATAACACATTATTGGGGCATTCACATTATAGCAATAAAAAACAGATAAATGCATTAAGAACAGGAAATAACATAGGCATCGAGCAACATTACACATAGATTGCACCAAATCATCATCCTTATATTACTGTGGCAAACCAAAAGAAGTACATAACTCTCTCTGCATCACCCACATTATCTCTGTCAATCTCTGCATTTAGCTCTATCTCTAGCTCTTATCCATTGAATTTTATCCGCCCTTCCTTCTAACACTTAGAATTCTCCTTTATTTATAGGCTTTTGCCACTTACAATACTTGTCCACTTTCCTAACCAACACTTATCGACAATCTACTAACTGACTTGGTCTAATGACCCAAAAACCCACATACCACGCTACAATGACTCGATATTACAAAATACATGGCCCAAAACCCACCAACTACGGTATACTTGACTCAATATTACAAAATACATGGTCCAAGTGACCCAAAACCCACCAAGTAAGGTATGCTTTAGCACAAGATACTCCTTTTGCGCCTTCATCGAATGCATCGCAGCGTCAGTAGTACCGCGATCTTTCCTCATCAAACTGACTGCCAACAGGCCCGCAACACATTCTTGTGGCTCGCCCTCTAGCCATGCCGACTGCTGGACAGAGTACACGTTGCGGTCCTTGCCTTGAAGTCTGCATACAGCCGTTCAACGTTCCTCACCATCTCCTGAGCCTCCTGAGCTACCACCTGACTGCTAACCACATCATCGGTTGATGAGTGATCGACAAGCTTGTCCATGACTTGTTGTCAATACTTTTGTACTACTAGGAGTGCTTCACTAACCTATAGCATCAATTTCCCACCAGTGTCCTGGAATTCTTCTAACTTTTTTGCACGCAGCTTCTGGCATTCATCTATCTTGGTAACTCGCTGTTGCAAGTCCTTTAGTTCACGCGACTTAGCGACTTGCTCCATTGGGGGCAAGGTTCTCATTGTAGCCTTTAGTGTCGCCACCTAGCCCTCCACTTCCTGCCGAATCTTAGTGAGTTGTTCAATTTGGTCATCATGAATGATGTGGCCCCAAAACTCTACTGTTTCAGCAGTGAGCCTGGTTGCCTTTGTCTCCAGTTCCTCCATCTGGTTGGCAAGTTCCTCAATTTCCCTTCGTTGTTCATTCACTTCGGCTTGAGGCATACTTGGTTTCAACTGAGCCGTCAACCGGTCGTTCTCCTGTTTTAACTGAACAATGGTAGCCCCCAATCATTGTACTCGGTGGAGCACGTCTACCTCCTCAGTAGGCTTCAGAACATGTTGATACGCTTCTGCAACCGCTTTGTCAATCCCAGCACTGTCATCCCACATCTGAGCCTTTTCCGTAACAAGGAAATCTTGTTCCTTTTTGAGTTCCTCAATGGTGCGACTGGTCTCGGCCCGCTCCTGCTTAAGGCATGCTTCAAGGTCATCCACTAATTTTTGTGCTTCAGCAGCTTTGTTGGTCATCTCCTCTTTCTCAGCAGTCACGGTTGCCTCTTTTTCCTGCAATTGTTGAAAACTCTTACTGATTCTATGCATTCTATCCCCCATTTCTTGGGAGGTGCTCTTCTGCATTGTCATCAGGGCCATTGTCGATAGTGCATTCACATTGACAGTTACCTGGTCAATCAAATTCATCACATTTTTCATTTCCTCATTGTCGGTTACAATCGCAGTCGGGGGAATGTTGATGTTCCTGACTCGAGGCGTGGTGCGGATCGTGACCGTCTCCTGTCTAGATACACTACCCGGTTCCGTTTGTAATACTGCATTACCCAGAGACTCCATACAGGCAATGAGCATAGAGAATCCCTCCTCCACTTTGACAGAATTTTATCAACAGCCGCTGTAGAGACATTGTTAAGGGCTGTGACTAACCAGCCCAACTGCGCCTCAATTGGTAAAGACATCTAGCTGATTGTGGCATGCTCGTGGCGTTGTTTTGTCCGGTTTTCCTCCAGAGCGCGGTCACTATCGTCCTTAGTTGGTGTTCTCTTTGACTCTTTCTCAGAACTATGATGACTTTGTTGATCCTGAGGTGATCCTTGATCCAGGGGGCCCTCTGGTGGACCTCCAGCATCAATTTCTGCAGGACTCATGGGTTGTCGACATGTCTCCAGCCACTCGTTCCTGATGGCCTCCAAATTTGCCATTGTCACTCTATACTTTGTCTGCAACCATTGTCGATTAATGGCATGGCGAGCATGGATATGTATGACACTCGGTCATATTGCAAATGCCATGACCGGTGTGAAGAGTGCCACAAGGTCTGTAGATATTCGTGGGACTTGGGTTGCGGCAGCACAAAGCATTTTTGAATACAGCCAAAACTGTACCTGGCACTCCCGGGTTCGCTCTAGGTCACACACAACCCACAGATTCTGATAACGTGCCCCGCGTCGTTCCTTAGTAGCCGAGCAGTCCATACCCTGGTGGTGGCTTGGTTTTGCAACCAAGCTTAGTGCAATGGGAACCTATCAACAAGTGATAGCAGTTTCAAAGATTGAAAGAAAAAACAATTATTATAAATCTGAATCTAAACTAAACTAGCATGTGCATATAACAAATAAAATTTTCTGAAAAAGATTCAAGAACAAGAAATAAAAAGAATGAATATTGTATTAAGATACCTCAAATGGTGAGGATTTGTGTTGAGCAACTTCCAAGGTGAGTAGCTCCAAGCTCCAAAGGTCTCTTCTCCAAGATAGCTACAATGGTCAAAAGCTCATGAGAGATTTTGACAGCATGAGGATAGGATGATGGATGGATGGAAAGTGAGGAGCCCCTACCACTTTTTTATAGTTTTTGGTGGTGGGGAATACCATTATGGTTTTGAGGAAACCAATGGTATTGACCAACATGGTTTAGGTACCTTTTCCCTCCTTTTTCCTTTTTTTAATATTTTGAATATTTTTATTCCCTTTTTAATATTTTTGGGAATTCTGGACCCTTTTTGAGGGTTTTTTATGCTTTTTGAGGAAAAATAATCATTTTGAGTGGAAAAATGGGTGTATTAAGGTCTTTTGGTGACCTTTTGATGGCTTTAGAGGCTCAAAGGGTGAAAAAGTGGACAAATGGGTCATGTGAATAAGGAAATGAGCTAGTGAGCACTTTTTGGGTGTTAACAGATTACCCCCTGATGTGTGAGGGCAGGAGCTCATCGTATGGCCGATAGACATCATAGTTCTTTTGTCATTTTTCTGGGGTTTGGGGAAGAGAAGAGACCGATTGGAGACTAGATCCATGGCCCTTGGAAGCTTCAAAATAAACAATATTACATGGCCTCAATATGAATGAGGAATAATCTCTGATAATGGATGAGGCGGGCATACCAATGCTCGTATCAAGACATATACATAACAATTAGTCCCAAGAAGGGGGACCTGAAAAATACATAAAAAATATGTTGGTACATCATAATGGTCCAGAGGGGACATCATTTTGGGATGTACTCATGATCATAACATGACTGATATCAATAACTGATACATTGGAATAGGGCGTCAACCGTTCTAAATAAGGTCTCAGAAGGGTTGATGAACTGCTGAAACTGAAGGTGTCCAACATTTGTAGGGACTCAATGACTGTGAGTCATCACTAGGAAGTACTTGTAACTGTATACTCGAGGGAGTGTAAAACTGGGGTACATCTGAATACTGTCGCCATGCGCAACCCGGATATCTATAGAAAAAATGTAACTGGTTGTTTTCATAAGTAGACTCTCAAATGTGGAAGAGTCAGGTGGTATCCGGGGTCTTCGACTAATAACTGAATGGACCAATACCCTGTGCGAGTCTCAACGATGCGATCAAGGTGTTGAAATCGAGCATGTGAGAAACAACCATTTGGAGAGGCACTGAGGACTCTTCTTGAAATGATTCGTAGGCACTCATCGTAAATGGTGATGAGTCCAAGACACAGCGACCTCTAGGTCTATCCTCTGGAATAATTTTGGTTGGCATCGACAGAGGGAGACTAGCAACTAACAAGGAAATGATGTTTCCTTGATAGGAGCACGAGGTGTAGAACTGAAGTGTTGTAGTACTGATGGTAGGACTGACATACTTGTGGGGATGGGAAGTAACTGGGATCATAGAGTGGGTAGACTCAAACTTCCTTTGTTCAGAGCATGATGACATGGTTGACCTGGAAGCGTAGAAAACTGACTTGTAGGTGTAGGGATCATAGCTTTTAGGGACTGAAGAGTATGTATTGACTCTGGGTGGGGGACGAGCTGATGGGTGTTGTCAATGGATTCTCAGGATGACATACTGCAGAATACTCTGAACAAAGGCGACCAAAATGGGGAAGCTTCCATATGAGTAGATGTGATCTGTTGTGGTGCTAAGAAGCACCATTGGGTCCTTCTTCGTAGTTTTAATGAGCTCCAAGAAGGGATAAAAGTGTGCTCTGAAAAATGGTACTATCCTATGGATTTTGTGAGCCCAGGACTGTTCGTGCTCATGAGTGCTTTAATTTTTGAGTCTGAAAACGATAAGAAGACTCTGCAGTGGTTATGAGTACCGTCCTGTGGGTTTTTACGAGCCCAGGATGGTGATTGCTCGTGGTCGTTTTCATGTTTAGAGAGTCTGAAAGTGGTAAGTGGACTCCATTGGTGTTCTTTTTCGTGAGTTAGTCTCCAAGGCCCGAAAAAGCATAAAATGATGCAAATGGAGAACTCTTCTAGCCGATGTGACTAGAGTATTCCTTTTTCATAATTAGTCTACAAGGTCTCGAAAAGGGGTAAACTTATACCAGGTAGACGCCCTTTCAGATACGTTTAACGAGAATGAAAGGAAGCAAGGTTGCTCCGTGATCTTTTCATTGTTTTAGGAGTCAGAAAAGAGCTTAACAGAAACTCCCTAAGTGCCTTTTTCGTAAAAGAGATTGCTCGGCCTGAAAAAGGGGTAAAACTATACCGAACAAAAAGGGATTGATGAGAGCGAGAAAAGGTCTCAAGCATCGTCATGAGTACGGAATATTGAATCCGGTGACATAAAGATTGTCAAAAAGAGGCAATGGCCAATGTGGCACGCAAATCGAGGTGATGAGTGGCATTTTGAAAAAATGCTTGAAAATTATGGGGTGAGAGTGAGAAATGATCTCAAGCATCATCACGAGTGCGGAAAACTGAATCCGATGATATCAAACTTGTCAAAAATGGTCGATGACCGATGTGGCACGCAAACCGAGGTGATGAGGGGGCATGGAAAAAATGCCCGAAAAATATGGAGGTGAGAGCGAGAAATGATCTCAAGCATCATCACGAGTGCAGAAAACTAAATCCGGTGATATGAGACTCGTAAAAAACAGAGGACGACCGATGTGGCACACAAACTGAGGCGATAAGTGGCATTTTGAAAAAATGACCCAAAATTATGGGTGTGAGAGCGAGAAATGGTTTCAAGCATCATCACGGGTATGGAAATATGAATCCTGCGGTGCAAATGGTGCGAAAAATGGAGGTCATAAGGACTCCGGAATGGTCAAAGGAAATAACTAGGTTAAAAAATGGCTACAAATAAAGGTGAGCCCACTAAGCCAAGGATGCAGTGGTGGGGAGAAATGATGACCCGTGGGGGGAGAATACTAGGTGTATCAAATCAAATCGAATATACAAGTGATATGTGACCTCAAAAAATGGTTGAGATCACGCATGTGAAAAAGTCAACAGGGTTAATGACCTTCCCCCATGCTATGTGCATGGGGTTTGTTATTGTGGATCACATATGTGTTGGTTTGAACAATGGGGTCATTGAAATAATGAGATAGATGTGATGGAGAAGGTTTAAAATGATTGATCATGCCCCCTATCCCAGGGTCGAGGTAATCTATTATGCCCCCTAACTCAGAGGTGTCAATGTGGTGCAGATGGTGTCTCAGAGAGGGATCAATAGGGCATTGAGCAACTGTTGGCGGGGGAGTGTACCATGAGGTTGTGGGCCGTGGTGGTATACTGAAGTGATTATATGATGATGGGGGATTCCCCTTGTGGGGTGGATGCCCTCAGTATCTCCGACGAGAATCATGATGATGATGAGTAGGCAAGTTTTTGGGCCTGCCCCCATGTTGTGGACATGTGGTTTCCTCGTCGATTTGAAAGGGTTGAACATGTGTGTCAAAGGGATCAATGGAAGAGGCCGACCGAATAGAGGGGTATCCAGTGGAAATCGTGTAAATGGTGTTAATTTCTTCCGAGGAGGAAGATGGTGGGGGATGAATTTCCTCAATGAGAAGAGGGGATATCTCTAGGTCGACGAAATTCAACTCGTACAGTGCTGCTCTGTAATTTGGGAGATCAGGGCAGTTGTGTGAATAATGGCCATAAATACTGCATATTGCACAAGGGTGGTTGGTACGTAGTGATTTATCACGAGGCTTAGGGGTTGGATCTAGTTCGACAACCGGGATGTTGGGGTCGTTGTCAAGCATTTGCATGTGTTCCTGTAATGTAGGTAGTTGTGGACATTGATGAGTCGGATGGCCTAACTCATCACACAACGAGCATTTGGAGGGAGCACGAAACATGGGGGGGGGGGATTTAAATGTCTTGGGAGGGGGTACAGCAGTGTATGGTTGTGGGCCTCTGCTACCAGTAAGCTTGATAAGATGAGGGGGATTCATAGATGACGAAGGGGTAGTGACACCGGGAGGTGGTTGACTAGTAGTGACAATGGGTTGTACCAGTTGTAGGACGACATTTGGTGTCAGCGGGGGAATGGGAGGCAAAATATACCACACGGGTAAGCCTAAGGTTAACCCGGGGAGGCTGAGGGTAGCCATAACCGGGGCGCTTACTACTCCCGAGGAGGGAATAGGAAGGGGATTGTGTGGGTGGGTGTAACACCAATGTGACTAGGCACCAATGGTGGTTTGGGTAACAAGCGCAGTTGATTGTTGGGTGTTTGTGTATTGTGGGAAAGAGTACAGAGGTCAGAGACGTGGGTCATGGGTGACGGGGGTGGAATGGATTGGAATGTAGAAGTCATCGGCGTGTCGGAGTAAAGTCCAGGTCCCACGGAGGAAAAAAATGAGGTAGTTGCACCACAAACAGGTTGTTCAACCATGGGGAGAACATTTTTGGGTTCAGCGGGGGCATTGGGATCGTAATAGGTGAGTTGGTCGACCTTGACCACGCATCCGTCATGGGGGAACATCATGGTATGAAAAACAGATGAGGAAACCTCCCGCATGGCATACATGTAGCTGCAGCCAAGTAAGAGGTTATAATCAAGTTGGGCATTGATGACCTCTATGTCAATGAGCATGGTTTTACCAGCCAGCTGGACAGGGACATTAGTTAAGAGACCTTGGGGTTGAGCCGAACGGCCGTCATAGGCTTGCAATGCAGTGGTGGACTGCTGGAGAGTAGGGGATCCCAACTTCTACCAAACGAATGTGAACATAACGCATGTAGAGGCACCTTCATCGATAATGCACCGATGGATGACAAGATTCCGAATGAAAACAGATTCTTGGAATGCTAAAGTGGAGGGCAGGCGTGGTTCAGAATGGTCCGAATCGAATGCCATCAATTGTGAATCATTGGGGTCAATAGCACCAATGGCAGAGAGCAAAGTCTTGCGCTGTGAAGGACAGTTTTTTAAGACTTCTAAAACAGACATGACTGCGAGAGACTGGGCTAAGTCATCTACAATGTTGTAATTTGACGCATCACGAGCATTGGGGTTATTGTTGATGCGACGAAGTGGGAAGCGAGGTGATTTAGAGGTGCCATCGAGTGGAACCGGAGGTATACGTAACGTCTGATCAGTGGGATGAGCATTAGTGTTTTTGTCGACGGGAGGGGCTTCAGGGGTGGAGCCATATTGGTTCCGACGGGTTTGGAGGTTGACATCAATGGATGACATCATTAACAAGTGGTGGGTACCTGAGTCGAACATGGGTTGATTAGGAGCGGCATAAGTGATCTGTTGTTGTGGGGGCGCGTTTCCTTGAGGGGGAGCCAACGGCTGAGTGCTCACTATGCCTTGGGTTGGTAAGGGGTTTTGTAATACCATGGTTGCGGTTGATTAAGTGGAGTTGGTTGTCCAGTGTGGCCCTGGCATTGGGCATTGTCAGCCCAAAGTTGACATGCTTTCTCTAAGTGGGGGCAGTTGTGAGTGTAGTGTCCATAGACTCCACATATAGAACATGGATGGTTTGTTCTCAGGTTAGTGTTTTTGGGCTGCTTGGGATGATGATCCGGATTCTGGTTGGGAGGAGCAGCATTGTTATTATTTGGAGGATTGGGAGGTGGTGGACCTTGATTATGTTGTTGGTTGTTGCCGCGGTTACGTCCTCTTCCATGGTTTTGTTGTCCACCCTGGTTGCATTGGTTGTTTTGATGTTGGGGCTGATTGTGTTGTGTGTACAGTTTCCCTTGAGCAGTGGGAGGATTTTGGTTTGCTGCAGGTGTGGGAGTAGGTTGCGGTGGATAATAAGCTGGTGGGGCTGGAGGTGGTCCAGTTACCTGCTGGGGTTGTTGGTAACCCTGAGCTATTGGAGGTGTTGGGCTAGCTGTTGTAGCTTGCTGTGGGTAATACATTGGTTGTGGCGGGAACCGAATTGGGTTCTAGCGTTTTCCCATAGCAATGTTGTGGACAAGAGGGTCCATGAGTGTGATGAGTCTGATTCGTTGGAGTGTACGAAGTTGTCGCTCCAGAATTAGATGTAGCCCTAGAGAGGTCTGGGGCATTTATGGTGCTCACCATGCTAAAAGGTTTAATTTGCGGTGTGACCTGTCCAATAATACCATCAGCGAAATGTGATGCCCCCGACGCGTCACCGCGTGAAGAATCGCCTCGTGGGGCGTCTGGTATGATGGTGTAGAGATAGCCTGATTGGGCATAGATTAGGTCGAATTGCTGAGCTTTTAGGATAGCTTCTTCCTCTGACTGGGGTCGTTCGGAAGCGACGTATTTTGCTATGAGGGGTAGGAGTGATTTAAGGAACCAGTCCAAAAATATATGGTCATCCAGTTTAATCTTACAGAGGCTACGACGCTTGCGCCACTCATGGATGTGGTCCGTGATGTGGGTAGCTGTGTTTTGTCTGCAAGACAACAGTATTTCAACTCCTGCATCGTAACGTACAAGTAGCTGAAAAAATTGAAAGAAAGTGGAGGCGAGAGACGTAAAAGTATGGTGGGTGCCATGCGGTTGTTCGATGTACCACTTGGCTGCAGAGCCAGTGAACGTTTGTTGCAACAGTCTTAGACGAATGGAGTCATCCACTATGGAGTTAGATGAACACCATAGGTGAAAAGACATTATGTTGTTTTGAGGGTCCTCCCCAGGTTTTCCTTCAAACTTGGATATGTCCGAGGGGAACTTTGTAGGCATGGGTGGCCATGTAGGGTTGTGCCTGATAGGATCGTTGGTTAGCCTGGCTAAGTCTGGTAAGTTCAGACTAGCCATGTAAGGTAAACTAGCATATGGGTGTGGCATAGTGACTGGGACATAACTATTCATGGTGGCATTATGTAGTGGTCCAGTAGCCCCTAAGGGTATGCTAGGTATTGAAGGTATGTGTCCTCCAATTGCTGTGGTTTGGTATGGGCCAGCGTTTCCAAGTGCAACATGGGTTACACCGGGGTTAGGAATAGCGCCAGGAATTCTTGGGATCTGGGTTGTGATAATGACAGGTGGTGTGATTCCTATGTTTGGCATACCCATAATAGGAGGTAGTCCTATGTTGGGTATACCTAAAGGTGGAGTGTCCTGTTAAGATTTAATATGCTAAGACAGAAAATAGCAGCATTACATTCCATTTCACAATAATAGCATATACAGGATCACTGAAGAAACAACAAGTACAGCATAAACACAAGAGACAGAGATTTATCCCGGGAAACCCTCATGGGGTAGAAAACCCAGCAAAGCTTCCTCAATATAGATGACCAGCAATATACAAAGATGAAACCCTGAGACATGATCTCCTCCTCCACAATAGCAAACCTCTCCTCCACAAGTGTGCTATCCTCAAGTGAGTGAATGTGTCAAATGAGGAACACACCTCCTCTATTTATACACTACACTGACATGTATTTTACACAGGTACACGTAGGCTCGTATTTAACCAATGGGTTAAATACCCCACTACAACTAACTGGGCCGACCCCTCTAGGGTGGTTTAATAACCCTTTGACCCACATAACACATACAGGGCCGACCCCCACTAGGGAAGTCTAATAACCCAAGTTACCACATTCTGACAGAGGAATAAACATCTCCGGATATACAATAAGATCTTCACGGAGGAATGAAACATCTCCGCAATAATAAAGTACAAATATAATATTCTTTGAAGTTACAATATCTCAACACTCCCCCTTAACGAGAAGGATATTATAACAGCATCTGCACGAGCAAGGAGTCATCAACATCATACATGATACATCTATAAATCATTGGAAGCTTTCTCAACATCATCAGTAACTCAAGCAGTTACTGGAACATCTTCAATACTGGAACATCAACATCTTTAGTACTGAGTCTTTATCTTCTGCAGCACTCGAACAACTACAACAACATCAACATCTGGATCCTCACGATCATCAGTATCGTCATCTCACGACCATTAGCATCGTCATCACATGATCATCAGCATCGTCATCACACGATCATCAGCATCGTCATCTCACGATCATCAGCATCGTCATCACACGATCATGAGCATCGTCATCACACGATCATCAGCATCATCATCTCACGATCATCAGCTTCATCATCACACGATCATCAGCATCGTCATCACACGATCATGAGCATCATCATCACACGATCATCAGCATCGTCATCACACGATCATCAGTATCGTCATCACACGATCGTCAGCATCGTCATCAACACAGGTATCCATAACAATACAAGTATCCACATCATTAGTACAAGTATTCATGCCAATACAAGTATACATATCATCAATACAAGTATCCATACTGATACAAGTAATCATGTCATCAATACATGTATCCTACCGATACAAGTAACCACATCATTAATACAAGTATCCATACCGATACAAGTAACCACGTCATCAATACTAGTATCCTACCGATACAAGTAACCACATCATCAATACAAGTATCCTACCGATACAAGTAACCACATCATCAATACAAGTATCCTACCGATACAAGTAACCACATCATCAATACAAGTATCCTACCGATACAAGTAACCACATCATCAATACAAGTATCCTACCGATACAAGTAACCACATCAAAAATCACTTTCTCGGAGACCATACGTCTACGGATCAATTCAGGGACCGAAGTCCGGGGATGATACAATCCCCACTTCTCGGAGACCATATGTCTACGGATCAATTCAGGGACCGCATTCCGGGGATGATACAATCCCCACTTCTCGGAGACCTCACGTCTACGGATCAATTCAGGGACCTAAGTCTGGGGATGATACAATCCCCACTTCTCGGAGACCTCACGTCTACGGATCAATTCAGGGACCTAAGTCCGGGGATGATACAATCCCCACTTCTCGGAGACCTCACGTCTACGGATCAATTCAGGGACCGAAGTCCGGGGATGATACAATCCCCACTTCTCGGAGACCTCACGTCTACGGATCAATTCAGGGACCGCAGTCCGGGGATGATACAATCCCCTGCCTGTTCATTCAGGACTTCATTATCGGAGACCCAGTCTACGGCTCTATTCTGGGACCTCAGTCCGGGGACGATGCAATCCCCTTCCTGTTCATTCAGGACTTCATTCTCGGAGACCTCACGTCTACGGCTCTCTTTAGGACTGAAAGGCCAGGGATGATCCAATCCCCTCAACTGTCCACTAAGGACTTCATTCTCGGAGACCTCAGGTCTACGGCTCTCTTTAGGACTGAAAGTCCAGGGATGATCCAATCCCCTCAACTGTCCACTAAGGACTTCATTCTCGGAGACCTCACGTCTACGGCTCTCTTTAGGACTGAAAGTCCAGGGATGATCCAATCCCCTCAACTGTCCACTAAGGACTTCATTCTCGGAGACCTCACGTCTATGGTTCTCTTTAGGACTGAAAGTCCAGGGATGATCCAATCCCCTCAACTGTCCACTAAGGACTTCATTCTCGGAGACCTCACGTCTACGGCTCTCTTTAGGACTGAAAGTCCAGGGATGATCCAATCCCCACCTGTCCACTAAGGACTTCATTTTCGGAGACCATACGTCTACGGATCTCTTTAGATCAAGTGTTCAAGGATGATACAATCCCCACATGTATTCTGATCAATACAAGTACAAGTATCCTCAACCATACAAGTACATTAATCAATACATGTATCATCAAAAGTGTGTATTCTTACCAATACATCTTATCATCAAAAGCATGTATTCTTACTAATACATCTAACATCAAAAGCATGTATAAGTAAAACTAAGTATTCTAAGTATAAGAGTCCTAAATCTAAATATTTCTAAGTATCTAGGTGTAGAGAACAAGTTACCTCATCATCGACCTTGTTGTTCGATGAGACAACCTCATCATCAGTGACTATACTACTCCCCCTTTCGAGGAGGGTCCTTTTGAACTACATCAAGCTTGTCTTGGAAGTATTCAAATTTCACTCGAGACAGAGGTTTGGTTGGTAACTTCTTCACTTGAGGTAGAGGTTTGGTTAGTACAAAGGTAACCTGTTACAAATTCAAACTTTATAGTTCCTTTCCGCGTCATATCTTGTTAGTTCCCTATGATCTTTGACTTATCATGGAACACTAGATTCTATGTCATCTTGATACAACTCTATTTATCAGATAGGATCACAGTTGGTTCTATCTCTAAGTCAAACAATCCTGAAGTCAAACTTCTTCACAACTAGTAGAGCAAGCAGCCACATATTCCACTTGTGCTGAGAGCCACACTAGACTGCTTCCAGCTAAACCACGAGATCATGGCTAATCCCAGACAATAACATCCTCTCGATGTGTTCTTCCTGTCTGATACACTTTCTTCCCAATCAGCATCTGAGTAGTCATTTGAAGTCATGATCTCCAAGATAGCATAGATCAAAGTCTATCGTATCCTTTATGTGCCTCATCACATGCTTTGCAAATTTCGGGTGAGCACATCTAGTTTCCACTAGATACTGACTCAAGGTGTTCACAACAAAGCATATATCTAACCTAATATATGTTAGATACATCAATGACCCAATAATTTGACTGTACAGAGTTATATCCACTAACTCTGATGAGTCATCTCTTAACAGTTTCAAGTTGGAATCCATAAGAGTGGCCATTCCATCATATCAAGTCTTCTCAAGATTTCTCAGCATACTTTCTCTGGTTGAGAAAGATTCCTACTGAGCCTTTCCATACTTCCAGGCCTAGGAAGTAATACATTAATCTAAGATCTTTCATTTTTCTTTTCTACAGTCTTCTATCTGTGCCATCTCTCATCAGATGGGTCTACTGATATGAGCCTCAACATCATTCCAACTCTGTGGTGAGTTCCTTCTTGCATCCATGTCATATGTGTATAGAAGCCATATTCAACCTTGTAGCAAAGGTTGAGATCCACATCACCCATGGTGATCATTAAGCTCTTCAATTGATTATCGATCCTGGGAACCCATATAAAACCTGATTCACACTTCTTCTTTAATTACACCATTAAGAGAATGGTCTTATCTTAGCCACTTGGAGAAAACATCTCATCATGATTCTCTTCCTCTTTCTAAGAGAATCTTCTAGCCATGAGCCTTCTATATTTTGTTTGATTTGTAAATCTTCTTGTTGAACATCCATTGCTTGTTCAGTGTTCATCATTCATCATGATTTTTCCTACAAATCAAAATTAGGTACATGATTAGTAATACTTCATAATCATCAAATCATATTGACATGATAACCTATTATGCATACAGATATCATTTACATAGTTATGCAACTATTTTGACCAATACTTTGGCACAACACTTTCCCATATCCTGTATGCATACAGTGGCTATATAGATGCCTTCCATCTCTACCAGAACATACTATCGAGAGTGTGCACAACTCTCAACATGTCAGCAAAGAGGTTTCATTCTAGACAAGCAACAATGGAATGTTTGTCCAACTTACCAATCATATGCATATTAGTAGTATACTGTTCAATGTTCTATAAATATTTACACTCACCATGATATATTATAGGAATACAAATATGCATACAACCTATTACAGGCAATATCATTTACTTTTTCAAATAACAACTCAAATACTTATCTTTTATGTTTGTGTGGTTGCCTCCCGCTTGATCTTCTGTATGTCTTTTGAAATTCTATTCATTATGTACCACTGTGCATGTTCAAGTGTCATCCTCATGATCTCATACACAAACATACACTCATTAGTATGTTCTAAATGTTATCAAAACATTATAGTTCTAAATAATCTTGAAAATGTATGGTCATGATTATAGTTAATAAACATTAGTATTCAAGATTTCAGGGAAGTCTTCTTTTACTCATGCATATCATCAATCAAGATAAAAGACATAATATGCATAATCCCTTTATTACTAACTTTATGAATAAGCATAACCAATCATACCAAGTATACTTAAGGGATCCTAACACAAGGTAAGATTAATGGGAAACATACCTGGATTAGTATACCTACTTAGTTATGTACAACATACCTAAACAATCTCTTCAATGATTTAGAGATCCTGAGCTAGAACCTGCATGTCTCATAGGTTAAGCATAATATAAAAAAGTCATACATACCTCGTAAGTAGAACAAAGATTATGGATGAGTCTTTGTCTTCATGTTTTCATGGTCATGGAACCTGATTTGTCTTTTGTGATGTACCTGTATCTTGTTAGCAGACAACATCGACCTCACACAACATCATAATGCATTAGTACAATCATATAGCCCTAATCAATGAATGTCTTTGATCATTCACATGCATTCATACTGTTACTAGGGTGATAAGACAATTCTAACATTAATCAAGATTGTACTAATAAATAATATGAAGACAAACACATCATGAACTTAATCAAGAATTAGATTTCAAGACATACCTGAGCCTCCTTAAGTCATACCTGTCGAGACTTCTTGTAGTCTTCTTATGTAAGGCCTTAGCCTCAACTCCCCCTGAAACTGGATCTGGAGCTTGATTAGGGTTTGCTAGAGAAACCCTAAAGATTCAACCTTTGACTTTCATACTTCTGAATGGATGAAAGAATATGTCTTGCTGAGCTGATCAAACTGGCATACTTCAATTTTGGAATCTCCAAAATTTGACCCCTCAAAATTGCCTTTGAAACTTCTGGATCTTCTGGACAGGATCCCGAACTAGGGTTTGATGAAGCCCACCCTTCTTCCCAAAAAAAAGGTTCGATCCAAGGCTCTAAACTCTTATTTTTCTTAGGAGCTTCCAGCCGTGGTTACAGACTTCAAAAATTCCAACTTTTGCTGAAGCCCTAATTTTCCATCTTTCCGATCAAAATCCCGAACTGGGGTTTGATCAAGCCCGGTCTTCCACCCAACCAAAAAATTCAATCTTGGTCTCTAAATTTCGATTTTCCTAATTATCATTCAGCCGTGGACTCCGATTCCAAAAGTTTTAACTTTCTCCGAAACCCTAAATTCCGGAAGCCATGAATAAAGGTGCTCCAAAAATAATTCTGTTTTGACAGAAATATGCACCTGATTGTTTCTGCTATAAATCTGAAATTTTTGCTCCACAGGGTCTGAAACCCTTTTTCTGCAGTAGCCTGACCTGTCATCTTTCCATCCTGATAGGTCTGACCTCAATTGGGTTTTCTGAGAGAGAGTTATGCCAAGTGTCGCAACATGACCTGTTTATGGGATAAAACAGGAGAGAGAACTTGTACAGCATGCCAAGTGTCACTGTTTCAACTTCGGCCTCTGAAAACGTTTTTCTGAGATAGCTCGACCTGTCATCTTTCCATCCTGACAGTTCTGACCTCAATTGGACTCTCTGAGAGAGAGTTATGCCAAGTGTCGCAACGTGACCTGTTTATGGGATAAAACAGGAGAGCAAACTTGTATGGCATGCCACGTGTAACTGGTTCACCTTCGGCCTCTGAAAACGTTTTCTGAGATAGTACAGTCTGTGTACTACCTGTCACTTTTTACGAAATTTCATTTGGAGCTTCCTAGCCCAAGTTATGACCTTTTTTCCAAGGTCACCTGATTTTGACTGAGTTCTGGAAGAGGCAGAAACGCTAACTTGTACTGATCATAACTCATAAAGTACAACGAATTAGAGGTTTTCCTTTGGACACAAGGTACCTGGAGATTTAAGCTTCGTCCTGTAACAATTTCAGATCTGAAAACGTTTCCAAAACGGATTTATAGCAAAATTGCTACGATGACTGGTTTTTGCTATATAAAACCCTAACCTTCAAATGGTCGTAAGTAAAGCAAGTGTCTTTAGTGCCATACCTTGTCTTCCTTCAGGTTAGCTCTGATACCATGTTAAGATTTAATATGCTAAGACAGAAAATAGCAGCATTACATTCCATTTCACAATAATAGCATATACAGGATCACTGAAGAAACAACAAGTACAGCATAAACACAAGAGACAGAGATTTATCTTGGGAAACCCTCATGGGGTAGAAAACCCAGCAAAGCTTCCTCAATATAGATGACCAGCAATATACAAAGATGAAACCCTGAGACATGATCTCCTCCTCCACAATAGCAGACCTCTCCTCCACAAGTGTGCTATCCTCAAGTGAGTGAATGTGTCAAATGAGGAACACACCTCCTCTATTTATACACTACACTGACATGTATTTTACACAGGTACACGTAGGCTCGTATTTAACCAATGGGTTAAATACCCCACTACAACTAACTGGGCCGACCCCTCTAGGGTGGTCTAATAACCCTTTGAACCACATAACACATACAGGGCCGACCCCCACTAGGGAAGTCTAATAACCCGAGTTACCACATTCTGACGGAGGAATAAACATCTCCGGATATACAATAAGATCTTCACGGAGGAATGAAACATCTCCGCAATAATAAAATACAAATATAATATTCTTTGAAGTTACAATATCTCAACATGTCCCCCATATTAGGCATGCCTAGAGGGGTTGTTGTTACCATGGATGGCACAGTAGTGGAAGGGTTTGTGGATGTATGTCCAATGGTACTAGTAAAAAGTGGGTCGTATTGTGTTCCAGCCATGAGGTTGGTTGGTTATAATTCAGTAGGGTTTTCGGATTCAGCCTCTGAATCAGATGTGAAGTGAGGCGTGTCAGAATCGGATGACTGTATGTTTGGCCGATGACATGTCGAGTCAAGGGATAAGGCTCTACGTCGGTGATGTGGAGATCCAAGTAGACTGAACTAAGGGGGTTCACCGTGAAGACGACGAGATCGTCTTAAATTATCAATGGTGAGAAATATGTTTTAAAAATTTTCAGTGTAAGGTGGTGATGTAAAAAACTCGAAACCCTAATGCAACAATGAGTGCAAAAAGGGGAGTGAAAATAAAGGTTCTCAGGCCAAAAATCAACCTCAAAAAGCACTTATTATAGCAGCTATGCTATAATAAGTGGAGGGATGCAACAAAATTGGTCAGAATACCAAAAGTCAAATAGTTTCTAGAAAAAAGAGGTGCTACTAGACCAAAGGTGGGTAATGTATCATGCAAACACCTAACTAGAAGTATTGTGAGTCAACAAATGATATCCTCTGCAAGGTGATGAAATCCAAGTTAGACAATATAGAGTGTTGAATCAACGGCTAGATATCCCCCTACCGGGAGGGACACCGGGTAGACAATCCTAAAGAGTGGCAACTAGGATACCCCGTTCATGACACGTTCGGTTGGGTGAATCTGCAGTTTGGTTCTATCGCCACTGTACACCAGGGGGGTGTACACCAAGAACTTCCAAAGGTATCCTTCGGTTACTGAATGGATTGCGGTATTCCACTCAGACTTCCGGAACCAGTTTGGCTACTTCAACCCTCGTAAGGGAGAGGCCTTCCCGATAAATTGGTTGATAACCGTGTCAAAATTATAAGGGATTTTGGTACCGTAGAGGACAACCACTATGTCTCAAATGTAATAACTGAGGGGTGTTATTGGAACACCTATCCCCTCAATTCTACCTAACTACAAAATTCTTTTACGTGCTCCTCAAGTGGGGTTAAAATTTGGTTGAGTTTAAGGTAAATTTTAAGGCTCAGTTTAAATTATGTGATAGAGTGGGTGCAAGTGTGGTATTTAAACTGAAATTGATTTGCCTCGCTTGGGCGATTTTACAAATGAAAGAAAAGACGCTTCCAGTTTTGCAAAAAATAAAGGCGTTTTTGAAATGTAAATGCTTGAAAAAACTATTCAAAAATAATGGATCTTTGAAATAATTCGAAGGAAAGCAAATAACATGAATACTTCAAGAAATAAATGGATCTCTTAAAAATTGCTTGGGCAAAGTATCGAGCAAATAAACAGTAAAACCTTGATCTAGATAAAATGTAGAAAAATCTCTCTTTCAATTTCTGAAAATTTTGTGATCCGGATTTTATGAGTAGAACGAAATGAATACAGATTATTATCAGATGCTTAACACAAAATAACAGAGATACAGTAAAACTGGTTTTCTATTCAATAAGGAAATAAGCTAGAACTGTAAAATGCAGCAGAAAACAAGCTTGCTGGAATGGTGGCGGCTTATCTCTGAGAAGAGATGTGACGGCTGCGCTCATTTCGCAAGAAGATGGTTACAATGAGGCTCTCAAGGCCTTTTACAATAAACAGGAATGTCAAAAACCCTAGACATCCAAAAACCTAACCCTAGGAGATGAAGCGCCAAAAGTCATGTGGGCCCCGTTTGGGTAAGTTAGTACATCAACTTCCCGGGGTCGTAACTTTTGCATACGATCTCCGTTTGGGGCGCTCGGTAGCCTATTGGAAAGGTCTATCCGAGATTTACAACTTTCGATTGGGGCCAAATGCTAGAGGCAACCATTTGGCCCCCCAAATTGCCAAAAAAGGTCGTTTAGGGCCTCAAAATGGCCCCGGAAGTTCAGGACCCGAAAAACTGCTAAAAATAGTACAATAGCAAAATTGCCATAAAACTGTTTTGAGCAAGTTGGAAAGGTGGGTGGCCACCAATATCCACCTGGATCATTTTGTAAAAAGAATTTTAATGAAGCATTCTAAATAGTAAAAGATTTCATATGGCTACAAAAATGCAGGAAATTTAATACTGTAAAATATGCTAAATAGGCAGAAAATACAGCAAAAAATAATCTTCAAAGAATTGGCCGAATTGAAAAAACTTGCATCACGGGTTTCGGGAAAACAACCGCGATGGGCCACGCGGATTTCGACCGTGAAGCTGTGATGTGCAGCACGGATTCCTGTTACATAGTCATGATGGGCAGCGCGGGTTTCAGCCGCGATGTGCAATGCGGGTTTTCGTCACACAGTCGCGATGTGGAGCCCGGCAAATGGCTGCGAAGCCGCGATGTGCAGCGCGTAAATTGGCCGCGAAGCCGCGTGGAAAAAAACCGCGAGGTTGCGATGAGCCGCGTGACTGTCAGGCATAAAACCGCGAGGCGAAAGCCGAAAACGGACGCCGAAAAACGAACCCGAAAATGGAAATTTCGGGCTATTAATGGAAATAGAAGGGGCCAAGATCTAGAACAATAATGGATCTGTTGTCTAGGATGGCAGATCTATGAATTAAACTGATTAAAACTAACAAAAACTAAGATCTAAAGCAAAAAAATGAGATCTAAGAATTCGAAGCCAGCGGAGTCGCCAAAAACCGTTGGCTTGGTTTTGCAACCAAGCTTAGTGCAATGGGAACCTATCAACAAGTGATAGCAGTTTCAAAGATTGAAAGCAAAAACAATTATTATAAATCTGAATCTAAACTAATCTAGCATGTGCATATAACAAATAAAATTTTCTGAAAATGATTCAAGAACAATAAATAAAAAGAATGAATATTGTATTAAGATACCTCAAATGGTGAGGATTTGTGTTGAGCAACTTCCAAGGTGAGTAGCTCCAAGCTCCAAAGGTCTCTTCTCCAAGATAGCTACAATGGTCAAAAGCTCATGAGAGATTTTGACAGCATGAGGATAGGATGATGGATGGATGGAAAGTGAGGAGCCCCTACCACCTTTTTATAGTTTTTGGTGGTGGGGAATACCATTATGGCTTTGAGGAAACCAATGGTATTGACCAACATGGTTTAGGTACCTTTTCCCTCCTTTTTCCTTTTTTGAATATTTTGAATATTTTTATTCCCTTTTTAATGTTTTTGGGAATTTTGGACCCTTTTTTAGGGTTTTTTATGCTTTTTGAGGAAAAATATTCATTTTGAGTGGAAAAAGGGGTGTACTAAGGTCTTTTGGTGACCTTTTGATGGCTTTAGAGGCTCAAATGGTGAAAAAGTGGACAAATGGGTCATGTGAATAAGGAAATGAGCTAGTGAGCACTTTTTGGGTGTTAACACTTGGTAAGTATCAAGCTCTTTCCATGCAACTAGAGCAATGAGCAGCAACAACCAACTATATGAAAAGGCACCTCTCCCCACTTGGACGTTTGCGACATCCTCCATGAGCTGGTTCAGAAGATATAAAGACCAATTAATCTGGACTCCTTCCATGCATTGCTCAGCACAAGCAACTATCCCCGAGTTACATTGGTTAGGATGACCTCCCCTAATCACCTTACAGCACAGAATCTTAATGCCTGTGAGTACCACTTGATTGTTGCAGCCACTGGTGCAATATCTGTGCCCATTCGATTCCAAGCCATACTTCCGTGCCAATTGATGTGCCCGCTTCCTCTCACTGTCCTTTCCTTGAAGAAATTCTGCCAGATCAACACCATTCTTAGGCAAGCCGATAATCTCAGAAACCAAATCAACAGTGATTGGGACTTCTCTGTCCAACCATAATGAACCTCCATGGAAGCACAACAAGAGATGCTTTACACAAGCATTGACTTCCGTCAAGCGTCCGAAATGCGGCATGTTAATTAGCCCTAAAAGGCCGGCCTGCCTCAATCCACGTGCCCATTCATGTATCAATGGTTCTGGTAAATGGCGCGTCTCTTTGACATATTGTGCAGAGGAAATTGCAGGGTGGGCCACCATGTCATGGTCATCGTAGCGTAGACACATCAACGTCGACCCAATATCTGCCGATCACTCCAAGCCTGCCGGGAGTGTGGGTATCTTCACATTTAATTTCAGCTTCGAGGTGATCTTACGTAGGGTGGAATCTGGTCAAACAGGAGGGATGTACCCAAGAATATTACTAGTGGACTGGCCCAGCCATTGGGCAGATGTAGTCACAGGGCGACTAGACTGTCCCACTTGCTCAGTAACTCCGCCAGCCACTGTAGATCGAAGTAACCTCTTACTCTTCAGGGATTCAGAAGGCTGACCTCCTCGGCGCTTCTTAGCAACAATTGATGTTCCCACCGGCATGGTGGTGACCTCATCTCCAAGATCAACAATGGCCGAAGATGTACCTTCTCTTTCAACAATATCCAAAATAAATGGAGATTCTACTTCACTACTAATGTCGATGGGCTCAAATTCACCTGGCATACCTCAGTACTCCTTGTTATATACTTAGCAGCAAGTAGCTCAGAGCACTACAACACTCCACAACAATACTGCTTGCTAATTCCTTCGTGTCTTCCGACCGACACAATGGCATACTTATAGCATTTCCCTAAATCCACCCTAATCATGACTGAATCGTGCATTAACTCAACCAAATCCTTGTATTAATGAGAGAAATCTGCCAACGATCTTGTCCTTCCCTCGATCGTATCTGCCATTAATGCCCATGATCCAAATGCGGCATTAATTAACTATCTCTACTTTTGGAATTTATTACTGATATGACCAGACCGCCATGCTTCCATATATCCCTGACTGTTCCAAACTTGCCAATACTATGGGTCAAAACCATGGGCCGTTACAAACTATGGATCACAATACTACGGGCGACTTACAAAGCATATGCGCCAACAACAATAACACAAACTATTGATCAACAAATACTACGGGACGACTTACAAAGCATATGCATCCAACAACAACATACTAACAAAGTAAAGACATGGGTTCCTAACATCCCCTCCCCCTTAAAAAAAGCTTTGTCCTCAAAGCTTTAGATGTGGAAATTGTTGTTGAATCTAAAGGAGTGGTTCCCATGTAGCATCCTCTGGTTGCATGCCGTGCCACTGAATTAAGACCTCTGTGATAGAGCGAGAGTGAAGCTGACGCGTGCGCCTATTGAGGATGGCCTCTGGCTCCAAAAGGATGGATCCTTCATTATCCAGTTCCGGTAAAATCGTTTGTCCACTGATGTTGGTGCCAAGAACTTTCTTCAGACAAGAGACATGAAAGACTGGATGAATGCGGGAAGAAGGAGGAAGTTCCAATTTATAAGCAACGGACCCAATCTTCTGAAGAATCCGATATGGCCCATAGAACTTTGGAGCGAGCTTATGACGCCCTTTGAGTTTCAAGGATGATTGTTTGTACGACTGGAGATGAAGAAAAACCATATCGCCGACTTGAAAAGTGCGCTCAGAACGGTGCTGATCAGCTTGTTGCTTCATGCGATTTCTTGCCATGTGAAGATTGTCCCGCATAATGTGAAGAATCTGATCGCGGTTTCGAAGGACCGTGTCAACTTCCTGAACTGGTGAACTGGTGGGGGTGTATGGAAGAAGAGCTGGAGGTGCCTGACCATAGACTACTTCATATGGGGTCATTTTAGAGGCAGTGTGGTAAGAGGTATTGTACCACCATTCAGCGAGAAGGAGCCATTTTTCCCATTGATGTTGTTGTTCCGAGGTGAAGCAACGAAGATAAGTTTCCAAGCATTTATTGACAATTTCAGTCTAACCATCTGTTTGTGGGTGATACCCTGAACTCATATTCAGTTTGGTGCCAGTGTGGTGAAATAGTTCTGTCCAAAAATGACTGGTGAAAGTCACATCACGATCCGAGACAATGGAAGAAGGGATGACATGAAGACGAAAGATCTGGTCCAGAAAAATTTGAGCGACAGAGGAGGCTGTATAGGGATGACTGAGAGCACAAAAATGACTATATTTGGAGAGGCGATCAACCACAACGAGAACCATTGTCTTCCCGCCAGATTGAGGTATCCCTTCAATTAAATCCATAGAAATATCTGTCCAAATCCGTGTAGGTATGGGAAAGGGTTCAAGCAATCTTGGAAGGAGTGTTGTTTCACCCTTATTGCGCTAGCAGGTATCACATTCAGCCACCATCTGTTGAATTGTCCTTTTCATGCCCTGCCAAAAGAAGTTACGCCGTGCTCGTTCATACATTTTGAGGAACCCAGAGTGCCCTGTCGATGGAAAAGCATGGAGTTCATAGAAGACAGCCTGTTGAAGATCTGTGCTCTGGGGAAGCACCAGACGACCCTTGTATCACAAAGAAGCACCATCCCAAGAGTAATGTGGTACAGCAGAAGGGTTGTTGGTTAAGCGTTGGATGATTTGAGATAAGGAGGAGTCATTGACATAACCCTGTTGAACAGATTGCAACCAATTTGGAACAGGCATAGAAATAGCTGAAAGAGAACCTTGGGCATCAAATGTGCGAGAAAGAGCATCTGCCACAATATTGTCTTTACCCTTCTTGTAAGTGATCTCATAGTCATAACCCATGAGTTTGCTAACCCATTTCTGTTGTGCCGGGGAGGAGACACGCTGGTCCAAGAAATATTTCAGACTCTGGTGATCAGTCTTGATGCAGAAATGATTACCTAATAGGTATGGGCGCCACTTCTGAACTGCATGCAAAATAGCCATCATTTCCTTCTCATAGGTAGAGGCAGCTAAATTCTTACCTGAAAGGTCTTTGCTGGTGAACGCAATGGGGTGTTCATCTTGAAGGAGAACAACACCAAGTCCATTGCCGCAAACATCACTCTCAATAGTGAAGGGCTTGGAAAAATCGGGCATAGCTAGCACAGGTGTAGTACACATAGCTTGTTTTAGTTTTTCAAATGCACACTGAGCAACAGGTGTCCATGTGAAGGAATCTTTTTTCAATAGAGCAGTTAATGGAGCTGACATCTTCCCATAATCCTTGACAAACTTGCGGTAGTATCCAGTCAACCCCAAAAAACCACGAAGGCTCTTGAGTGTCTAAGGATGCGGCCAATTGTTCATGGCATCGATTTTGGCAGGATCCACGCGAACCCCTTGTGCTGAGATAATGTGCCCTAGATACTCAACTTCCTTCTGTCCAAAAACACATTTAGACTGCTTGGCATGGAGATGATGGTCAGAGAAAAGTTGCATGACAAGATCCAAATGCTGGAGATGTTCATCCCATGTTTTACTGTAGATGAGGATATCATCAAAGAATACCAGAATGAATTTCTGCAAGTAGGGTCGAAATATTTTATTCATTAAGGCCTGGAATGTGGAAGGAGCATTAGTGAGGCCAAAGGGCATGACCAAAAACTCATAATGGCCATCATGTGTGCGGAAAGCTGTTTTAGGGATATCATCCTCATGAACCCAAATTTGATGATACCCAGAACGAAGATCCAACTTGGAGAAAAAGTGAGCCCCATGAAGCTCATCAAGAAGCTCATAAACAACAGGAATTGGAAACTTATCCTTGATGGTGAGGTGATTAAGTGCTCGGAAGTCAATGTAGAGGCACCATGACCCATCTTTTTTGCGAACAAGAATAACTGGAGAAGAAAAGTAACTAGTGCTTGGGCGAATAATACCTTGCTTCAATAAGTCCCGAACGAGCATTTCAATCTCCGTTTTTTGGTGAAATGGGTAGCGATAGGGCCTGATGTTGGGAGGAACGCTGCCAGGAAGGAGCTGAATACGATGGTCTTCTGGCCTGGAAGGTGGCAATCCCACTGGTTCAGCAAAGACACCTGTATATCGATCCAGAATTTGTTGTAGATCCAAAGGAGTAGTGGAGACTGCTGATGGTTACATCTGGATGGAATGGATCTGAGCAATGACACCATGTGAATTCTTCTTGAGGAGTTTTTCCATGCGATGTGAACTGATGATGTTGAGAGAACCTGGTTGTAATCCTGTCAATGTGTGTTTTTTTCCATTGAGGGAAAACTACATCCAAAGTTCAGCAAAATCCCATAAGATAGGGCCAAGTGTGCGTAGCCATTGAGCGCCCAAAACCACATCACATCCGCCTAAGGGCAAGGCAAACATGTCAGAGCGCAAGGTATAATCTCCCATAGAGATACGCACATTTCGACACTTCCCTTTGCAAGGTAAGGTGCCCCCATTGGCAACCATGACTTCAAAGTTGGAGCAAGGATGGATAAAACAATCAGCTTGTTTGGTGATCCGAGGGTCAATGAAATTATGAGTGCTCCCAGAATCAATGAGTATTGTAAGAGGAAGCTTCTTGAAGTAACCCCTGACCCGCATTGTTTGGGGGGTGGTGATTCCAGCTAAAGCATGGAGATATATCTCTGGTTGGTCATCCTGAGACAGAGGGTCAATAGGCGGTTCCTGAATGTCGACCGGAGTATCCAGTGTTTCTGGATCTTCGTCACCAATTTCAGAGGCAGGCGGAGACTCCACATCCAAGAGATAGAGCTTTTGCTGAACACATCTATGTCCCTGAGTGAATTTCTCATCACAATTATAGCAAAGCCCCTTTTCTCTGCGTGCTTGCATCTCTGTTTCCGACAAATGCTTGATAGGAGTCGGTCGAGGAGCCTGCGGTATAGGTGGTCGCTGAGAACCCATATTTCGGAAGGGAACAAAAGTGGGCTTGGAGCGTTGTTGGGCTGCAATCTTGTCTTCGACCAACTTAGCCAACCCTAGTGCTTCCATCATTGTGTTGGGACAGAACATTTTGACCTCAGAGAGGATGGCATCCTTTAGACCACTGATAAAACAACTCCGGTAAAAGTCATCAGACAATCCTTCGGTGTGGTTGGCTAGATTCTCAAATTCAAATTGATACTCTCTCACAGTGCCAGTTTGGCGAAGTTTAGTGAGGGCTCCTGTGAAGTCATCAAAAGCACTAGGACCAAATCGTTGCAAAAGGAGCTGGCAAAAGTCTGGCCATTTGGGCTCTGGATGAGCCTTGATGTACCAACGGTACCATTGAAGAGCTTCCTATTCCAAATGAAAGGATGCCAACAGAACTTTGTTGACATCAAAAGTATTATGCATACTGAAATACTGTTCTGCATGATAGATCCATCCAGTTGGATCGGTACCATTGAAGCGAGGAAAATCAAGCTTCGGACCACGAAAATTACTGGAAGAAGAGAACCCATTGTCTGTTGAAGACTCGGACTGCCGTTTGTTGTTCATAGCTGAATGTTCAAGATGGAGACTGAGAAATTTTTCATCCAGATCCTGGAGTTTGGCTTGGATGGCTGCAAGTGTGTCCTCCATGGTTTTTTCTCCTGCACGGGTGACAACCATAACCAGGATTTTTTCTTTTCTTTTCTAGACTGGAGTGGCTACGGCTCGAAATGGATCTGGAACAGCGTCGAATGGATTGAAAACGGGTGAATCTGGAATGGCTTGCAAAATGGATCTGAAACGGCGTAGCAGTGATCGACAATAGTTCAGCTGAAAGTAGATATGGACCCCAGGTATGTGCGGCTTCCTAACAGTTTAGGGGTTTCACTCGGCCACCAATGCTGTCTGACGGCTTGCGTATTGGGGCAGTACCCCTCACTCCACGGCTCAGGTAAAACTGATAACCGCTTTGCGACAAACGACAACTCTTGGTTTACCTCACAGGTGGGAACTAGTCAATTAGGTAGGGGTCATTGCCCTTTTCGCTGGCAGGTCCTCTCAATGGGCCAGCTACTTCGGGGTTCCTATGGTACTCCTCACAATGAGTTTTAGGGCTTATGCCCAAGTACTTCCCACAGTTAAGCGGATAGGGATTATTCCCAAATCCGAACCTGCAACAGATGCGAAAAAAAAATTTGGCAGAAATTTCACACAGTGAGCCCAAGAAAGTGCTTTGATACCAGATGTGATGCACCTGCAACAACTAATTAACAAGAATACAAGAAATAGCAGAAATGACAGAACTCAGAATCACTTTTATATTGATCACAGGCCACTTCGAGGGGGCAACCTCCTTTGAGCAAGCTCAATACAAATAACTTCACGGTGCCTTCATAGGTCTCGACACACACTTATATACTAATTCTAGGTGCCAATACTATGGGTCAAAACCATGGGCCATTACAAACTATGGATCACAATACTACGGGCGACTTACAAAGCATATGCGCCAACAACAATAACACAAACTATTGATCAACAAATACTACGGGACGACTTACAAAGCATATGCGTCCAACAACAACATACTAACAAAGTAAAGACATGGGTTCCTAACACACTACTAATGTCGACGGGCTCGAATTCACCTGGCATACCTCAGTACTCCTTGTTATATACTTAGAAGCAAGTAGCTCATTGCACTACAACACTCCACAATAATACTGCTTGCTAATTCCTTCGTGTCTTCTGACCGACACAATGGCATACTTATAGCATTTCCCTAAATCCACCCTAATCATGACTGAATCGTGCATTAACTCAACCAAATCCTTGCATTGATGAGAGAAATCCGCCAACGATCTTGTCCTTCCCTCGATCTTATCTTCCATTAATGCCCATGATCCAAATGCGGCATTAATTAACTATCTCTACTTTTGGAATTTATTAGTGATCTGACTAGACCGCCATGCTTCCATATATCCCGGACTGTTCCAAACTTGTTGTACAAGCCTCCTTGCTATCGCATACCTTCTTCTGTTGGTGCGCCATCTACCACCAAGCAACCTGCAACAATCATCATCATCCATTTCATCATTTTTTTTTTTACCCAATGCGACTCAGACATCGCACTGCTCTAAGCCTGCGCGATAGGGCTTCAACCTGTGACCATTTACCAGCTTGGGGAGCATCCCCCCATCCAAACGCTACAACTGAACCATTCCTCCTGAAGTAATACTATTGATGCGGTAGGGACCCATCCAATGCATATGCAACTTGCTTGGATGTTTCATAAACTTACTGTCATACAATAGCACCAAGTCACCTTGCTGAAACTGCTTGCTTTTGATGTGGCAATCATGCCATGCCTTCTAGTGATCCTTCTCCACTCCTTGATGAAATCCAGTGATAAATCGATCTTGTTCGAATTCCACCAATTGTGCTAGACGCTCATCTAATGCTGCAACATCATCCATGCTTGTAGCAGCCGCGATCTGTAAACTTAGAACAATGTACTCCATAGGCATAATTGCTTCCTTCCCATATACCAACTTGAAAGGTGTCTGACCAGTCAACCTTTTACATGTGCTGCGATAAGCACACAACACTGCTGGAACTTTCAAATCCCAGTCGTCGCGGTTTTCATTGCACACTTTTGTTAATGCATGCTCCAATACTTTATTAAACACCTCTACTGTCCCATTCGCCTGTGGGTGATAGAGTGTACTCTTCTTGTGCTGAATCTGCAATTCCTCTGTCAATGCGCTGATAGTGCGATTGAGAAAATGGCTTCCTTGATCAGTCAGCAAAATCTTGGGGTAGCTAAACCGAGTGATAATGTGATCAAACAAGAACTGGGAAGTCGTTGTTGCAGAACAATCAACTATAGGTGCCGCCTCCACCCATTGGGTCAAATACTCTGTCGCTGTGATAATATACCGCGCACCTATACGTTTCCCTGGTGGATTGATTGGACCTACAAAATCCACAGCCCATTTCTCAAACGGTTGTAATGTTAATTGAGGTAGTAACGGCATCTCATCGCGTTTGGATGGTTTGCCAGTTCATTGACAAACATCACAAGACCGTGCATAGTCTATCGCATCATTATGTAATGTGGGCCACAAAAGCCCTGCACGCAATACCTTTCGAGCAGTCGCCCGACCACCATAATGTCCTCCTGTGACTCTGCCATGTGCTTCAGCCAATATCTGTGCTTGCTCATGTGGCAAGACACATCTGCGCAATATCTCATCAGCACCCAATTTATACAACTCTCCTACGATCAGTTGAAAGTCAACAACCTTGACGACCAATTGCTTCTTCTGAGCAGTGCTAAAGTCATCGGGCGCGGTGCCAGTCACCAAGAACTAAAGGGTGTCATCAAAATAGTGATCAACAGCGGCAACATGAAACAGCTGGGCATCCGGAAATCCTTCTTCATTATTAGTCGGTTCCTCCCCTTTGTCAATCTGTGACAAATGATTTGGTCCAGCATTCAACCGTCTCGGTTTCACAATGACTTCGAAATCAAACTCCTGAAACAAAAGTAGCCATTGGCAGATCTTTCCCCCCAACACAGGCTTATTGACCAAGTATTTCAATGCAGAATGATCAGTAAACATTTTAAAGTGGCCACCCAAGAAATAATGCCTGAATTTCTGTAGTGCATAAACCATGGCCAGACCTTCGCATTCTGTGGTAGTGTAGTTGCGTTCTACAGAAGACAGCTTCCGACTGGCAAAAGCAATGGGATGATCAATGTCACCTTCGCCCGATTGAGCCAATACAACCCCTAATGCAACTGATGAAGCATCAAGGTGGACATGAAATTCCTTGCTCTAGTTTGGAAAAACCAAAATTGGTGTCGAAGCCATCTTCGCTTTGAGTGTTTCGAAACTTTCTTGACATTCCAAATTCCACTGGAATGCCGCATCATTTTTCAACAACTTCTCCATAGGGGCAGTATTCGCAGCATACCCCCTAATGAACTTGCGATAATATCTCATGTGCCCGAAAGTCGCGTGCAACTGCTTAATAGTGGTCGGTGGTTGCAACCCCAAAATAAGCGTGATCTTGGTTGGATCGACCAACAATCCTTGCTTACGCACAATATGACCCAGCAATATCCCAAATGGAGCACAAAAAATACATTTCTTCAAGTTTAGCGATATCTAGTGCTGTCGGCATCGCTCAAGCATCAACTGCATATTGGCCAAATGATAGCGAATCAACCCATAAACAGTCCAATCGTCTAGATATACCTGCAGAAACTTTTGAATAAAATCTTTGAATGCGGCAACGACGTCCCGAGAAAATATCGCAGGTGCATTCTTCAAATCGAATGGCATGACCATGTACTGAAAGCAACCCATTCAGTAACAAAGGTTGTCTTATGGCGATCTTCCTTGGCAATGCGAATCTGATGGTAGCCAGAGAATCCATTAGTGAAAGAATATATCTCTTGTCCACCCACTCCTTCAAGGACTTCATCAGTAAACAGGGTCGGAAAGGGGTCATGCAAGCAAGCATCATTCAACTTCCGTAAATCGACACAAATACGCACTTCGCCTGTTTTCTTATCCTGCACCACCATAGGGCTGATCCATTCTAATTCTTCCACAGGTTCGATGATACCAGCATCCAGCATCCGATCAAGTTCCGCCTTGACCTTTTCTTTATGTCGTGGATTTAGCTGATAAGGTCGTTGTTGGACTAGCTTAGTGTCTGGTTTCAATGGAATCCTCATCTCTCCTAAATCACCCAGGATTCCCTTCATTTCAGAAAACTTCATGGGAAACACGTCTTGAAATTCATGCAGTAACTCGATAACTTTACTCATCATCTCATCATCCCAATAATCCCCTACATTAGCAAACTTGGGAGTAGCTTTAGTGCCGATATTCGTTTTGTGAAGCTGCAACGGCTGATTGAACGGGTTACTTGGTGCAACAAGTGGTATCACATCGCGACTTCCTTCTGATTCGGGAATATTAATATTCCGGGGATCATCATCATCCTCTGGCCCTCCACTAACATTGAAGCACTCCATGAGAGACTCCATCTGACTGTGGGTGTGCTGATCAACAGGGCATTTCACCGGAACAACCTGAAAGATCGCATAGCGGATGAGCTGTAGGGTGTTATGGACATCAGGGTTGGCATCCCCAAATGTGAAGGTATGAGTGAAACAGATCATTAACTCTCCCCATGTTGTAATGTCACGGCGCAACTCAGCTGTAGTATACCATGAGCGTGATATCTCCTCCAAAGTATGGACAAAAGCATGAACCCACTCATTGTTGAAATATTGTAACTTCAAAGAATATTATATTTGTATATTATTTATTCCGGAGATGTTCCATACCTCCGATGTGATTATACTATAAATCCGGAGATGTTTATTCCTCCAAGTTGGTTGTGGTAACTAGGGTTATTAGACCCACCATGTGGGGGTCGGCCCAGTCAGTTATAATGGGGTATTTAACCTAATGGTTAAATACGAGCCTACATGTACTTGTGTAAAATACATATCAGAGTAGTGTATAAATAGAGGAGGTGTGTTCCTCATTTGATACACACTCACTCACTTGAGAAAGGCGCATTTGTGGAGGAGAGGTCTGCTATGGAGGAGAAGGAGCTTATGCTCAGGGTTTGCATCTTTGTATATTGCTGGTCATCTATATTGAGGAAGCTTTGCTGGGTTTTCTACCCCATGAGGGTTTCCCAGGATAAATCTCTGTCTCTTGTGTTTATGCTATGCTTGTTGTTTCTTCAGTGATCCTGTATATGCTATTATTGTGAAATGGAATGTAATGCTGCTATTTTCTGTCTTAGCATATTGAATTTTAACATGGTATCAGAGCTAACCTGAAGGAAGACAAGATATGGCACTAACGACACTTGCTTTACTTACGACAATTTGAAGGCTAGGGTTTTATATAGCAAAAACCAGTCATCGTAGCACTTTCGCTATAAATCCGTTTTGGCGAAGTTTTCGGATCTGAAATTGTTACAGGATGAAGACAAAATCTCCAGGTACCTTGTGTCCAAAGGACAACCTCTAATTCGTTGTACTTTGTGATTTATGATCTGTACAATATAGGGTTTCTGCCTCTTCCAGATCTGAGTCAAAATCAGGTGACCTTGAGAAAAAGGTCATATCTTGGGCTAGGAAGCTCCAAATAAAATTTCGTAAAAAGTGACAGGTAGTAAACAGTCTGCACTATCTCTGAAAACTTTTTCAGAGGCCGAAGTTGAACCAGTGACACGTGGCACTCCATACAAGTTCGCTCTCCTGTATTATCCCATAAACAGGTCACGTTGCGACACTTGGCATAACTCTCTCTCAGAAAATCCAATTGAGGTCAGACCTATCAGGATGGAAAGATAACAGGTCGAGCTATCTCAGAAAACTTTTTCAGAGGCCGAAGGTCAAACACTGACAGGTGGCACGCCGTACAAGTTCGCTCTCCTGTATTTTCCCAAAACAGGTCACGTTGCGACATTTGGCATAACTCTCTCTCAGAGAATCCAATTAAGGTCAGACCTGTCAGGATGGAAAGATAACAGGTCAGGCTATCTCAGGAAACTTTTTCAGACCCTGTGGATCAAAAATTTCAGAATTACACCAGAAAAAATCAGGTACATATTTCTGTCAAAACAGAATTATTTTTTGGTACTTTCATTGATGACTTCCGGAATTTAGGGCTTTGGAGAAAGTTGGAATTTTTGTAATCGGAGACCACGGATGGATGATACTCATCAAAATAGAAATTTAGAGACCAAGATCAGAATTTTTGGTTGGGCAGAAGGCCGGGCTTGATTAGACCCTAGTTCGGGACTTTGATCAGAAAAGCGGAAAATTAGGGCTTCTGTAAAAATGGGAATTTTTGAAATCTGTGACCACGGCTGGAAGCTCCTCAGAAAAATAGAAGCTTTGAGCTTTGGATCAAACTTTTTGATGGGGCAAAAGAGTGGGCTTCATCAAACCCCAGTTCAGGGTCACGTCCAGTGAATCCGAAAGTTTCAAAGGCAAAATTGAGGAGTAAAACTTTGCAGTTTTCAAATTCTGAATATATCAGTTTGATTAGCTCATCAAGGCGCATATCTCTATCCTTTCGGAAGTTTGAAATTCAAAGTTTGAATTTTTGGGGTTTCTCTGACAAACCCATATCCAGCTCCAGGTCCAGTTCTTGCAAATCAAGTGGATAGGGTTAATCCTAGAAGAAGATGGATTGGTCACCTACATAAGTGAAGGAGTTCATGTTTCAGAGGGAGATGAGGCTAAGGCTTTACATAAGGAGATTACAAGCGATCTCGATAGGTATGACTCATCGAGGTATGTTTTGAGATTTGTTCATAATTAAGTTTATGGTATGTTTGTCTTCATGTTATTACAGTTAGTACAATCTTGCTTTTAGATTTGTTGTATCACCTTAACAAAATTATGAATGCATGATAGAAGATATTCATTGGTTAGGGTGTTGACACTTATGATTGTACTAATGCATTATGGTGTTGTGTGAGGTTGAGGTTGTCTGCTAACAAGATACAGGTACATCACAAAAGACAAATCAGGCTCCATGACCATGAAAACATGAAGACAAAGACTCATCCATAATCTTTGTTCTACTTACGAGGTATGTATGACTTTGTTATATTATGCTTAACCTATGAGACATGCAGGTTCTAACTCAGGATCTCTAAATCATTGAAGAGATTGTTTAGGTATGTTGTACATAACCAAGTAGGTATACTAATCTAGGTATGTTTCCCATGAATCTTACCTTGTGTTAGGATCCCTTATATAAGTATACTTGGAATGATTGGTTATGCTTATTCATAAAGTTAGTAATCAAGGGATTATGCATATTATATCTTTTATCAATGATATGCATGAGTAAAAGAAGACTTCCCTGAAATCTTGAATACTAATGTTTATTAACTATAATCATGACTATACGTTTTCAAGAAAGTTCAAAAGACATACAGAAGATCAAGCGGGAGGCAGCCACACAAACATAAAAGATAAGTATTTGAGTTGCTATTTGAAATAGTAATGATATTGCCTGCATGCATATTTGTATTCCTAGAATATATAATGCTGAGTGTAAACATTCATAGAGCATTGAACAGTATACAACTAATGTGCATATGTTTGGACAAACATTCCATTGTTGCTTGTCTAGAATGAAACATCTTTACTGAGATGCTGAGAGTTGTGCACACTCTCGATAGTATGTTCTGGTAGAGATGGAAGGCATCTAGATAGCCACTGTATGCATACAGGATATGGGAAAGTGTTGTGCCAAAGTATTGGTCAAAATAGTTGCATCACTATGTAAATGATATCTGTATGCATAATGGGTTATCTTTTGATGATTATGAAGTATTACTAATCATGTACTTAATTTTGATTTGTAGGAAAGGTCATGAAGAATGATGGACACCGTACAAGTGGTGGATGTTCAAACAAGAAGATTTACAAATCAAACAAAATATAGAAGGCTCATGGCTAGAAGATTCTCTTAGAAAGGGGAAGAGAATCACGACAAGATGTTTGCTCCAAGTATGGTGTAATTAAAGAAGAAGTATGAATCAGGTTCTGTATAGGTACCTAAGTTCGATAATAATTTGATAAGCTTAATGATCACCATGGGTGATGTGGATCTCACCCTTTGCTACAAGGTTGAATATGATACACATATGACATGGATGCAAGAAGGAACTCACCACAGAGTTCGAATGATATTGAGGCTCATATCAGTAGACCCATCTAACGAGAGATGGCACAGATAGATATGCATAAGATCATTCAATGCAGAAATGAAAAAATGAAATATCTCAAATTGATGCTTTACTTCCTAGGTCTGGAAGTATGGCAAGGCTCAGAAGGAATATTTCTCAACCAGGGAAAGTATGATGAGAAATATGACTTGAGGTGTTGGAATGGCCACTCTTATGGATTCCAACTTGAAGCTGTTAGGGGATAACTCATCAGAGTTAGTGGATATAAATCTGTACAGTCAAATTATTGGGTCTTTGATATATATAACATATACTAGGATAGATATATGCTTTGTTATGAACACCTTGAGTTAGTATCTAGTGGAAACTAGATGTGTTTACCTGATAGTTGCAAAGTATGTGATGAGGCACATAAAGGACTCGATAGAATTTGATCTATGCTATCTTGAAGATCATGACTTCAGATGGCTATTCAGATTCTGTTTGGGCAGGAAGTGTATCAGACAAGAAGAACACATCGAGAGGATGTTATTGTCTGGGATTATCCATGATCTCGTGGTTTAGCTGGAAGCAGTCTAGTGTGGCTCTCAGCACAAGCGGAATATATGGCTGCTTGCTCTGCTAGTTGTGAAGAAGTTTGGCTTTAGGATTGTTTGACTTAGAGATAGAACCAACTGAGATCCTATGTGATAATTAGAGTTGTATCAAGATGACATAGAATCTAGTGTTCCATGATAAGTCAAAGAACATAGGGAACTAACAAGATATGACACAGAAAGGAACTCTAAAAGTTTGAATTTGTAACAGGTTACCATTGTACTAACCAAGCCTCTACGTCTAGTGAAGAAGTTACCAACCAAACCTCTGTCTCGAGTGAAGTTTGAATACTTCCGAGACAAGCTTGGTGTAGTTCAAAAGGACCCTCCTCGAAAGGGGGAGTAGTATAGTCACTACTGATGAGATTGTCTCATCAAACAACAAGGTCGTTGATGAGGTAACATGTTCTCTACACCCAGTTACTTAGAAATATTTAGATTTAGGACTCTTATACTTAGAATACTTAGCTTTACTTATACATGCTTTTGATGATAGATGTATTAGTAAGAATACATGCTAGTTGTGATGTATACATGTTTTGATGTTTGATGTATTAGTAAGAATACATGCTAGTTGTGATGTATACATGTTTTGATGTTGATGATACATGTTGTGGTTATACATGTTTTGATGTTGATGATACATGTTATACATGTTTTGATGATGATGATACATGTTGTGGTTATACATGTCTTGATGATACATGTCATATATGTTTTGATGTTGATGATACATGTTGTGGTTATACATGTTTTGATGATGATGATACATGTTGTGGTTTTACATGTTTTGATATTGATGATGCATGTTGAGGTGATACATGTTATGATGATGAGGATACATGTTCTTGATGAACATTAAAGGGGATTGGATCATCCCTGGACTTTCAGTCCTAAAGAGAGCCATAGACGTGAGGTCTTCGAGAATGAAGTCCTTAGTGGACAGTTGAGGGGATTGGATCATTCCTGGACTTCGGTCCGAAAGAAGAGCCGTAGACGTATGTCTCCGATAATGAAGGGATTGGGATCATCCCTGGACTTTGGTCCGAAAGAAGAGCCGTAGACGTATGTCTCCGATAATGAAGGGATTGGGATCATTCCTGGACTTCGGTCCGAAAGAAGAGCCGTAGACGTATGTCTCCGATAATGAAGGGATTGGGATCATTCCTGGACTTCGGTCCGAAAGAAGAGCCGTAGACGTATGTCTCCGATAATGAAGGGATTGGGATCATTCCTGGACTTCGGTCCGAAAGAAGAGCCGTAGACGTATGTCTCCGATAATGAAGGGATTGGGATCATTCCTGGACTTCGGTCCGAAAGAAGAGCCGTAGACGTATGTCTCCGATAATGAAGGGATTGGGATCATTCCTGGACTTCGGTCCGAAAGAAGAGCCGTAGACGTATGTCTCCGATAATGAAGGGATTGGGATCATTCCTGGACTTCGGTCCGAAAGAAGAGCCGTAGACGTATGTCTCCGATAATGAAGGGATTGGGATCATTCCTGGACTTCGGTCCGAAAGAAGAGCCGTAGACGTATGTCTCCGATAATGAAGGGATTGGGATCATTCCTGGACTTCGGTCCGAAAGAAGATCCGTAGACGTATGTCTCCAATAATGAAGGGATTGGGATCATTCCTGGACTTCGGTCCGAAAGAAGAGCCGTAGACGTATGTCTCCGATAATGAAGGGATTGGGATCATTCCTGGACTTCAGTCCGAAAGAAGAGCCGTAGACGTATGTCTCCGATAATGAAGGGATTGGATCATTCCTGGACTTAAGTCCGAAAGAAGAGCCGTAGACGTATGTCTTCGATAAAGATAGGACTGGATCGTCCCTGGACTTCGGTTCAAAAGGTACATGACTGGTTTACATCATTCCTTGATGATGCTGATGATCATGTGATGACGATGCTGATGATCGTGTGATGACGATGCCGATGATCGTGTGATGACGATGCTGATGATCGTATGATGATGATGTTGATGATCATACGATGACGATGCTGCTGATCGTGTGATGACGATGCTGCTGATCGTGCGATGACAATGCTGCTAATCATGTGATGACGATACTGCTGATCGTGTGATGACGATGCTGCTGATCGTGTGATGACGATGCTGCTGATCATGTGATGACGATGCTGCTGATCGTGTGCTGACGATGCTGTTGATCGTGTGATGACGATGCTGCTGATCGTGTGATGACGATGCTGTTGATCGTGTGATGACGATGCTACTGATCGTGTGATGACGATGCTGTTGAGCGTGTGATGACGATGCTGTTGATCGTATGAAGACGATGCTAAAGATCGTGATGTTGATGATTGATGTTGACAGTGATGTTCCAGTAACTGCTTGAGTTACTGATGATGTTGAGAAAGCTTCCAATGATTTATAGATGTATCATGTATGATGTTGATGACTCCTTGCTCGTGCAGATACTGTTATAATATCCTTCTCGTTAAGGGGGAGTGTTGAAATATTGTAACTTCAAAGAATATTATATTTGTATATTATTTATTCCGGAGATGTTCCATACCTCCGATGTGATTATACTATAAATCCGGAGATGTTTATTCCTCCAAGTTGGTTGTGGTAACTAGGGTTATTAGACCCACCATGTGGGGGTTGGCCCAGTCAGTTATAATGGGGTATTTAACCTAATGGTTAAATACGAGCCTACATGTACTTGTGTAAAATACATATCAGAGTAGTGTATAAATAGAGGAGGTGTGTTCCTCATTTGATACACACTCACTCACTTGAGAAAGGCGCATTTGTGGAGGAGAGGTCTGCTATGGAGGAGAAGGAGCTTATGCTCAGGGTTTGCATCTTTGTATATTGCTGGTCATCTATATTGAGGAAGCTTTGCTGGGTTTTCTACCCCATGAGGGTTTCCCAGGATAAATCTCTGTCTCTTGTGTTTATGCTATGCTTGTTGTTTCTTCAGTGATCCTGTATATGCTATTATTGTGAAATGGAATGTAATGATGCTATTTTCTGTCTTAGCATATTGAATTTTAACACTCATCTCTGGGTCACGTTACCCACAATCGTTGGCATTCCATCACGTGATCACCGGGATCAATTCAGCCATCATACTTGCCAGTGTGATAAACCTCAATAGTGCCAAATCGAACCATCATCAACCTTCGACACTGCGACCAATATTTAATAAATTTCTTATGTGTCGCCCACCAGCGTGCTGGAGCAGCCTTCAGTGCTTCCTACAAGGCCAGCAGTCGATGTGGTTCTAGAACGCGGTCTTCAAATTCTGCTACAAAGGTGTCTAAGCCAGGAAACCCCTCATTGATAGGCTGTGTGATTGTTTTTGTTGCAACACGACATAAAGATTGCGTAACTAAACCACACTTCCGGACTGATACTTCATGCATGCGATTTTGCCAATGTTCCAATGCATCATCAGAATCGGAAGACGCAGAACTCTCGCTGCGCCACTCCAGCTCACCGTGGATAGTGGGATGAATGTAATCCTTAGAAATATTGAATGCATGATCCTAACCAGTGTGATCATCATCTTTGACACGCTCAACATATCGGCGTCCTTCAGCCGGATCCAATGGAGTGATAAATCGAAAACCGTGGTTCTCAAAAGTCATCATGTGCTTCTTGAAGTTGATTACAACTCCACTATCATTAGCCCATCCTATCCCCAATAGCGCAGGATAGGAGCTTCCTCCATCAATGTTACACAAAAATCTTCCACCCTATGAGCATCAACATTCTTTGGCCTGTAGGATCCATTTCAGTGACTTAGATCCATTTTCATCCTTCAATGATACCAGTCTATCCTATTTTTGTTCCTACTTGCATGTTGCATCACTATAGCATGCATACCCGCGATTTTCATCCCTATAGCTCGCGGGTATCAAGTAAAATGGTAAAAACCACTATTTTATTACCTTTTACTCCCAAAACGTGGTCATTGGGTGACCTTTGGCTCTCCATCTTCCCAAGTAACGTCTCGATGAGTCCTTTCACCTACCTTTACGAGGACTATATATTGAGCACATATGGCCTATGGATGGGAGGAAGAAGAGAAGAGTAAAGACACTCTAGTGGATTTTTGCCCAATCTTGAGTCTACACTTATTGATCCTTGTAGTTGTGAACCATTTATGTTCACCTTCCAAACTCCTTTCTAGTTTGAGTTTTCCATTCATGGAGGATTGAAGTGGTGGAGGCACAAGTGGATCGATCTAGATCTTGGCTCAGATTGGTTGCCGGCAAGAGGTCATATCACTTTGTACTTCTTCTTGTTCATTAATAGAAATACTCATATTCTCGTCCATTAATTGTGTGAATGTCATTTATTATACATTGGTTTGCATTCGCTTATGATATTATGGACCATTGTTATTGATAATGTTAATGTCATTTATATATCACATGTACTTGTTAGATATTGGTTGTCAAGACTAATTTGCAGATTACAAGTGCTTGGATGTGCTTGGATTGAAAGCTCCAACAGGGATCTACATCAAACGTTGGATCGAGGTTGATTACATTTCTCCATTGTTTTAACATTGTAATTTATAATAGCATTGTTTTAAGGATTGAGTAGATTTCTGGTAGTCATCTGTCTGTTGTGGTATTCCCAAGCCATAGTGATTTTTCTCCAATACAATCAACTACCTCAATGACGTCGAAGTCGGCATAAGTCTTCATTCCCTCAATATCAATTGTGAGCCGCGGAACTTGCCCAATAGGTGTAACCTTCGCATGGTTAGCCAACTGGAGCTGCACAGGAGACCAGCTCAATGGGGGACTCCCCATTTTCTGCCACACCTTCTTGGTTAAGATGTTAACATCTGAACCAAGATCAAGAATCACAGAGTCAACATCATAATCACCGATCTGAATATTCATTCGCATTTCCTTGCCAGTCTTCCGTCGCTGTAAAGAGTTGACTGCCGACTCTTGCCATCCTTTCGGAAGTCGCTGCAACAATCCCTCAATCTCAACCAGGGCAACCGGGTCTCGTGCCAATGATAGATAGCTTTCAAGGAACTTCTGCAATATCCCTGGTGGTGGTCGATCGGCGTCGGATGTAGCATCAAAGATAGGTGGCATATCACAAACAATAGCCTTACCACTGTCTTTCTCCAAAGTGTGATGTGCCTCCAGGAACGTTTCCCGCTCTGCATCAATGTCAAAAGGTACTGTCTTCTGACCAGCTAACTGAATTAGTGGTCGCGAACCATCTTCCCCATTCGTCTTACCTCCATGAGTGACAACAGCAACCGAAGCATCTTATGGTCACAGTTCTGCAGAAATCGTCGCAATATTAGCACCCTGTGTCTGGTTCTACTGCAAACTCCTTGGTTGATTTATATTTGGATTAGTGTTCAGCGGTGGTCGCGGGGGCTGGTTCTGCACTAGTTGTTGCACTGGGTTCTGCACTGGTTGCTGTATTGGGTTTTGTAGCTGTGGAGTGTTCCCATCCTTCCATCTTGTAATCAACTGTGGACAATTATCGATTGCATGATCATTGCCGGAGCAAAACGTACACTGATTCTGGAGAAGTGGGTAGTTGTGCTGATAGTGCCTCCATTCCGCACAGTGGTAACATTGAACAGGTCCACGACCACCTCAGCCTCCTCCTCCACGACCAAATCCACCACTGCATCCACCCCTGTAGCCTCCCCGATAGCCGCCCTGCTGCTGATACTGAGGTTGGTTAAACTGTTGCTGCATGGGTGCTGGCGGCATCCCTTGCCCTTGTGGTGCATACTGCGGTTGTTGCACATACTGAGGCTACGGGGGGTTCACCAGGGTATAATGCGGTATGAACTGCTACGGTTGCTGCTGCTGCAGTACAAACTGCATCTGTGGTTGAGGTATCGGCTAAGCTACCTGTGGCTGTAGCAGTGCAGCACGTTGATCATCATTGACATAGAATGCATCACATATTCACTCCTGTAGCAACCCATATGCACGACAATCCTTGTCATCATGTCCTACCGAATTACAGAAGGTGCAATACAGATTTCGCGGGGTTGTGACCATTTTCTGCATTTATGGACAGTTATCATGACCGTGCCCAAACACCTCGCAGACATGACACCACGGCATACTTCCTCCATTCAGCGGATTGGGCGCACCTGAGACCAAATAGTTACAAAAATATGGGCAATCATCCTTCGTATGTCCCTCTCGTCGACATCGCGTACACCATACTTCACCGCGCTGTTCTTTGTTCTTCTTTAAATCTTGCAATTGTATAGTCAGGTTAGCAAGCTGTGTCTGTATCTGCGACATCCCAGCTGCATTATCTCCAATCGGTGACGCCTCCAATCGCATTGCAATCTCCAGAGCTTCGCTAGGCATCGATATGTTTTGCTGCATCAGCAGCAACCGAATGTGGGGTAGCAGTGCCGCGATGAACCATTCTTTATGTTGGACAACACTCATATCAAAACTAACCTTTGCCATCAGTGTCTTGAATCGCTAGTCAAAATCCCATACCTTCTTGTTGGGATACTACTTAATTTCCTTCAATTCAGCAATATACTGGGCCTCCGACTTAGGCCATCGAAATTCAGCAATCAGCCCATCCCGAATCTCATTCAATGACTTATCTGGGGCCCCTGTAGGGACTAAAATAAATTTCATGAACCAATCTAACGCACGACCTCACAGAGTCGTGGCCAACTGTCCTTTCTTAACATCGTCATTAGTGATTTGTTTCAAGGTCCAGACCGCTTCACACAAAAACCAGTACTGTTATGGGTTGTCTGTCGCACTGCCATGGAACAATGGTAGCTTAGCATCATCGCCCGCCATCTTGGGCTTCCTTCCTCCTGTCGGTGTACTACTACCAATTAAATTTTACGGTGTCGACGTACTCGACAGTGTCGAAGTAGTTTTTATTGTTGGTTGAGAGCTATTGAGCGGAGGTGTGGGCACATTGGTGCTGGGGTTTAGTCCTGCCTCTATCCTGGGTGTAGCCTGGTCGTTCCTATCAGGACTATGAGGTCGCTTCATCCCATGTGGCCTTCCTTCATGGTCTTGCAGTCCGATCGTAGGAGGACCTTCTCCTATCCTCTTCCTCTTTTCCTGTCGGAACCTTGCTCCTCCCCTCATAAGGCCACTTTCTTCCTTAGCTTCACTCACAGTCTCGTCATGGTCTGCACCCATCTACCCCTCACCATTTCATGCATCGTTCCCCAACAGTCTCGGTACCCACGCCCTCTTCCCACCAGGATGTCTACTAATCAAGGTGCATCTTTAATATACCTTTCTCATAGATTAGCATCTTAATCGATAGTTGGAGTGATAGAAGAAACCTTCCCCTCGGTCCGTCAAAGAAATATCTCTCAGCTTTGCTGTAGGATTTCTTTGTATCAACTGCAAATTTCGTAATATATCCTTCCAAAATGATATCAAGCCAAACTTCGACAGCCCGCGATGCCTTATTATCAACTTCCTGCAATTCCTGAATCAATTCCGGGGTCCAAGTCGTTGGTTCACCACCCTGGAAGTTCTTTTTCTGAAAGGTCAACTTTGACAACCATTCATACAAAATAACCGAGAATTCACAGAAAAACCATTCACGCGTTCCATCGTGAATGTATCTTTCCACCCACTAATCTATCATCAGTCGCGTGTTCCGACTTTCTTCTTCAGGGAACTCCTGTAACTTCTGATCGAACCATTTTTGTATCTCCGGCTTCGTCGGGTGCCACAACATGACCTCCTTCTACTCTGCACACGGTCCTGACAATGGAACCATTTGTTGATCAAATCGCGACCTCACAGTCGACAGTGGTCCACCGACTGTCGACCCATACCACAGTCTCCCTGGGCACCGGCCTGGGCAGGTTTGAGCCCACCCAGGAACACCGGCAGAGCTGATGAGGTCTCACCCAAGGCGTCCAGGAAGAGCAGACAGAACCATGTTTCCACCAAGAGAGGAGGTAGGTTGCAGCAATATGATACTAACAACAATCCCAAATATTCATCATGAAGTTCTAGCACATCGCAGCATTTAACATTACCAGAAACAAAGATCGCATATTACTTTAATCGCAGCATTTTCACATAGACAGATAACACATTATTGCGGCATTCACATTATAGCAACAGAAAATAGATAACTGGATTAAGAACAGGCAATAACATAGGCATCAAGCAACATTACACATAGATTGCACCAAATCATCATCCTTATATTACTGTGGCAAACCAAAAGCAGTACATAACTCTCTCTTCATCACCCACATTATCTCTGTCAATCTCTGCATTTAGCTCTATCTCTAGCTCTTATCCATCGACTTCTATCCACCCTTCCCTCTAACACTTACAATTCTCCTTTATTTATAGGCTTTTGCCACTTGCAATACTTGTCCACTTTCCTAACCGACACTTATTGACAATCTACTAACTGACTTGGTCTAATGACCCAAAAACCCGCATACTGCGGTACAGTGACTCGATATTACAAAATACATGGCCCAAAACCCGCCAACTGCAGTATACTTGACTCAATATTACAAAATACATGGTCCAAGTGACCCAAAACTCGCCAAGTGTGGTATCCTTTAGCACAAGATACTCCTTTCACGCCTTCATCCAATGCGTCGCGGCATCAGCAGTACCGCGATCTTTCCTCGTCAAACTTCCTGCCAACACGGAAGTGACTTACATCAGGTTTAGTTTTACTCCATGCTTCTTCCGGTGTGATACCTTATAATGCTTTAGTGGGGGTGCGATTAACTATGTAATTTGCACAATTAATGGCTTCAGCCCAAAATTGAAGACTTAGTCCCTTAGATTGGATCATACAATTAGCCATTTCTTTTAAAGTGCGGTTCTTCTGCTCAGCTACACCATTTTACTATGGTGTATATTGAACAATGTGTTGTTGTTGGATGCCTTGTTCAGTGCAAAAAGTAGTGAACTTTTTGTTAACATATTTTCCTCCATTGTCAGATCTTAACTTAATAATTTGATGACCATATTGTTTTTCAACAAGGGCCTTGTAGGCCAAAAACATGTTAAATACTTCTCTCTTAAGTTTTAGGTAATAAATCCAAGTGCGTCTTGTGTAATCATCAATGAAAGTTAAGAAATACTTGAAACCAGAAAAGGAAGCAGATGGAAGAGGACCACACAAATCACTATGCGCAAGCTCCAAGGGAACCGAGGCATGCCAAGAGGCACATTTGTCAAAACTGTCCCGATGATGTTTTCCGAGTACACGACCAGAACAAACACCATCCCTGCAAGATACCATCAAAAGACCTGTCACCATATTGTCTTTACATATTTGTTTCAATGAACGATAATTTAGGTGACCAAATCGCTCATGCCAAAGTTTGCCCAAGCTATCACTATGAGCAACAAAAATTGAAGGAAAAGGTGATGACCCAAAGTTGTTAAATTTGTACAACCTGGTAACAACATCAACGATTCTGGTAGCTAGGACCTGTTGAGGATCTTTAAAATCCTTGATTACAACTTGGTGAGGTGTAAACGCCATAGTTTTACCTTCACCGGAATGAGTGATTGATAGACTGATAACAAATTGCAGGAAATTCTTGGAACACATAGTACATCACTAAAATGACCATTATCTACTAGAACTGTTCCAACTCCTACAACACTTAGAGATCTATCATCACCAACAAATATTTGTTTGGTCTTACATTCATGCATAGTAGAACAGATGGCTTGATCCTTAGCCATATGATAAGATGCTACAGAATCAATGAGTCATTCATTTGAAGTAGAAGAAGAAGATGCATTATAAGAATAACCAGAAGCACAAAGTGCATGTCCATGAGAGGTAGATTTTGAAGGCGAATCTAGGCTGATGTGGTGCTTCTTCATTGCTGCTTCCAAGGCTGCCATCTTCTTGAAACACTTAGATTCATCATGATTATCTTTCCCACAATAGTTGCAATGACACTCAGTCTTCTTTCCTTTTGGCTTAGATCCTTTGTCATTTTTTAAAGAAGGAGCTGACTGAGAGGGTTGGGGACGCTTGTTTGACTTATTATTGTAAAAATTTTGTTTCTTGGGAGGCTTGGACTTTTCTTTCTGTTGGGACAATAATGCTTTCCCAGATGTATCTGCATTGTTGATTATTCCAAGATGGATGAGTTTATCTTGCTCTCTAATCAAGGAATCACAAAAGGATTCAAGACTACGCTCTTGATAGCTAGCTGCATTCAAGGATTCTTTCATGGAGTAAAATGTACATACAAAAACAGAATATGCAGGTCCAAGTTTTGAAAGAATATGATAAATGCATTGTTTGTCTTCCCTCTTAATCTTACATTCTACACATAAGAGTTTAAGAGTTTTGTACTTAGATAAATAATCTTGAAAGCATGAAAAATCACTTGGGTTTAATAAAATCAACTCATTTTCAAGTTGATGACCTCGAATTTCATTGTGTTTACCAAACACAGATTCCAACTTGTCCCAAGCAGCATCAGGTTCATCAATTCCAGATATGTGAAATCGCAAATCAGTAGAGATTGACATCCCAATCAATCCATGAGCTTCGTCACATATATTTTCCTATTTTATTTTCTTATCATCATCAGTGGGTTTTGTTTCTTTCACTGAGGTAATTCTGAAAAGTCCCCTACTTCATAGAACATCCTCCATACGAGATTTCCATGAGAAATAGTTGGAACTGTTAAGTAGAATATCACAAGGGGCGGCCATATTTGTACATTAATGGCTGTAAAAGAAGAAACCAATAGTTTGTATGCGAATATCTCGAAAAAATAGACGGTTTTAAAAAAACGGCACTGAAAACTGACTCCGTATGATGAAGTTATGCTTGAACAAAGAAACTGTTGAAGATCTCCCCAATAGTGACGTGGCAGATAGAAAATGATCAGCTAAACAAAAAGGACCCCCCTCTTCCCAAAATGAACCTTTTACAATCACTTTACAAGAAAGTTTCTTTAAGTGAATCACTTTTATAAAATAAGTGATTTCACTTTTACAATGATGTTACTTTAAATAGTGCAACAATAAAAAGGAACTTAACTCACTCACTTTGTATTTGTATTTTTTATTATTTAAGTGAGATGCACTTTTACAATAAAGTAACTTGAAAATAGAAATTGCATGCACTTTGCCTTTTAAAAGTAACTTCCTAAGACTTGAACTCAAGACCTATTAAGGAATAAAGCAACTTTGAACCAAGTGAGCTAGATTAAAAGGTATGTAAAATATGGGAATGAGGAAGGGTTTTTTTTTTTATACTCTTCTTGCTCGGTTTCCGTGCTTGCCATTTTTTTCTGCAAATCACACCACAAACCGAAACAAACAAAAAAAATTCCACACTAGTGGAGTTAGATCTCGTTAGCTTGCCCAGAAAGTATACGTTTTCTCTCTGTTTCTGATTAGTTGAGATCGCACAAGGTGCACTGCAAAGAGCATACGCAGCCAAGAAAAACCCTTTCCCTTTCTGTTTCTGATTTTTCGAGATCGCTCAAGGTGCACAGAAAAGAGCATACGTAGACATGGAAAGCAACAATCCAAAACAAAAAAAATTCTAACAGTAAAAAATGATGAAATATGAGATTTTTTTTCTTCTTTTAAAACAGAAAATAAAAAAATGCATCATTGTAACATTATACCTTCAGATCAGATGAAATACGCGTTTCTGAAGCAACCAAGAACCATTTTCGATAAAAAAAAAACTATTTCCCAATGGAAATGGCGCTCCGGACGCAATGGAACACCTCCCACATCCAACAAATGCACAGAAATACCAGAACCAGAAACCCTTTCATGTTTCGGCAACAACAGTTCAAGATCTAGATCATAACCGGAAGCGGATCTTCATAAAAGCTCTGATACCATGTTCAGGTACACAGGGTACTCCCAAAATACCCAACACCTAGAGAAACCACTTCACACAAACAGATCACAGATCGATACATCGATGTTTTGACGTGGTTTAAACCCTCGTGAGGGAAACTCTCCACGGCCTCGGCCAAATAGATTCTACGGGACAATTTATTATGCAAAGAAAGAAAGTTACAAATGAGCTTCTCATAATCAATCAACTGAACAATGGCCCTCCATGCTTTTTAAATAGAGATCATGGACCAATCGGGTGTTAAGCCACGGATCAAGGTTAGGTATGATCTAAGAGAAGTTGAACCGTCGGATCACTCTATGTTGGGAACATATCGTGACCGTCAGTTAAGTATTTACAAATGCATACTAATGCATACTAAAGAAACACACTTTCCCTAACGGATATATTACACAAGTTGATCTTAACTAACTCCTAAGTGTCTAAATATCCTAATAGGAAGATCCATGATATCCAAATTAAATACAAGTTATATTTCATCCAAAGCCACACCATAGTTACCTAATCATCATTTTGCACATCAAATCCAATCATGAATTCAAATTCATTGGGAAGGTAAACACCATACAGTATTCAATAAAATACAGACGGGTAAGTTATAATGACATATAAATAAGTTAAGAGTGTCTATCAAATAGTCCTAAATCCCATTCCCATAAGACTACTTCCAAATCCTTACATGTCAATTCTCAATTCGATAGGATTCCAAGTGTCGATACATAGCGACTTAGTTGAACATATTACTCTTTAACTCGTAGTCCTTTTATTGGTAACAATATGTCCAGATCAATGAGATTATCACATCCTTACCTTATTTCATCATTTTCGTTGTCATAAGACCACTTCAACAGACTCATCAAGCAGTACTATGTGTGTTTTCTTAACCTCATCGAGTTCCATCTTGAGGGCTAGTCATATATTCATTAAGGTTTGACCATCTCCGATTTGTTAGTTTCATTATGTTCATTTCATTGTGTTGATCATCTCCATACATCGTTTTACTACTTTCCAAGTTTCATCACATGCGTCTATATAGTTTCATCGAGTCTTATCATTAGAACTAGTCATCTATTTATATAAGTTTCGTCATGTCACGAGGTTAACATTATTGCGTTCAGCTCATCGCGCTGATTGTCTCGATACTTCATTTTACAAAATTCATCTTCAATCGACCCTTTCGACAAGTTTACCAAGTTACATTTTCCTTATGTCCATATCATCAATAACATACCCAATGTCCTCATTACCAATTTGGGAAAATGGGGTATAAAATTTTTCCTTTAACTCCACTCAAACATCCAAATATCTTAGTTCATTGGTTACTTGTCATAATCATCGGAGAACATTCATCTCATTTACATTCCGTCATGTAATAAGTATTTTAACTTTTATAATTAAACTTAGTCTACACGTTAACCTCAACAAAACAATTAACATCATGAATCAAGGATTCATTCAAGCTCTTATAAGTGTAATGCTTCCATTAGATCAAATCATCTAGCACGAACTTATACATTGGTTAATCTCTAAGCGTAAGGGGAGAAATTAATGCATGATGATTATAACATATACAATGAAGCTATCCTGTCAAGATAAGATATGTCTTACTAACCTTCTACACATGTTTGTATGCACCAAAAATGGCTTCAAAATTATCTCAACCCTCAAAATGAATTTAATAGAACTTGACTATTTCCGCAAGTCTGTCTACTTAAATAGCTTTTACCCATTTAGTAAGAAATAAAAGTAATCCTTACTATAAACAAAATATATAAATTACCTTTATGCTATATGGTTGGTTCCTATGAACACATATTCCATACTTTAACACATAAATTAAACAAAAATCATAAAAGCAACTTAAATCATGAAAGCAACATATAAATTAGCTAAAGGTATAACTTTTCATTCATTGACAGTAATCTCATCAACATAAAGCATACATCTTTACTTTTATATATGTATATCTTCAATAATCTCATAAATCACAATTTTCTTTTTATTTCTCTTATCATAAACCTTATGCATCAAAGTTACTCTAACTTTATTAAAAGTAAGATAAGGCATATAAATATATTGATATACATCTTTTAACCCACACTTTAACATAACTTGTTATTCTAAAACTTCATATCAACAAGTCTATGTTAATAGTTAGCCATCCATAAGTAATCATTTTCTTCAATGCATAATATGAAACTTCGTAAAGTCTCTTTATTTCAATATATGATATAATACTAAAATTTAAAACTTAACTTAACTAAAGTGCGGTTAGCTATATTTTTGTTATAGATAAAAGTAACTAACATACCTCCCCATAATTATTAAGGCATGATAAATAATATCCTTATATAAGCATTAGAATTCAAATAAGGCATGGTATATAAATTTTCACTTTCATAACCCAAAATACAAAAATGACTACTTAGTACTAAAAGCATGAAAGCATGAAATTTATTCCCATTCCTTAACTAAGTACGAACCTTAGTTTAATATATATAATCGCATATATACTTTTCTTTTCATTATACTAAATACGGATTTCAGTTTAATGTGTATATAAATTCTTCTCCTTTATTTAAATTAAGTAAAATTTTCAGATTAATAAAATATTTTATTTTTATTTTTATTTTTACTATAAACCATATACAATTTATTGCTTAATATAAAACATAAGGGTTCCCCTTTCATTCAGTTAAGTACAGATTCCAATGTTAGATACACATCATCTAAATTCTCCCTTTTATTTAACTAAATAAGAATATCAGGTTAATAGACTAAGTATATGCATTTTCTTTATTGCTAAACTAAATACAAATTACTGTTTAATATATAAAGCATAAAAAGAAATTCTTCCGTTTCATTTAATTAAGTACAACTTCAGTCTAAAGCATACAACATATAACTTCTCCTCTTTTTATTAAATGAAATACGAATTTCAGTTTAAAAAGAATAAGCACATAAATTTTCGTACCTCTAAGCTCGAATCGGCTGCTTTAAATGAAACGTCAATAAGGGCTTCTGTCACTCTATCTCTCCAAAAATTTCGCAGGGTTTGAGCATACACTCCATACCTGCCCGGCCATAAATCTTTCCTCTTCCCATTCTCTCGCAGAGATCAAATTCTTACAACAAAGGAATGTTAAATATGTAACAACATTTATCCTTTTGATAATTAAACATTATTAGTTTAAATACATAAGTGAAATTTCTTATCATGTAATAGCCCAATATGATACTATTTACAAACTTCAAAGAATAAATTTATTATATAATAATAATGCTAAAACTTAATTCGTTATCCTAAAGCTTTAAGACAGAGTTAAGTTTTAATAAAAGTAAGTATCTATATTTTCTTTTTACATGGCATATATATATATATATATTCTTTCCTTCCGACTAATCTATTCATGTAAGGGTCTTTTATAAATCCACAGCTAGCCCTATCTACTGTTCTATCAGTATTCAAGAACATACACGTGTACAGGGGTGATCGAAAGCACCGCCACATTAGTTAGCTTCAATTCTATTAAAAGTAATGATAAAAAAAAAGTAAACATTTGTAAGAGAAGGTTCGAGAACTGTTCTATTATTTTCAATACTGTTAGCGATTCCTAATAATTTTTTGTTGGGGATAATAACTATAACTTCGATCATTCCTTCGATAAGGTCTCCTCTATTTTAATCAAGGACTAAATTGTAATCTACAGGTCCAACATCAGACCCGAGAGTCACTCTATCTCTGTTCATCGATTTTAATCTCAAATATAGATATAAATAAAAGGACATCAACTTGTACTCATGCCGGGAATCACGCCATAGTTCATAGTTTCAGTTTAGTCTTTAAATAATTAAACTTATTTAAACAATCATTCTTCAATTCGAAACTTCAGTAAAATTCGTGAAGGATAAAATAATAATATAAAATGGAATTAATTGACAACATAAAGGGATTCTATAATAGAAACAATAAAAACTAAACTGTTATGGCCTTCATCTCCAGCAATAGATTCGGCCATAAAGGACGGTACAAAAGGATGGTGCCCCATCTTGTCAGCAAGATGCTCGGCGTAGTGGGACTTTGGTTGGCATGTTGGCTCACAACTGGAACCCCTCGATGATCACACTGATCTCTTTAATGATACAAACATCTGGAACTTGAGTACGTGTACTGCGGATGAAGATGAGGACATTTCGATAATTAATTCGTAACTTCTGTTGTTGCGCAGTACACAGCCTCATATGAGGTTCAGTGGGAAACGCTCTTCTTAAGCATGATTTTATTGGACAGATTTGTGTTTAAAGTGTTTTTTTTTTTTATGGTCATATATAGGTCCTGGGTATCGCCTGACACTTGCACTCGGAATTGAAGCGAATCGACCTACGAATAGGCAACCCTATAATTGACTATTTAATTAAAAGTATATTATTAGTCCATCTAAACAAGGTGCGTGGTAACTTCACGGATCTTACTGAGCTATCCTTACTCGATTTCTATAAAACAGTCCTCGTGTTTTATTTACTTGCGATCGGAGTGCATGGCGCACTATGTGGTTTGTCCCCAACATGCATAGCACAGTGCGATCACCGGAGATGACTGCTTATGTAATTAACCAATTTTGATACCATTTCAACAACGGTGAATACAGTATTTCCAGATCCCATAGACAATAGGTATGTACGGATTGAATAGGAACTACAGAATGAAAATTTGAGCTAAGTATTCGCTCATCGGCGCATAGATGCACTTTTCTAGGATCTAATAAAATCAACAAAGAAATGGAGATCATTGTATAAAACTGAGTTTTGAAAACTAAATAACCACAAATTATCAATGTATAAAACAGAGTTTCAAAACTAACCAATCGCCAATTTTAAAATAAACCTGTCTTCCTCAATCTATTTCCGAAGAAGAGCTCAACTCTGTTAATGTATACACACATATATACATACAAATATAGGCGTTATCTACACTATAACTTCCTTACCGAGTTCAACTCTCATAAAACACCTTTATAACCAAAAACAAAGGGTTTATTGGTCATTGAAACCCAGAAAGCAATGAATATTAAAAAAAGTAAAAACATATAACTATGTTTTGTCTAAGAAGAGCTTTGGTTTGGTTGGCTGCTAACTTTGTACATACAGAGTTAAAGCTAAACACAACATAATTCCTTAAAAGGAATCAATACACATCTCTATTTACACAGATCTATCATGTCCCTAGTTTAGATTGCAGCTCTTACAGTAGAATGCCGGGAATGAAATCTGTCACAAAACTAGCATAAAAACTCCACGCTAAGAAGTAAACGACAGGGATTTAAAAAAAAAAAAAAATACCGCACAATCTCACAGAGATCTCAGGCTGGTAATTAAAATCGGAAAAGGTTATTCAAATATAGAGATCTCTCGGCTGGAGTCGACTCTGTTTCCACGGGGATCAAGCTTATCCTAATACGAAAGTGTTACATTTTCGTTCCAAGTTCAAACACAGGATAAATATTTATTCACTGTATAAACTGAGATCTAGAATTTCAATAAAAATGATAGAGCCATCAAAAGTGTAAAAACTTTATTGGAATACCAACCTAGATCAATCTCTTATTTTCTAAAATTCTAGTGAAGGTAAAACAACAAATTCCAGAAAGTAGCATTAATACAGAAATCCAATATTTCTCACAAAGTTCAAGATCCATAACTCTTATTAAAACATAAATTAGTTATGAAAGCTTAAGAGTGAAAGAACCTGTGTGAATAGCTCAGTCGTAGGTGTAACCCACAAAATTTGCAGCTGTACTTCCATCGTCGATCTAAGTCCGGTGCCTTCAAGGCTCGACCGGCTCTGATACCAAATGTAGGGCCCCTCTCGTTGGGTCCTCACGAACTGGACCTGAAACTTAACAACTTGATGCAAATATATTAGCTATCATAATTTACCGGAAAGATAAAATAAATAAATGAATAACTTAGCAAATTAAAACAAAACATAACCTGTCAACCGATTCATCTTGTCCACTGTTGTCCACGTCTTCCGTAGGATCCCTCTAGCAAAGCTTGTTTAAACCATAGGAAAAGCAACTGTTAGCTTTTCCACCCAACCATAGGATCATGCTTTCAGTTGCATGGCCACCCCCGAGCTTTGGGTCGTAGAACTCACACACAACAATTTGGGAAACTCAGCTTGGGTTCCCCCCCCACCAAAATTTATATCCAAACCCTCAATAGCAGTAAGTCATGAGGCAATTCAAAATTACGATAATCATCCAGCATCTAGGTCCTTTACCCATTCCCAAAGCCTTCCTTTTAAAGGAACATTCCATGCGACACATGTCGCTTCATGCATAAACACATATTTTATTAAATTTCCAATTTAATAATACTCACCCATCCATGTGTCAGTTTTTCTAGGAGTTGCACCAACATTCATAAGTTTGCTCATGTTTGTCCCCTAGATATTTCACTTAACTCCTAGATATGTGGTGTAGGTGGAGTTGACTAGGTGTCTATGCCTAGTATTCCATTTTGCTCCTAAATAAATATTTTTAATATTTTTAAATAACCAGAAATATCATTTGATGTGTAAATGCATAAATAACTCTTTATTTAAATGCCAAAGTGATCATTTACGTGCAAATGCCTAAATAACACTTAATATTATTTAAATGCCAAAGTAATCATTTATGTGAAAATGCCTCAAGTACCCAAATGCATTTTCTAAGTAATGTTCTAGGTGCAAACTTATATGTTTTTATGCAGTTAAGTTTAACAATTATTTTCACTAGGACCCCGGTGCCATGCCGTTGGGCTTCTCCATTCCTTAATTTCTTTTCCCCGACATGGCACCACTCCGTCGGGTCCAGCCATCTGTAGTTTCCATTGCTCGACAATGTACCACATTGTTGGGTCCTTGTGTCCACTCTTTTCGTTCTCGACAGGGTACCGCGTCGTAGGGCCCTTCTGCCATCATCTTTTCGTTTTGACTTGCGGGAACTTCATGTAGGAATTTCAGGAGCCATTACCTTCCATCCTCCGTCTACACACTATTAGGGACTAATGGCACTGAGGAGTGAGTCCGTTCTCACTACGCGCCCCCCAAATCGTACGTGGCCAGCTCCGTCGTGGCCCACCTAGTATGCCCTCACGCTTTCCTCTTGAGCAATCGGATCAGTACTTATCTGCTCATGCGTGGTATTCTGTCGGAAGTCGACATCGTTGTTACTCTCCATGTGTGTGATTTATCCGTATTCTACGACCCTTCATATTCCTTAATGTGTCCATCGGTGAACCGTTTCACCTGTCGCTACCCACATTTCTCACAAACATATATTAGTAGTACTGTCCTCAATAATCATCATTTGATTCATAAATCTGCTACTTCGTTAAGCATTTATAATTTACTCAAACCTTACTCACTCATCTAATCAAACATGCATTTCGTCAATAATTACTTTCTTCGTCCTCATCACATGATCAATCATATAGCTAGTCGTTAAGCATCATTCATAAGCATATTTTCCATAATCATAGTTAATCGTTAAACACATGTAATCATTCATTTACATCAACTGTCCAGATACACATACTCAAAATAAAATCAAAGAGTTATTTTATTAATGTTTCAATCAGTCGGGTCACTCAACAGGTGCCCTCAATTTCTAGAGTAGTCTAGGGGCACTACACCTGCGATGAACCACTCTTATGTTGCATGTCATTCATCCTGAAACTTACCTTTTCCATTAGTGTCTTATATCACTGATCAAATTCCCACACTGAATCATTTGGAAACTGCTTGATTTCCTCCATCTCTGTGATTTACTGCGACTCAGACTTCGGTTTTCTAAATTCATCAACCAGTCCTGCCCTAATATGCTACAGTGTTTTATCTAGATTTCCTATCGGTACCTTAGTATATTTCATAAACCAGTCTAGCGCACGACCCCTGAAGGTTGTCGCCAATTGTCCCTTTTTGATATCTTCGTCCTGGACCTGCTTCACAATCCATACCGCTTCACACAAAAACCAATACTGTTCGGGATCCTCGGTTCCGTTATCCTATAAAATTGGAATTTTTACATCATCACCTACCATTCTTGCGCTCCTACAGTTATTATTTAATGATCCGATACTCTTACCACTGTTCTGACACATAGGGTAGCCCTGTGAATAACTTGTGTTTCTTACAAAGTTCTGAGTAGTGCGGGGATTTGAAGGTACGTTGTAGTTTTGGGTCTGTCCTTGTTCGGATTCTAGGTTAGCCTGGTCACCTCCTCTGTCGCAATGAGGTCGCTTTGTCCCGTGTTGTCCTGTTTTGTAGTTTTTCGTTCCGGTTTCCTCAGGAGACTCTCGCTTGGTCCTCCTCTTCTTCTATGGTCGCCGGAATATGGCCCCACTTCTCAAGGTACCACAATATTCCTTAGCTTCTCTCAGAAATTTGTCGTCACTCATGTCCATCTACCCCACATCTTTCTATCAGACCCGCATTCACATGGTACCCACAACCTCCGCACACTGATCTCTACTCGTCGGAGTTCATTTTTAGTATACCCTTTTCGCAGACGAGCATCTTAATCCACAACTTTTGTATCGCTCTATGATTTGGTTGTGTTGACAAAAAAATCTATGATGTACCCCTATAGGATACTGTCTACCCATAAATCGATAGCCCTTGATACCCTATTGTCAACCCATTTCAACTGTTTGATTAGTTCTAGGGTCCAATGTTCGGGCTCACCTCCTTGGAAATCCTTCTTTTGAAATGTCAGCTGCGCCCACCACTAATGCAACAATACCGGGAATTCGCAGAAAAATATCCCGTGGATATCATAATAGATATGTTTTTGCAGCCAATTGCTCATCGTCTTCCTAGGGTTCCATCTTTTTCCTTCCGCGAATTCTTCTATCTTTTTTTCAAACCAATCTTGAATCTCCAGTTTCGTCGGATGCCACAACATGTCCTCTTCTTTTTTGTTCAAGGTCTCAGAAATAGAATCATTTTTTGACACAGTTCTGTCAAAAGGGGTTCACTTCGCACTGTCGTCAACAAACATCAACCGAACACCCTTAATCGTCGGCCAAAAATGGTTTTACCGTTTCCAACAACACTCACCGAGCGAGTGAAGTCTCACCCGAGATGGTTAAGGGGGCTACATGAACCAGGTTTCCACAGTGGGGGAAGGGCATGCATCTATTCTTACTCTATCACTACAGAAACCAAAGATTTACCTTCGCATCATGCTTATCAAAACATATAGTCACCATTCGCATAATCAATGTATAATCGACATTCGCATTAAGATGGTGGAATTAGCAGTCGAATCAACATAAGTTAAGCATAACACATTATCTGAATCGGATACATCATTCAACACAAATAGAAACACAATAAAGAGGCATCATTCAACATAAACAGGGACATATCCATACATAGTCATGCATTAACTCATCAAAAACCTGTGGTACAACCTTCGCAAGGACAGTTCCAAACACTTATAGCGGATCCATACAAAACTTGCTGAAGGCAGATCATAACCTTACACAATTCATCTGCTTATCGCTTGATCAAATAATTCCCTTAGGATTACAATCATAGCTCTATTTATAACCAACTATGGCAGTTACAAAATGGTCCAAATGACCCATTCTAACTACCTAAACTAATCTTGCGCTTTGGTCGGCTCCTTGTTCTATGTGAATGGTACTTCTTCCGTGGATGTTCCTTCTTTGTCGTTGTCAGCTTCCGCACTTCATGCGGTCTAACCCCATGCCAACAGTTGATAAATTGATGAATGACCTAGATCGAAGCAGAGAAAAAATGTGGAAGTTGAAAGACAACTTAGTGAAAGCAAGAGGAGAAGGAATTGAGATAAAGAGGAAACATGATGCAGTAGAATCTGAAAAGAATAAATTACTCTAGGATTATCAGAACTTGAAGAATGAAAAGGATGCTTTGAATGTGTAACTTGTGATTATGGAAGGCGAGCAAAGCGACTTCTACTCTCACATTAATGGGTTGGAAAAAAACGAAATGAAGTCAAATCAACAGGTGGAATTGTTAATCAGTGAAAATGAGTCTTTACAAGCACACATAAATGAAATGATAATTGAAAAGGAAGTTTTACAAGTTCAAATTGATGGGTTAATAAGCAAGAAGGTATCCCTGATGGAGCAAGTCCAAGTTGCTAAAAACCAAAAGCAAGACCTGACCTCTTTCTTTGAGCATGCTTATAAGATACAAGAACAGATCTACCATTTGCAGGAATTGTTGGCTAAAGAAATTTATAAGATGCGGAAGATGATAGACAGGATGAAAGAAATTTTTGCAGATGCTCTTGTTATAAGACAAAAATTAAACAATTTGTTTCCCAAAATAAAGAAGTTGATCTCCTGGAAAGGAGAACATCCATATTTTCTAGATCACTTTCCAAAAAAATCAAATGTAGAGCTCAAGCTAGATATAGCTCTTTTGGAGAGTTGCAGAAAAGAAGCCAAAAAGTTACAAGCAGAAGTGCCAAATTCTATCACAAAGTGTGAAGGAACGTACAAGGGTATTTGTCAAGTGCATGATAGATTCCATATATCAATTTCACAGGATATGTACGAGTTTCCCACCCAGGACCAGCGCAAAGCAGAATTGAAAGATAGTTTGAAGAAAGACCCGGAGTACATAAGGAAGCTAGACATGCTGAATGAAGAGGATCTTAAACAACATATAGGACAAGCATCTTTGAATGCTTATTTTTGGGAAGAAAATTATAAAGCAACTACTAGAGGAATAATAAGCGTGGGAAAAGAGTTATCCATTCATGATATTTCATCAACATTATTAGAACCTTTACAAGGTGATATAATATTTCATGAAACTGAAATGTGGGATAATTATATTTCTAGTTTAGAGGCCCCACTAGCAGAATAATATAATTAGTAAATAATTATCTGTTTTGTTTGTGCAAACATAAGAGACAAAATTTTGAGCATCCCAAGAGTTAGGGTAGGTGAAACGATTAGACATATGAAGAAAAATTATCTTGTAATTTAAATAGAGGGGAGAGGGGATAACAATGGGTATGTTTCTGGTGAAATGGATGATGAAGACATTTTGTAAGAGAATTACTTTTCTACTAATGATAAAGACCTATTTGCTAGGTAAAGCTTGCATGGATATTTGCATTGGTATCTGTTGAATGACATATCGAAATTATTTCTTCCTATGTGCATAATCATGCTGTGAGATATTTCTAAATCTATTGAATTATTTCGGTTGTATTACTTGTCTATGCAAATGTTTGTGTTAAACTGGAGTAATAAATGGATATAATTCTTAACAAAGCTAATTTTGTATCTTTTTTGTTGTGAATGTAAATACTTTATCTTAATAGCTATCTTTTGGATTTGTATAATAATTCTCAGATATTACTCCCATTAAAACTTGCTCCTTGCAAGGTGTTGGTGCCCATTTTTGTCACCATTTTTGAATAGCAAATGCACTCTGATTGGCATTTCTTTCACTATTTTTTATGTTCTCAGTCACTCTCTTTTCCATTCAGACCATCAAATGGAGCAGGTATGCATTTATTTACAACATCATATGAATTTGGGTAAAAGATTGTTCTATTATGATTTATTGATGTTTATTTGACTTATGTGGTGATTATATTTTATCTTCCAGGTTATGGCTCTCAAAGCGAATCTTCAATTGGACGCGTATTGAAGTTGTAAACAACCAGTCGCATTCAGCCCGTCATTTAACCCCACATTCAACCCATGAGATCGTTGGTTGAGATATTTTCGAGCTGTTAGAGAGTAAACCGCCACATGGATTCTATTTGGGACGTGGCTCTGATGGTACGTGAACTGATGTTCTAGAAGACCATTTCTCCTGCGCGCTCAGCCCGACATCACATCCATCTCTGCCCACGTCAAAGGAGCATTAACAATTCAATAGCTACGTGAAGGATCAATGCCGTGGAGTCTGGAAAACTCCTTGTGCGTTGTCGTGAACCATTACAAGGTCGTTTCTTGGCTTACGAGTTGTCACAGGATGCTGAGCAGAGCTGTTTCTTGGCTTATGTGTTGCTATGAGATGTAAACAGAATTGTTCCATGGTTTTAAGACTGTCTATTATTAGAGCAGTCGACCACTAAAGGGTCGAATTGCTTCCTCCATTGTAATATTGTATAAATAGACGTTCTCATAGCATAGGAGAGTTAGTCATTAGTGAGTCCGTCACTTTACTTTTAGGTTTGCCTATCTTTTCAGCTGTAAATGAATACTAAAACACTATAACTCTGTCTTTTATTAATATATCTCTGTTTTAGTTTTATGGGAATTTTTCAAGCATGCGTGGTGATTGATTGATTAAAGACTCAGCCTCTGTTTGTTGAAACGGGCCCCTCAACAACCAGTGGTTCTTCATCAGTGTTTATGATTTATTTCATCGTTGCCTTTTGTAAATAAAACATGTTGTTATTTTATTTATGTATCTGCTTTATTTATGGTGTTTCTGTACTATGATATAAGATGATGATGTGTTGTTTATGTAAATAATGTTTCTATTTCTATTATGTATATTTTGTTTTATTAATGTTTTAGAAGTAAATGGTGACCGACCACACTTAGATTTATTTGGTTTGTTTAATTAGCTTAGGTTTAGTTTATTTCAATTGCTTAAGTAGTTTAGATTGTACTTAGTTCATTTAACTGCTTAAATAGTTTTCTTTAAGTTAGTGAAATAGAGAGCTCAATCTTCTAAATATGTTGATAGACTAGAATTCTGTAGTTTCTTTCCAATAGCATAAGATTAGCTTAAGTTACATCTCCATCTCATTTCAGGATAAAATAGAAATAGTTAGTTTCATAAATTATCATTAACATAGATAGCTTCTTCTCACAGTAGCTCTTAATCACCTTATTCATTGCTTCCCCTGCATGATAGGATCATATTCATCAGCGAGCTGGTTGGTAAGATCATCCCATCTTCTCTTCTCTTTAGTTTAAGTTTTTTTTCTTCCATTCGGACTGTCATTCGGATAGCCATCCGGACCGGCATTTGGACCTCACCACTTCTTTCATCAGTTTGCTTGATTAGAATCTAGTTTTTAGGTTTTCTTCCAATTATGATCTCTTCGTCCTTAATTAGTATTCTTAGGAATCACTAAGACCTTGTTTCATTTTATATGAAGTTTTGATCAAGTTTTGTCATCTTCTTTAGTTGTCATTCCCTCTTTCATTAAAACTTTGTTTCAGTTATTTACAAGTTATCTTTTCCTTATGCTTGATTTATCAATGCTTTATGGTTTCAGAATTTATTAGTTTCATTTTCAATATGTTAATAATATCAATATTAGGTTAAGTTAGTAATTTCATTCTCCAAATCATTTCAATCTTGGATTATTCTTCTCACGCTAATAATGCTTTCATGGAATAAAGTTTAGTTCAGAAGTACAATATCTTTATCAAGTTTTCTACTTGCTTCTGAATTTAATATCTTTATCAAGTTTTCTACTTGCTTCTAGACTTCTTGAGTTCTAGTCCCTCATTTATAAATAGGAGATAGGTCATTATGTTCAAAGTTAATTGTAGTTGGGTAATCTTTAGCTTGCATTTATTTGTAGAAGTCAAATTAGATTTAATTCCATTTTGTTTTCTTATTACTTTTGAAAGCCACTTCGATACATTCACCCCTATTCCTATTACATTTGGTACATTTGCTTGAGATTCCCAAGGAGAATGGAATTAGATGCTTTAGTAGTTTTGAAGAGTTCTTGAAGTTTAATAATTTATAATTTGCTTTAACTTAGTTTCCTATTCATATGATTAAGTAGTTTCCATTTTTACAAAGAGTAGTTTTTGTCTTCCTTATTGTTTAAAAGAGAAGCATTGTTTGACGTTATTTTGATCTGGTATTTCAGATAAGTTCAGTTAGTTTCTTTGTTTTTTTTTTGCTGAAGTTTGACTCCATTTTTCATTTTGAAATATCTTTCGATCTTTTCTTTATTTTCTAAGGTCTGACAAACCAAAATTTAGGTATCATCCTACCTTAGCATATACTTTGCCTCAACTCTAAAATTACCAACCTTGGTCGATAATTAAATATTAGGTGTTTTCTTTGAGATAGATCACACACCCAACATTTTGGCGCTGTTGCCGGGGAGTTGTAGATAGATAGGTAGGATTTAATTGCGAATAGATAGAACCTTCTTTCAGGGATAGATTTGAATTTCTCTCCTTTTGATAGGTTGGTGGTAGGTGAGCAGTAAGATGAGAGGTAAGAACCTACGCATCTATTATAACAGGCATCCCCAGAACCCATCCACAATAGTTTTACAGTTAGAATTTATTTCAATCATAATTTTGTTTTCATAAATAGGTTTTAGAAATCTCTACTAAAAATTCCCACTAACCTATACGGGAAGCGTGCCACCCCAATTTCTAGCTTAGCATAAAGGTATTGGAAGACACCGAAAGGAAATATTCTTATTCAGAAATATAAGGAAAATCCACTAAAGAGAACCCCAAACTCATACAAAGATTGAACCTAGACAAGAAGAGACTCAAAGAATAAAATTCAGAACACTCAGACATCCCATATTCCTTTTTTTTTTGGCAATCAAATTGATCCGAATTTTAGGGGGCATATGGTCTAAATTCGGATGTATAAGCCATAAAAGTATTAAATAGAGAGGCCACCCTCTCTCATCCATGGTATTTAGTAGCACATAGTTTTGGCCCATGGTATAGCATCAAAACACATTGTAATAATGCTATATAAAGGCCTAGCAAGCCTTCTCATGATATCAAGTTACTCATTTGGTTTCTCTCATATTTTCTATTGTTCATTGTGAGATTATTTAGATCTGAGTGAGTTATTGGTAATTAGTTTCAGAGGTGGGGCTCCTCTTTGAGCCTCACCTCCCATTCACTTCATGTGTTTTTGTTCATGCTTATTCTTATGCAATATTAGGGTTTTCATGTGAATTTTATGACAGATTTGCATGCTTAATCTCCTCCTCTCTCGGCATTCAAGTCTTCCGGGTCTCAGCCCCCAAGATCCGGATTAGTGGTATCAGAGCGGGTATGCTCTCCATTGGGACAATATTTTGAAGGATTATGCGGGTTCAACGGAGGTTCCACAACCTCTACGACAACCCATGCTTCTCTACAAACCCTTGGCATCTCTATACTCAACACTCTCACATTCAGCAAACTTTGAACAGGTTCCATGGACTGCACAGAAGGTTTCAGAGGCTCTACCATATCTCATCGGAAAGGTATTTCTGTCAGTTCAAATGGGCATTTCACGAAATTTCATTTTGTTTCCCGGTTTGTGAGATATGCTTGTTTGAAGTAGCATATGTTTGTGCATAATGCGGTCGGACGTACAACAACTTTAAACAAGTAATACTAACTCCATAGAATGTCTCAGAGGCTCTACCATAGCTCATTAGAACGCTCTTTCCGTCTGCTAAAATGGGTATTTCATGAAATTTTATTTCGTTTCCTAGTTTGTGAGATATGCTTGTTTGAAATAACACATGTTTGTACACAATGCGGCCGAACGTACAAACACTTTAAACAAGTGCTACAGACTCCCTATAACGTTTCAGAGGCTCTACCATAGCTCATTGGAAAGCTCTTTCTGTCAGCTAAAATGGGTATTTCACGGTTTTTTATTTGACTTTCTGGTTTGAGAGATATCATCGATTGAAGCAACAGATGTCTGCAAAATAGTGTGCGTGCGTCTCTTGAGCTTCAACAAACATTTTCTCAATCTATGGGCCACCCCAGAGCAAGTATGTTATATGGATGGAAAGGTCTCTTCGAGATCTCAAATGGGTCTTCAATGGAATTCAATTTCAGTACATGCATCAGAAGCTATGAATGGTTTTGCAGCAAGACATCAACTGCACCAAAGATCATGGATTTTCGATTTTTTAAAAATCTTAATGTAATCATGGTTATGGGTCAACCACACAAAACCCATGGTTATGGGTTAACCACACAAAACCCATAGTTATGTATTGTAATCATGGTTGTGGTTCAACCACACAAAACCCACGGTTATGGGTTAACCACACAAAACCCTTCTCTTCAGTGGAAACAAGCTTGTCATTGCCACCATGGTTATGGGTCAACCACATAAAACCCACGGTAATGGGTCAACCACACAAAACCCATGGTTTTGAGTCAACCACACAAAACTCTTCTCTTCATTGGAATCAAGCTTGTCATTGCCATCATGGTTATGGGTCACCCTTGCAAAACCCACGGTTATGGGTCAACCACACAAAACCCTTCTCTTCATTGGTAGCTAGCACATTGTAATCATGGGTCTCTTTTTAGCATGAAATGATGGGGACCATCATTTTCTAAGGGGGGAGGAATGATCCGAATTTTAGGGGGCATATGGTCTAAATTCGGATGTATAAGCCATGAAAGTATTAAATAGAGAGGCCACCCTCTCTCATCCATGGTATTTAGTAGCACATAGTTTTGGCCCATGGTATAGCCTCAAAACACATTGTAATAATTCTATATAAAGGCCTAGCAAGCCTTCTCATGATATCAAGTTACTCATTTGGTTTCTCTCATATTTTCTATTGTTCATTGTGAGATTATTTAGATCTGAGTGAGTTATTGGTAATTAGTTTCAGAGGTGGGGCTCCTCTTTGAGCCTCACCTCCCATTCACTTCATGTGTTTTTGTTCATGCTTATTCTTATGCAATATTAGGGTTTTCATGTGAATTTTATGACAGATTTGCATGCTTAATCTCCTCCTCTCTCGGCATTCAAGTCTTCCGGGTCTCAGCCCCCAAGATCCGGATCAAAAATCTTCATGGAGAATGAAGAGTGTGTTTATGGGAGTTATTCTAGGATCAAAGGGAGAAGTGGAAGACACTCTTGAGAATTTCATGCTAGGAACCTAAAAGAAAATACATCCGGTTCCGGTGGAGTTACAAGGGTAGAATTGGAAAACCTATTAGAAAAATTTAAAGCATATATCCTAGAAGCAATAGGTTCTGAATTAGATACACTACAATCTAAAAGAAGGAAAGATAAGGAGTGGGAAATAACGAGTGTTTTTTTTCCGAAGTGTAGGATTGAATATCCTGGACAAGGATGTCCAGAGAATAATGCCCCAGTTTGTCACCTTGGTACAGAAAAAAAAAAAAATCCAACTGATAATTATCCATCATTTCCTAGAGTACAAGCCGTATACAAAAGTGAAAACTTTGATGGACCGTTTAGGAGGCCTTGGAAACCTAGAACTCAACTATCGTATCAAGGTCCATCACACGTTCCACCCAATCCTTATCTACCTCCTCAACAATGGAACACCTTAGGTTGGAAGAATCGGCCACCACAATACCCTCCTCAGAATGCTCAACCACAACAATGGCCACATGGTGGGAGAATACCAGCTTATACTCAACCACCTCCTCCTATTCCTAACTATCCTTACCCACCTAACATACAACAACTTCTGTCTAGATTTGTACCTCCTTCACTACCCCCTATCCCAAGTCAACCTCACCATTTCCAGAATGAGAATCTTCCAAAGATTACAATATTACCGGCACAACCAATACCAAATTCTAACCATAAACCAACCTAAGATTTTGATAGCATTGGGTTGTTATCTCTTCCATCATATCTCGTTGCAACCACACCAATACACAAGATTCAACTGCGGTTTGTAAGAGTCATGCAAGATGAGCCCAAGTCATCAGTTGTTATCCAAGAAGAGAAAGAAGAAGTCAAAACAATTGATGATTCTCAAATTTCCCCTATTGTAAATAGGCATAGACTTAGACCTTTTCATCAACCAATATCTAAACAAAATGTTGTGCACAATATCTTTCAACAGAACGAGATAAAATTAATAGAAGAGGAAGTCATTTCTCTTCCTCCTAATCTTTGAATTATTTTTGGGTTATCTTCATTGGTATATATATGTAAATATGTTCTTGGTTTTCAATAACAGAGAGTCATTTCTAACAGTTGATTGCATTCTTACAGGAAACTCATTGGTACGATCAAACTCATGAGATTTTTCCAATTAAAACAGGAAGACTCTCTCTCCTTCTTTTTGTATATATATGTTTGTTTTGAATAAATTTTAGTCATCCAACAAGTGGTTTTGCGGTATGATTACAAGAACCTCACAGCAGCTCATGCAATATTTGAAAAGGAAGTACTTTAAAAATACTTATAGATTTTCTTTCTTGTTTGATTATTGTTGGAAATTGAAAATTGAAGTATCATCCTTAACCACTTTCTTGTGTGATTCTACATATGGTACCTGATTCAGACATGTACATTTCTAATTTCTTATCAGAATAGTTGCTTAAGAAACTACTTTAATTTCTATGATTTTCAAAAAGCTCTATTTTACACCTATGGACTACTAGTCAGCCTAAACTCATTATCAAAACTTGTCTCTCAAAGCATCTTTAAAAAGGTAGCTCAAAAGGGAATGACATTTCTATTTTTGTGGGGAACGTTACTTTTTAATGAAGAAGATAGACATAAAGGTTGAAGAGTAGATTTAGGTTATTATATTTTGACATGATCTATAATCTAGGCCATCCTTAACAAAAATTTACTCACAAAGGGTCGTTATGAAATTTCTTGAATTATGTGTTTAGCAGGCTTAGCACACTCTAGTACCAACCAACTTCCTTACAAAAAATACACATATATCATTATACAAGGAAAACATGCCGGGGTACTAAACAGGTCTGCTGGAAGCGGGTCTGGATGCTAAGTAATATCTAAAAATATAAGGAAGCTCGATAAGCGCAAGTAAACCCGTCAGGGTACTAAGCAAGCTCACTGGAAGCGGGGCTATGCTTGCATGGTACCAAGATAAACTCGCTGGGGTATTGAACAGGCCTGCTGGCAGCGGGACAATATCGGGTAAAAGAGGTTTGGTTAATGCATTGCTATCCACATGGCTCATAAAAAACCCTAGGTATACAAACACATGTTCAGACCAATTATTTATACTGTCATTAGAGAATAGCTGTAAGTTGGACTTGGATCACTGTCATCTAATTCACACATTACCTAGGATATGTTTATCCTAGAAATGGCACCCATAACTATAGAAGTCTCATGAACTCTACAGTGAACCTTATCTATATTCTTCGGATGACAAGAAATCTTTACAATAAGTCATGGATGACTAGTTCTCCTATGGAAATCTCTTTACAAAAATTATCCCATCATTTTTCATATGATCCTCTTAAGCACTATTGTGATCTTTTTTATGAATGAACATATCTGAATCATCTATCTTTACTAGTTGATATTCTATTTTCTTCTATTATTGCAGCTTTTTTAGATCTGTTGGCAAAATTTTCAATTAAAATACTGATTAATTTTTCTTTGATGACTTGAGGACACTCCATATTTTCGGTTTGGGGGAGATTCAAAACTATTTTTACTCTCTGAATATTGATGAAAAATATGATGTATCTCTGGTGTTTTCAGGATAACGCAAAAAGCAAAAAGAAGCTCGTTTTGATCAAAGAAGAAAGAACATGACTTAAAAGTTCCAGAAAAGCAGGTTTACCACATATATGGTGTGCTGACAAATTCTAGAAAATTTCTTTGCATAATCAGTAGCAGCCAGATCTACTAAAACACATCTTTGTACAAAGGTCTGTATGAAGGGTTGAATGAAGGGTCGTATGACGATCTAAATAAACTGAGGAATGAGGAAAATGAATAGCAATCTGAAAGAAGTACCGAATGAAACCATATCTTATCTTGATCTCTATAAGTATGATAAGACGTCTAAAAATTTCGATTTCTCTAATTAATTAATCATAGCTAGGATCGAATTAAAACATCATATTTGTATACCCATATTGTCTTATCAAAATAAATAGGCCAATCATATAGGTCGGGCACTGTCCTATGGTCTTTATATTTCATTTAAGAGCTATTGTGCAATCATTCATGCACTAAAAGCATTACGATCTTTCATGGGTAATTATGTCTCTCATAAAATTTATGTTCAACCTGTCCAAAGTTTTACTTTGGACATGGTTGACTACATTACAAACCATATAAATTCATGATTTCATAGCGCTAAGGTGTCATACGTGTTGAGATATTGTAACTTCAAAGAGTATTATATTTGTACTTTATTATTCCGGAGATGATTCATTCCTCCGTGAAGATCTTATTGTATATCCGGAGATGTTTATTCCTCCGTCGGAATGTGGTAACTTGGGTTATTAGACTTCCCTAGTGGGGGTCGGCCCTGTATGTGTTATGTGGGTCAAAGGGTTATTAGACCACCCTAGAGGGGTCGGCCCAGTCAGTTATAATGGGGTATTTAACCTAATGGTTAAATACGAGCCTACATGTACTTGTGTAAAATACATATCAGAGTAGTGTATAAATAGAGGAGGTGTGTTCCTCATTATACACATTCACTCACTTGAGGATAGCGCACTTGTGGAGGAGAGGTCTGCTATTGTGGAGGAGGAGATCATGTCTCAGGGTTTCATCTTTGTATATTGCTGGTCATCTATATTGAGGAAGCTTTGCTGGGTTTTCTACCCCATGAGGGTTTCCCAGGATAAATCTCTGTCTCTTTTGTTTATGCTGTGCTTGTTGTTTCTTCAGTGATCCTGTATATGCTATTATTGTGAAATGGAATGTAATGCTGCTATTTTCTGTCTTAGCATATTAAATCTTAACATGGTATCAGAGCTAACCTGAAGGAAGACAAGGTATGGCACTAACGACACTTGCTTTACTCACGACAATTTGAAGGTTAGGGTTTTACATAGAAAAAACCAGTCATCGTAGCACTTTCGCTATAAATCCGTTTTGGCGAAGTTTTCGGATCTGAAATTGTTACAGGACGAATATTAAATCTCCAGGTACCTCGTGTCCAAAGGAAAACCTCTAATTCGTTGTACTTTGTGATTTATGATCTGTACAATATAGGGTTTCTGCCTCTTCCAGATCTGAGTCAAAATCAGGTGACCTTGGGAAAAAGGTCATATCTTGGGCTAGGAAGCTCCAAATGAAATTTAGTAAAAAGTGACAGGTAGTACACAGTCTGTACTATCTCAGAAAACGTTTTCAGAGGCCGAGGTTGAACCAGTGACACGTGTCACTCCGTACAAGTTCGCCCTCCTGTATTATCCCATAAACAGGTCATGTTACGACACTTGGAATAACTCTGTCTCTCAGAGTCCAATTGAGGTCAGACCTGTCAGTATGGAAATATAATAGGTCGAGATACATCAGGAAATTTTTTCAGAGGCCGAAGTTCAAACAGTGACATGTGGCACGCCGAACAAGTTCTCTCTTCTGTTTTATCCCAAAACACGTCACGTTGCGACATTTGACATAACTCTCTCTCAGAGAATCCAATTGAGGTCAGACCTATCAGGATGGAAAGATATCAGGTCAGGCTATCTCAGAAAACTTTTTCAGACCCTGTGGATTGAAAAGTTTTGAGTTACACCAGAAACAATCAGGTACATATTTCTATCAAAACAGAATTATTTTTGAGTACCTTCATTCATGGCTTCCGGAATTTAGGGCTTTGAAGAAAGTTGGAATTTTTGTAAACGGAGACCACGGCTGAATGCTACTCATCAAAATAGAAATTTAGAGACCAAGATCAGATTTTTTGGTTGGGCAGAAGGCCGGGCTTGATCAAACCCTAGTTCGGGACTTTGATCAGAAAAGTGGAAATATAGGGCTTCTGTAAAAATGAGAATTTTTGAAATCTGTGACCATGGCTGGAAGCTCCTCAGAAAAATAGAAGCTTAGAGCTTTGGATCAAACATTTTGATTGGGCAGAAGAGTGGGATTCATCAAACCCCAGTTCAGGGTCACCTCCAGTGAATCTGGAAGTTTCAAAGGCAAAATTGAGGAGTGAAACTTTGCAGTTTTCAAATTCTGAATATATCAGTTTGATCAGCTCATCAAGGCGCATATTTCTATCCTTTCGGAAGTTTGAAATTCAAAGTTTGAATTTTTGGGGTTTCTCTGACAAACCCATATCTAGCTCCAGGTCCAGTTCTTGCAAATCAAGTGGATAGGGTTAATCCTAGAAGAAGATGGATTGGTCACCTGCATAAGTGAAGGAGTTCCTGTTTCAGAGGGAGATGAGGCTAAGGCTTTACATAAGGAGATTACAAGCGATCTCAACAGGTATGACTCATCGAGGTATGTTTTGAGATTTGTTCATGATTAAGTTTATGGTATGTTTGTCTTCATGTTATTACGGTTAGTACAATCTTGATTTTAGATTTGTTGTATCACCTTAACAAAATTATGAATGCATGATAGAAGATATTCATTGGTTAGGGTGTTGACACTTATGATTGTACTAATGCATTATAATGTTGTGTGAGGTTGATGTTGTCTGCTAACAAGATACAGGTACATCACAAAAGACAAATCAGGCTCCATGACCATGAAAACATGAAGACAAAGACTCATCCATAATCTTTGTTCTACTTACGAGGTATGTATGACTTTGTTATATTATGCTTAACCTATGAGACATGCAGGTTCTAGCTCAGGATCTCTAAATCATTGAAGAGATTGTTTAGGTATGTTGTACATAACCAAGTAGGTATACTAATCCAGGTATGTTTCCCATGAATCTTACCTTGTGTTAGGATCCCTTATATAAGTATACTTGATATGATTGGTTATGCTTATTCATAAAGTTAGTAATCAAGGGTTTATGCATGATTTAATTAACCAGAAGAGTACTATGATCAAACAAGAATATGCATGAGTAAAAGAAGACTTACTTGAAACCCTGAATACTAATGATCATGACTATACATATTCAAGATTATTTAGAATTAGAATGTTTTGAGAATATACTAATGAATGAATGTTTGTGTATGAGATCATGAGGATGACACTAGTGCACACTTGAGCATGCACAGTGGTACAGAATGAATAGAAGTTCAAAGGACATATAGAAGATCAAGCGGGAGGCACCCACACAAACATAAAAGATAAGTATTTGAGTTGTTATTTGAAATAGTAAATGATATTTCTTGTATGCATATTTGTATTCCTAGAACATATCATGCTGAGTGCAAACATTCATAGAGCATTGAACATTATACTACTAATATGCATATGATTGGTAAGTTGGACAAACATTCCATTGTTGCTTGTCTAGAATGAAACCTCTTTGCTGACATGCTGAGAGCTGTGCACACTCTCGATAGTATGTTCTGGTAGAGATGGAAGGCATCTAGATAGCCACTGTATGCATACAGGATATGGGAAAGTGTTGTGCCAAAGTATTGGTCAAGATAGTTGCATAACTATGTAAATGATATCTGTATGCATAATAGGTTATCATGATTTCATGATTATGAAGGATTACTAATCATGTACTTAATTTTGTTTTGTAGGAAAGATCATGAAGAATAATGAACACCGAACAAGTGATGGATGTTCAACAAGAAGATTTACAAATCAAACAAAATATAGAAGGCTTGTGGCTAGAAGATTCTCTTAGAAAGAGGAAGAGAATCATGATGAGATGTTTGCTCCAAGTGGCTAGATAAGACCATTCTCTTAATGGTGCAATTAAAGAAGAAGTGTGAATCAGGTTCTGTATGGGTTCCCAGGATCGATAGTATATTGATGAGAATACATGTGGGGATTGTATCATCCTTGAACACTTGTTCTAAAGTGAGCCGTAGACAGGTGTCTCCGAGAAAGAAAAGGGATTGGATCATCCCTGGACTTTCAGTCCTAAAGAGAGCCGTAGACGTGAGGTCTCCGAGAATGAAGTCCTTAGTGGACAGTTGAGGGGATTGGATCATCCCTGGACTTTCAGTCCTAAAGAGAGCCGTAGACGTAAGGTCTCCGAGAATGAAGTCCTTAGTGGACAGTTAAGGGGATTGGATCATCCCTGGAATTTCAGTCCTAAAGAGAGCCGTAGACGTGAGGTCTCCGAGAATGAAGTCCTTAGTGGACAGTTGAAGGGATTGGATCATCCCTGGACTTTCAGTCCTAAAGAGAGCCGTAGACGTGAGGTCTCTGAGAATGAAGTCCTTAGTGGATAGTTGAGGGGATTGGATCATCCCTGGACTTTCAGTCCTAAAGAGAGCCGTAGACGTAAGGTCTCCGAGAAGTGGGGATTGTATCATCCCCGGACCTTGGTCCCTGAATTGATCCGTAGACGTATGGTCTTCGAGAATAAAGTGATGGGGATTGCATCATCCCAGAACCACTAGTTCAAAATGTACGTGAGGACTGCATCGTCCATGAACTGGGTTCAAAATGTACGTGAGGACTGCATCGTCCATGAACTGGGTTCAAAATGTACGTGAGGACTGCATCGTCCATGAACTGGGTTCAAAATGTACGTGAGGACTGCATCGTCCATGAACTGGGTTCAAAATGTACGTGAGGACTGCATCGTCCATGAACTGGGTTCAAAATGTACATGAGGACTGCATCGTCCATGAACTGGGTTCAAAATGTACGTGAGGACTGCATCGTCCATGAACTGGATTCAAAATGTACGTGATGGGATTGCATCGTCCCTAGACATGAGACTTGTCTTAAAGTGATAAGGACTAATCATCCTGTAAGTAGATTGGGATTGCATCGTCCCTAGACATGGTGAGGTGTCTTAAAGTGATAAGGACTAATCCTCCTGTAAGTAGATTGGGATTGCATCGTCCCTAGACATGGTGAAGTGTCTTAAAGTGATAAGGACTAATCATCCTGTAAGTAGATTGGGATTGCATCGTCCCTAGACATGGTGAGGTGTCTTAAAGTGATAAGGACTAATCATCCTGTAAGTAGATTGGGATTGCATCGTCCCTAGACATGGTGAGGTGTCTTAAAGTGATAAGGACTAATCATCCTGTAAGTAGATTGGGATTGCATCATCCCTAGACATGGTGAGGTGTCTTAAAGTGATAAGGACTAATCATCTTGTAAGTAGATTGGGATTGCATCGTCCCTAGACATGGTAAGGTGTCTTAAAGTGATAAGGACTAATCATCCTGTAAGTTGATTCGGGATTGCATCATCCTTAGACATGGTGAGGTGTCTTAAAAGGATAAGGATTGATCATCTTGTAAGTTGATCTGGATTGCATCATCCATAGACATGAGAGATGTCTTAAATTGAGAGGGATTGATCATCCCATAAGTGGATCAGGATTATATCATCCTTGGACCTATGTCCTAAAGTGAGAGGGATTGACCATCCCGTAATTGGATCATGTGTGTTGCAGGGTATGCTGCTGTTGTGTATACTTGTATCAGTGTGGATACTTGTATTGATAGATGTATTAGTGAGAATACATGCTTTTGATGATAGATGTATTAGTGAGAATACATGCTTTTGATGATAGATGTATTAGTGAGAATACATGCTTTTGATGATATATGTATTAGTAAGAATACATGTTTTGATGATAGATGTATTGGTGAGAATACATACTTTTGATGATACATGTATTGATTAATGTACTTGTATGGTTGAGGATACTTATGTTGTAGATCGAGATGATCCAGATGCTGTAGATCAAGATGATCCAGATGTTGTAGATCGAGATGATCCAGATGCTATAGATCGAGATGATCCAGATGCTGTAGATCGTGATGATCCAGATGCTGTAGATCGTGATGATCTAGATGCTATAGATCGAGATGATCCAGATGGTGTAGATCGAGATGATCCAGATGGTGTAGATCGAGATGATCCAGATGCTGTAGATGAAATGATCCAGATACTGTAGATCGAGATGATCCAGATGTTATAGATCGAGATGATCCAGATGCTGTAGATCGAGATGATCCAGATGTTGCAGATCGTGATGATCCAGATGCTGTAGATCGAGATGATCCAGATGCTGTAGATCGAGATGATATGACAATGCTGATGATCGTGAGATAACGATGCGAATGATCCTAAGATGACGATGCTAATGATCGTGTGATGACGATGCTGATGATCGTGAGATGACGATGCTGATGATCGTATGATGACGATGCTGATGATCGTGAGATGACGATGCTGATGATCGTGTGATGACGATGCTGATGATCGTGAGATGACGATGTTGATGATCGTGTGATGACGATGTTGATGATAGTGAAATGACGATGTTGTTGATCATGTGATGACGATGCTGATGATCGTGTGATGGCGATGCTGACAATCGTGAGGATTCAGATATTGATGTTGCTGTAGCTGTTTGAGTGCTGCAGAAGATAAAGACTCAGTACTGAAGATGTTGATGTTCCAGTATTGAAGATATTCCAGTAACTGGTTGAGTTACTGATGATGTTGAGAAAGCTTCCAATGATTTATAGATGTATCATGTATGATGTTGATGACTCCTTGCTCGTGCAGATGCTATTATAATATCCTTCTCGTTAAGGGGGAGTGTTGAGATATTGTAACTTCAAAGAATATTATATTTGTACTTTATTATTCCGGAGATGATTCATTCCTCTGTGAAGATCTTATTGTATATCCGGAGATGTTTATTCCTCCGTCGGAATGTGGTAACTTGGGTTATTAGACTTCCCTAGTGGGGGTCGGCCCTGTATGTGTTATGTGGGTCAAAGGGTTATTAGACCACCCTAGAGGGGTCGGCCCAGTCAGTTATAATGGGGTATTTAACCTAATGGTTAAATACGAGCCTACATGTACTTGTGTAAAATACATATCAGAGTAGTGTATAAATAGAGGAGGTGTGTTCCTCATTATACACATTCACTCACTTGAGGATAGCGCACTTGTGGAGGAGAGGTCTGCTATTGTGGAGGAGGAGATCATGTCTCAGGGTTTCATCTTTGTATATTGCTGGTCATCTATATTGAGGAAGCTTTGCTGGGTTTTCTACCCCATGAGGGTTTCCCAGGATAAATCTCTGTCTCTTGTGTTTATGCTGTGCTTGTTGTTTCTTCAGTGATCCTGTATATGCTATTGTTGTGAAATGGAATGTAATGCTGCTATTTTCTGTCTTAGCATATTAAATCTTAACAATACGACTCAAGGAAACTCAAATTATGGCATATCATTCGTATGTGTGAGATTTCTCTCCATGATTGTTCAGTCCTCGAAACGACCCTTGTTTTAAACCTACCTCTTGCATAGCCCCGGCCTCATTCCGCTCATCCTTCATCTTCCCTGATCAAAACCTATCCTCTGCAACCTTGTGCATTCCCTTTTCCTAGCCACATCCATCAAATTCTGTTCACAATGCCGACCCGTCATGAGCCAGGCAGCTGCGAAGACCTCCTTCGCATTCCCGAGTTTAAGGCTTGTCAAGAGATATTTTTGCGTGATGGATGGGGTCCGTTCCTTTGTCTCCTTGACGGCCACGACCATGATATCTCCCTGCTCTTTGCAAAAGGATTTGATGGTAAGACGACCAAGGTTGGACAGCTTACCTTCCCAGTAATAGAAGAAACCATAGCTGCGGCTACGAAGCTACCCAGGGGAGCTGTCCGTTGGCACAAGCACCTGTTTCTTCCACGAACTACGCATCAATTTTCCCTCAAGTACGATTACCAGCATGTTGAAGGTACAAAAGGGGTTCAACGAGAATGGTTTACGCCCAAGTATCTTGAACATTGAGCGCCATTATTCACTTAATCACCTGTGAAGGTAAGTTCTCAGTCTTCAAAGCCTGTCATTTTTCGATTATTGGCACACTTTGTTAATAATCAACCCCTAAATTTACCTTTCTGTTTCCTAAAAATCCTAGAAAAGATGTCTATCCAGGTTCGAAAGAACACTGTTAACCATGCCGGCAGTTTGTACCACCATTACATTATAAAAATCCTGATCACCCATCAATTGGAAGGAAAGGAGAAAACTTGGGAACAATTTGTCTTTGAAACCCTGAGCCCTCACTTAGTCAAGAAGCCTACTGTCAAATACCCTACCTCTCAAAAATGCCATCGTTTCCTATCCCGTGGCAATGAATCGACTCCAAAATCTGCCTAAAAAGTAAAAGTCCCCAACGTTGTAAGGTTTAGTGAGGATGTCGTGAAAGAAGTGTTCCTTGATCATGCATATTCCCCTGAGCATGTCCATGAGGATGCAGCCACATAACCCTCATTCTTCTCACCTATACCCATGAATTCCAGAAGGGATAATCCTGACCCAACAAGTGACCCTCCCATCATTCAGTCCGACGAGCAGACCATTGATAAGTCCATTGATCAGATAGTCAATGAGCCAATGCACCCAGACAATCCCGACGATCAAACAAATGACTCTATCCCTGAATCTCCTCTTCTAGCGTTGGCTAATTTATCATCCAGTCTACTTGAGGAACCCGTCTTGGAGCCTGCCTCTGCATATACTAAAGACAAGGCCATTGAGGCACCTATTACATCTGCTGACCCCGAGCTACCTTTTTAGAAGGAATTGAGCCCTCAAAAGGACCTTGTGTCTTTTTCAGAAGTCTCTGTTCCACTCCAGTAGACGGTGGATAGACTAACCCAGGATGTAGCAAAGGTAAGAAGCTAGCAGATAAAGTATGAAGAGATCATTGCTAGGCTTCACCAAGAAAACAAGGACCTGTGCTTTTAGGTGAAATGTGTGGAAAACATAAATGAAGCCAAAACAGCTTCCAACCTTTCTCTCCGTTTGAAGCATGACAATTTGAAGGAGCAACTCCAGAACTTTAGAGCTAAAATCACTTCCTTGTCTAAGTCGAAGGCATCTGCTACCGCAGCTCAGCCTTCTTTCTAAAATATTTTGCTCTGTTTGCTCGGTGGGACCTGGCATGTCTCTGGTTTGGGAGAATGTTGGTGCCCATTTCTGTCACCATTTTTGAATATCAAATGCACTTTGATTGGCATTTATTTCACCATTTTTTATGTTCTCAGTCACTCTCGTTTCCATTCAGTCCGTCAAATGGATCAGGTATGCGTTTATTTACACATCATATGAATTTGGGTAAAAGATTGTTATAGTATGATTTATTGATGTTTATTTGACTTATGTGGTGACTATATTTTATCTTGCAGGTTATGGCTCTCAAAGCAAATCTTCAATTGGACGCCTATTGAAGTCGTAAACAACCAGACACATTCAACCCATCATTTAACCCCGCATTCAACGCATGAGATCGTTGGTTGAGATATTTTTGGGTTGTTAGAGAGTAAACCGCCACATGGATTCTGTTTGGGGTGTGGCCCTGATGGTACGTGAATTGATGTTCTGGAAGATCCTTTCTCCTGCGTGCTCAACCCGACATCACATCCATCTCTTCCCACGTCAAAGGAGCATTAACACTTCAATAGTTGCGTGAAGGATCAACGACATGGAGTCTGGAAAACGCCTTGTGCGCTGTCATGAACCATTACGAGGTCATTTCTTGGCTTACAAGTTGTCACAGGATGTTTAGCAGACCCGTTTCTTGGCTTATGTGTTGCTAGGAGATGTAAACAGAACCATTCCATGGTTTTAAGACTGTCTATTATTAGAGCAGTCAACCACTAAAGGTTCGACTTGCTTCCTCCATCGTAATCTTGTATAAATAGACGTTCTCATAGTAGAGGCGAGTTAGTCATTAGTCAGTCAGTGTCTTTACTTTTAGGTTTTCTTATCTTTTCAGCTGCAAATGAATACTAAAACACTACACCTTTTTCTTTTATTAATATATCTTTGTTTCAGTTTTATGGGAATTTGTCAAGAATGCGTGGTGATTGACTGATTAAAGGCTCAGCCTCTATTTGCTGAGACGGTCCCCTCAACAACTAGTGGTTCTTCATCGGTGTATATGAAACGTTGTTGTCTTTTGTAAATAAAACATGTTGTTATTTTATTTATGTATCTTCTTTGTATATGGTGTTTCTGTACTGTGATATAAAATGATGTTGTGTTGTTTATGTAAATAATGTTTCTATTTCTATTATCGTATATTTTGTTTTATTAATGTTTTAAAAGTAAATGGTGACCAGCCACACTCATATTTATTTGGTTTGTTTCATTAGCTTAGGTTTAGTTTATTTCAATTGCCTAAGTAGTTTAGATTGCACTTAGTTGATTTAACTGCTTAAATAGTTTTCTTTAAGTTAGTGAAATAGATAGCTCAATCTTCTCAATTTGCTCATAGACTAGAATTCTATAATTTCTTTCCTGTCGCATAAGATTAGCTTAAGTTACATCTCCATCTCATTTTAGGATAAAATAGAAATAGTTAGTTTCATAAATTATCATTAACATAGATAGCTTCTTCCCACTATATCTCTTAACCACCTTATTCATTGCTTCCCCTGCATGATAGGATCATATGCATCAGCCAGCTGGTAGGTAAGATCATCCCATCTTCTCTTCTCTTTAGTTTAAGCTATTTTTCTTCCATTCAGACTGTCATTCTGATAGCCATCCGGACTAGCGTTCGAACCTCACCACTTCTTTCATCAGTTTTCTTAATTAGAATCTGGTTTTTAGGTTTTCTTCCAATTATGATCTCTTCATCCTTAATTAGTATTCTTAGGAATCATTAAGACCTTGTTGCATTTTATATGAAGTTTTGATCAAGTTTTGTTATCTTCTTTAGTTGTCATTCCCTCTTTATTTAAAACTCTGTTTCAATTATTTACAAGTTATCTTTTCCTTATGTTTGATTTATCAATGCTTTATGGTTTCAGAATTTATTAGTTTAATTTTCAATATGTTAATAATATCAATATTAGGTTAAGTTAGTAATTTCATTCTCTAAATCATTTCAATCTTGGATTACTCCTTTAATCCATTGCTCCACACATATTTCCTATATCGGTTTTGTGTTGATGATCTGGGATTCATTATGGCCCTCCTTCGATGAGTCGGTTCTTGTCGACGTCAACTCACTATCCAAAAATTAGACTTAGGAACCAACTGTAGTACCTTGGTACATGCATTCCTCAATGGAAAGTTTCCTCGTATTCGACAGTAGGTTTCCATCATTGACCTCTGATCGAATAATCCCCCAAATGTTTGACTTTAAAAAAATGTATTCACATTCGTTGGACTGTACTAGAGATACCTTGGGGATCATTGTCATTATTGGTGATCACCCTCACACTTGTTAACGGTTCACATCATTGACCAATAATCAAGTGGTTTATGCCATGTTTGACATCAACACCTTGTAATCACATGGTCAGATTCATATGGAACTGGGATTGGGTAGAAGACCCTGGACGGTCCTGATGTTTCTTTCACGTCTAGGATGCGATGGCAGTTATTGAGTAGGTCCCCACATCGGCATCATGTTGGTGACCTCGTTAATGTATTGTCACACAAATCCACTATTGTATTGGTCGTGGTTGTGTTATTGTCGCCTCATGGATCTATGATTGTTCATAGTAACCATGATTTGTCTCCAATCTATATCATGTCAATTTTGTCATGGATATGCAATGTGTTGGTCGGTAGCCATGCTTTGAGTCAGTTGCTCTGAGGATGGGTATGCTCGCCTCAGTGGTATTTGACATTTTGTTTCCTTGCAGCTCCTCTTGAACTTCCTTGATGTTATCTCTGCGACCTAATTTATTCGTAAAGTCTTGCTGTTACATAGAAATCTTCCACCCTGTGAGCATCAGCATTCTTTGGCCTGTAGGATCCATTTCGGTGACTCAGATCAATTTTCATCCTTTAGTGATACCAGTTTATCCTATTTTTGTTCCTACCCGCATGTTGCATCACTATAGCATGTGTACCCATGAGTTGCATCCCTATAGACCGCGAGTATCAAGTAAAATGGTAAAAACCACTATTTTATTACCTTTTACTCCCAAAAAGTGGTTATTGGGTGACCTTTGGCTCTCCATCTGCCCAAGTAACGTCTCGATGAGTCCTTTCACCTACCTTTGAGAGGACTATATATTGAGCACATATGGCTTATTGACGGGAGGAAGAAGAGAATAGTAAAGGCACTCTAGTGGATTTTTTCCCTATCTTGAGTCCGCACTCATTGATCCTTGTAGTTGTGAACCAGTTATGTTCACCTTCCAAACTCCTTGCTAGTTTGAGTTTTCCTTTCATGGAGGATTGAAGTGGTGGAGGCACAAGTGGATTGATCTAGATCTTGGTTCAGATTGGTTTCCGGCAAGAGGTTGTATCACTTTGTACTTCTTCTTATTCATTAATAGAAATACTCATATTCTCGTCCATTCATGGTGTGAATGTCATTTATTATACATTGGGTTACATTTGCTTATGATATTATGGACCATTGTTATTGATAATGTTAATGTCATTTATATATCGCATGTACTGGTTAGATATTGGTTGTCAGACTAACTTGCAGATTACAAGTGCTTGGATGTGTGTGGATTGAAAGCTCCAGCGGGGTTCTACATCAAACGTTGGATCGAGGTTGGTTACATTTCTCCATTGTTTTAACATTGTCATTTATAATAGCATTGTTTTGAGAATTGAGTAGATTTCTGGTAGTCATCTGTACATTATGGTATTCCCAAGCCATAGTCAGTTTTCTCCAATATAGGAATAGCGACTCCGCTGGGGAAAACATCCATGTTTGGGAAATTTTTTGAGCATTAGTCCATAAATAGAGTTGTTGTTTATCGAAGCTCTGTGTCACAAATTGGCCATTAAGATACACACGAGAAAAATTTCTTCTTTCTGAGCCTCTGGACTCATTATTTGACCATTTGCTTTTCCTCACCCGTGGCCTAAATTAGTTCTTCCCGCTTATACCCGCCTCTGTTTACACTACTGCTCGCGGGTACCCGCAGGTATTCCTTCGACAGTAGTGTGTAACTACGGCTTTTGTTGGCTTATGGCTATTGGTTGTTGCTGGGTGAGTTTGGTTGATTCCTGAGTCTTTGTTGGTCTCTTTCTTGACTATTTCATACCTTGGTTGTGACCAAATCTCTTCGTTTCTCTTGGTTGAGCCTTCTTGGTTTTTTACCAATTCTTGGTTTTAACCTCTTGGTTTTTCCTGTTGAGCTCATTCATTTGGCTAAGTCTTGTTGTTTAGGATCTGCTGGGTTGTCTTAGTGATCTTCCCGGCACTTCAGTGACTGAATAGTAGGATTTTACTTGCATTTTTTCATTCCATATATATTGAAAAAATACAAAAATACTCATTTGGTTTTTGCATTTTCCTTTCTGTTTATAAGAGAAAATACAAAAATATTTTATTTCCATTTACTACATTTTGCATTGAGTGCTTGTTGCCTTCATTTTTGATCCAGGAGGATCCAAGAAGGCAAAATTTTGAAGTCCTCCAATCTCAGCCAAACTAGCACTAGATCGAAGTGCTCGTCGAGACGATTCCAACGTCGTTCGTTTCACCTCAAATGGACTCCGTATGAGAAAGTTATCGCGTTCTGTTCTATAAGGTCAACAGGCAAATTTGGCAAAAAGAGGTGCCACGTGGCACCACTGACAAGGTGACACGTGGCATCTATACTGTACAAACATGGTGATGTGGCACCACTCAGAGGATGACACATGGCATCCATACAGTACGAACCAATCACAAGGTGACATGTGGCATGATGACATGGCATGCTACATGGCATGCTGATGTGGCATGATGACATGGCATGCTGATGTGGCATGATGACATGGCATGATAATGTGTCATGCTGACATGGAATGATGATGTGGCATGCTGACATGGCATGCTGATGTGGCATGATGACATGGCATGCTGATGTGGCATGGTGACATGGCATGATGAAGTGGCATGATGACTAGCATGCATGCATTTGTGCTTGAAATGAGTTTTAGGACATTCATGCATTTATTCATGAGAAATTGTAAAATGATTAATATTTGAAGTGAGTGGAAAAATTACTCACATATTACTCATTTATTTTATTCCTTGAGTTGTTATGAAGTTAATGCATGGTTGTAACCAAAAACAAACATGCCATATTTGTAAAGAAGTTGTAACAAGTTGGTTTATGGTTGAAAAAACCAACATGCTATTTAAAAGAAGGATTTTGGTATGTAATGGATTATTGTTGGATTTTGTAAATGTCATTATGGGGAAGTAACTAAATGTGAAAACCCATGGACATGTGGGCATGAACCATATTTTGGTTTATGTTCTTAAAAGCCCAACCACATGAAAACCAACTTAGGGAAGTTGTAACCAAGGCCAAGATAGGCAAATTAGTTGCAACCAAAGGAATCCATGAGAGTCATGTGAAGAAGGGCAAGCCAACCTATATAAACCCATTCAATTGCCATTTCCCACTCATGCTTTGGAGTAGAGACTTTGTAGCTAAAGGAGAGAAGGGAGATTGTGTAGCTCTGCAGGAGGAAGGTACGAGTGTTTATACTCGTTTTACACCGTCTTCAGGCTTCGGAGTTGCTGGAAGCAGTCTTGTTGTGTTTTGGGCAGCGGTTCTCTTCCTGGTCATTGTCGCCAAGGTATCATTGTATCATTGCCATGTATTTTTCCTTTATGCTGAGATTATAGATCGGCCCTCCTATTGAGAAGCAGGCCCGGAGACGTAGTCCATCCTGGACGAACTCCGTTATCAACTTGTTGTCTTTATGTGTGTATTGTCTATGCTGTTTGGTTCTCTTCTTATGGATTTGTGAGCTTCATTCATGCTCTTTATGCAATTCATGTTAACGTCATAGAGTAGCAAAGATCTTGTTTCCGGATCATGTGGTATCAGAACAGGTCTATTTGACGTTGGATTGTGAGTGTGGATGCTCACGAGGGCTAAACTGCAAGCTGGTGAGGGTACATTAGAGCCTTATAATTCCGAGATCGGACGTGCACACCGAAGGAGGAAGATGGATGCTAATGATGCCCGCATCGAGATGGAGGCAAACTTTCACAAGGTCTTCTATATGATGGCCGACAAGGTAGACAAGTTGTTTGCAGACTATGAAGAACGCATGGCAAAAGAAAGAAAAGGCAATGAAGTAAAGAAGGAAGACAAAGAAGTGAAGGACGAAGGCAACGCTTCAGTTAACCAAGGGGAAGGTGGCGAAGGGCCTCCTGAGCCTCCCTCTTCACCTTTAGCTTCAAGCACAAGTTCAAGTGCTTCTTCCTCATCTCATTCTCAGCATTCCAAGGTTCCTCACAAAGAGCCTCAAAAGAATCCCTTATTGAAGCTTGATGTGAAGTTTGATTTGCCCATGTTCAATGGGGAAGCGAATGCAGAGAAGTTAAACAATTGGATAAGGCAAATTGAGGTCTATTGCCGAGTCCAGCAGATCGAAGAAGAAGATGTGAAGATTCAGTTGGCTTCACTTTGGCTGACAGGCACCGCACTTGTATGGTGGGAAAGCAAGCTTCAGCAAGGTAGCAAACAAATGGGTAATCTTCTCTCATCGTGGTCTACTTTTATTTCTGCTTTACGTAAGCAATTTTATCCATTGGGTTATGTTCAGAAGACAATGATGGATTGGCAAAGTTTTAGACAAGGCAAGGGTCAGAGTGTTCAGAGTTTTACTGAAGAATTTAGAAAGAAAGCTTTAGAATTGAATATTGCTTTAGATTCTCCTGACACTCTTTTGAAGTACATTGGTGCTCTTCATCATTATCTACGCCATACTTTGCTGTTGTTGAATCCTACTAGTGTGGATGAAGCAAGTGTTCAGGCTACTCATCTTGAGAACAGGGGGAAGCATTTGCAAGAAGACCATTAGAAGAAGCCTTTCAAGCCCAACAACCACCAAGACAAGAGCAAGAAGATAGCTACTGCCAAGAAGGAAGGAGGAAAGCCCCATTGCAACCATTGCGATACTGATGGGCATGATGAAGAAAGTTGTTGGAAGTTTCATCCTGAACAAAGGCCAAAGCATTATGGAGGCAAAAAGAAGAAAAAGACCGTTGCAACAGCGCAACGAGATTTGGGTTCCGACTCAGGTGACGAAACCATGATTACAGCCGTGGGAATGCAAGGTAACAAAACTCCTCATACTGGTTCAAGTTCTACTCATGTTTCTAAAGAAAATGATAAAAGAAGAAGTGAGTTGTTTCACATCAGAGTTGTGTCTAAGCATACAAAGATTGAAACATTATTTGATCCGGGTTCTCAAGTAAATTTGATCTCAGAATCAGTTGTTAAGAAGTTGGGCATACAGACTAAACCTCACCCCAAGCCTTATCCTCTTGGATGGGTATGTGATAATGCTAAGTTGCAGGTGACTAAGCAATGCAGGTTAAGGTTTTCTATTGCTTCAAAGTTGATTGATGAGGTGGAATTAGATGTTGTTCCTCTTGACATCTGCGGTATTGTATTGGGAAGCCCATACTTGTATGATCGAAAAGCAGTGTTCTTCCGTCATGAGAACAAGTACCATCTCACCAAAAACGGGGTGGAGTACATTGTGAGAGCTCACAGTATGAAGGCTAACACCACTCTGGTTAGTGCAGGACAGATGAAGCGGCTCATCAACACTAATAAGAGATACATGCTCATGGTTGTGAGAGCAAAATATGCTGAGGCATCCGATGCTTTCAAAGGTTGTGATCCTTCTCATAAAAAGGCTATGATTGATATTGTGGCTAACTATGATGAAATATTTCAGGAACCTACAGGTTTGCCTCCCAAAAGGGAGATTCAGCATGAGATTCATCTCCAACAGGATGCCCCTCTTCCTAATGTGGGCATGTACAGGTTGTCCGCGGTTATCAAGTACAAGAAGGGTACTAGTAACAAAGTGGCAGATATGCTCTCTAGACCTCCTATTGTTGCATCTATTGTTTTGAAAAATGCTTCTTTGTCCCATGAAAGTTATATTGAGCAGTATGCTACTGGTGATGATTTCAAGGAGATTTATGAGAAGCTAACCAATGGCATACAGGTGGAAGACTACTATTTGCAGGGAAAGTTGCTCTATCATTTGGGCAAGTTATGTGTTCCTATCAGTGAAAGAGTCCATGTAATACGAGAAGCTCATACTTCTCTTGTATCAGGGCATTTTGGGGTAGGTAAGACTTTGGCTCATTTGCAAAGACTTGTGTATTGGCCTCGCATGAAAGACATTGTAACAAAATATGTAAAGGGGTGTGTGATGTGCTCTACTTCTAAGCCCACTAATAGAAAATTGGGGCTGTACTCACCACTTCCTGTTCCTTCCCATCCTTGGGAAAGCATTTCCATGGATTTTGTGGGGGGTTTGCCTATGTCTAGGAGGGGTCATGACTACTTGTATGTGGTTGTGGATAGGTTTAGCAAAATGTGTATTCTTATGCCATGTAAAAAGCAGGTCACTGCAGAGCAGGCTGCTTCTCTTTTCTTTCAGCATGTATGGGTTCACTTTGGACTCCCTACGTCCATTATCTCGGATCGAGACTCCCGATTCCTTGGAGAGTTTTGGACAAAATTATGGTGTATGATGGACACCAAGCTAAAGAGGAACACCCCTTTCCATCCACAGACCGACGGACAGACAGAGGTAGTCAACAGGACAGTTGTACATTTGCTTCGAGGCTATTGCAACAAGGATCCTAAGTTATGGGATGAACAGATCCAGTATGTGCAGCATGCCTACAACAGGGCTATGCATTCTTCCACTCAGAGCTCGCCATTTGAGACATGCTTTGGGTACTTTCCAAAGACTCCATTGGAATTGACTTATGGGAGAGAGGTTGACTCAAGCACTTCCAAGGATGAAGACAAAGCCCGCAGGTTCATTCAGAGAGTTCAACAGGTACATCAAGCAGTGCAAGAGCAGTTGGAGAAGAGTCAAGCCCAGTACAAGGCTCGCCATGACAAGCATAGAGTTGATCATCAGTTTCAGGTGGGAGATCAAGTGTGGCTTCACATCAGTAAGGAGAGGATGAAAGGAGAAGGCAAGAAGCTCAAGCCCATTAGATATGGTCCCTTCACCATCTTGGAGAAGATTGGGACAAATGCTTTTCGCTTAGAGCTACCGCCATACATGCAGATCTACTCAGTGGTGAATGTGGAGAACTTGAAACTCTATGAGCCTCCCATGATCATGGATGAAAGGGAGAATGTCTCATTGCCATCAGTTGATGAATTTGCTCCTGAGTACATGGATGAGCTAAAGAAAGATGTCATCTTGGACAGAAGGACAAGGACTTCTCACAGAGGTGATGTTGATTATCTTTGAGTGGGCATCAGAGGCACTCATCCAAGCAAAGCCAAGTGGATTGAGAAGGAGAAAGTGAGGGAGCAATTCCCTCACCTATCTGTTGATTAGTAAAGGCTTTTGGAGGCCAAAAGCTTCTCAGTGGGGAGGAATGATCCAGGAGGATCCAAGAAGGAAAATTTTTGAAGTCCTCCAATCTCAGCCAAACTAGCACTAGATCGAAGTGCTCGTCGAGACGATTCCAACGTCGTTCGTTTCACCTCAAACGGACTCCGTATGAGAAAGTTATCGCGTTCTGTTCTATAAGGTCAACAGGCAAATTTGGCAAAAAGAGGTGCCACGTGGCACCACTGACAAGGTGACACGTGGCATCTATACTGTACAAACATGGTGATGTGGCACCACTCAGAGGATGACACATGGCATCCATACAGTACGAACCAATCACAAGGTGACATGTGGCATGATGACATGGCATGCTGATGTGGCATGATGACATGGCATGCTGATGTGGCATGATGACATGGCATGATAATGTGTCATGCTGACATGGCATGCTGACATGGCATGCTGATGTGGCATGATGACATGGCATGCTGATGTGGCATGGTGACATGGCATGATGAAGTGGCATGATGACTAGCATGCATGCATTTGTGCTTGAAATGAGTTTTAGGACATTCATGCATTTATTCATGAGAAATTGTAAAATGATTAATATTTGAAGTGAGTGGAAAAATTACTCACATATTACTCATTTATTTTATTCCTTGAGTTGTTATGAAGTTAATGCATGGTTGTAACCAAAAACAAACATGCCATATTTGTAAAGAAGTTGTAACAAGTTGGTTTATGGTTGAAAAAACCAACATGCTATTTAAAAGAAGGATTTTGGTATGTAATGGATTATTGTTGGATTTTGTAAATGTCATTATGGGGAAGTAACTAAATGTGAAAACCCATGGACATGTGGGCATGAACCATATTTTGGTTTATGTTCTTAAAAGCCCAACCACATGAAAACCAACTTAGGGAAGTTGTAACCAAGGCCAAGATAGGCAAATTAGTTGCAACCAAAGGAATCCATGAGAGTCATGTGAAGAAGGGCAAGCCAACCTATATAAACCCATTCAATTGCCATTTCCCACTCATGCTTTGGAGTAGAGACTTTGTAGCTAAAGGAGAGAAGGGAGATTGTGTAGCTCTGCAGGAGGAAGGTACGAGTGTTTATACTCGTTTTACACCGTCTTCAGGCTTCGGAGTTGCTGGAAGCAGTCTTGTTGTGTTTTGGGCAGCGGTTCTCTTCCTTGCCATTTTCGCCAAGGTATCATTGTATCATTGCCATGTATTTTGCCTTTATGCTGAGATTATAGATCGGCCCTCCTATTGAGAAGCAGGCCCGGAGACGTAGTCCATCCTGGACCAATTCCGTTATCAACTTGTTGTCTTTATGTGTGTATTGTCTATGCTGTTTGGTTCTCTTCTTATGGATTTGTGAGCTTCATTCATGCTCTTTATGCAATTCATGTTAACGTCATAGAGTAGCAAAGATCTTGTTTCCGGATCAATTTTAGGTTCTGCTTTTGCATTGAAAAGATAAAAGTTGCATATTTATTTCGGAATTGTTGGTTGATTTTGCATATTAGTGACATTGTTTTATTGGATAGATGAGTCTAGGATTGAACGATGGTGCATACTATTGAGTCTACACATCACTAGTTTCATGACCATATCCATTGTAATCACAACCACTAAAATTAACTGTTAATACTAAAATTGATTAGACTTATTTTATTTATAGGGTACACCAACTAGCATGGGTTTAGAGTCTTGGAATAGATCATTGTGAGTTAACAATCCAAGACTACTGAACGAAACATTAGGTGTCTGACCAGGGAGTGGAGGAATCCATGGTATAGATCGGTGTTATCAGGAAATCTCTACTCAAACAAGAGTTAAGCACGAGGTCATGGGAGGTTGGTTGAGGAGATATCCCTCTGATACCGGCTAAACGTGGGAGATATATCCAGGATTTGTTCGTATCTGGGGGTACCGGATGTTCGTCCTCTTGTGCTTTGGGATTAGCTACCTTGCCCTTACGAGGGATCCCACCTGTGACTGTCGCCCTGAGCATTGGTTATATTGCGGTAGACATAGTTTCCTTACCTAGGTACCGCACAGGGTACTTGCAGTGGTTATGTTGGTTGTGTCCTGAGTCAGATAGGGATTGGACAACACAGTTGTGTTCGTGTAGTGGACTTGACCCTGTCGACACAGTGAATCCTGGGTGTCTCTATAACTGATTCTATTAACTCCGGCTATAGTTTGGGAGTCTCAAGCCTCTCCTAGGCGAGACATACCAGCTCTAGTGTCGGGAGCCCATTTAGCCACTCTGTTTGTCTGCTCTTGGCTATATATTCTCTAGGTGTGTGTTTTTGATTTACTATTTTTCGATCGATAGTTGGCCTTTAGGAGATGCTATGTCTCTCTCCGGAGAGAACGTGGCGCGGAGCCCTACTCTCCATCGGTCCCATTGTTTGTCTAGTTTAAAGCCAGCTTTGGTTACACAACGTATTACTAGAGGACGCCAGAGGGCTCCCTCTGAGTCTTCAAATTATTACACAACCTACGTTGAGGATTACATGGCTACACATCCCGATATCGGGTAAGACCTTTCTAGTCCTTCAGGTAGAGTTGGACATACTTCCGATCCCCAGACTCCTCGTGAGGATTGGGGAGGTGATCCACCTGTGACTCAACCTGGTTCTATTTGGCCTAATCCACTTGATAGGGATCCGTTTGATCCTTCGAATCCGGACAATTATCTTTACGGGATTCCCGAATTAACCGAGGAGGAAGAACAGGACGAGCCTTTCATTCCTTCGTTTCCACGCAATTCTAGATATAGGAGGCCTAAGGCTCATGATGATTCCGACCCTATGGTCAACCCCACTGCACTCTCTTTTGGTATGCCTAGTCACAATACTGTTGAACCTTCCACTATGGTTGGTACTCATGCTAGAACTAGTCAAAGTGTTAGCCATACTATAGCCACTGGGGTCACTACCCTAGCTATGGGCACTACGTTGTCCAACCACTCACATAGCATGGGGACTGGTCAGATTCCTAACCATGTTACTGTTGGAATGCGACCACCTCCTAGGAATACCCAACCTAGTCAGAATGTTGTTCGAAACATGACTCGCCATCCACCACCTACTACACATGTCACTACTCGTCAACCTAGGACCACTTTCGCACATGATACCATTCCTCCCAACCACGGGGATAGACACATACCGCATACTTTTGCATCCACTGCCACTGCTAGTAATAGTAATGTAGGAGGTGGGAATGTTTCCTATCCGCATGGACATCACACAACCAACCCTGCTACTGGTCACACCCATATTGGACCTGGGAATACTTCTCATGCTTATGATCATCACACGACTGCTCAAGCTAATCCTAATATTGTGGGTGGGAACATACCATACCATTACAGTCAATACAACACGGTTCCCACTTTGAATAGTACATACATGCCCCATACCCATGGTGGCAACCCTTACTACAACACAGTCGGCGCTGAACACCAGTATCATGCACCACCCCAATATGGTGCTCAAAACGCACATATACCTACTTACTCTCAAATGGGTCAGGCAGGGGGAGGTTATCCATCTTATGGCGATGGGAAAGCTTATGGGCCGTCAGGTCCTCAGTATCAGCAGTTTAATCCTCATGGTCAAGCTTTTGGTCCGTCGTATAACACAGTTCCATTCAACCAACCTTTTATGGGAGCTTATAAGCAAGATTTCCAGCCACAGCTCCCATTCCTTGCACGCTTGAATCTCCCGGATCTTTCAAAGCTCACGAATGATCCGGTGTGTCACGACCCTACTTGGCCCCCGGTCCCTACCAAGCTCCCTTCAGACATTCCAAAGTTTGAGGGGAAAGGTGGTGAGGACCCGGGAGATCATGTCATGACATTTCACCTTTGGTGCTCCTCCAACTCTTTGAATCATGATTCCATTTGATTACGACTATTTCAACGCACCCTCACGGGGGCAGTCACGAAGTGGTATGTGGGGTTTCGTGGAAACACCTATAGGGGATTCAACGAGATTGCTTTGGTTTTCTTAGACCATTTCCAGTTGCCTGTTCGTTATGATACTGGTACTGAGTTGTTGTCCACCTTCCGTCAGAATAAGGCCACACACATTTCTGACCACGTTCAAGAGTGGCGTCGGTGGAAGAGATTAATGAAAGCCAACATTCCTCAAGAATTCCTGTTGGAATGGTTCCTCAAGTCTTTACTTCCATATATTGCTAAGGATGTTTCAATGTCCGACATTATGACTGAGGAACAAGCTATCTTGAAAGTCCAGCAGTTAGATCTTTTCTATTCTCAGTCTAGCATTTTGAATAGCATTATTCCTGACACACCGAGAACAAGACATGAGCCCATGTCGATTCCTGGACCACATGCCGATGGTATCGTGGGGTCTGCATGCACTCGCCCGGTAGACTTGGTAGCTAATCAAATGCAAAATTTGTCGCTAAACCATTCTGCTCCCAGACAGGTTCACACCTTGTCCACTTCCACTCCATCGTCTAATGTACACAATGTACAATCAACGAAACCATCGGGTAACCAACAACCTGGTGGTAAGAAAAAGGGGAGAAATAATCATAGGGTTGGAAACAATGGAAGTAACAATAAAAGCAATCGTATTACTCCTCGTAAAGAGAATTCCAACCCTCCTCGGGAAGGTGGTAATGCTGGCAAGGATCATAAACCTAGGCGTAAGGTGAAATTCCCTTGCAAGATTTGTGGGGCGGATCATCTTACTCACTTATGTCCTCATATTGAAGAAGCATCGATGCATTTGGAACAGATCCCAGATGTGCTGAAGGATCCCCTTCCTCATCATCAAAATATGGCTTCGCATGCTCCCACCACTAGTTATGGTACTAATGAAACGACAACGTCTTCTTCCAATACTAGTGGTTATGGATGTGTGAATATGGTTCAGTAGGAGGTTTGTGTTGCTACTCGTCAACGTGATTATGAGGCACCACAACTGAATTTGGGGAATGAGCCTCCCCCTCCTTCTGATAATTCCTTGCATATCGAGAAGCCTTCTATTATGTTTCGAATATCGAAAGGTGTTCTCAAGCACTCCATGCATAATCCTAATGCTCGAGCCTCCCAGAACTACTCCATCGTAGAATATTTGGGCCAAACTCCGTGTGCCATGTTGGCTCTTGAAGTTTTTGCAAGCTTGTCCCTCTCAGAGGCATGCCCTTTTGAGTGTGTTACGAGTCTAGGATGGGGGAGTCCTAGTGTTATCAAGTTCGATACTACTGATGTCCAACCTCACTTGCCTTACCACATGGATTTTCAAATCTAGGTGGTTTGCCTTAAGAGCTTCATCAAACGTACTATGGTTGATGAAGGTGCTTCTGTGTTAGTAATGTCATTAACTTTTTGGAAAGCTCTTTGCTCTCCTCGTCTGCTTGCGTCTATAACTACACTCACTGCATTCAACGGTAGATCTTTTACACCACATGGAATTATCCCTTCCCTTGTTGTCTCCTTGGGAGGTAATTCCATGCCTATTGAAGTCGAAGTGGTTGATGCGCCCATCGACTACAACCTTTTACTTGGTCGGAACTGGATGTACGCTATGAAGGCTGTCGCGTCTACTGTATTTTGAGTTATTTGCTTTCCCCATGAAGGCGAGATTGTGATGATCGATTAGCTGGATTATGTTGGCACTCCTTCCACAGCATCCACGGGATCATTAGTCCTACAAGTTTCCGATTATCAGTCAGCAACTGGGAACATAGGTGTTGGAATGTACCCCTCGTTGATGGGAACTTTTAACCATTCTACACCTGTGAATTTTATTGGAACCATTTCTGACAGTGCGCCTCCTCCTTCGAATAGTATGCCATTCCGGACTTCCTATTGTGGTGATCCATGGAGACATTGCGCACATTGGGATGTCTATGCCCTTATCTCTAGCGAAGCTCACTTATGATCACATCCAACAAACCACTACAGATCCGGATCTCTCTTCTCCCTAGACAGTTGAAGAAGATCTCGTTACGCTTCCAGTTTGGAAAACCAACTCATCTTTCTCTCATGATTGCCTCAATGATACTTTTCCATCTGATGAAGCCATCCTCGAAGCCATGTGTGGTAGTGAGAAGCCTTGGGAAGATATGCACCATCGATCTTATTTCCTTCCCAACCTTGAGCTCATTGAGCAGGAGGAGTTTAGTATGATTCTAGCTAAGATGGTTGGTCACCCTATGGCTCTTTTTCAGTCGCATGATGTTTTCTTGGAGGGGAACATGGCCAATATTTCCCCAACCACTTTGATCAACATCTCCCGCACTCCCGGAAAGATTGAGAATGTTTATGTTGGTGTCGATTTCACTCCTAAGGAGATTGCTATTTACACCGATTTGTTTACTGAACTCCGGGAAGATTTCGCCTAGTCATATGAGGAGATGCCAGGAATAGACCCCTGCATTGTTGAACAAGAGATTAAAAACATATCGTGATGCTAAACTGGTTCGACAACGCTTACGTGCTGTGAACCCTAGGAAGGCAACTGCTATTAAGGCAGAGGTGGAGAAACTGCTCAAAGCTGGTTTCATCTACCCCATTCCTCTTACCGAATGGGTGTCAAACCCCGTTCCTGTGGATAAGAAGCAGGGAACGATCCGTGTATGCACTGATTTCAGAGATTTGAACCGTGCATGTCTGAAAGACAACTTCCCCACACCATTCATTGATCAAATATTGGATGCTTGTGTGGGAAGTGTGATTTTTTCATTCATGGATGGATTCTCGGGTTATAATCAAATTCAAATCAAACCCGCGGACCAACATAAAACCGCATTTATTTGTCCCTGGGGAACTTTTGCGTACCAGAAAATTCCCTTCATCCTCAAGAACGCCGGAGCTACTTTTCAGCGAGCCATGACCTATGCCTTTCAGGATCTTAAGAAGATTATGGAAGTTTTCTTGGATGATCTTGCTGGCCATTCTCGCAAGAGAGTGGACCACCCCAAGCACCTCCGTATGATTCTCGAATGATGTATCCACTACAAAATTCGATTGAATCCAAACAAATGCATCTTCGCTCTTAGGACTGGTCACCTTCTAGGATTCATAGTTTCGAAAGAGGGTATTAGAGTTGATCCTCTCAAAGTTGAGGCAATACTTCAGTTGCCTCCTCCACGTAATCTGTTTCAACTTCAGAGCCTCCAAGGGAGAGCTACTTTTCTGCGTCAGTTTATAGTTAACTATGCTAGTATTACTAAAGGTTTCGTACGCCTATTGAAGAAAGACACACCTTTTATCTGGGATGAGCGAGCCCAGCAGTCTTTCGACACCCTTAAGAAAGCTTTGGTATCGGCCCCCGTGCTTAGTCCACCAGAATTTACACGAGATTTCATTCTTTATGTGGCCGCGTCTCAAGAGACTATTGGCATGGTCTTGGTTCAGGTAGATGATGCGCTCGTTGAGCATGTTATCTATTATCTTAGTCGAAATTTAGTAGATGCTGAACTAAGGTACACCCACGTAGAAAAGATGGCACTTGCGACTATTCATGCAGTCCAACGGTTACGACATTACATTTTGCTATGAACAACCATTGTTGTAGCTCATATCAATCTGTTTCAGTTCGTGCTGTCATGATGCCTTATCGGGGGTAAGTATAATAAATGGATTGTGATCCTTCAGGAATTTGATCTCGAGTTTGCTTCTGCAAAATCGGTGAAATCATTGGTGTTCGCTGAGCTTATGTCGGACCTTCCATAACTTGATGAGGATGTCATTCATGAAGATTCCTTTATGGATGAACACTTATTTCTTATCTCGACCAAGGACCCTTGGTATGGGGATGTCATTAGATATCTCCAAACTTTGAAGTTTCCTCCGCATTATTCACGAGACGAGCGACGGCGTGTGAGACATCACGCTAAAGATTATACTATTGTCGGTGACACTTTGTATCGCCTAGGAAAGGATTCCATTCTCCGTCATTGCTTGACCCACGAAGAAGCAGAACAGGTACTTAATAATTACCATGTGGGGGCATGTGGCGGTCACTTATCCGGGCTTGCTACAGCCCAGCATATTATGCGAGTGGGTTATATTTGAGCGCCCCTCCATCTGGTCGTCACTGTCAGACCCTTCACTAAGTGGGGGGTGGATTTCATGGATTGCAAACCAGCTTCGGCTGGGGGGGATCATCATATTATTGTGGCCGTGGATTATTTTTCCAAATGGGATGAGGCCATGCCTACCGTTAAAGCCGATGGTGCTACTGCAGCCCATTTCGTGTTCAACCAGATTATCACTCGATTCGGTATCCCGAAAGAGATTGTCACTGACCATGGCAGTCACTTTCAAAATAAGATGATGGAGGATTTGTCTCTCAAGCTTGGGTTTCATCAGGAACACTCATCTTCCTACTATCCTCAAGAGAATGGTCAGGTTGAAGCAGTAAATAAGTCTTTAAAGACCATTCTCCAACGTACCATCCAACAAAGCAAGACCAATTGGCATATCATGTTATATCCTACTTTGTGGGCCTATCGAACCATAGTTAAGACTGCCATCGGGTTCTCACCATTCTAGTTAGTTCAAGGTGTGGAGTCACTTTTATCGATTGAATGCAAGATCCCTTCGCTCAAGCTAGCCATAGAAATCCTCCCTGATACGACGGAGATTGAGCAACACTTAGTAAACCTCGAGCAACTTGATGAACACCGTTGAGATGCCGATGTGGCCATTGATGTTAACAAGCATCATGTCAAGGTTCAATATGATAGGTATGTCTGTCCCCGACAATATGTTGAAGGTGACTTGGTACTCTTGTATGACCAAGCTAAAGAACCCCTCGGGGCAGGCAAGTTCAATCCCATGTGGCACGGTCCTTACATTGTGAGGCATGTCCTTGAGAAAGGAGCTTATGAGTTAGAATATTACGAGGGAGTTGTCTTGAAGGAGCCTAGAAATGGGCTCTAACTCAAGCGGTATTACGCTTGAACCTTTGGTTCGGGCTGATACTTTTGTACACTATTGTATAGCTTTTACGTACATAGTCTAGGTTGCATTTTTGGTTGTCGGGTCTGTTGATTAGCCTCTGTTTGATTGACAGATGTCAGCGGGATGTCCTACGTTCTTAGGTTTCGTGGATAGTGGTAGCTGACATACGCAGCAGCTTGCTTCTGCTGCCTGGGTTATCTTTTCACCTGACCATCTAGTTGTGTCCTCAGGAGGTGCTTGTCTCGGTCCTACATCTAACAATGTGGCTGAGTATAGTGTCATTGTTGAGTTACTGTGGGATTCCATTTCACATGGTATCCAGTCTTTAGAAGTCCGCCTGGATTCACAACTAGTTGTGTCTCAGCTGAATGGGCAATACCGTGTACGAGACCCTACATTACTATGGATATTCCTTAAGGTACGACTCTTGGAGAGACATTTTGTTTCCATTAGATATATTCACATTCCGAGAAGTCATAATTATATATCTGATGCATATGCTAACTATGTATTAGATTGGCATTTGTCACATTCATCATCAAGCACATAAATACAAAGACATTCATACATTTGTACCATACACACATATAGTAGAACCGAGAACCAAAGTTGTATATATATATAAATATGTCCAAAAATGGTAGTGTCATACAAGATTGGAGCCCATAGCCCTCAAAAATATACATATCGATACAAAAAATGATGAGACCCTGGGATATCTACTCCCTTCGAGGAGGTCTAACTTCCGCCTCGACGGGATGTGTCTCATAGTAGTACTGTACTGCGTTGGCCATCCGTTGCAGTAGCCGCACCCACTCACCAGGAACACCCACTACCTGGCGCTGCATAGCCTCAGGCAGTCGGGATGCCTCTATCAGTGGAACTCGGGCAACCATCCGTGAAATGTTGCACCGCAACGTCTATAGTGTGTGCCCTGCTGCAGCATCTACTACCACCTCATCTCTACCCTGACGACCATGTCGCGAGAAGCCCTCAGGTCTCACTAGGCCTTTGTCTGCGAGCAAACAGTCACCCATTAGCACATGACATTACCACCAAAAAGATTTTTTGCATTTCAACTATACTAAAAAAATCCATAAAAATTTAAAAAAACACATAACCAAAAGAGTACTCACCGATGTCTCCGAAAGCTGCACCTGGTGGGAGCGGCATGTCACGGTCTTGTCTGAAGTCTATCCCCGCATAGGGGTAGTCCTTGATAGCAATCACCTACCGGTTCCACCAGCGAAAGAACTCCTCAGTAAATGATGACACCAGATGGCCACCACCCTATCGTGTCAATATCTCAGCCCACCGAGTCAGGGATGGATCTCGGAGACTGTGAGGAGGGACATCCACCCTCGGGCTAAGTCCCAGAACCCTCTCAAAGAAGAAACTGCAGAGGATGCTACCATACCCAAATTTTTTGTCCTTCCCCTCTTTGAATTCCGTTATTTGTGTCTTCATAGACACCAATAGAGTAGTACACCAGTCGAATATAGTAGGCTGCAAGCATTGTGATGCATAGATCATCACCGATCTGGATGCCTCATGTAGTGCTTTGGATCCCGTGATCCAAACCAGAGTTGCCACTATGATCTTTGTGCTCAAGTCCACTATGGAATTCACCGGTACTTGACTTCCCACTGGTTGTGTGTTGGCGAGACAATACCGCACTATGTAGTCTTGCACAGTGATCCCACCACTCACGGTCCGTGACCAAAGACTTGCCACCTCCCCTCTACGGGACAAACCGGTAATGAAATAGATATCCTTTACTTCCAGTGTCAATGTTTTCCTATTGAGGATGAAGTGTTGAGCATCCACATCCCAGTAGTTGATCAAATGACGGAGTAGTAGGTTTTGCGCCCTTAAGCCCCCGAGACTCCAGTATTTATATAAGCCACATGCTTGCAATGCTTGTTGTGCTTGCATATCATTGCACACAACCTCATCTACATGGTCATGCTCTCTCTCCCTCCACTCTAGAACCATCTTGGAGTGCAAAGAAAGAGATTTTTAGTCAGTTTCATGCTTAAAAACTTCTTCACAGCCGTATCCGCAGGCTATATTGTAGATAGGTACGGGTAGACGCGGGCAGTCAGTTTTTTGACTGCGCGTTTGATGCCTTACCCACGACCCGCATACTTACAACCCGCGAGTAGCGCCGAAGCCATTTAGGGCATGGCCAAACAAAATATCCCACCGACCAAAATTGAAATAAAAACACTTAAATGAAAGGTATGGCAATGACCACTAACCTACTTTGGATGGTTTGTTGAACGGTTGCTCGTAGCTCCCATGATCGGTGCTTGAAGTTTCAGGTGCAAACTTACCACTCAACTCCAAAATGCTGAATAGTGCAAATGAATTAAAAATTATTAAATTTTATTACTATTTATAATTTTCTGGACCCACTTTTCTATAGTTTTTTCCATTTTGGGCCGTTATGAACTAATATCGTGTCATGGAGTAGTGTTTTTTTCAAAAAATTTCCTCGGCGAGAGTTGTTCTGATCCATTTCACACCTACGGCGGGTATATTTCACACCTGGCATATACGTTAGATGCCATTTCTGTATGCATTATGCATTTGACCTGTTGACCATTTTCATAAACCCTAGGTGCGACCCCGCTTCGTGACTGACACAGAACCTTCACACTGTTAAAGAAGTGTCATCATGTGGTGGTAGGGCTTTCCCGAACATGGGTTCCCTAGTTAGAACCCCATTATGCTTTTGGTTCCCATGTCGTTGTCTGTCCTCAAGATTGGGAGTCCTTTGTAGTAACGCCATGACGTTGCGATAAAGACTCATACTCTACTTTGTCTTATGCTGGCCATCTCCCTTAAGGACTCCCCTCAGTTATATCATGTTGTGATTGCATTGCATCATCCTGCTTGCCGCTTGAGCCTTGTGCCGGCTCCTGCTTACTCAATGGTTAACCTGGTGCCTGAGCACTTTCCCTGTGGAGTCCTACAGAGCTTATATATTTTCCCTTCACAATTTGATGACCCTTTCACCCTGAGGGAACACAACCCCGAGTGTCCACATCCCGCACGCACTTCCTTGCATTGAGCATAGGAATGTTCCACTGCTTGGAACTAGTCTGCTAGTTATTTGACACTCGTTCCCTCACTTGTAATATAAGCAATTTTATTCTTTTTCAAGCTTTTCCCAAATATGAAAAAGACAAAAAAATCAAATATTCCAAAAAGGCGGACGGGATTATGGTCACTATTTCTTGTTGGCAGCTGTTGTGTCGCCTTTCAACAAAGCATTCATTCGACTCCGTACATTATGAGTCAGGACTATTGTTGGGCCTTAGGAGATGTACTTGTTTCTCAGTTTTCTCCACCGATTGGTTAAGCTTCTAGTCATTATGGAGCCATTTGTAATGCCTCCTGCATTGCACAGTTTATGTCAAGTCTATGCTACCTGAGTCTATCCATCCGCTCATGCTCTTGTTCAAACGAAGTCCTGAAACCAGTTTCGGCCACTCCTCAGATATATTGACTATTGCATGTCGGCCATCCTTATTAACTCAATCCATTTCACCTAAGATCTTCCAAATATTTCAGCATTGTTGGTACCTCATGCTGGTTGATGGGGGATGCGTTAATGCCCTCCTTCCAGCGAGTCTCGTTCCGTCGACTTCAACTCATTTATTCCGAGACTTGAGGCTTAGAGTTTGGTCAAGTACCTTGAGGCTTGCAGTCATTAGTGGCAGGTTCTCTCGCCATCGATAGTTTTGGGAATACTTCAATGTCCTATGATCGATGGATTCATCCTAGTGTTCGACGTCAACCCATTTATTCACACTCTGATGATTGTGCTCTGTGCCTTGATTCTCATTTTCATTATCGTTGGGTCATCTCGCGCTATTAACGACATACATCAAGGACAGGTAATCAGACGATGTCTCATCAGGTTCAACCCCAACTCCTTTATTCACTTGATGGGACTGGCACCGTCGAAGACTTGTGTAGAAGACCCCAGGTGATTGTGGCATTTAGTATGCTACATATGACTTTGACTTTACATCTGAGATATCACCTCTCAGATTTCAGCAGTTTGTACCTCTAGTTTGCACCAGTTGTCTTCTTTTCAGCAGAAGACCATATCTTAATGTAGAGGGATCATGGCTATGATCACTTATGACATATATCTACTTATGTACTTCCTATTCATGGCCATTGTATCAGATTGTTGTACTATACCGACATGTATCCAGAGATACTATTGTATTATGACGAGTGAGCTGTTCTTTCCACTTGTGTCTCCATCACTCCATTTCTGAGTTTCATAATGTATTTCGGCCATCGTACCACTTTTAGTCTCTGACCTCACACATCAGGGGGCATCTGTTACACAGAAATCTTCCACCCTATGAGCATCAACATTCTTTGGACTATAGGATCCATTTCAGTGACTCGGATCCATTTTCATCCTTCAGTGATACCAGTTTATCCTATTTTTGTTCCTACCCACATGTTGCATCACTATAGCATGCGTACCCACGAGTTGCATCCCTATAGCCCGCGAGTATCAAGTAAAATGGTAAAAACCACTATTTTATTACTTTTTACTCCCAAAAAGTGGTCATTGGGTGACCTTTGGCTCTCCATCTGCCCAAGTAACATCTCGATGAGTCCTTTCACCTACCTTTGAGAGGACTATATATTGAGCACATATGGCTTATGGACGGGGGGGAGAAGAGAATAGAAAAGGCACTTTAATGGATTTTTTCCCTATCTTGAGTCCGCACTCATTGATCCTTGTAGTTGTGAACCAGTTATGTTCACCTTCCAAACTCCTTGCTAGTTTGAGATTGCCTTTCATGGAGGATTGAAGTGGTGGAGGCACAAGTGGATTGATCTAGATCTTGGTTTAGATTGGTTGTTGGCAAGAGGTCGTATCACTTTGTACTTCTTCTTGTTCATTAATAGAAATACTCATATTCTCGTCCATTCATGGTGTGAATGTCATTTATTATACATTGGGTTACATTTGCTTATGATATTATGGACCATTGTTATTGATAATGTTAATGTCATTTATATATCGCATGTACTTGTTAGATATTGGTTGTCGAGACTAACTTGCAGATTACAAGTGCTTGGATATGTGCGGATTGAAACCTCCAATGGGGATCTACATCAAACGTTGGATCAAGGTTGGTTACATTTCTCCATTGTTTTAACATTGTCATTTATAATAGCATTGTTTTGAGAATTGGGTAGATTTCTGGTAGTCATCTGTCTGTTGTGGTAGTCCCAAGCCATAGTGAGTTTTCTCCAATACAGAAATGGCGACTCCGTCGGGGAAAACATCCATGTTTGGGAAAAAATTTTAGCATTAGTCCATAATTAGAGTTGTTGTTTATCGAAGCTCTGTGTCACTGATTGGCCGTTAAGATACATTGTAGGAAACATTCTTTTTCTGAGCCTCTAGACTCTTTATTTGACCATTTGCTTTCCTCACCCGCGGGCTGGCTTAGTTCTACCCGCGTATACCCTCCTATGTTTACACTATTGCTCGCGGGTACCCGTAGGTATTCCTTCGACAGTAGCGTGTAACTCCGGATTTTGTTGGTTTATGGCTATTGGTTGTTGCTGGGTGAGTTTGGTTGATTCCTGAGTCTTTGTTGGCCTCTTTCTTGACTGTTTCATACCTTGGTTGTGACCAGATCTTTTCGTTTCTCTTGGTTGAGCCTTCTTGGTTTTTTACCAATTCTTGGTTTTAACCTCTTGGTTTTTCCTGTTGAGCTCATTCCTTTGGCTGAGTCTTGCTGTTTAGGATCTGCTGGGTTGTCTTAGTGATCTTCTTGGCACTTCAGTGACTGAATAGTAGGATTTTGCTTGCATTTTTTCATTCCATATATATTGAAAAAATACAAAAATATTCATTTAGTTTTTGCATTTTCCTTTCTGTTTATAAGAGAAAATACAAAAATATTTTATTTCCATGTACTGCATTTTGCATTGAGTGCTTGTTGCCTTCATTTTAGGTTCTGCTTGTGCATTGAAAAGATAAAAGTTGCATATTTATTTCGGAATTGTTGGTTGATTTTGCATATTAGTGACATTTTTTTATTGGATAGATGAGTCTAGGATTGGACGATGGTGCATACTATTGAGTCTACACATCACTAGTTTCACGACCATATCCCTTGAGTAATCACAGCCACTATAACGCTTAATCATAAAATTGATTAGACTTATTTTATTTATAGGGTACACCAACTAGCATAAGTTTAGAGTCTTGGAATAGATCATTGTGAGTTAACAATCCAAGACTACTGAACGAAACATTAGGTGTCTGACCAGGGAGTGGAGGAATCCATGGTATAGATTGGTGTTCTCAGGAAAGCTCTACTCAAACCAGAGTTAAGCACGAGGTCACGGGAGGTTGGTTGAGGAGATATCCCTCTGATACCAGCTGAACGTGGGAGATATATCCAGGATTTGTTCGTATCTGGGGGTATCAGAGATTCATCCTCTTGTGCTTTGGGCTTAGCTACCCTTCCCATACGACAGATACCACCTGCGACTATCCCCCTGAGCATTGGTTATACTGCGGTAGAAATAGTTTCCTTACCTAGGTACCGCATAGGGTACTTGTAGTGGTTATGCTGTTTGTGTCCTGAGTCAGATAGGGATTGGATAGCACAGTTGTGTTCGTGCAGTGGACTTGACCCTGTTGCACAGTGAAGCCTCGGTGTCTCTATAACTAATTTTGTTACCCCCAGCTATAGTTTGGTAGTCTCAAGCCTCTCCTAGGTGAGACATACCGGTTCTAGTGTCGGGAGATCATTTAGCCACTCTGTTTGTCTGCTCTTAGCTGTATATTCTCTAGGTGTGTGCTTTTGACTTACTATTTTTTGATTGATAGTTGGCCTTTAGGAGACGTTGTGTCTCTCTCCGGAGAGAACGTGGTGCGGAGCCCTACTCTCTGCCAGTCCCGTCGTTTGGCTGGTTTAAATCCAGCTTTGGTTACACAACGTATTACTAGAGGACGCTGGAGGGATCCCTCCGAGTCTTCAGATTCTTACACGAATTACGTTGAGGATTACAGGGCTACACATCCTGATATCGGGCAAGCCCTTTCTACTCCTTCAGGTAGAGTTGAACATACTTCTGATCCCCAGACTCCTCATGAGGATTGGGGAGGTGATCCACCTGCGACTGAGCCTGGTTCTATTTGGCCTAATTCACTTGATAGGGATCTGTTTGATCCTTTGAATCCGGACAATTATCTTTACGGGATGCCCAACTTACCCGAGGAGGAAGAACGGGACGAGCCTTTCATTCCTTCATTTCCACGTGATTCTAGATATAGGAGGCTTGAGACTCATGATGATTCCAACCCTATGGTCAACCCCACTGCACTCTCTTTTGGTATGCCTATTCACAATACTCTCGAACCTTCCACTATGGTTGGTACTCATGCTAGCACTAATCAAAGTGTTAGCCATACTATACCCACTGGGGGCACTACCCTAGCTGGGGGCACTACATTGTCCACCCACTCACATAGTATGGGGACTGGTCAAATTCCTAACCATGCTAATGTTGGAATGCGACCACCTCCTAGGAACACCCAACCAAGTCGGAATGTTATCTGAAACACAACTCGCCATCCACCATCTAATACACATGTCGCTACTCGTCAACCTAGGACCACTTTCGCACATGATACCGTTCCTCCCAACCACGGGGATGGACACATACCGCATACTTTTGCATCCACTACCACCGCTAGTAATAGTAATGTAGGGGGTGGGAATATTTCCTATCCGCATGGACATCACAGCACCAACGCTGCTACTGGTCACACCCATATTGGACATGGGAATACGTCTAATGCTTATGGTCCTCACACGAATGCTCAAGCTAATCCTAATATTGGGGGTGGGAACATACCATACCATTACGGTCAATACAACATGGTTCCCAATATGAATAGTACATACATGCCCCATACCCATGGTGGAAACCCTTACTACAACACAGTCGGTGTTCACCACCAGTATCACCCACCACCCCAATATGGTGCTCAAAACGTACATATACCTGCTTACTCTCAAATGGGTCAGGCAAGGGGAGGTTATCCATCTTATGGCCATGGGAAAGCTTATGGGCCGTCAGGTCCTCAGTATCAGCAGTTTAATCCTCATGGTCAATCTTTTGGTCCATCGTATAACACAGTTCCATTCAACCAACCTTTTATGGGAGCTTATAATCAAGCTTTCCAGCCGCAGCTCCCATTCCTTGCACGCTTGAATCTCCCGGATCTTTCAAAGCTCACGAATGATCCGGTGTGTCATGACCCTACTTGGCCCCCGGTCCCTACCAAGCTCCCTTCGGACATTCCAAAGTTTGAGGGGAAAGGTGGTGAGGACCCGAGAGATCATGTCACGACATTTCACCTTTGGTGCTCCTCCAACTCTTTGAATCATGATTCCATCCGACTACGACTATTTCAACGCACCCTCACGGGGGCAGTCGCGAAGTGGTATGTGGAGTTTCTCAGAAACACCTATAGGGGATTGAACGAGATTGCTTTGGTTTTCTTAGACCATTTCCAGTTGCCAGTTCGTTATGATACTGGTACTAAGTTGTTGTCCACCTTCCATCAGAATAAGGCCACACACATTTCTGACCATGTTCAAGAGTGGCGTCGGTGGAAGAGACTAGTGAAAGCCAACATTCCTCCAGATTTCTTGTTGGAATGGTTTGTCAAGTCTTTACTTCCATATATTGCTAAGGATGTTTCGATGTCCAACATTATGACTGAGGAACAAGCTATCTTGAAAGTCTAGTAGTTAGATCTTCTTTATTCTCAGTCTGGCATTTTTTATGACATTATTCCTGATGCACCGAGAACAAGACATGAGCCCATGTCAGTTCCTGGACCACATGCCGATGGCATCATGGGGTCCGCATGCACTCGCCCTGTAGACTTGGTAGCTAATCAAATGCAAAATTTGTCGCTAAACCAGTCTGCTCCCGGACAGGTTCACACCTTGTCCACTTCCACTCCGTGGTCTGATGTACACAATGTGCAATCAACTAAACCGTCACATAACCAACAAACTGGTGGTAAGAAAAAGGGGAGAAATCATCGTAGGGGTGGAAACAATGGAAGTAACAATAATAGCAATCGTAACACTCCTCGTAAAGATAAGGCCAACACTCCACGGGAAAGTGGTAATGCTGGGGAGGATTGTAAACCAAGGCGTAAAGTGAAATTCCTTTGCAAGCTTTGTGGGGAGGATCATTTTAATCACTTATGTCCTCATATTGAAGAAGCATCGAAGCATTTCACACAGAGCCCAGCTGTGCTGAAGGATCCCCTTCCTCATCATCAAAATATGGCTTCGCATGCTCCCACCACTGGTTATGGTACTAATGAAATGACAACGTCTTCTTCCAATACTAGTGGTTATGGAAGTGTGAATATGGTTCAGTCGGAGGTTTGTATTTCTACTCGTCAACGTGATTATGGTGCACCACAACCGAATTTGGGGAATGAGCCTCCCCCTCCTCCTGATAATTCCTTGCATATCGAGAAGCCTTCTATTATGCCGCGGATACCGAAAGGTGTTTTCAAGCGCTCCATGCATAATCTTAATGCTCGAACTGCCCAGAACTACTCCATCGTAGAAGATTTGGTCCGAACTCCGTGTGCCATGTCAGCTCTTGAAGTTTTGCAAGCTTGTCCCTCTCAGAGGCATGCCCTTTTGAGTGCATTAGGAGTCCAGTATGGGGGAAGTCCTAGTGTTATCAAGTTCGATACTACTGATGTCCAACCTCACTTTCCTTACCACGTGGCTTTTTAAATCCAGGTGGTTTTCCTTAAGAGCTTCGTCAAACGTACTATGGTTGATGAAGGTTCTTCCATGTCAGTAATATCGTTAACTTGTTGGAAAGCTCTTGGCTCTCCTCCTCTACTTGCGTCTAGAACTACACTCACTGCATTGGACGGTAGATCTTTTACACCGCATGGAATTATCCCTTCCCTTGTTGTCTCCTTGGGAGGTAAGTCCGTGCCTATTGAAGTCAAAGTGGTTGATGTGCCCATCGACTACAACCTTTTACTGGGTCAGAACTGGATGTACGCTATGAAGGTTGTTGCATCTATTGTATTTCGAGTTATTTGCTTTCCCCGTGAATGCAAGATTGTGACGATAGATCAGCTGGATTATGTTGGAACCCCTTCCACAGCATCCACCGGATTAGTAGTCCCACAAGTTTCTGATTCTCAGTCGGCAACTGGGAACATAGGTGTTGGAATGTACCCCTCGTTGATGGCAACTTTTAACCATTCTGCACCTGTGAATTGTATTGGAACCATTTCCGACAGTGCGCCTCCTTCTTCGAATAGTATGCCATTATGGAATTCCTATTATGGTGATCCATGGATTTTTCCATCCGCAAATTCTATGTCTGGAGACATTGCTCACATTGGGATGTCTATGCCCTTATCTATAGCGGAGCTCACTTATGATCACATCCAACAAACCACTGCAGATCTGGATCTCTCTTCTCCCCAGACAGTTGAAGAAGATCCCGTTACGCTGCCAGTTTGGGCAGCCAACTCATCTTGCTCTCACGATTGCCTCAATGATACTTTGCCATCTAATGAAGCCATTTTCTAAGCTATGTGTGGTAGTGAGAGGCCTTGGGAAGATATGCACCATCGGTCTTATTTCCTTCCCAACCTTGAGCTCATTGAGCAGGAGGAGTTTAGGATGACTCTAGCTGAGATGGTTGGTCACCCTGTGGCTCTTTTGCAGTCGCATGATGTTTTCTTGGAGGGGAATATGGCCAATATTTTCCCAACCACTTCAATCAACATCTCTCGCACTCCTGGAAAGATTGAGAATGTTTATGTCGGTGCCGATTGCACTTCTGAGGAGACTACTATTTACACTGATTTGTTTACTGAACTCCGGGAAGCTTTCGCCTGGTCATATGAGGAGATGCCAGGAATAGACCCCTGCATTGTTGAACACGAGATTAAAACGTATCCTATGTTAAATTTTCAGAATTTACTTCAATCTGATCTAGGATCTTAATTGAGAGAACAACATGTACAGCAAATCTACAGCGTATCAATCATGGACACAATAATGCAAGCACACAAGAGACACAGAGTTTACTTGGGGAAAACCATAAAGGTGAAAAACCCTAATAACTTCCTCAAAGATAGATAGAGCAATGATACAACCAGAATACAAGAGATAGTCTTCTCCTAGCAGCAGATCCTTCTCCTCCACAAGTGCGCCACTCTCCCAAGTGTGAGTGAGAGAATAGAATGATCAAATAGAGATCTCCCGATCTCTATTTATACTAGACCTTACTTGCCTAATAACCTTTACTAGGTCGGCCTTAACTTAACCACATAATACAATGCTGACTAGGATGACACCCAATAGGGTGGTCTAATAACCCTTTGACCCACATGGCTGACCCCCACTAGGGTGGTCTAACAACCCTTCAACCCACATGACTTATACAGGGCCGACCCCAACAAGGTGGTCTAATAACCCATCAAGTATAAGTTACGACACTTACAATATAAATGACGACACTTCCATTTAGAGGAATAATAACATCTCTATAGGAATACAATATACATATATGTGAAATACATTACGATGTTACATATACATCAACACTCCCTTTTAACTAGGAAGGTATTTCTCAACATAGGTCTTCTAGCACAAGTCATCTTCTCTCGATCATCGTCACTGGATAATCGCCATCGAGTCATCATCATCATCACTGCCACTGCTATCTCAATCAATCTCTGAATCTACTCGTCATAGGAAGTTCTACAGAGCCAGTCCTTTTTCATACTAGATGTAGGCCCACCACCTACAGGTCTTCGTCATCACTGGCCATACTGTGGAATCCTCAGGACTTATTACATGCGTCACAAAACCTTGCAAGAGCATCCCAGGACTTATTACGGGCACACAACCCAGCCTATCGGATCTCCCAGGGAGCTATTACATGTGACCCTACCATAAAACCTTGAAAGAGAATCCCAGGACTGATTACAAGCACACAACTCAACCTATCGGATCTCCAAGGGCGCTATTATATGTGGTCACCACAAAACCTTGCAAGAGCATCCCATAACTTATTACGGGAACACATCCCAACCTATCGGATCTCCCAGGGTGATATTACATGTGGTCATGGAAAAACCTTGCGAGAGCATCCCATGACTTTCTACGAGCACACAGCTCAACCTATCAGATCTCCCAGGGTGCTATTATATGCCATAGGACAAAACCTCGAAAGAGCATCTGTCAGATATCCTAGGGAGCTATTATATGCCAGTGGAAAAACCTTGCAAGACTATCTGCAGATCTCCCAAGGCGCTATTATATGTCCTCCCAAAGAAAAACCTCGAAAGAGCGTTTGCCAAATCTCCTAGAGAGCTATTATATGCTAGCGGCAAAACCTAGCAAGAGAATCTGCAAACCTCCTAGGGCGCTATTATATGCTTATCAGCACAACCTATCCACGGCCACAGAGTATCAACCTGATACTCACCATACATCATCCTGATTTATATATGATCATCCAAATCATCATCACTGCAACATCTTGCTACATGTCATCTGGAGAAACATCCTGAAGCTCATCATCCATGATCATCCTGATCATATAATGCATCTACCCGATGCATACCAAGTATCTACCTGATACATATCATCATACATGATCCACCTGATCATACAATGTATCCACCTGATACAAATACAAAAACATGATCCACCTGATCATACCTAATACATATAAACACACATGATCTACCTGATCATACACAATATCCACCTGATACATATACAGATACATGGTCCAAGCATCCAACATGATGCATATACAAAACATATACAAATGATCCTACTGATCATATCCAGCATCCAACATGATGCATATAAATGATCCAACTGATCATATCCAGCATCCAACATGATGCGTAAATACATATACATATAAATGATCCAACTGATCATATCCAACATCATCTTGATGCATATACAGAGCAGTGACTGGAGCATCGTCCTGATGCTCATCATCCATGATCCTCCTGATCATCATAGAATTGTCCTCTTCAGATCATCTCATCGTCCACGAAGCACGGCCCAAATGCACATCATCCAGCACTTACACCACCGACATGGGAGAACACATCTACCACCATTCGGGGAAGGCTCCAGCCCTTACTTTTTCCCCATGGGAGAACACATCTACCACCATGTGAAAAATGGCTTCAACAATTACATCACGACCATGGAAGAACACATCAACCATGTCAGAAAAGCTCATGTGCATTTGCATCTTCCGGACTCATCACTTCCTTTTGGAAGGAACCTCGATCTGAAGTGCATCAAGCCTCTCTTTGAAGTACTCAAACTCCACTATGGCCAATGGCTTGGTCAATACATCTACATCCTGCTCATCTGTCACAACATACTCTACTTTGGCTGTACTCAGTGCTACATAGGACTACTTCCTGCTAAACTAAGAGATCACACCTGATCCCATACTGAAGCAACATCCAGATGTGCTCTTCCTATCTGCAGCACTGCCATCCCAATCTGAATCAACATAAACCTGCAGGTTAAACTTTTGATTCGCTTCATACCTGAGCCCATAATCAACTGTACCCTTCAGGTACCTCAGAACATGCTTTATAGCAATCAGATGAACACTCCTCGGATCTGTCAGGAACTAACTCAATGTGTTCACAGCAAAGCAAATATCTAGTTTCGTGTTCGTCAGGTACATCAAGGACCCAATCATCTGACGATACATAGAGACATCAACCGACTCAGATGAAGCATCACAAAGAAGCTTCAGATTTCCTCGGCAAGAGTTATGAACTAATATCGTGTCATGGAGTAGTGTTTTTTTCAACAGATTTCCTCAGCGAGAGTTGTTCTGATCCATTTCACACCTACGGCAGGTATATTTCACACTTGGCATATAGGTTAGATGCCATTTCTGTATGCATTATTCATTTGACATGTTGACCATTTTCATAAACCCTAGGTGCGACCTCGCTTCGTGACTGACACAGAACCTTCACACTGTTATAGAAGTGTCGTCATGTGGCGGTAGGGCTTTCCCAAACATGGGTACCCTAGTTAGAACCCCATTATGCTTTTGGTGCCCATGCCGTTGTCTGTCCTCAGGATTGGGAGTCCTTTGTAGTCAAGTCATGACGTTGCGATAAAGACTCATACTCTACTTTGTCTTATGTTGGCCATCTCCCTTAAGGACTCTCCTCAGTTATATCATTTTGTGATTGCATTGCATCATCCTGCTTGCTGCTTGAGCCTTGTGCCGGCTCTTGCTTACTCAATTGTTAGCCTAGTGCCTGAGCACTTTCCCTGTCGAGCCCTACAGAGCTTATATATTTTCCCTTCACAATTTGATGACCCTTTGACCCTAAGGGAACACACCCTCGAGTGTCCACATCCTGCACACACTTCCTTGCATTGAGCATAGGAATGTTCCACTGCTTGGGACTAGTCTGCTAGCTATTTGACACTCATTCCCTCACTTGTTGTACTATAAGTAATTTCATTCTTTTTCAAGCTTTTCTCAAATATGAAAAAGACAAAAAATCAAATATTCCAAAAAGACAGACGGGATTATGGTCACTATTTCTTGTTGGCAGCTGTTGTGTCGCCTTTGAATAGAGCATTTATTCCACTCCGTACATTATGAATCGGGACTATAGTTGGGCCTTAGGAGCTGTACTTGCTTCTCACTTTTCTCCACCGATTGGTTAAGCTTCCAGTCATTATGGAGCCCTTTGTAATGCCTCCTACATTGCACAGTTTTTGTCAAGTCTATGCTGCCTGAGTCTATCCATCTGCTCATGCTCTTGTTCAAAGGAATTCTTGAAACCAGTGCCAGCCACTCCTCAGATATCTTGACTATTGCATGTCGGCCATCCTTATTGAGTCAGTCTGTTTCACCTGAGATCTTCCAAATATTTCAGCATTGCTGGTACCTCGTGTTGGTTGATGGAGGATGCCTTAATGCCCTCCTTCCAGTGAGTCTCGTTCCGTCGACTTCAACTCATTTATTCCGGGACTTGAGGCTTAGAGTTCGGTTGAGTACCTTGAGGCTTGCAGTCATTAGTGGCAGGTTCTCTTTCCATCGACAGTTTTGGGAATACATCAATGTCCCCTGATCGATGGATTCATCCTAGTGTTCGACTTCAACCCATTTATTCACACTCTAATGATTGTGATCTGTGCCTTGATGCCCATTTTCATTATCGGTGGGTCATCTCGCGTCTGTTAACGGTATACATCAATGACCGGTAATCAGACGATGTCTCATCAGGTTCGACCCCAACTCCTTTATTCACTTGATGGGACTTGCACCGTTGAAGACTTGTGTAGAAGACCCGAGGCGATTGTGGCATTCAGTATGCTACATATGACTTTGACTTTACATCTGAGATATCACCTCTCAGATTTCAGCAGTTTGTACCTCCAGTTTGCACTAGTTGTCTTCTTTTCAGCAAAAGACCATATCTTACTATAGAGGGATCATGGCTATGATCACTTATGACATGTATCTACTTATGTACTGCCTATTCATGGCCATTGTATCAGATTGTTGTACTATACCGACATGTATCCAGAGATACTATTGTATTATGACGAGTGAACCGTTCTTTCCACTTGTGTCCCCATCACTCCATTTCTGAGTTTTATAATGTATTTCGGCCATTGTAGCACATTTCAGTCTCTGAACTCACACATTAGGGGGCATCTGTTATACAAAAATCTTCCACCCTGTGAGCATCATCATTCTTTGGCCTGTAGGATCCATTTCAGTGACTCAGATCCATTTTCATCCTTCAGTGATACCAGTTTATCATATTTTTGTTCCTACCTGCATGTTGCATCACTATAGCATGCGTACCTGCGAATTGCATCCCTATAGACCGCGGGTATCAAGTAAAATGGTAAAAACCACTATTTTATTACTTTTTACTCCCAAAAAGCGGTCATTGGGTGACCTTTGGCTCTCCATTTGCCCAAGTAACGTCTCGATGAGTCCTTTCACCTACCTTTGAGAGGACTATATATTGAGCACATATGGCTTATGGACAGGAGGAAGAAGAGAATATTAAAGGCACTCTAGTGGATTTTTTCCCTATCTTGAGTCTGCACTCATTGATCCTTGTAGTTGTGAACCAGTTATGTTCACCTTCCAAACTCCTTGCTAGTTTGAGTTTGCCTTTCATGGAGGATTGAAGTGGTGGAGGCACAAGTGGATTGATCTAGATCTTGGTTCAGATTGGTTGCCGGAAAGAGGTCGTATAACTTTGTACTTCTTCTTGTTCATTAATAGAAATACTCATATTCTCATCCATTCATGGTGTGAATGTCATTTATTATACATTGGGTTACATTTGCTTATGATATTATGGACCATTGTTACTGATAATGTTAGTGTCATTTATATATCGCATGTACTTGTTAGATATTGGTTGTCAAGACTAACTTGCATATTACAAGTGCTTGGATGTGCGTGGATTGAAAGCTCCAACGGGGATCTACATCAAACATTGGATCGAGGTTGGTTACATTTCTCCATTGTTTTAACATTGTCATTTATAATAGCATTGTTTTGAGAATTGAGTAGATTTCTGGTAGTCATATGTCTGTTGTGGTATTCCCAAGCCATAGTGGGTTTTCTCCAATACACTTGCAGCCATCAATTTCTTCTGACCTCACACTTTAGGGGGCATCTGTTATACCTCAAAGTCCCACTTTGAAACCTTTGTGTCGCATATTTGTGTCGTAAAACCATGTGACCTAGCGACACTACCTCCTAATAAGTGTTGAAACTTGTTGGTCCCCTCCTTGGCCTCATCTGGAAGCTTTGGAGACAAATCCAAACGTCCTTAGTCAAATGAAAACTTAGTGAGCCAAGTGTCACTGCATTTGACCTTGCCTTGCCATGATTTTCGCGCCCTGCTAGTGGCTCAAGGAGAGAAAATTCCTCATTTTCGCGCCCTGCATACCTGTAGGGGCACGAAAATCCCAACATTTTCATGCCCTGCATACCTGCAGGGGCATGAAAATCCCAACATTTTCGCGCCCTGCATACTTGCAAGGGCACGCAAATCCCAACATTTTCGCGCTATGCTCAATCCATGGGCTGCAAAAATAATCTCAACAAGCTTTTGTCTTGAATTTTGGATCGAACCCTCTAGGATATTTTCTTGGGATTGAATTTTATGTTCGATCCTAACCTACCTTCCCTGTTTGGCTTGGCTCAACCCCTTGATCCACTAAACACTCATCTAGATCCACCTTCCTATCCATGTGGTTGGCCTCTGAAATCCTATAACAAAGAGGCCATCCATGAGCCAAGTGGAGGACATTTTGAGGCATCAAACCTATGATCCTAGAAGGTTTCTAGAGATAGATTGAGGAAGGAATCTTTGGAGCTGAAGGATTGATTGGAAATTAAGGGATCACTTTGTAAGTTTCTCCTAGTTTCCATTAATGAAACTTATCTTATTTTCCCATTTCGTGTGTTATGTTTCAATCATTAGCATGGAATGTATCTAATTTGATTTAGATCTAAACTAGTATACAAGGTATTTGGATATTTGATTTGCTTGTTGTTTGCTTGGTTCAAACAGGTTCTGCTTGTGAGATCCAGCACAGGATCTGGAATGAAACGAACGTCTAGTTCAAGGTGAGTCACACCAACTCTTCTTCTCCGAATACATTTAATATTTGCATGCATTGATTAGATCTAGGATCTTAAGGTATCATTTGTTTGTTAACTGTCTTAGGTTAAGCTTAGTTAATCTCAGTTTATTCTAAGGGTAAATCTAACTATCCGTAGGACAGATTTATCTCTACAGAGTGTCCACTCAAAATGTCTAGATAAATCGTTTTTTGAAACAGTTAATTCAAGAAATTTAACTCCCAACACCATCTTTTTACTTACATAACAGGTTTCCACATACCTTCCTTTTTCATTTAAAGGTGTTCTCATTCTAGAATAAGCTAATATGCTTAGGATCCGAGATAAGTATGGCTTCTTTGAAATCTATGGTTACAATTTCCCATGCTTTAAATTCTGGGAAAATTTCAGAACAGTCAACAAACTATGATGATACTTTAAACCTAAATAAGATGAGTAAGATATTAAGTCTACGATTTTGGCCATTTAATAGTTGATTGATTGATATTGCAAATTCACAGTGGCAAATCTGGCCATTTCATATTTGATTGATTGATATTGCAAATTCACAATGCAAATTATTTGGAAAAACCTTGCAATCAGAAATCACTCGTATTTAATGACTCCTAAGACCAAAAAGGGAAAAATCACAAACCACTGGCATTTAGTGATTCCTAAGGCCCAAATGGACAAAAATGTTGACCATGATGAACGTTCTTGAAAAAATGAAAAAAATCAGAAATAACCCATTTACTTAAATGTTGACTTGTTGTGAATTAAGAAAACTACAATATTCTAAAAATATTATAAAGTATCTTGCATATAGATGTAAAGGTCTCCATCAAATAAATTGATCATATATAACCACATATTTTTTATAACAATAAAAAGAAGATTGAAGAGCATTAAGGCATGCATTCCAAAGAGTGAGGTTCTCTTGTATTATTGAAGTACAAAGTAATCACCAATCGAAGAAAAAATATTCATAACAAGAGTGAAAGCTGCAACATAGCTAATTCTCTGTTAATGATAGCATCCAGTACCAGTTGGTATTTGAATAATGACAATGTGATCTTTGCAGTATGATCTTTGCAATAAAGGATTGGTGCTCTCTTTGGTCCTGAATCTAATGCAAGGAGGGCCATCTAGAAGATGATATTTGGCATGCACCCGATGCTTAAGTACATGGCAGTGGAGGAGGTTAAATAGTAAGGACCACTACATAAAAAGAAAATTTGAGCCCCAACACAATCATATTTTATCTTTTTATGAATCGCTATGTCGGCCCTTATCTATTTAAGTGTTGATTCTTATCTATTTAAGCCCTGATCGGACAAGTCTCAACGACTCTATTTCGTATCGTATTCAACTTAGTTTTACACAATGGGAACAAGGTGATAACGCTTATATGTTAGTTGATAAAAGATGCAATAATTAAAATCTTTCTAATGCATACCTTAATTTTATAAGTTGCTTTCAATGCGAAAAAATAAGACATTAATTCCATTCAAATTCGGATTTTTAAATGCAAGTTAAAACATTAGTTTTGTTTATGAAATATTTGTTTCTTTATAAGGTACGCACTTTGTGCATTAGACATTTAATGAAAATGAACTTGCCAATTTTACTGCTTGCAAGAAATGAAAGAGTACTGAAAACTGAGCATAGCAATTCTTTTTTAAAAATATGGCATTAGAGATAGTAGGAGTGAAATAGAGACGACAAAAGTACTCCCTGATTATATTGTTGTGATGATAACTTGCATGCATGAATTAACGTCAATAGTAAAAACATACAGGAAAAGCTAAAACACAAGTAGGAAAGGCTAAAATACATGTAGGTTTTCCTTGGATTACCATCAACTTCGTGACCGTTTCTTTGAATTCTTGAGCGGCTTGAGGGTCTCGTTTGAACATGTTTTGAGAAAAAATCAAGTTTCCCAACAGATTCAGATTGGTAACAAACACAGTGTGCCCGATATTCACACCCTTGGCATTTGTAGAACCCTCAAAAATGGATTGAATGGTGGAAAAGACCTGATCTCTCCTGAGATACAACAAGGTCTCCTGTCTCTTGACGCTAAAGAGCTCGGTGTTGCAGAATATGCGGAGAATACGCCAACGAGGCCCGCATGAGTTGCTCCATACCATGGAAGAGTCGCATTGGGAGAGGCATTTGGCTGCTTGTATGACGTTGCGTCCAGAAAAGACTTGGTCATGAGTCTTCAAGACTTCCTTGGCCATGGCCGGAGATGAAACCACGACTGTTGTTTTCATTCCGAGATGAAGGGTCATTAGAGGACCATATTTGGAAGCAAGGTGATAGAGAGACTCGTTGGTTTTCTCCTCGAGTTGGAGGAGATTCCCAACAATGGGCCATCCGGGAGGCCCTGGAGGAAGCTTGCATGCGTCCTTCCTTGACAGGATGACGATGAGCTTTAAAGCCAACAATAATGTCATGAAATACCATAAACCACTAATTCCCTCCATTGTTGTGGTACTCTCAAGCAACCCAAAAGCACAATATATTTACTTGTGTTCGTGCGAGATTGTGTGTGACCAAACACAAATATATTGTATATATAACAATATTATCAATTTCAAATTAATCAATGGCTCTTGCGTAGACTTTGAGTATCATGATGAATATGACTGAAAGGAGATTCTAATCTCGCCACATGAGTAACATAGGTCGTGTTCCATGCCACATAAATCTTATCTCTTTTGGCCTGACCACTGCAACCACAGATAACAAAAATATTGAGTACGATTTCGTCCCTTGAAAATTCGTATTCGATTTGAGTTTTTTTTTTTTTTTACTTAATTTTTTTCAACATAATATGGTTGAAATTATAATTATAGTGTACAATCAATTTTTTTTATTGTGGTTTTAAGAAGACCGATAAAAGTTGTTAGGTTAGTTCAAGTGGTTGAGTACCATAAATTATAGGTCAAATTTTATAAGATCAAATTCAACTTAAAATGACATGTGAAAATCTATATACAAAAAATATATAATAATTGATTAATCAATAGATAACTCACAAATGATTTACAATGCCATGTGATGTAGCATAGTCTTCATGGTTGATAGGTCATGTCCTTTAATTAAGTCATATCTCTTACTTAAAATACGACTTCACATAATGTAGAGTTATGTCAAAAGTAAAAAGTAATTAAACTAGCAAATTTTTACACATCCAAAAAAATTAGGACATGGATTTTTTTAATTACTTTTAATTTGGTTTTAAGTTTTAATTTTATAGTTTAGGGGAGGGAGGACAATAAGTGAGCGTTTTTTTTACCCCTTTTTATGTAACTTAATTCTTCATGTTCCCGAGCTTGTTTTTCCTCCAAATTTTTATGATATATAGTTTGGCATTTTCTATATCCAACCATATTGGTCTTGAGGTGTAACGAATCCAAATGGATGCCATGTAAGCCACAAAGTTCCAAGTTATCTAGTCCTAATGTCACCATAGTGTATTTTTGCTTGGGGCCAATGGGTGAACATTGATGTGACTTAAAGTAGATGGGACTTAAAATGAAATTTCTGATTTCAAATATTCATTTTGTTTCAAAATGTAGAAGAAAGTTTTTTTTTAAGTAATTTTAAAAACATGAAAATATTGACATTTACTTGTACATAAAGTACTTTTATGAATAACAAATGGTACCAAGTATTTCCACTTATATCTCCACTACTGGTACCTTGTACAACTATGGGACTCTCTCCCCTATCATGGATTTTTTAAATACTTTTTATATTTGGTAACTTAAAGTTACATTACATGAAAACATCTCTCCCATACTGTGTGATATAGAGCACCTCGCTACTCTAGGTGCAAAATCATGTCGACTCATAAAATAAAATAAATTAAACCCAAATGAAACTTAATTAAAAAAATTAACACTGGCATAGATCCATCTTAAATCCGGATCTATCAAGCACCAAGAGGGATCAAATTTCTCAAAGTACTTGATAGATCATGGTTTAAGATGGATCTATGATAGTTATATATTTATTTAATTATGATCATTACATTGTTTACCCTTTCAAGATGCTTCGTTTTGAAAGCATAACGAAAGTTATGTATTCATGTTGGCTTGTATTGTCTTCTAATGACTCTTCATTCTTGAGGTGGCCATGGATAAGGACATGTGACACTATGATCTTCTAAGTGTTGGGTAGAATTGTCAAATGATGAAAGGGTAAGGTCACCCTAATTTATTTTTCTAGAACACTTTGTGACGATGACTTATGTGATCTAGGAAATGATAAGATTCCACACATGAACATCTCTTTAACATGATGGGGACATCACTTAGCTTTGCATATTGATTTCATATTGGGATGACAACAAGACATCCTTGTACCTTGTTTTCAAAACCTTTGTCTTTTGATACTCAGGTGATTTATTGGTTGACAATATTTTGATTGGGTCTGTATTGATTCATTTCTTCAACATCTCGATTTTTACATCTAATGTCTTCTTTATTTCAGTGAGATTGGTCATTGTTTCATTATTCATCGCTAGGTCGCTTTTGATAAGTTGCTCTAGCTTTACATGTAGCTATTTCTTATCATTATTTAGTTTCTTGATTTTGGAAACAAAACTATCAAAAATACTTTGATTACGATACATTAGGTGTGAAAGTTCTTCATTATTCTTTAGCTTTTCGACTTTATCCTTAAGGTCTTGATTTTTTGGCTGCTAATATTTTAACTTTTTTACTTTTTCAAGTAACGTCTAACTACTTAGGTTCCTTATGCTATAATCTTCATTTTTTTATCAAGATGTTGATTCCCCTTTCTAATTTCTAATTGCAAGTGCTTTAATTTCTTGATTTATGCAAGCAATTTTTTACTATGGTTTTTTAGATGATAAATTTTTTATTTTTTAGTGGTAAGTTTATCAAATTATTTTTCCTCATCCTACAACTTTTATATTGACTTTTGGTATGATTAATTTTGATACCTCTTTTTGATTTTTTGATGAGGGTGATTTTGATCATGACTTCATTGTAACATATTGCTATGTTATTTTATTATTCTTATAGGTTAATGTAAAAACAAATCCTCCACACTTAAAATAAAAGTACTAACAGAACATTGAATTTGAATATGAAAATGTAATCATTAATTCTCATTATTAAATCATTTATTTTATATTGTTTATCACTCCTTAAAAACTCATCTCAAAAATCAATAATTGATTTATCCCATTAACATTGATGTGATTCACAAACTTCAATTTTATGTATTTCTTCAATAATTACCCAAACGCTTTATTTAAAGTGTAATATTTTTTCCAAGGAAACCTAAAATTTTAGAATTTTTTTTAGCTTGTACTATTAAAAAGTCTTACAAGGTATTGGATACCACTTAAATACTATTCCACTGAAATACAGAAAAACATACCATGTTTGTTTGTTAGGACAATCACTACTTAATCCTTGTTAAATTAGTGTCTTTCCCATGATTTAATTGTACACGCAATGATTAAAATTGAAATGGTTAATTATGGCAAGGGCATTGAACTTGTGTCTACCATAAGAAGACTCTCTCAACCAAACCCTTTATATTTTTATATGATTTAATTTGACACGCAATGATTAAAATTGAAATGGTTAATTAGGGCAAGGGCATTGAACTTGTGTATACCATAAGAAGACTCTCTCAACCAAACCCTTTATATTCTTAAATTAATTCTTTGGGTTGTTTTCATTTTACCCGTCAATTTTTTATTTTATTTTTAAGTTTTGGATTTATATATTATTAGTTGTGAAACGTTTTGTTTAAACTTTTACCTTTTAACAATGAAATTTTGTCTAAAAATTTACTTTTCAATGATGAAATTTTGTTAATTTTTTTTCAAAACAATATTTATGTTCTTAACATTTTATATTAAAATTAAAATAATCATTATTAATATATATGATGATCCATTAACTTGATTCCTATTCATTTTATATATCATTTATATACAAAATTAATATTATATAAAAATATAGCTTAAAAATGTATGAATATTATTCTTTATATTAATATATATATATTTTAAACAATTTTCTTAGAAATATTTATAATTCATTTTAGTTTTTAAACAAATTTTTATATAAATATTTATAATTTCTAATAACTATATGTAATATATATCATTGTGTTTGTGTAACACTTGCTTTGAAACTATTTAATAATAACACCAATATATACAAAATAAAAATAACTAATAATAACCAATAAAATTAGATGTATCATGTTAATTCAGATAACAATTATATATAATTTTATTGGTTATTATTAGTTTTTTTAGTTTTATCTAATAACCAATAAAATTAGATAAAACTAAAAAACTAATAATAACCAATATAATTAGATGTATCACGCTAATTCATATATATATATATATATATATAAACTGAAAAATAAAAAATAAAAAACAAAAAAAAAACATTTTAAATGTGTTTCTTACTAAAAGTCAATATCTACATGGTCTTTGGTATAATTCTCTTAAAAATTCAACCAAAATTAGAGAGAAAGTTTATGTTTAAGGATTCATCAATAAATATTTAAAGAGCTTTTTTGTTTCTTTAAATAAACTACATAATAAAATTTGATTGATAGAGTTAAAATTATTATTATTTAATAGTCATAACAAAACTGCTTTAGCCTCTTAATAAATGCACAGATGTATTGTGTTAACCTCTCTTTTATCAAGTTCATAACCATATGGATTCCGTGAATTGATATCTGATGGCGACACTTTGATTCCTCTAATAATGTATATTATCGATTGCTCATTCTAGACATTACATCTATAAATCACTAACTTGCTTGTCGTTCTGCAAGGGTAGGAACAAATTCTAACCCTTGTTTTTGGAAAGGAAAAAATTTGACAATTAAATAATGGAAATTGATTTTGACTACTTCAATTCTGCTAGCTTTGGCTCTCGAACAGGCTTAGATTCTTATACAGACCGCATTTGTATATGGAATTCGTTAACTAGGTAAATTTAGCTCTAGATCCGGAGTAGACTTTGGTTTTGCAACTAGTTCTTAAACCATTCCTTCTGTTGGTGGTTCCAATGTGAGGTAAATAACTGGATGCTTCAACCTCACCTAGATCCAATTATTTACCTCACATCATAGGAAGAGCCCAAATTGATTTCATAACAACCATTCAACCCACCAACCAATGAATTCATTTTAAATATGCGTCACCTACTTCAAGAGGTAAAAGTCACATTAAATTTGAATTGAATCAAATATGCCCACTCTAAAGCTATTATATTTATACATGGTTTAAGAGAAATATGTGACAAACAACCATGTAGCAAACACAAACTTGTTTTAGCAATCATTACAATGGTAGAAGTCATTGAAATTGAACCATAACAAAAAAATATCATTGAAATTGAGCCATAACAAAAATATATGAGATTTTTTATTTCAATTTCAATGTATGAATCTATATACATTATTGAAATTGAAATTACTGAAAATACGAGAGAAATCACGAAATATCATGTCAACAAAAATAATTCAGTCTACATATAAATGATGTTATTTAAAATTCTAAAAAAAAAACACAAAACATAGTTTATAGCATTTCTTCAAAGTTGTAAATTTCAAACAAATCTCTAAATCTAAACCAAACACTAAATATAGTGTCAAAAAAATCATGCAATAAGTACCTATGATGATGCTTTCCAAGATTATGTATCCAAACTTAAAAGCCTTTGGCTACACACTCCCAACTTCCAAGTCATTTAGTTGTTATAGAATGCAAATGTAATCAATGAGCATTGAGCACTGAAATTTGTAGTATGTAGATTCTCATTGCAATAATAGAAAATAAAAAAAATAATGGAAAACCATTGAATTAAATGAGTTTTTTTTCTTTCTATTTTTATATTGCAACTTCCAAAATGGAAAGGCATGGAAAGATGGAAATAATACTAATTTAATATATGTTTCTATTTATTTAGTGAAGTATGGTTGGAAGTTGGAATTAAATATAAGATACAAGATATTAATACTACTGTAATATAATGAAGTTTTCTAAATTTTGTTACCCTTCAAAAATAATAGAAATATGATGACGTTTTAGAAATTTTAATACTCTTCTATTATTACAAATTCTAAAACGTCATCATATTTCTATTATTTTGGAAAGGTAACAAAATTTAGAAAACTTCATTATATTACACTAGTATTAATATCTTTTATCTTATATTTAATTCCAACTTCCAACCATACTTTCCATCTTTCCATGCCTTTCCATTTTGGAAGTTGCATTGATTTTTAATGGAAAAAGAAAAAAACTCATTTAATTCAATGGTTTTCCATTATTTTTTTATTTTTCTATTATTGCAATGAGCATCTACACACTACAAATTTCAGTGCTCAATGCTCATTGATTACATTTGCATGCTATAACAACTAAATGAATTAGAATTTGGGAGTGTGCAGCCAAAGGATTTTAAGTTTGGTCACATAATCTTGGAAAGCATCATCATAGGTACTTGCATGATTTTTTTGACATTATATTTAGTGTTTGGTTTAGATTTAGAGAATTGTTTGAAATTTACAACTTTGAAGAAATGTTATAAACTATGTTCTGTGTTTTTTTTTTATAATTTTAATTAACATCATTTATATGTAGATTGAATTATTTTTTTTGACATGATATTTTGTGATTTCTCTCATATTTTCAGTAATTTCAATTTCAATAATGTATATAGATTCATACATTGAAATTGAAAGAAAAATCTCATATATTTTTGTTATGGCTCAATTTCAATGATATTGTTCTGTTATGGTTCAATTTCAATGACTTCTACAACTCAACTCCCTACTACCCTCAATCAAATGGAAAAGTAGAGGCCATTAACAAGGTATTGAAAACCATGATTCAACGTAAGGTGGGAACACATAAGTCCAACTGCCATACAACTCTTTTTCCAGCCCTATGGGCGTATAAGACTTCCGTTAAAACAACCACTGCTTTTACACCCTTCCAATTGGTTTATGGACTAGAGGTAGTATTACCTATCGAGTGTGAGATTCCGTCACTAAAACTCGCTGTCGAACGTTTACCAAACACCACTACCGAGGAAGAATGATTTCTATACTTGGAAAAACTCGATGAAACATGCCGTGATGTAGCTCTGGATAATGAAGCACACAAGAAACGCATCAAACCCCAGTACGACAAATCAGTGAAACCTCCTACCTTCAATGAGGGAGACTTGGTCCTTACTTATGACCAAAAACACGATAAGCTGGAGGTAGGAAAACTTGAGTCTATGTGGCATGGTCCATATGTGGTAAACCGTGTTTTGGAAAAGGGAGCATATGAACTAGAGGATTATGACAGGATATCTTTGGGGGAGCCTCTCAATGGACTCTACCTAAGGTTGTACTATGCCTAAATCATTTACGCATTAGTACTCTGTATATATTGTACATGACATGTGTTTTGTTTGGTGTGACACTTTACTTTTAGTGTGTAATACCCCTAGTTTTGACTTGGAATGTATTTATCCAATATTATGTAAATGATGTAAATATTCTAGTGTGAATTCCTAGTGCGGAGCTCAACTAGTGAATGTTTAGGCATGTATGATGTTATATTTCTATTTTGGACCATATGATTGGCTTATTATGCCTAATTCGAAATGTATGTAAATATTATGCTGAAAATTAATAGAATGGTCCAACAATGGCTGTGTAAAGAGCACCAAAGGGGCTATGATTCCACCAGAGGGGAAGAGGAAGGGAGCTTATGGGAAACCCAATCTTATGATACCATGTGTCGACCTTAGAACTCACCCTAAATTATGTCATGTGATGAGAATAGGCCAATTATATCCTTTTGACCATTTTCCAATCATTTATTGCACATGTGAGGTTGGTGGGGAAAGTCACTTCATGTAGTTATTGAGCATGGGCATTGTGACAGTTATGTCACCTGTCAGCAGTCCTATTTCTTCTATGGTCAAAATCCATGTCAGTTGTCTTTTCACCCTCACCTCATATCCTTGGAGTCAACACTTTTTTGATCACTATCCCATTCTCATTCTCTCATGCAAGCTGCTACACTACGTAGAGTTACCATGGTTGTTGATGTCCATTACTAGAATGTATGCTTAACCCATAAATTCGAATTAGAAGAGAGAGCTACATTTTTGGAAGGGAAAATCGTTGGATGTAGGTGAACATAGAGGTTTGGCAGCTACAAACCTTACCCATGGATTTATGCTACTTGTAGGTGCTTGTGAAGTCACAAATCCAGGCTACAGGTGGTTCTATAGTAGCCATGTCAGATTGGACTTCTTCTATGCACACACTAGAATCACCCAGCAAGATGGATCATCCAAGAGAATCGTGGATCGGTGAAGGGGATGCCTGAGCTAGAAGGGTGTTGTGTGGGGCAGGTATTGTGGAAGCCAAGGCCCGTGTAGAGCTCTGTATGAGCATTTGACTAAGCACAAAGAGCAGAATGGGTTGTGGACTGAGAGATACAAGCCTGTAGGTGTTTCCTTTTCCCTGGGGGCCTCACAGCCCAGCTTGGGGGTGGCCTCAGCAGCAGAAAGAGTACATGCTGGACCGAGTGCCTATGGTTGGGTGGAAAAGCGCTCTTACACAACCAGTTGCTTGGATCTGTGTTTCTTAAAGATAAGTACTCTCATGTATTTGAATCTGAACTATTTTATCTGATGCATGTAATGTTTATGCTGGTAATTGCATGTTAGATGTGTGTGGTTAGATTTTTATTTCGAGCATTGACAATTGGAAAAGTCAATTAAATCATAAATCAAACATATAACATACAACCATTGTCCTAATGTAGACAACGACTAGGTTTCCTCAACACTATAGCCATTTAGATGTCACATAGCTCGTCAACTTGTAGTTTAACTCACCGATATATATATAACAAATTTTCATATGATAATCCATATAATGTATGTACATTCACACCATGCATCACATGTGTTATACATTCACAACATAAATTTGAACTAGTATCGACATATTGAAATCTCAAAGTTTAATTTGCATGTTTAAATAAATCAAATAACTACCATCATTATGAACATTTAATGGTAAAAATCATATCTTGGCAACAAATAAATAAGTCCTAATTTCCATGTATGATTGTGCCGAACAATTAAGAACAGGTGTTTTTTCCTAGGAGGTCACGAGTTCAAATATGGAGGGAGATAGGGACTATGACACCTTCATAGACTTTAGTAGTCAAATCGTTGCACGAAGGGGGTCTCTTGTCCGATAAACAACATAAACAAAGGGGTCTCATGCACCAATTTGGTATATGGCTTAGTTATGATCTTCTTCTTCTTCTTCTTCTTATCATCATTCATCATCATTATTATCGTCATCATCATTATCATCAAGTGTCTCATGAGTTTAGCCGATCTTAATAAATACTTAAACAAATAAAATGTTATAATAAGTCATGACATAATTCCTTTTTACCCAAATAGTCATGACATAGTTATACCAATCCAAAATCAAAACGTGGGATGTTACAGGTCAATACTGGCTAGACTCTTCACAATTAGAACTTTCTCAATCTTAAATATTAGGGGTTTTTGAAATACCATCCTTCTATTGCCTTTGGTCTTTAATAGTTTTCCAAGAAACTAGAATCGTACCTTTCTCTTTTCCCACAAGAACTTGAAGCACGGTCTCTTAGATTTGTGGATATTGGATCGAGGAATAGAGGCCATTGAAAACCATAGACCCATATAGCCTCCAACGTAGCTTCCCTTTTTTCCAATGAGTAATAACTAGACTATGCTCACATGAACTTTATAAGACCAACTCCTAACATCAATGTCCAACACATATGCCAAGCCATCTCTTAGATAAGTTCAACATGACGAATTTCAACAAGTGAGATAACTTCTTTCCCGAGTGCTTTCTAATCCGTATCTAAGAATTCCCAAGCCTTTTGCCAATTTATGCTATTGCCCCTGCTCTTTGTGTCTTCCTGCTCATATTCAGAGGGAATCTCGGCGTAGTTGAGAACAATGGATTAAAAAACATTGCAACAAATAAAGCTATTTCCTATAACGGTAAATGTTTTAAAATAAATATCCAGCTGGTTTGCCCGAGTGGTTAAGGGGGAAGACTTAAGATCTTCTGACGTGGGTTCAAAATGCACATCCTGCAATTTTTATTGATATTAATTTTATATAACAAAAGAAAGTCTTTGACTAGATATCAGAAAGGTTATTGAAGGAAACAACTTAAACTAAGCTTCCATTATCATATACGAAAGAACATAACTTAGTTATACAGACAATATAGAGGACTGCATATTTCTACAGGCATAAAAAACCCCCTCTATTTTTAGTATATTTAGAGGACTCCTAGAGAGATTTGACTAATGATGCTGATCGTGAAAGACATGAGCAGGCAAGCGCGGTGAGGGGACTGCAATTAATGGCGAATCCTTCTGCAGCGCGAGTCCAAACTTCTCAGTCATGTCCATCTTCTCTGCTGTCATGCCATCGGGAAGAGACCAGTTGAACGAGTGCAGAAGAGAGGCTATGACAACATGAACCATCCGATGAGCCAAGGGAAGCCCAGGGCAGATTCTCCTTCCTGCTCCAAACGGAATCAGTTCGAAGTTTTGGCCTCTGTATCCCAACTCAGACTCCATAAATCTCTCAGGCTTGAACTCTAATGGCTCTTCCCAGATGGTTGGGTCTCTTCCTATTGCCCATGCATTTACCAGCACCTGGGTGTTTTTGGGTATCATGTATCCTGCTACTTCACAAGTGCTCTCTGCTCTATGAGGGATTAGCAGAGGAGCTGGCGGGTGCAAACGAAACACTTCTTTCACCAGTGCGTGAAGATAAGGCAGGCGATCGATGTCAGTTTCCTCAACTCTTCTATCTTTCCCGATCACTTCCTCCAATTCTGCCTGAGCTTTCTTCATTATCCGAGGATTGTGAATGGCCTCAGCTATTGCCCATTCAATTGTTGAACTGCTCGTTTCGCTACCAGCTATAAACAACTCCTGCACATCAACAGTCCCAACAAATTGAGAGTGGAGAAAATTGTAAATTCCACCTTAAACTAACTAAAATTAAAGTAACTTTCAATAGTGAAGAATCAGACATACATATAGAAAGGGGATAATTTCTTTCTTGGTGAATGTTTCTCCGCTCTCGCTTCTGTAATCCAGCAGAATGTCCAGAAATTCTTTTGCCTTTGCACCGCTGTGATCAGTCCTTCCCTCTTTTCTACTTTGAAGTCGAGCCTCTACAGATCTATCCAGCAACTCAAATACCATGCCTTTGTATTTGGTTACATCGCGGCCCACGCCCTGAGGATCCAAAATTCGCAGAAAAGGAAAGTAGTCAACCAAGTTAGGTTTTCCTTGGATTACCATCAACTTCGTGACAGTTTCTTTGAATTCTTCAGCGGCCTGAGAGTCCCGTTCAAACATGTTTTGAGAAAAAATCAAGTTGCCCAACAGATTCAGACTGGTAACAAACACAGTGTGCCCGATATTCACACCCTTGGCCTTTGTAGAACCCTCAAAAATGGATTGAATGGTGGAAAAGACCTGATCTCTCCTGAGATACAGCAAGGTCTCCAGTCTCTTGACGCTAAAGAGCTCGGTGTTGCAGAATCTGCGGAGAATACGCCAACGAGGCCCGCATGAGTTGCTCCATACCATGGAAGAGTCGCACTGGGAGAGGCATTTGGCTGCTTGTATGACGTTGCGTCCAGAAAAGACTTGGTCATGAGTCTTCAAGACTTCCTTGGCCATGGCCGGAGATGAAACCACAACTGCTGTTTTCATTCCGAGATGAAGGGTCATTAGAGGACCATATTTAGCAGCAAGGTGATACAGAGACTCGTTGGGTTTCTTCCCTAGCTGGAGGAGATTCCCAACAATGGGCCATCCGGGAGGCCCTGGAGGCAGCTTGCCTGCGCCCTTCCTTGACAGGATGATGATGAGCTTTAAAGCCAACAATAATGGCATGAAATACCAGAAACCACTAATTCCCTCCATTGTTGTGGTACTCTCAAGCAACCCAAAAGCACAATATATTTACTTGTGTTCGCGCGAGATTGCGTGTGACCAAACACAAATATATCGTATATATAACAATATTATCAATTTCAAATTGATCAATGGCCCTTGCAGACTTTGAGTATCATGATGAATATGACTGAAAGGAGATTCTAATCTCGCCACATTACTAACACAGGTCGAGCTCCATGCCACAGAAATCTTATCTCTTTTGGCCTGACCACTGCAACGACAGATAACAAAAATATTGAGTACGATTTCGTCCCTTGAAAATTCATATTCGATTTGAGTGTTTTTTTTTTCTAATTTAACTTAATTTTTTCAACATATTATGGTTGAATTGTGGTTTTAAAAAGATCCGTATTGAAAATTCATATTCGATTTGAGTGTTTTTTTTTTTAATTTAACTTAATTTTTTTCAACATATTATGGTTGAATTGTGGTTTTAAAAAGATCCGTAAGATTGGTAGGTTAGTTCAAGTAGTTGAGTATCATAAATTATAGGTAAAATTTTATAAGATCAAATTTAATTTAAAAATGACATGTTAAAATTTATATAAAAAAATATATAATAATTGACTAATCAATAGATCACTGACAAATAGATCACTTACAAATGATTTACAATGCCATGCCCTTTAATTAAGTCATATCGCTTAATTAAGATGCGACTTCACATAATATAGAGTTATGTTAAAAGTAAAAAGTAATTAAATTAGCAAATTTTTACACATCCAAAAAAATTAAGACATGGATTTTTTTAATTATTTTTATTTGGTTTTAATTTTTAATTTTAGAGTTCATCATGAATTTTTTAATTACTTTTTATATTTGGTAACTTAAAGTGACATTACAAGAAAACATTTCTCCCATACTGTTCTATAGAGCACTGGCTACTTTAGGTGCAAAAATCATGTCGGCTCATAAAATTAAAAAATTAAAACCCAAATGAACCTTAAACAAAAAAATTAACACCCGCATAGATCCATCTTAAATCCAGATCTATCAAGCACCAAGAGGGATCATATTTCTCAAAGTGCTTGATAGATCTGGGTTTAAGATGGATCTATGCTAGTTATATATTTATTTAATTATGATCATTACATTGTTTACCCTCTCAAGATGCTTCATTTTGAAAGCATAACCAAAGTTATGTATTCATTTTGGCTTGTAATGTCTTCTCATGACTCTTCATTCTTGAGGTGGCCATGGATAAAGACATGTGACACTATGATCTTCTAAGTGTTGGGTAGAATTGTCAAATGGTGAAAGTGTAAGGTCACCCTAATTTATTTTTCCAGAACACTTTGTGGCGATGACTTCTGTGATATAGGAAATGATAAGATTCCACACATGAACATCTCTTTAATATGATGGGGACATCACTTAGCTTTTCATATTGATTTCATATTGGGATGACGACAAGACATCCTTGTACATTGTTTTCAAAACCTGTCTTTGATACTTCAGGTGATTTATTGTTTGACAATATTTTGATTAGGTCTATATTGATTCATTTCTTCAACATCTCGATTTTTACATCTAATGTCTTGTTTATTTCAGTGAGATTAGTCATTGTTTCATTATTGATCGCTACGTGGTTTGTGTGAAAGTTCTTCATTATTCTTTAGCTTTTCGACTTTATCCTTAAGGTCTTGATTTTTTGGCTGCTAATATTTTAACTTTTTACTTTTTCAAGTAACGTCTAACTACTTAGGTTCCTTATGCTATAATCTTCATTTTTTCTGATTTTTTTTTATCAAGATGTTGATTCCCCTTTCTAATTTCCAATTGCAGGTTCTTTAATTTCTTGATTTATGCAAACAATTTTTTACTATGGTTTTTTAGATGAGATTTTTTTTATTTTTTAGTGGTAAGTTTATCAAATTATTTTTCCTAATCCTACAACTTTTATATTGACTTTTGGTATGATTAATTTTGATACCTCTTTAAGATTTTTTGATGAGGGTGATATTGAGCATGACTTCATTGTGACATCTTGCTATGTTATTTTATTATTCTTATAGATTAATGTAAAAAAAAATCCTCCATGCTTAAAATAAAAGTACTAATAGAACATTGAAGTGGAATATAAAAATGTAATCATTAATTTTCATTAATAAATCATTTATTTTATAATGTTTATCACTCCTTCAAAACTCATCTCAAAAATCAATAATTGATCTATCCCATTAACATTGATATGATTCACAAATTTCAATTTTATGTATTTCTTCAATAATTACCTAAACACTTTATTTAAAATGTAATTTTTTTTCCACGGAAATAGATACCTAAAATTTTAGAATTTTTTTTAGCTTGTACTATTAAAAAGTCTTACAAGGTATTGGATACCACTTATATACTATTCCACTGAAATACAGAAAAACATACCATGTTTGTTTGTTAGGACAATCACTACTTAATCCTTGTTAAATTAGTGTCTTTCCCATAATTCAATTGCACACGCAATGATTAAAATTGAAATGGTGAATTATGGCAAGGGCATTGAACTTGTGTATACCATCAAAAGACTCTCTCAACCAAACCCTTTATATTTTTATATAATTTAATTCGACACGCAATGATTAAAATTGAAATGGTTAATTATGGCAAGGGCATTGAACTTGTGTATACCATAAGAAGACTCTCTCAACCAAATCCTTTATATTCTTAAATTAATTTATTGGGTCATTTTCATTTTACTGGTCAATTTTTTATTTTTTTTTACATTTTGGATTTATATATTAGTCGTTGTGAAATGTTTTGTTTAAAGTTTTAACCTTCAACAATGAAATTTTGTCTAAAAATTTACCTTTAAAATTTTGTTAATTTTTTTTCAAAACAATCTTAACATTTTTATATTAAAATTAAAATAATCATTATCAATATTTATAATGGTCCATTAACTTAATTCCTATTCATTTTATATATCATTTATATACAAAATCAATATTATATAAAAATATAGCTTAAAAATATATGAATATTATTCTTTATATTAAAAAATATATATATATTTAAACAATTTTCTTATAAATATTTATAATTCATTTTAGTTTTTAAACACATTTTTATATAAATATATATAATTTCTAATAACTTTATAAAATATATATCATTGTGTTTGTATAACACTTGCTTTGAAACTATTTAATAATAACACCAATATATACAAAACTAAAAAAACTAATAATAATCAATAAAATTAGATGTATCATATTAATTGGGCGGAGAGGCGCTCTACAGCCCAGTATTAGAGCCCACTATGGGGGAGATCTTGTAACGTGATGTAACCCATGTAACATTATAGCATTAGTAACCATGTAACATTATAGCATTAGTAACATGTCGGCAAAAAATAATAGTGAATATTATGAGAGATATTGTAACCTGATGTAACATTAGTAACGTTACATCATGTAATCGAGAGTATTTAATGAAAAGTAAAAAAGTAAAATGTATTGTCCGCTATTAATTAAAATGTAAAAAAAAGATAAAATTATGGAAAGTATTTAAAAAGAATCCATGTCAACTCATAAAATAAAATATTATGAAAAGTAATTAAAAAATAGGTGTTCATTCATAAAATAAAAACTTAAAACTTAAACCCATATCTATCAATCAAGAGAGATTAAAAGTACATTTTAAATGTGTTTCTTATTAAAAGTCAGTATTGATCTTTGGTATAATTCTCTTAAAAATTCAACCAAAATTAAAGAGAAAGTTTATGTTTAAGGATTGATCAATAAATATTTAAAGAGTTTTTTGTGTTTCTTTAAATAAGATACATAATAAAATTTGGTTGATAGAGTTAAAATTATTATCATTTAATAGTCATAACAAAACTACTTTAGCCTCTTAATAAATGCACAGATGTATTGTGTTAACCTCTCTTTTATCAAGTTAATAACCATATGGATTCCCTGAATTGATTTCTCATGGCGACTCTTTGATTCCTCTAATAATGTATATTATCGATTGCTCATTCTTGAAATTACATCTATAAATCACTGACGTGCTTGTCGTTCTACAAGGGTAGGACCAAATTCTAACCCTTGTTTTTGGAAAGGAAAAAATTAACAATTAAATAATGGAAATTGATTTTGACTACTTCAATTCTGCTAGCTTCGGCTCTCGAACAAGCTTAGATTCTTATACAGACCGCATTTGTATATGGAATTCGTTAACTAGGTAAATTTAGCTCTAGATCTGGAGTAGACTTTGGTTTTGCAACTAGTTCTTAAACCATTCCTTCTGTTGGTGGTTCCAATGTGAGGTAAATAACTAGATGCTTCAACCTCACCTAGATCCAATTATTTACCTCACATCATAGGCAGAGCCCCAAATTAATTTCATAACAATCATTCAACCCACCAACCAATGAAGTCATTTTAAATATGCATCAACTACTTCAAGAGGTAAAAGTCACATTACATCTGAATTGAATCAAATATGCCCACTCTAAAGCTATTATATTTATACATTGTTTAAGAGAAATATGTGACAAACAACCATGTAGCAAACAAAAACTTGTTTTAGCAATCATTACAATGGTAGAAGTCATTGAAATTGAACCATAACAGAAAAATATCATTGAAATTGGGCCATAACAAAAATAATATATGAGATTTTTATTTCAATTTCAATGTATGAATCTATATACATTATTAGAATTCAAATTACTAAAAATATGAGAGAAATCACGAAATATCATGTCAACAAAAATAATTCAGTCTACATATAAATGATGTTATTTAAAATTCTAAAAAAAAAATAGAGAACATAGTTTATAGCATTTCTTCAAAGTTGTAAATTTCAAACAAATCTCCAAATCTAAACCAAACACTAAATATAATGTCGAAAAAATCATGCAAGAAGTACCTATGATGATGCTTTCCAAGATTATGTGTCCAAACTTAAAAGCCTTTGGCTGCACACTCCCAACTTCCAAGTGATTTAGTTGTTATAGCGTGCAAATGTAATTAATGAGCATGGAGCACTGAAATTTGTAGTATGTAGATGCTCATTGCAATAATAGAAAGAAAAATAAAATGGAAAACCATTGAATTAAATGAGTTTTTTTTCTTCTATTTTTCTATTAAAAATCAATGCAACTTCCAAAATAGAAAGGCATGGAAAGATGGAAATAATACTAATTTAATATATGTTTCTATTTATTTAGTGAATGTATGGTTGGAAATTGCAATTAAATATAAGATACAAGATATTAATACTACTGTAATATAATGAAGTTTTCTAAATTTTGTTACCCTTCAAAAATAATAGAAATATGATGACCTTTTAGAAATTTTAATACTCTTCTATTATTAAAATTTCTAAAACGTCATCATATTTCTATTATTTTTGAAGGGTAACAAAATTTAGAAAAATTCATTATATTACAGTAGTAATAATATCTTTTATCTTATATTTAATTCCAACTTCCAGCCATACTTTCACTAAATAAAGAGAAACATATATTAAATTAGTATTATTTCCATCTTTGCATGCCTTTCCATTTTGGAACTTGCAATGATTTTTAATAGAAAAAGAAAAAAACTCATTTAATTCAATGGTTTTCCATTATTTTTTTATTTTTCTATTATTGCAATGAGCATCTACATACTACAAATTTCAGTGCTCAATGCTCATTGATTACATTTGCATGCTATAACAACTAAATGAATTGGAAGTTGGGAGTGTGCAGCCAAAGGATTTTAAGTTTGGTCACATAATCTTGGAAAGCATCATCATAGGTACTTCTTGCATGATTTTTTTGACATTATATTTAGTGTTTGGTTTAGATTTAGAGAATTGTTTGAAATTTACAACTTTGAAGAAATGTTATAAACTATGTTCTGTGTTTTTTTTTTATAATTTTAAATAACATCATTTATATGTAGACTGAATTATTTTTGTTGACATGATATTTAATGATTTCTCTCATATTTTCAGTAATTTCAATTTCAATAATGTATATAGATTCATACATTGAAATTGAAATAAAAATCTCATATATTTTTGTTATGGCTCAATTTCAATGATATTGTTCTGTTATGGTTCAATTTCAATTACTTCTACAACTCAACTCCCTACTACCCTCAATCAAATGGACAAGTAGAGGCCATTAACAAGGTATTGAAAACCATGATTCAACATATGGTGGGAACACATAAGTCCAACTGGCATACAATTCGTTTTCCATCCCTATGGGCATATAGGACTTCTGTTAAAACTACCACTGGTTTTACACCCTTCCAATTGGTTTATAGACTAGAGATAGTATTACCTATCGAGTGTGAGATTCCGTCACTAAAACTCGCTGTCAAACTTTTACCAAACACCACTGCCGAGGAAGAATGATTTCTATACTTGGAAAAACTCGATGAAACATGCCACAATGTAGCTCTGGATAATGAATCACACAAGAAATGCATCAAACCCCAGTACAACAAATAAGTGAAACGTCCTACCTTCAACGAGGGATACTTGGTCCTTACTTATGACCAAAAACACAATAAGTTGGAGGTAGGAAAACTTGAGTCTATGTGGCATGGTCCATATGTGGTAAAACGTGTTTTGGAAAAGGGAGCATATGAACTAGAGGATTATGACGAGATATCTTTGGGGGAGCCTCTCAATGGGCTCTACCTAAAGTGGTATTATGCCTAAATCATTTACGCATTAGTACTTTGTATATATTGTACATGACATGTGTTTTGTTTGGTGTGACACTTTACTTTTAGTCTGTAATACCCCTGGTTTTGACTTGGAATGTATTTATCCAATATTATTTAAATGATGTAAATATTCTAGTGATAATTCCTTGTGTGGAGCTCAAGGCCAAGGCCCAACTAGTGAATGTTTAGGCATTTATGATGTTATATTTCTATTTTGGACCATATGATTGGCTTATTATGCCTAATTCGAAATGTATGTAAATATTATGCTGAAAATTAATAGAATGGTCCAACAATGGCTGTGTAAAGAGCACCAAAGGGTCTATGATTCCACTAGAGGGGAAGAGGAAGGGGGATTATGGGAAACCCAATCTTATGTTGCCATGTGTCGACCTTAGAACTCACCCTAAATTATGTCATGTGATGAGAATAGGCCAATTATATCCTTTTGACCATTTTCCAATCATTTATTGCACATATGAGGTTGGTGGGGAAAGTCACTTCATGTAGTTATTGAGCATGGGGATTGTGACAGTTATGTCAGCTGTTAGCAGCCCTATTTCTTTTATGGTCAGAATCCATGTCAGTTGTCTTTTCACCCTCACCTCATATCCTTAGAGTCAACACTCTTTTGATCATTATCCCATTCTCATTCTCTCATGCAAGCTGCTACACTACGTAGAGTTACCATGGTTGTTCATGTCCATTACTAGAATGTATGCTTAACCCAAAAATTCAAATTAGAAGAGAGAGATACATTTTTGGAAGGGAAAATCATTGGTTGTAGGTGAGCTAGAGAGGTTGGGCATCTAGGAACCTTACCCATGGAGTTATGCTGCTTGTAGGTGTTTGTGAAGTCACAAATATAGGCTCTAGGTGGTTCTATAGCATCCATATCAGATTGGACTTCTTCTATGCACACACTAGAAGCACCCAGCAGGATGGATCACCCAAGAGAATCGTGGATCGGTGAAGGGGATGTCTGAGCTAGAAGGGTGTTGTGTGGGGCAGGTATTATGGAAGCTAAGGCTATGAGGGTTGAGTGAGACCCCTGTAGAGCTCTGTATGAGCATTTGACTAAGAACAAAGAGCAGAACGGGTTGTGATATGAGAGATACAAGACAGTAGGTGTTTCCTTCGCCTTGGTGGCCTCATAGCCCAGCTTGGAGGTGGCCTCAGCAGCAGAAAGAGTACATGTTGGAATGAGTGCCTATGGTTGGGTGGAAAAGCGCTCTTACACAACCAGTTGTTTGGATCTATGTTTCTTAAAGATAAGTACTCTCATGTATTTGAATCTGAACTATTTTATCTGATGCATGTAATGTTTATGGTGGTAATTGCATGTTAGATGTGTGTGGTTAGATTTTTATTTCTGCTGTGCATGTTTATTAAGTTTTTGCATACACTGTTTATTATTTAAAATCTTATTATGCATTGGGGTGAATTATTATAGCTCAGTATTTGCCAACTTCCCCTTCCGATGGTCGGATTGGGTTAGGGGGACGTTACATAGTGTCCTAGGATAATATCATTATGCTTATACCATGTTATGCATGGATGTGCATATGGCAAGGTGTTTTGGATTCACAGACGGTGCTAGATGGCACACCCATAACCTCACTTAGGCAGCTTGGGTACTTTATTACCCTACCAGTGAACTGATTAGTTCAGGAGGAACTTGCTTAGGATTTGAAACCAACAATGTCATCGAGTATCATGCACTAATTGGACTATTGACTGACGTGTGTTCCTTGGGTGTGGACCATATTCTATTTATCTTGATTCACAATTAGTGGTCTCCCATCTCAACCGTGTCTACGCTATCCACGACGCCATATTACTCTATTTATTCTGGAAAGTACGTCTCTTGGAGAGGTCCTTTGATTCAATTCAATACCTACACATTCCGAGAAACATGAACATCATTGTTGATTCCCTATCTAATTTCATATTAGATTGGTATATTGCACATTCATAAACAGTTTCTTCCACTCTGTGAGTCTTCATAACCACTCATGTAACTCGTTTCCAAAGAATGCGAAGAAAATTTTGTGGATACCAGAGAAGAGGTATCTCTACAACCACTCTTCCGGTGACAAGTGCAGACTTCTGTTTTCTTGTTTCGCGAAGCCTATCTCTGTCTTGGCGATCCAATTCTGAATCTCTGATCACTTAGGATTCCAATTTTTAGAGCACATCACCAGTTCTAGCGCGGCAACAGAACCATTTGTTGGCTCGTATTCTCGTTCTTTAGCTTTTCAAGACTGACCCAGGTTCTACACGGTTTAGGGAACTAACAAAACCCCTTTTCATCAACCCTTTCGGAAATAGTTTGCGAGCAGACTGAGGTCTCACCCAAAGAGAAGTTATCGGGAGGTTGCAGAATCAAGTTTCCACAACCGAGTGATGCACGGTTCAGATTAGCTTGCAACGCAGAGATTCTTCTCTTTCGGCGCTCCGACTAGCGAGCAACGCGCTACAAGACTCGTGCTGTGAAAAAAATAAGTATGCAAGGTAATTGCGCTACCTAGGACTGCGCAGCTGAACACTTAGACACTTTAACATTCATCAAATCTGTGCAACCATGTAAATTATGCCTTTATCCATACACATTACTTATATTATTCTGCATCTGATGTCTTCTGAAATGAAATATACATACATTCACAAGTATTTTACTGCTTGTTTATCTGACTTAGAGAAAGACTACGTAGACCTCAATCTTGTCATTCACATTCTAGAAATATAGACAATAACGCGAATGTGAAAGAATGAATGTGCATAAGTGAATATAACATCATAAGCAAAGAACATATTCACATAAATATCATTACACAACACAGGATTTAATGTGGTTCACCCCCAGGATGGGAGCTACGTCCACAGGAACTGTTGCTTATAATAAATGGGAAGGGTTCAACAGTTCCAGTCTGCGCACTCAGCTACAGACTCTCTTCTCTCTTCAATGGGTCTCTACGCGCACAACTGCAGATCCTCCTTACAACAGTATCTCAACGGAGATCAACAAAACACTTAGAGATCAATGTCTCAATACCCAAAATCCAACCCTTCCCTTACAAAAGATGCCCTGTATATATATCGTTCCCTTAGGTCACGTCTTTACATTCATGGTGGGCTAAAGAAAACCCTAAGGTACCCAAAATGGTGCGGTTACCCCGCAAACCAAATCTGTTAGGCTATGATAGCGATTTCATCATCGTGGCCATCCTTCTGCACTGCCTCTGGCTTCTGACATCTTCTGATTGCACATGGTCACGTCATTTTCAACCCCTCTGCTAGGCGCATGTTGATGGGTCGCTTTCATCCCATTGTTACTTCTCTAACAGTTTCGTGCACCCGGTTCGCTTAGTGTTACCTATTCTCGTGCAACTAGTCGATTTCCTTCTTCGCCACTCCTTACCCACCTCCCAGGAATCTCGGAGCATCTTCCCCAAAATTATGCCATGATGGATCTTCGCGGAGCTGGCACTTCGCAGCACTATAACTTTTACTTTATCGACACTGCGCTGCACTATAACTTTGTAGATCTAAAACTGTCTTGTCTAAAAATGACTTAACTTGGGCCATGCCCAACAAAAATTATGAGAGTTTGTTAGCAAATTATGCGAGGGTGCCTGGGGGTCAATCAAATGAGTGTTACTTCTATTGCTTTTGGTATCTACTTCTATGAAAATGAGGAGTTCACTTCCTGGGGTACTGCTATCTTCCATAGGTCATGCTAGTTATGATTATTCACCAACTGCATCTAAGGTTGGCTCAGATGGATGATATGGCACTCCATTACTTGGAAACTGGGTTTCGTAGTCTTGTTTCTTACGTGTGCCTTCTCCATGGATTCCTCTTACTGGGATGTCTAACACCTCTATACATCTTTCTCTTAGTCTTGAGCTTGTTAGTTCCTCTCTCTTCTTCATCTAACATATCTCATTTTGACTTTCTTCATTCGTGTCCTCATTCCACAACTCTTTTTCCAATTGCGCACTCCTTTTTCGTGCCTTTCTCAACCATGTTTTCCACCATTGTTCTCATATTTTCTCTCTTCTTTCTGGTTTCTCATCCCTATCATTTTTATTGGATTCTCCCTCCACTAATGGTAGATCCTAACTTCCACAACGTAGTAGAATCACCTCGACCTTTTCCCTAGGTGTGAGGGTTTTACTCCTCCATTCTAATCCAATTCAATTGTAAGAACCTAAATTCAACCATGAAAGTCTTAATATATAGTGAAACTTTCTTCAATAATATACCCCTGGCTCCCCGTTTGGAAAGACATCATTTTACCCATAATTAATTAGTGATTATCCTAAGAATAAAGAAGGGATAAGGGATCTTTTCCATAGTATTTCAGTATAATGGTATAGAAGTGACATCTAATATCTTGTGGTGAGACTTTTTAATAGTACAAATTAAAAATATAAGTATTTATTTCCCTATATAAAAAATTACACTTCACATTAATTAGTGATTATCCTAAAAAAATGAGGGATTTTTTTCATAGTATTTTAATTAAATGGTATAGAAGTGACATCCATACTGTAAAACTAAAAACAAATCTAAAAGATTAAGTATTTATTGTTTTTAGAAAAAAATACATTTCAATAAATTACTGTGGAAATACATGTGAAATTATAAGTCGCGGGATATCTAAGAGATGAGTATACCTCATAGAGAAAGAATGAGCAAAAAAGTTGAATAAGCGTGAAAACTACACTTAAAAAGAGCAGAGAAATAATTATGCAGCATAACTCAGATAGGAGAAAAATAATGTCACACGATCCAATGATTAGTATAGTCAACAATGATGATACAATGGAGATAATTCGAATCACACGGGAGAATTCGAACCCTGGTTGGTCTAGCATAGGTATTTTCACCACTGGAGTTCTCTGGAAGAATCAAACTCAACTGAACTGAAACTAAACTGATTTAAATGAAGACACAATCAATTAACTAAATAAGGAGGGCGCAATAGTGAGTTTTCCATGCATGACATTTAGAAAAGGGCGCATGGGGCCACAATCAGTGGCATCTAGAGCTCTAACCCCCCACAAGAGTTAGCTAACTCAAGTGGACTGCACTGGAACACTCAGTAGGTTCCTATAAAATAGGGAACTGACTGAAGTGGTCCTAAAATGATGCATCTGTAATACCCCTACCTTGCCTTAGTAATTATTGGCCTCAATGCAAATATTGTGTTTGTGCAATGTGTGTTGACCCTAGTGTGGAGTTCAAGGCCAAGGCCCCACTAGTGGATGCTTAAGGTTTGATTTCATGGGCAAGTATTTGACAGTGAAACTATGCATGTGCTATTAAGCCATGAAACTTTGTAATTGATGTAAATATTTAATATTGCAATAAAATACCCAAAACTGGCTAAGTGAGGCAGCTAATGAGAAGGGGTCAAAGGTATCCACTAGGGAGAGGTGATGGGGTTGTGGGATGGTAACCCATGCTACCACTTGGGTAGGGGGTAACCGATTTGATTCCATGCACGGGTACGGATTCAGTTACAGAACGTGGAGAAGGAAAGCCGATGGATGATATTCACAGGAGATAAAAATGGCATTGAGATCGGAGAAGGGGGTTCGTTTGTTCGTTCATTTTTGGTTCGGGAGGGGGATCCTGAAATGGAAAGGAGCCGAAGTAGTGAAGTGGAATGCAATAGAAATCCCGCGCGTATGCGTTATATTTGAGTAGAATCCTGAAGATGAATCAAAAGGGAATTATAGGGAATGAATAGCTTGAGGAAGCTGTGGGAAGCTTGGAATTATGTGAGTAGAGAGTCAAGTTGCAGGACAGAGTTTAGTCTGCAACCCTGGAATGAACCAGCTTGTTTAGTAGATGTAAAAGATAAGGTTTAGGGTTGGAATGCTTGATAAACCCATTGAAGTCTATGATCTAATAGAACTAGTAGTTGGACCTTCTTATTCCTACACTGAATAACACTGGAAGGGAAAGGGCCTTGAGTGTCTGTGTAGCAGAGAAGAGGGCCTTCCTTGTGTTGGGTGAGGTGGATAATGTGGGTGCCTTTTCTACTAAGTGATCAATATGTATGTAGCTCTGTGGTTGATCTCACTGGCTTAGAAATATCCTCCATGTTTCCCTATATGCTTGATAAACCCAACTGCAGGTTGGCTTAGCATGTGTATGCTTGATAAACCTATCTACAGGGTGGCTTAGCTTGAGTATGTTTCCGAGATTGCTTGATAAACCCAGTTATAGGTTGGATTAGCATTGGAGTGGATCTTGACTATTAGAGAGCCTACCTATCCCTCCTTAGTGGATACACAACCCAGCTTGGGGGTGATCTCTCAGCTGAAAGAGCAAAGGCTAGACAAAGACCTAAGGTTGGGTGGAACATTGCTCTCACTTAGCCAGTTGCTAGGGAAACTTCAAGATACAAAGATGATAAGTGCTCTGTGGAATGAATGATGTTATTTCACGTTATTATTATTATGTTTTGTTGCTTAAACTGTTGAATTAATGTTATATGAATGTGAGTAATAGTTAGACCATGTGTAATCATGAGTGGAAGGCTGAGTGTAGGTTGTATGCTTCGTTCAGTTGCATGAGTTTAATGCACTACTAATTTTACATGTGCTAGGCATATGGTTAGCCTTAGCTTCATTTATTATATGTGTTTTTTTATGAGGTGCTTACCCTTGTAATGGGATGTTTAACCTCACTCAATCATGAGGAAAGGTTTAGATGGCCTATGGTAATCTTAACCCTCTCTGTGAGTTAGAGGGAAGATGGGGCTATGACTGGGGACATGTAGAGACATGTTGAAGGATGGAAGGAACCTAGAGACTCTATTGACAAAACTTTAGAGGATAAAATGAGAAAGTTATATACCTCATTTGGGAAAGGGATTGCACCACCTGGTAGAGCTCTCCAAGAGCTTTCCAACGATACTAACCTTGCCTCATTTGGACCCAAGATCAGGAAGTTATGACCCTTGGATGTTTCCATGGAAACTCATTGGAGTAAGGGCCTTGAGAATGACCCTTTTCGTATCCGCAATGTGGATTACAAATTGCAGAAGGTCATTTGGCGGGAAAATTGGATTTTCGCATTTCCACATTTTTGTGTTCGCAATGTGGATTGCGGATTGTGGAAGGTCATTTGGCAGAGAAGTTGGGTTTCTGCATTTCTAAGTCTGCAATGCGGATTGCAGATGCAGAAGGTCATTTGGCAGAGAAGTTGGATTTCCGCATTTCTACGTCCGCAATGCGGTTTGCGGATTGTGGAAGGTCATTTGGCGGAGAAGTTGGATTTCCGCATTTCTGCGTCCACAATGCGGATTGCGGATTGCGGAAGGTCGTTTGGCGGAGAAGTTGGATTTCCGCATATCCGCACCCGCAATGCAAATTGCGGATTGCGTAAGGTCGTTTGGCGGAGAAGTTGGATTTCCGCGTATCTGCATTTGCAATGCGGATTGCGGATTGCAAAAGGCCGTTTGGAATGGTAACTTGCAGCTCCACATTTCCGAATCTCGCAATGTAGATTGCGGATTATGGATTTTGCAAGTGCATATTGCAAAATATGGATGGCGGATTGTGCAATGTGGATTGAGGAATGCAGATTGCATATTTCGCAAGTGCAGATTATGGAATGCAGACTGCGGATCACAATGGTGAATTGTGGATCTGAGCCCATTGTAGTTGTGTGTAGTTTTGGAAGTAAAGAAGAAAAAAAAAGTAATGTAGGATATTCGGTGGCCTATGAAGGCCACGGGGGAGGTCCGGGGATGTTACAAAGTGGTATCAGAGCTTCAGTTACAACACTGAGGTTGTTAGGGCTGAACCATGGAATAAATCAGATGCAAGGAAATGCCCATAACACTGTTTTAACCTCACATAACTCTTATTTATTAATTGTTTAATGAATAATTTCCAGATTGTATGAATGCTTCAAGTCCTATACTATCTAATAAACATTTATATCATGCACATTGAGTGTAGCATATATAGTTGAATTGTACAGCAAGGTCACGTACCAGAAAGAAAGAATGGTGACCGTTAATGATGCGCAGGATCCCTACGAGCCCAAGGAAGACGTGTTAGGGGAAAACATGCAGGAAGAGCACGCTGAAAAAACGTCTAATGGAAGAAGGGAGTGGGTGAATCCATAGAGCTTGGTCGAGACCATGGTAATTTTCAATGAGAGGGTGATAAACGCTCAGGAAGAGCAACACCAGCTCAATGCAGCCATTTTTTAGAGTCTCACTAACATGCATCAGAAGGTAAATATGGGATCCAACCCAAGTAATATGGGCATATAAGAAAGGAATGCAATTAGTCACTCTAGAGGCCATTCTATGCAAAAGAATCCAAGCCATATAAGAGGCTCCATGAGCAAAAGGCACATGACATCCTCTTTAAGATCTCCTTCTAGCAGGTCAGAACACTCTAGAGACTCTCAAAGAAGTCCAAGGCACACTTACAAGTGGACTGAGAAAAGAAGGAAGTCCAGAGGGATCCTGCAAGGAAAATTTAGGAAAGAAAGACCTCCTACCTTGGATGGAGAGAGCAAGATAGGCCAAGAGGCAAAGGCATGGCTACTTGGAATGAAAAAGTACTTCAAAATGCATGATTATTCAGAAAGTGAGAAGGCTAGGGTTTCCATTTACAATCTAAATGGCAGAGCGTCCATTTGGTGAGAACATCTCATGAAAGTGAAGAGAACTAGTGAAAGAAGGATCAGCTGGGAACGGTTTAAAATATACTTCAAGGAGAAATACCTATGAGCTAGGTATTATGACAACAAGAGAAAATAGTTCAATGAACTCAAGCTATGGAAAAATACCATGGAAGAACATGTTCATAATATCTTGGAATTGTTAAGGTATGTAGACTACATCAAGAATGAAAGGGTGAAGATTCAGTGTTTCCTTGGAATCCTACCACGGAACTACAGGGATAGGATTGAGTTCGTCCATCCTCCAAGTTTGGATGAAGCCATTAGAATGGCCATGCTATGTTATGAGCAGAATAAAGGAAGAACAGATACTCAACCAGTGTGGAAAGGAAATCCCAAAGGAGGAATTGAACCAAGGAGAAGTGGCTTCAATCCTCCCTTCAAGAATCGATACAGAAACTTTCTATAGGGACAGCCAGCAGGAAGTGGATTCAAACCAGCGGTAACAACAGAGAAAACATCAAAAGGACCACTTCAGTGTTGGGGATATGGAGACAACCACATGCTTAGAGATTTCCCAAATTGAAGAGGGGATCCCCAAATCTTGCACAAGCTGGGAGAAGCAACCATGGTAGTATATATGTCCAGAGATGCGCCTCAAATCTATGCAGCATTGGATGATTACCAGGCAGACCACCAATAAACAGTGGTATAAGTTGAAGGTAAGATTGCTAAGCAATCTATTTCTATTTTAATTGATCCAGGATCCACTCATAGTTATGTGTCCCCTAAAGTGATTGAAATTTGTTCACTTGGTAAAGTGAAACATAATAAGACTTGGTTAGTTCAACTAGACACTGGGACCAAGAGAAAGGTGAGTGAAGTAGTGGTGGAATGTTCCATAGAGCTGAATGGAATTCCCTCCAAGGTAAAATTTAATGTACTACCCTTAGGATCTTATGATGCCTTGATATACATGGATTGGTTGGAGAAGCATAAAGCCAAACTTGACTGCTACAAGAAGGTACCTGAGTGTGTTGATGATGAAGGAAGACCAAGGTTGGTTAAAGGAATTCCAAAACAAGTTTCAGTAAGGCATATTTCAGCCTTACAGCTGAGAAATTTCTATAAAAAGTGTCGTGAATTATATGCTATACATGTATCAGGTTCAATAGAAGATAAGGGACCAAAGTTAGAAGACTTTTAGTTGTTACAGGATTTCCAGGATGTATTCCCAAATGAAGTACTAGGACTACCACCCAAGAGGGACATTGATTTATCCATTAACCTTGTTCCAGGAGCAACACCAAGCTCCAAATCTCCTTATAGAATGAGCACATTTGAGCTGATAGAACTAAAAATGCAGTTGCAAGAATTAATGGACAAAGAGTATATCAGACCTAGTGTATCTCCTTGGGGTTCACTTGTGTTGTTTGTTAAGAAGAAGGATGGGACTTTAAGACTATGTATAGATTAGAGGTAGCTAAACAAGGTAACAATCAAGAACAGGTATCCATTGCCAAGAATTTGTGACTTGTTTGATCAGATGAAGGAAGCTAAAGTATTTTCCAATATTGACTTAAGGTCTGGCTACCATCAAGTGAGGATAAAGGATGAAGACATTCACAAAACAACTTTCCGAACTAGATATGGTCACTATGAATTCATGGTGGTGCCGTTTGGTCTCACCAATGCACCTGCTACTTTCATGTGTTTTATGAACAATGTCTTAGCAAATACTTGGATAAGTTTGTAATTGTATTCTTGGATGACATTCTAGTGTATGAGGAAAGAAGAATAGCATACTGAACATTTGAGGATGGTACTGCAAGTCCTTAGAGAACACCAGCTGTATGCAGAGTTAAGCAAGTGTGACTTCTATCAGCAAAAGGTACAGTATTTGGGTCATATTATTTCAGCAAAAGGTATTGCAGTATATCCAAAGAAGATTGAGGCCATAATGGATTGGCCTACTTCGAGAAATGTTGCAGATGTAAGATCTTTTATGGTCCTCGCAGGTTACTACATAAGGTTCATTGAAATTTTCTCCAAGATAGCTCACCCAATTACATCCTTACAAAGGAAGGAAGTCAAATTTATATGGTCTGAGAAGTGTGAAAGTAGTTTCTAGAAGTTAAAAGAATTACTTACCAATGCTCATGTTTTAAAGATTGCAGATCCAAGTAAAGACTTTGTGGTGTGCACAGATGCTTGCATCGAAGGATTGGGTGGGGTACTCATGCAAGAAGGATTTGTAATTGGATATGAGTCAAGGAAGCTGAAAGATCATGAAAGGAACTATGCCACACATGACTTAGATTTAGCATCCATAGTGCATGCTCTCAAAAAATGGAGGCATTATCTTTTGGGAAGAATATTTGAACTCAGGACAGATCACATGAGTTTAAAATATTTATTTGACCAGCCAAATCTAAATGCCAGACAAACTAGATGGATGGAGTTTCTCTGTGAGTTTGATTTGGGGATTAAGCATGTCAATGGAAAGGAGAATAAGGTTGTTGATGCGCTCAGTAGGAAATTTCATGTTGCAGCAATAAGCGTTTGTAAATTGGATTTGAAGGAACGTATCATTGAAGTTCAATCTAATGATGAAGCTTACCTACAAATTAAAGAGAAGTTACGGCAAGGCAATGTGGATGACAAGTGTACAGGGTAACAGATTGCAGAAGATGATGCCCTTATGTACCAAGATGCCATACTGTACATTCCAAACTGTGCAGAATTAAAGGAGCTTGTGTTGGGTGAAATACACCAAAAGCCATATTCTGGTCACCCAGGGTATCAGAAAACTATAACCGCAGCAAGGAAGCAATACTTTTGGCATGGGATGAAGAAGGACATAGCAGAGTATATTTCCAAATGTCAAATGTGATAGCAGGTAAAGGTAGAGCATCAACATCTAGCAGGATTGTTGCAGCCATTTCCCATTCGAGAGTGGAAATGGGAAGTGTTTTCTATGGACTTTATAACAGGTTTTCCCATGATTGTGAAGAAACATGATTCCATTATGGTTGTAGTGGACAAGCTATCAAAAGTAGCTCACTTTATCCCATTTAAGTCTACTCACAAGACCAATGACATTGCAAATATCTTCATGAGAGAGATATTCAAGTTGCATGGATTACCCAAGGCAATAATTTCAGATCGGGACAAAAAATTCACTTCCAATTTTTGGAAAGGGTTATTTCAAGAGTTGGGGACTAAGTTGAAATTCAGTATAGCCTATCATCCCCAAATAGATGATTAGGATGAGAGAGTAAACCAGATCCTAGAAGACATGTTAAGGATGTATGTGATGGATAAACCATCCAAGTGGGAGGAATACCTACACTTGGTAGAATTTTCCTACAACAATGGGTTCTAGGCATCGTCGAAGAGGAGCCCTTTTGAAGTCTTGTATGATAGAGGATGAAAAACTCCAGTAATTTGGGATAGCCCAGTGAACAGGGTAGTGCTTGGACCATAAATGATTGAAGATATGGAACAAGAAGTTGTTAAGATCAGGCAGAATTTGAATGCAACTCAAGACAAATAGAAGAGTTATGCAGATTTGAAGAGAGTGCACAAGGAATTCTAGATTGGGGATCATGTTTAATTAAGAGTGAGACCAAGGAAGAGCTCCATGAAGTTGGGAAGTTGTGCCAAGTTGGCACCCAGATATTGTGGACCATTTGAATTCCTTGATAAAATAGGACCAATTGCATTACCTGCTAACATGAAAGCTCATAATGTTTTCCATGTCACTTTGCTTAAGAAATATGTACATGATCCTAATCACATCATTGATTGGCATGTGATACAGGTGGAACCAGAGGGAGAATTCCAAGGGGAGCCTATATTCATCCTCAACAGGAAAGTTACATTACTCCGGAGGCGAGCCATAAGACAGGTAAAGGTGCAATGGAATCACCTTAGTCCAAAGGAGGTGACTTGGGAGCTGGAGGATTCCATGAAGGAGACATTCCCGTTTTTGTTTAGTTTTGAGAACACCGAGGATAGTGTTGTTCTAAGGGAGAGGGAGTTGTAATACCCCTACCTTGCCTTAGTAATTATTGGCCTCAATGCAAATATTGTGTTTGTGCAATGTATGTTGCCCCTAGTGTGGAGCTCAAGGCCAAGGCCCCACTAGTGGATACTTAAGGTTTTCTTTCATATGCAAGTATTTGACAGTGAAACTATGCATGTGCTATTAAGCCATGAAAATTTGTAATTGATGTAAATGTTTAATATTGCAATAAAATACCTAATACTGGTTAAGTGAGGCAGCTAATGAGAAGGGGGAAAAGGTATCCACTATGGAGAGGTGAGGGGGTTATGGGATGGTGACCCATGCTGCCACTTGGGAAGAGGGTAGCCGATTTGATTCCTTGTACGGGTACGGATTCGATTACAGAACATGGAGAAGAAAATCTGGTGGAGGATATTCGCAGGAGATAAAAATGACGCTGAGATCAGAGAAGGGGGTTTGTTGGTTCGTTCATTTTTTGTTCGAGAGGGGGGTCCTGAAATCGAAGGGAAACAAAGTAGTGAAGGGGAATGCGATAGGAATCCCACGCGTATGCGTTATCTTTGAGTATAACCCTGAAGACGAACCGAAGGGGGATTACAGGGCATGAATATATTGAGGAAGCTATGGGAAGCCTGGAATTCTGTGAGCAGAGGATCGAGTTGTGGGATAGAGTTTAGTCCGCAACTCAGGAATGAACCAACTTATTTAGTAGATGTAAAAGATAGGGTTTAGGGTTGGAATGCTTGATAAACCCAATGAATACTATGATCTCATAGAACTAGCAGTTGGACCTTCTTGTGCCTACCCTGAATAGCACTGGAAGGGAAGGGGACTTGAGGGACTGTGTAGAAGAGAAGAGGGCCTTCCTTGTGTTGGGTGAGGTGGATAATGCGGGTTCCTTATCTTCTAAGTGATTAATATGTTTGTAGCTCTATGGTTGAGCTCAATGGATTAGCATATCCTCCCCGTTTCCCTGTATGCTTGATAAACCCAACAACAGGGTGGTGCAGCATGAGTATGTTTCCGGGATTGCTTGATAAACCCAGCTATAGGTTGGCTTAGCATTGGAGTGGATCTTGACTATTAGAGAGCCTACCTAGCCCTTCTTAGTGGATACACATCCCATATTGGGGGTGGTCTCTCAACTGAAAGAGTATAGGCTGGACAGAGACCTAAGGTTGGGTGGAACCTTTCTCTCACTTAACCAGTTGCTGGGGAAACTTCAAGATACAAAGATAAGTGCTCTGGAATGAATGATGCTATTTCATGTTTCTATTATTATGTTGTGTTGCTTAAACTATTGAATGAATTTTATATGAATGTGAGTAATAGTTGGACCATGTGTAAGCCTGCGTGGAAGGCTGAGTGCAAGTTGTATGCTTCGTTCAGTTGCATGAGTTTAATGCACTACTAATTTTACATGTGCTAGATGTATGGTTAGCCTTAGCTTCCTTTATTATATGTATTTTGTTATGAGGTAGGTTCTTACCCTTGTAATGGGCTATTTAACCTCACTTAATCATGGGGAAAGGTTTAGATGGCTTGTGGTAATCTTAACCCTCTCTGTCAGTTAGAGGGAATATGGGGCTATGACCAAGGACAAGTAGGTACCTATTGAAGGATGGAAGGCACCTAGAGGGTCTATAGACAAAACTTTAGAGGATAAAACGAGGAAGTTATATACCTCAGTTGGGCATGGTATTGCACCACCTGGTATATTTCTCCAATAGATTTCCAATGGTATTAACCTTGCCTCATTTGGACCCAGGATGAGGAAGTTATGACCCTTGGAAGTTTCCCTGGAAACACGCTAGAGTAAGGGACTTGAGAATGACCCTTTCCGCATCAGCAATGTGGATTGGGGATTGCGAAAGGTTGTTTGGCGAAAAAAATGGACTTCCGCATTTCTGTGTCCATAATGTGGATTGCAGAAGATCATTTGGTGGAGAAGTTGGATTTCTGCACTTCCGCGTCCGCAGTGCGAATTGTGGATTACAGAAGGTCATTTGGCGGAGAAGTTGGATTTCCGCACTTCTGTGTCCGCAATTTAGATTGCGGATTGTGGAAGGTCGTTTGGCGGAGAAGTTGGATTTCTGCATTTCCGTGTATGTAATGCGGATTGTGGATTGTAGAAGGTCATTTGGTAGAGAAGTTGGATTTCTGCATATCCGCGCCCACAATGCGGATTGCGGATTGCGGAAGGTCATTTGGTGGAGAAGTTGGATTTTCGCATTTCTGCATCTGCAATGCAGATTGTGGATTGTGGAAGGCCATTTGGAATGGTAACTTGGAGTTCCGCATTTTTGAATCTCGCAATGCGGATTGTGGATTGCGGAATGCATAGCGCAGATTTCGCAAGTGCGGATTGCGGAATGCAGATTGCGGATTGCAGATCAAAATTGCAAAATGCAGATTGTGGATTTCACAAGTGTGGATTGTAGAATGTGGATTGCAGATTACTCAAGTGCAGATTGCAGAATGCAGATTGCGGATTGCAATGGTGAATTGCAGATCCAATCCCATTGCAACTATGTGTATTTTTGGAAGTAAAGAAGAAAAAAAATTAATGTAGGATCTTTGGTGGCCTCTGAAGGCCATAAAGGAGGTTTGGGGACATGACAGCATGCAGGGATCAGAAGGTGGTAAATGGCTCCTGGATGACATTTGCACACCACTAAGGGGAAAATGACATCATCAACAACTAGGAAAAATAAATAATGCTAGGTAGGACAAGGATGGAGTATTAAAATATCCTAACACCCCCTCTTAATCCATACTTGTGCATCGCAAGCCTTGGTTACTAAGATCAAAGGCCACCCATACAATCAAATAAATGATAAAAAATAAAAGAATTGTCCATGAACCAAGGAAATGGGGAAAAACCTCCTGGGAAAAATACCCCCCCTAAAAATGAACATTAGTAGGGAACTCAAAGAACCTTCATACTAAGCAAAGAAGGAAAAAAATTTCCTGAGTGAAATCCTTGCAAAAATATTGGCAATTTTTTCCTATGTAGGATAGCAATGCAGGTGCTAGATCTACTCCTCTTATGTACCTCCCACTGTGTCAAAGTTTTATTTTCCAAAACAAGTCTTTTAGTAACCCTTCTTGCTATTGGAGTGAATGTCTCATTGTTGTCCAAATCATGAACCTTTGAGTACCCTTTGTCAAACAACCTATATTTTTACTTGGTTGTAGATCCCCCATGGCAAGTCTCTTCAAGAGATTGTGGATCAAACCCCGCCATCATGAAGCACCTCTTGGAGAGAAGTGGATTTGCATGACATAGTGCAAGTTTTGCATGATAATGATATCTGGTGGATCTATGGTCAGATGGATCCCCAACTATGTTCCTAGTAGCTACAAGAACTTTGTGATCCCATATTGGCCTTGGCCATGGATTGGGTGCATGTGTTGGATATGGGTCTGAATCTCCTTGAACTTTATTCTCAACATCAAGATCTTGATCCTCATCTTCATTAGAAGAGATATCACTCTGATATTCATCAAATTTCAATTGGGTAGGAAGAGAGTATGGCAAAAAATGGGAGAATTCATATGCCTTGGATGCATGGTTTGCAAACCCTTTCGCTATAATCTTCCTAGTAGAGATCTCTGCAATATCAACTGTGTCAGGACCAAAGACCACTTTCATTGGTGAACCTGTGTGATTCATCTAATAAACATACAACAAATTTGTTGACAAAGAAGGCACAAATAGAACATTTTTTAACTTCCCATGCTCCATATGTATTGTGCCCTTCCCTTCATAAGAGATCTAAAATTTGTCTCCCATGTGAATAATCAGACCATCTTTGAGATCTAAAGAAGAAAATGATTCTCTAGAGGAAACCATGTGGTTGGAAGCTCCTGAATCTATGAGGAAGGATTGTGGTTTTGAAAATCCATCCTTCAGTGCATGACATCTCTCATGACCATCAAACTCACTTCCAGAATCAGTCTCTCTTGCACTTTATGGGAGGGAAATTTTTTGTTGTTCAAGAAGCTTGGTCATCTGATCACTCTTCTTTTGCATGCAAGATGTCTCTAGGTGGTTTCCTTTATTGCAATAGGAACACTTGGATTTCTCAAATCCCTTTTGTTTATCCTTCTTATAGCTAGAGGCTCCTTCTGATCGACTTGAATTGGAATTCTGCTTGGGTTCTGGTTGCCTCTTTTCCTTGCCCTTGTGCTTCCCCTTTCCATTCCCACTTTTTGCTTCTCCAACCACAAGAGATTGATTTTTGGAGGCCTTCAAGATGCCCATTTGGAGCAACTTATCTTGTTCTTGGATGAGAGATTTGGTGAAAGAATCTAAGGATGGCATCTTCCAACCATTCACCCTGAATGGAAGGTAGATACAAAGATGGAGAAATCAGGACCTAGCTTGCTCAGAATGGATAGCACCAAACTCTCATCCTTCTTCTCAATGCCACATTGCTTGCATTACATGACCAAATATTTGAATTTTGAAAACAATTGCTGGATGGTCTCTCAATTGTTTGGTTGAAGAGAAATCAACTCATTCTCTAGAATATGGCCCCTTAGCTCATCCTGTTTTTCGAAGAGGGTCTCCAACTTCAACCATACCTCTCTTAGAGTATTCAATCCTTCGAGGTGGAAGAGCATATCTCTAGAAATATTAATACACATGAAACCGAATGCTTCATCCAATCTATTCAGATACTTGGCCTTCTCAACAAATGCTTATGGTTCGACCTCCTTCCCCATTGTTACCCTGTATAGTGACTTGTTGCACAAGACCATATGCATATCATCCCTCCAATCAAGGAAATTGAAGGGTGTCAGGATCTCGGGAGAGAGAGGAGAGTTCGAATTGTCCATGAGAACTGCTGGAGCGAATACAAGGTGAAATTGCTGCTACTGCTACACTAAAAAAAAAATTGAATAACCTACAAAAAAATCTCAATTTTGGATATAGACTAATACTGAGCATTGATTTAGGACAATAGGCACATTTTTCTGGATCCTTCACACCTGGCTAGACTGCATTAGATTTCTCCAATGAATTCATTGCAATGGCACCAGGATTTGCTGTGGAAATCCAGAGGCTTCTGGTGCACTACCAAAAGCAGCTTATCAACCTACTCTCAATGGATCTGATACCATGTGAAATTCTAAGTCACAGCAGATCTAAGAGTTTATTATACCTCAGAGAGAAAGAATGAGCAAAAAAGTTGAATAAGAGTGAAAATTGTAGTAAAAGATTCAGATATATAATTATGCAGCAAAACTCAGATAGGAGCAGAATAATGTCAGACGATCCAATAATAAGTATAGTGAACAATGATGATACAATGGAGACAATTCAAATCACACAGGAGAATTCGAACCTCATTTGGTATAGCATAGGGATTGTCACCACTGGAGTGATCCAGAAGACTCAAACTCAATTGAACTGAACTTAAACTCAGTTAACTAAAGACACAATCATTTAACTGACTAAGGATGGAACAATAGTGATTTTTTCATGCATGACAGTCAAGAAAGGGCGCATGAGGCCACAATCAATGGCATCCAGAGCTTTAACCCCCCACAAGAGTCATCTAAGTTCGATGGACTGCACTGGAACACTCAGTAGGTTTCTATAAAATAGGGAACTGACTGAAGTGGTCATAAAATGATGCATGAAAGGCTCAGAAGGTGGTAGATGGATCTTGGATGACATATGCACACCACTAGGGGGCAAATGGCATCATCAACAACTAGGAAAAATAAATAATGCTAGGTAGGACAAGGATAGAGTATTAAAATATTCTAGCAATACATAAGTATTAAAGTTTAAAAAAATAAAAGTTTGATTTTATAAGAAAAAAAAGAAAGTTTATTTAGGAAGATCTTCAAAATCCTTATTTAATGTTATTAAACCAGCATAGATCCATCTTAAACTCGTATCTATCAAGCACTGAGAGGGATCCAATTTCTTGAGGTGTATTTCTTTTTTTTAAAATTTAAACTCAAGAAATTTGATCTTTCTTGATTGATAGATCTAGGTTTAAGTTTTAAGTTTTTATTTTATAAAGGAACATCTATTTTTTAATTACTTTTCATAATATTTTATTTATGAACTAACATGGACTTTTTTTTTATAAATATTTTCCATAATTTTATATTTTATGAGCCGACATGAATTTTTTTAATTATTTTGTTACTAACGTTATAACATTATATCACGTTAGAGGATCTCTCCCATACTGGAATGTAGAGCACCTCGTTTCACTTGGTGCAAAAACAAAAAAACTTCAAAAAAATGTTAATATTATTATTAGTCTAAGCTCACATCAATGTTAATATAATTAATCAATTATTGATTTTTGAAATAAGTATATAAAAAATATTAAAATTAAGGAGTAATAAATAATATGAAATAAATGATCTATTAATAAGAATTAATTATTATATTTTTACATCCAAATTCAATGTTTTGTCCATGTTTTTTTAAAGATATTGATATAATTTCAAGTATATTAACATGAGTAATCCATTAGAGATTCTTAAAATAAGTATATGAGAATTATTGAAATTAAAGAGTGAGAAACAGTATGAAATAAATGATCTATTAATAAGAGTTAATGATGATCTAAATTCAATGTTAAGTCCATGTTTGGATAGAAACATTGGATAATTTTATTTTAAACATGGAGGAAAAGTTTTTGACATTATCCTATAAGAACAAAAAAAAAAAAAATCAATATAAAATTTCTCACCTAAAAAATTATATTAACAATTTCCTTGTATAAGAATAAAAAGATAACCAAAAATTAATATAAAATTTCTCGCCTAACAAATTATATTAACAATTTCCTTGTACAAATCAAGAATTCAAAGGAAATTAGAACAGGGAATCAATATCTTGATAAAAAATTATTAAAAAAATATGAAGAAAGTTCTAGCCTAGAGAACTTTAATTAGAGGTTGTTTGAAAAAATAAAATAAAAAATCAAAAGATGAGCACGAGAAGCTATAGAATAAGGAAGAACTTTTGCACTTAATGAATCACAATCAAAGCTTTATTTCCAAAATCAAGAAGATAGATAATCATAAGAAATTGTTGCAGTTAAAGCTTGAGCAACTTATCAAAAATGAGTTAGTGATCAATAAAGAAACAATAACCAATCTAGTTGAAATAAAGAAGGCCCATTAAATATAAAAATCGAAACGTTGAAGAAATGAACCAACATCAAAATATAAAAGATTTGAAAACAACATACAAGATACAAAGATTTATTATCATCATCATATTTACAAAGATTATCAACAAATTAACCAAAAGTAAAATCAATATTGAAAAAAAGTTTAAGTATGAAATCTTATCATTTTGTAGATTGCAAAAGTCATCACCAAAAAGTGTTCTTAAAAAATTGGAAACTAATCAATACTACATCACATGGCATTGTAAATTATTTCCACATATCATTTTACATTATTATTACCTGGTTATCTATTCATTACTCAATTATTATATATTTGTCCTATACACACTTGACCTTATCATATCTTAGGTACTATTTATAACACTCAAATACTTCAAGTAACCCAATTATTATATATTTGTCTTATATAAACATGATCTTATCGCATCTTTTATGTAATTTATAACACTCACCTACTTAAAGTGACTCACGAGACCAGATTATTATGAAGCTTCTTGCAACCACTATAAATAAAATTTATAAAGAAAACTTTCATCAATCAATCGAAAAATTATAACTTCAACAATATCAAAAAACCAAGTCGAATATGAATTTTCAACTAGCCACGAAATCGTATTCAATAAACTTTATTTGTTGAGTGGTCGGCCAAAAGAGATAAGAATCCTCTGGCTGGAAATGAAGCTCGACCTACGTTAGTCATGTGGCGGGATTAGAATCTCCTTTCAATCATGTTCATCATGACACTCAAAGTCTATGCGCTTCCCCATCGTTGTTGAGAAAAAAATCTGAAATTGATCACATTGATATATTAACTTATATACACGATATATTTGTGTTTCGCACAATGGAGGGAATTAGTGGTTTCTAGTATTTCATGACATTATTGTTGGTTTTAAAGCTCATCTTACTGGCGCATGCAAGCTGCCTCCTTGACCTCATTGTGTACTATGTGTGGCACTCCACTAGTGATTGAGAAAACATGTGTCCCTCAATTTCGTATGATTTGAGCATCATAGATCCAAATTCCAAGTGTGTTTGCTCCAAATCCTAATTGAGTTGAAATTCCAAACCTCAAGCAAAGTATTCCATAATCTAAGTCGATTTCTGAATTTAAGCCAAGTTGTAAGTGAAGCCATAACCTCAAAGGTATAACTGTCGGCAACCTAACAAAACTAAACGAACATTTATCACCAAATCCAATAGGAATTCAAGGTCCAATTCCAAACCTAAATCCTCTTTCATGCATTATGCATTTAAGCCAAATCTAAACCAATTCAAAGGAGTACAAGCAGGATCCGAGGCCAAAGCCAAGCCAAAATTTAAGGTTAATTTGAGTACAAGCAGGAGTCAAGGCCATAGCCATGGCAAAAGTTAAGGTTAATTAAAGGGTAGAGGCAATCATGGATACAACCAAAATTGGTTAATCATGATTACAAGGGTTGCACTCAAAAGGGGCTAGCTATGGATTGCAAGAGTTGTGCACACCAAGTTGTGCTAGCAAAAGAAAAGAGGATCACCCATAAATCAAATGGCTTTCCCCTATAATCAAATACCATTATCGCAGCTGGTTTTGATGGGCCTCATTATGCATGGCGATCCGAACTCGAACCCTACAAGGTAGCTATAAGGAGACACTTAAAAACCCATCCACGCTAATTGTTGGTGTGGCCTAGGCCGAGTGCAATCTCCAAGTGATTTTGACATCTTATATGCCCCTAGGTCATGGTTTCTTAGACCATAGGCTAGTCTCACAAGTCACAAACAAACTAGCCAAAAAAATGACTTTCCCCTATAGTCTTGGACCAAGAAGAAAGGCGTGATGGGTCAACCTAGACAGTCATGACCTAATGCACAATGTTGGCTATATCACATAGTTCTTTTCCATCCGACTTGTAAACGTGAAACTTTATTTTTCTAAAAAGTAAAGAAGGAAGAGAATCATGGATTGATGTTTGGCATATTACTTATGAATGCAGTCTTCCATCACTTCCATATGTGAGAGGTTGAACCCATTTTCACTAAAATTGAGAACATGAAAACAATTGAAAGAAATGGAGAACACATATTTAGGGTTTTGTTCCTTATTAAGATTTTTTCTTATTTGTTTTTAATTAACATGCAATTTTTCAAAGGGAGACAAGTTCTCTATTATTATTTTTTAATTAAAATGATTTTTTTCGAAGAAGGGAGACAAGTTCTTTTGAAGAGAATGTTAGCTATAGAAGTTCAAGTAAACAAAATGTTTTATTTTGAATATTATTTTTTAAAAATATCTTAAATTTATAAATAAATTTGATTTTTAGGTTAGGAGGGAGACAATGAAATCATTATATTATTTTATTTTACACTAGGTTAACCAAAGAAAATAATAATGAGATTGTATTTTATTATGAATGTTTTAGAAAGGTATTCCAAGTATGAGTTCATGTGCATTAAGTCATATGAGGAATAGAATGAGATGGAGATTAATTGTTTTAAATCTACAAGTTTATTCAAATTCGATATGGTTTAAAAGTAATTCAAAGTTGACATGTGAGAATGAAATTAAACATTTTTTTTAATTGATGTTATCAAGTTAAATATTTCTTTAGAAGGTGTTACTCCTTAGGTTATTTGCTCTCTTTTACATATTGGACAAGTGCTAGTGCATTGTTTACATAAGCACCTTCCTACATCATTTTAATCATTTGAACCAGTTTTTGGGCCAAAGGGGGTACTCTCAATATTTCCTAAAGCAAGAGTTCTTGTCTACCCCAAGAACATACAATTTTAATTATTAAGGCTTACTTTAAATTTATAGTAGAGATGGGTGGTTCATGGAGTTGATCTCTATTATTTATTAAAACAAAATAAATAAATAAATAAAAAGAGAATTTGAGTTTTATTTTGGAGGTGATCAAGAAGCCAATAAACAAGTGGGTTTTAATAGATTTCAACCATGGGAGTAATATTTTGAAAAACATGGCCACCATAATCTATTTCTTCTTTGTAAAAAAACTCAATGAAAATGAACAAATATGAGTCGAGAAGGTAGAACTACAAGTTTCCTAGCATGCTTTTATCAAAAAAAGAAGAAGAAATAAAGAAAAAAAAAAGTGGCCAAGGTAATCATAGATCCATTGGTTTATTCAAAACTATGTGATACATAAAATGAAAGGGGAGACCAATAAAAATTGCATGAATCTATTATTTACCATTGGCAACAACATCTGTCCCAAATTCACAATAAAACCAATAATTGATTTACAAAATAATTGATGAGGAAGTGTCATTGGACACACAATTTTATTAATAAGGAAAAAGCCAATTTACGTAGAGAAGTGAGGTCTCACATCACACACTTAACGTCACTTTGAGATGAGAGCTTGTTTATATAACTCATTCCTAAACTAAAAACTAGGAGGACAACCAATCACATAATCACATGAATATGATAGGTGTCCTTTACAAAACAAATCCTATCCCCATCCAAAATGCTAAATAAACTAATGTATTGTCAAATTAAATCCTAGAAAATGCCTAGAATTTAGAACTTGGGACTAAGAGGTCTAGCATTCCCCCATTTAATCCAAAATTCATATTTACAAATACCAAGTTCATGTCTAAACTTAGTGAATTTTATTCTACCAAGTGGCTTGGTAAAGATATCTAAAGTTTGATCCTAAGATGGGCAGAACTAAAGCTTTATGATGTCCTTAATGACGAAAGATATCATGAAGTAATACTTGGTGTTGACATGCTTTGTCTTTGAATGAACATCTGAATTTTTGGCCATATTTATTGTTGATTGTCTTTCGATCAATAAAGTAGTTGTTGACTTTTGTGTTACACCAATATCCTATAATATCCTACATAGCTAAATAATCTCAATGTTGATTCCCAAGCCACGATATGTACTCTGCTTCTGTTGAAGAATTTGCAATTGTAGGATGCTTTTTAGAACTCCAAGATATTGTTGTTGAACCCAGATACATTAAGTAACTGGAAATTGATGCACGATTATCAATGCCACCTGCAAAATCTACATCTGAATATCCAACAAGTGTAAAGTCTTCATTCTTCTTCTAGAGAACACCAAGGTCATTTGTACCAAGGTCCTATTGTTCAAGTGACCTCAAACAGAGTAGATGATACTCAACAATGTCTTAAGTACATTAGGAGTAATTTTATTGTAAGATTTATGTTAGATGGATTCAATAAAGACATTGTAGTTTCCCCCCAGTGATACAGACTTGATTCATTCTATGGGAACTAACAGATGGGTTTTTGTTAGATAATGCCACAACTTGAATACTAACATCAAGTTCCATTCAAAATGATTAACCTCAATTTATTGAAAAGAATCCTTTCAAAATGTCAGAATCAAAGTCGAATGGCCCTTCCATTTTCCTGATAGGTAATCTTGGTAGACTATTATAACATCAGACAAAAAGATTCAATTACAGAAAAAAGTACCTCCTATCATAAGGGAATTCCCTATCAGTAAATTAGGTTTAGCTCAAGTGGTTTGAGAAAATGGGTGTTATCCTCCCCAGTCCCCATAAACGTTCAATTACTGGAAGTGACATGCTGAGCTCTTAAATGAGAATTTGTTGTAAATTCTCAAGCTTCTTCAAACTCTGGTTCACCCTAGGTACCATTCTCAAAATGATTGGAAGTGCACAGTGGATTTCCCAAGGATATGTAATACAAGAAATGAAAATGGAATCCCCTATCTATTTTCTAAAACATTCTTCAATAGTGTTTATAATTACAATTTTTTCCCTACATGTGTTCAACGCCCTCTTGTTCATCCACCTCCACAATGATACGTTGGAGGTGCTTAGCATGTTGCAATCTAATTTGGATTAAATCTATTATAATCAATGATAAGTCACACAGATTCTACAATTTTTTTAATATTGGGGAAACTCAAGCAATTGGAAGCTAACTCATTACATGAACAGATTGGATAATTTAGCCTCAGATGATTTATTGTTTTCTAGGTAAATTCATCTTATGTCAACACTAATTGGCATTTTCTTTTCTCTTGAATCCATCCAATGGTACACTAGGGATCACTTTGGCTTGTTTCTCTATATTGCTTCTAAAATGTCTCGTCATCATACAAACTGGTTTTACTTTCAGAACCAACCCAATGGGATTTGGAAGAATCTAAAACCACTATGCTTAGAGATAATGCTACCAACTTGTTCTAGAGGTTTTTAATTTAGGGAGAATTTGTTTATTGCATCAAAAGCACAAATTTCTTAGCATCAACAATAGTCAAAACCTCCAAGAGGTCATGGAAATCCAAAGAATCTATATCACTGGACCAAAGTAATAGATAATGTAGTTTCATGAAGGCATATAATGAAAGCACAAGAAAAAGAAAAATGAATATTGAAATATTGATGCCAATCTGGAACAACATTGAGGAGAAGCAAACATTTCTTCAAAATGAAAAAAATAAATTTCTATTGCAAATTATATTTAATAGCTGCATGAAAACAATAAACAACATATTATAATAAAACAAAAACACAAATCACTTCAGAAGAAAAAAGCTACTTTAGTCTCTCAAAGAAATTTAAACTGTAGGAAACAAGAAAGTGAAATCCCAACTTAGGTTGATGCAAAATTATTCCAAATCAAGTGAACATCAATTAGAACATGATTCTTAGACTTCAGTACTCCCATAGGACAACAACATTGTTGGTGTAATAGTTTTATCATGAACTTGAGAAAATAATAAAAAGAATTAAATTGCTTTTAGCGATGACCAATATACTTGGACATCATCGTCAACAACTAAAAAATCCCCCAGATTTAGCTCACGGTCCTAAAAATTCAAGTGGCACCACTAAAACAGACTTCAGTGGAGATGCCTCTCCTCTTAACCGAGGTTTATACTTCATCCCAATACAAAAAGGCAAGAAAATGACTTTCAAATAAAAAGTATTTAAGAATCTAGTCCTTATAACCCTCCAAGAAGGCTGCAAAAGAGGTGATATTTGAATAGTTAGTTTGAGGCTTCCACATCAAGCAAGAATGAAGTGTTGCTGCAGATGAGATTTCCCTATAGTATTAGAGAGTGCATTGGCCCTCCAAGTCAAGTGTTGATATCAGGAGGATATTCCAACTCTATGTTTTAAATTTTAAATGTTTTATAGGTGTTTTTAATCATTTGAATCCCTAACCTCATGTTGGTCGTGGCCCAAGAGGCACAATACTTGGCAAAGCGAAGTCCAAATAAGCGCAGTGGAAAAGCAAAGTCCAAGCATGGCACAATTTTTCTAATGCATAGCGCCAACACAACAGTTATTTTTGCTAGTGAAGTACAAGCCAAGCGAGGTCCAGTAGCGACCTATTTTGGGTAATCCACTTCGTAGAATCACGGGAGCAGGGTGAGGAGCGGCGCAGAATTGAAGGAAAGTGACTTGTTGCCTTAGTATAGAAAATACTAATACAGCTAGAGCGATGGAAACCGTTAGAAGCAAAATGGTGAGCCAATAGCGACAGATGAATCAGAATGACGGAAAGATGCATGCCAGAGCGTAGTCAGAGCCACACAGTCAGAAATGTGGTTGTCAGAAGAGGCGTCAGAGCAAGGAGTGAAGGAGAAAGGTTGCCAAAGCCAAGTGAAGTAGTTGTCAACTACGCTAGGCCAGGTTAGCAGGGTAACCGCGACATTTTGGGGGGATTTTTGGTACTATATGGTTTTTGGCCCACAATCATTGTAAAGACATGACCTTCGGGCACGATCTATAAAGAGGAAAATTTTGCAAGGGAAGGGTCGGTCTTCATTGGTCATTATTGATATTATGTTGGTTATTTTTTGTCTCAGTTTTGTATTGTAAGAACAAGAAGAGACAAAGAGGCTCTGCAGATGTGTGTGTAGAGACCTATTATAGAGAGAAGAGTCTGCAGCTGAGTGCGTAGACTGGAATTGTTGACCCTTCCCATTAATATAAACAACAATTCTCGTGGACGTAGCTCCCATCCTCGGGGTGAACCACATAAACACTTGTGTCGTGTGGCTAAATCTGTGCGATTACTTGTGTTATGTTCATTTTATGTATGTTCGCTCTTTTATATGTAGTTTCACTCGTATGGTTGATGAGAATAATATGTTAAGTATTGAACATGTATGACTGAATGTGCAAGTAGTTCTGAACATGTTGAATGTATGAGTTATTAGGGAAAACACTAATTCAGCGAAGTCTGTAATATGTGTGATTCCCTAGAAGCGTAGTCCAGGAGTTACGTTGTTGTATTGCATTGTATCGTATGAGTTTGTGAAGTGCACAGTCTCGTATGTGTGCAGTAATCACAAAGTATATGCGAATTCGGGAGGACTTCGCTCACGCCAATTTCATAACCGTGCATTACCTTATTGCAGAAACCTGCTTCTGTAATCCTCCATAACTTCGCCTTAGGTGAGACCTCGTCCTGTTCGCAGGTTGTTCCGAAAGGGCTGGTGGAGAAGTGGATTTGCTAGACAGATCAGTGCACAAAACCTGGGTCAATACAAGAAAGTTAAAGAATGAAGTAGTAAGCCAACAAATGGTTCTGTTTCCGCGCTTGAGCTGGTGATCGACTCTGATAATTGGAATCCCGGGAGGACAGAGATATAGAACTGGGTAACTAAGACAGAGGAGGAGTTCGCGAAGAAATAAAACAAGCATCCACACTTTTCTATGGTAGAGTGGTTATAGAGATATATTTTCTCTGACATACATGAAATTTTCTTCACATCCTTCGGAAACGAGCTACAGAAGTGGATATTGAGGCTCACAGAGCGGAAAAATTATTTTCAAGGTGGAGAACCTATAGTGTGGACTCCAGAACTGATTCAGAGACTTAAAGCAGTGGATATCCCAATCTCAAGAGCAGTAGACTTCTGGATAGACAACGTACTAGAGGGATACGTTACAGAATTTTCTATGGAAACCCTGAAGTATTACAGTGCAACAGAGGTAGATTTCTTCGAAGGATTCAGAGGTGAGTACCTGAAAAATATCAATCTATACATTAAAATGTTGTTAGCAGAGAAAGGTGTCATAAGAATGTAATAAGATTCCTAGAAATTTGAATCTATAATGTTCAGTAATATAGACAGTGATACCGAGGAAAATATTTATACATTACGAAGTGGTGAAAGATACAAGTATAGTACTGAGAAGAGGTCTAATGAACATGAACCTCACACTTCTCTAGAGACTGATTTAGAAAGTAATAGGGACTCATATTAGGTTGAGACTTATAGTGAAATAGAGCCTAGAGTAACTACCTATCAGCCTATTACTCCGCAGAAACCTCCATCTCACGACATAAATACTTCTAACCCATAGAACAATAGTAGTAGTAACACCGCAGGAGCAAGTTGGTGGACTCCAGGAATGGGTACCTATTTGGGGTAGCTATACCAGTAGTATATTTTAATTATCAACCAGGGAGCATACAAACTTAAGAGGTACTTAGCACTATATGTGCACTATGAGAGGATCATGGTCGTTCTAAGTGTCCTATGTGTTCTAAAGAATGTTCTAGGGAAGTAGGAAATATTGTTCTAGGAAAACTAGAAAGCATAAAAATTAAAATATGTAAATCTATTCTATTGAATCAAATGTTGAAAGATGATACATCTATCTTATCAAATTGAATGCTAAAAACTGGTAAATCTATTCTACCAAATTGAATACTGAAAACTGGTAAATCTATTCTATCAAATTGAATGTTGAAAACAATTAAATCATATTTTATCAAATTGAAATGTTGAAAGCAAATAAATCCTATTTTACCAATCGAAATGCTGAAAGAAGATAAATTCTATTTTACCAATCGAAATGCTAAAAGCAGATAAATCCTATTTTATCAAATCAAGAAAGGGAAGCATGCATAACTCTAATTTAAAAAGCTTGAATCTAATCTAAAAAGGTAGAGGTCCATTCTATCAGTAATCACAAATTATTATCTTAGAAGTGCGAAAACATAGAGCTGACCTTTTTTTGGAAATGCTATTAAAATGTGGAAATTCATATGTGAAATTTGCCTGTGTGGATAGCATGTACAGGACTACGTACAGTGTATTACAAAACTACAGACACAGTGTTATCGGACTATGGAAGAAAAGCGCTTGTGTTGAAATCGAAATATGATATTTAAATGAATGTTGAAGTTAATTCATGCACAATGATAATAGAAATAATTAATAAAATCCATGAGAAATACCTGAAACAAAAGCACGAAACTCTTGATCTACATATTGAGGGGGACATACCCAACACGTATTTCAAGAGGGAAATAAACTTATGAACTCACGAGATTAATAAAACGCTGGTCTTTCATTATCAGTTCATAAATCCATGCTACAGAAAATGTAAAACGAAAATGTATTAATTCCAAAAATGTTGAATTTTGTTTTTCAGAAAAATGTCTCCAGACCCCCTGCTACTCAAGAGGTCCTTATTTATCATTACCTCTAACCTAGCAATACATAGAAAATAACGATCCTATTTAACAGGATTCTTTCCTATAAATCAGGAGGAAATGGGATCGTTGTGTCTCCTGTGATCTTTAGTTTGGATATTGGTCACTTGTTATTCTTCAATGTCACCTGTGCCCTGTCACACATGTATTTATTGGTATGATTAGTAATTAGAAATGCTAAAAAATAAGAAAATATAATCACTAAATTACTTTATTTACTCAACCAAAATGCATTCTCCCATACAAAAAGAGGTGCTTTCTTATCCTTTCTTTGCTTATGTGTGGCATAAAGGGAGTCCATGGAATACCTATATTCTGAGCTCATCATCTCCCCCAGACTTGAATATGTCACCCATGCTTGGGTGACATATCCTGCTCCATGGCGGACTCCCTGATATCCTAGGAAACAACTCTAGGAGCCCATGCCTGTCTATAGTAACCTTGGATCTGTTCTTCCTTGGCCCATGCTCTCTTTTCTTCCTCTTCATCGATCTATTCCTTACTAGCTAGAGGAAGAAAGAAAGGTGGGCTTAATTTCATTCCGATCCATTTGATTTGGTTCTTTATCAAGGACCCCCTGTACAACCTTGCTATGGTGAGTGCGACTTCCATCCTAAGGGGGGAGTGAGGCTCCCACTTTTTCAAATACTTTGAGATTATTTTCCACCTCTCACTGATAGCTTCCTGAACTTCGTTGTAGGTGCTTTGGGTGGTGTTTTCAAAATGTGAGATTGCTTCCTGCTGCTTTTCAAGAAGTATGGGAATTAGATCCTCATTGGAGGTTATAGTAAAGTGGTCTTGAATTACCTTCTTGGGATGTGTAGCTTCAGAACTGATCCACAGTGGGTTTTTTCATTCTTCTACATGGTAGAGATGAACATCCTGGGATATTTCTATTTCATGATTCATCCAAGAGCATAGTGCCCTTAGTTGGAAGTCACCCATGTAAGGGTTCGGTGACCAATTGGGTGAGTTCGGTACCACTAGATTATGCAGGAAGAATTCACATAAATGATCTTTTTCTAGCTCATTGCAAGGTAGGTAGGTTGTAATGTCCCTTAGGAATTTTATTAAAATGACAATTTTTCACTTTTTTCCCCTAGTTTTACCTTTGACTAGTTTTGAGCTCTAGGTCTCCAGATTGCTCCAATTGCTCCCAAATATTCTGAGAAGGTATATGGATGGTGTTATAGTATAAATATGTGTTTCAGGGATGATTTTATACCTTTAAAATACTTCTGCAAATCCTCTTTCAATTCTGTCCAATGTAGGGAACTTTACTAGTAATTCCCCTTTGACTAGTATTGGTCTCTAGGTCTCAAATTGGCTCCAAATGCCTTCAAATATTCAGGGAAGGTGTATGAATGATATTAGGAATTTAATATGATATTAAGGGATGAGATATGGCCACCAAAATACCTCTGAAAACTCTCTTAATATTCTATACCAAGTATGCAATTTTGCTAGTAATTTGGGGTTCAAATCCCCCAAGGGTAAGTACTGAAAATGGCTTCCCAAATGCCTCCAAACCCACTCAAATTTATGAAAAGAGGTAGGGGATGTATCAAGTATTTTATTAAGGTCCCGAATGAACCATTTATTAGTTATTAATTCTGTTCCAAACCTCTCCCAAACAACAACAAAAATCACTAGTTTGACCCTTGTGGAAATGGCACCAAATCTTCTCCAAATGTAAATAAACTGAGTAAAATGAATTCAAATGATTGAGCACTGAACATGAAAATTGCATAATACATCAATAAAATTCCATTCATCAATAAACCATCAGTATTTTACTTATCCATTCGAATCCATCAACATTACATTGGTTCACAACAAGGTAGTGGGGAAATGGCACTGTTCTTTCATTAAAAATGAGATTTATACATTTCTACTTGGAATTTCGACCTGAAAATTTCTGGAGATGAAGAACAGAGTATTTAATTCATATTAAAAAATAAATGAGGCATTAGAATCTCCCCAAAAGAGTACAATATCTCACCAAGAATGCCCTCCCTTAAGGAGCAAGAATATGCCTTCAAAACTGGAAATGGTTGAGAGAATGTGATGCATTAGAAGGAACCATGATCTTTCATGTAGCTTACACCTGCAATAAATGACTCCATTAAATGTCCAAATGAAAGTTCTAAATGGCATTTCCAATTACCAACTTGGATGGGAATCTTTCACCCTCGAAATTGGCTAAGCCAAGAAACTAATCATCTAGTAGCTCTCCCTCTTCACAAATGCAATTGCAAATTTCTCAAATGATAAAAATATGGTTTCATTCTTTGTTATTGAAATTTATAAAATTATAATTTCCTCCATGGATCGAATTCCTTCCAAGAGACTCATGCCAACTCAAGTTGGGAAGAGATTCCAAAGAACGCCACTTGTACAACAATTCCTAGTCTCCCACTTCCACCAAATCACATGTGGAAGCATCTTAGCTGCCCTGACTCCCTTGAGAGCCCTATTGGATGCTATTTTTAGCCCTGACATGTCATATATGTCATATGTCAGCCTTCAAGTCTGATTTGTGTCATAGGTGTCATAGCATCTTCATCATTGTTGTCATAGAGCTAGGGAATCTAGCCCAAGTGTCTCACTATCTCCAAATTGCCTCTTCTTCTTCCATGGGAGTTACTCTTCCTCTACATTTCGAACTTGGATGAGTAATGCAATGAGTAATACCGTTTGAACTCCCCCTTGAATTCGAATTGGCGAGAGAATGGTGCCAAGTGTAGTGGGGAAATCTAGCCATATGTGGGTCCCCCTTCCTCCATGTGTCTTCATGATCAAATGCCACTTTTAATTCACTTGTTTATATTTATTTAGCTCATTTATTAAATATTTATTCCATTCTAATATTAAAACATCATTTATTATCCCCCTTATTCCAAATCCCAAAGCTTCCACCCCAAACCTAGGAAACTAGTAATTTTCCTCCTTGGCAATTATTTGACCCTTAACATCAATTTGACAAAATCAAATGAATATGGCCAATGTGATTAGGCCATTGTGACCTAATGAAAAATTTGGGACATGACATAGGTGTCTACAAACTGCTTAGGAGTGGTAAATTCCGAGGGTAAACCTTGCTTCAGCCTTTGCAATTGGAACCGACCCCATTTTTCTTTTAGGTAGACTATATAGACCCTGGATGGTGGCCTGAACCCCAGTATTTCTTCATATATCCTAGAAGTGGTGGCTAGAGTGTCCTCTAACTATAGGATTCGCTGGTATTTCTTGGTCAATTCTTTCTGGGATTGGCCTAATTTTTCTTTAAGTGATGAATTCTGCTGCTCCATCTGCTTTAGTTGACCTGTGTGCTGCATTTTCAGGATTTGGGTCTTTTCGTGCATGAATGGTGGCGATGCCAGTGAAACGGGTTGTCTTATGTGGAGTCGTGCTTCAATTTTTAAAGCGGATAGCTCCTCTCTGGACTTTTCCAACTTAGTCAATGCTTCAGTCAGTTGCTCATCCTTTTCAAAGTTCATTTTCTCATCTGCAAAGTCCTGCTGGAAGGTGTCTTCTTCAATAGGTGTAGAAGGATCTTCCTGTCCTACCCCATTATTTTCGGAATATAAAAAGTCCTGTATTATGGGGCTTGTTTCTTTTTCTTTCTTTTTCATCTGCTTGGCTTTGGCCTACTTTGCTAGCCTCCTAGCCTGCTGCTTCGACCTTTTCTTGCTAGTAGGTGTGTTGTTTCTACAACATCCCCCCCTAGATTTTTGAAAAATTATTGGGGCCCCTCCTTTGTTTTTGAGAAAATGTTTTCCTAAGAATATCTGGACATCATTGTCTCTCCTTAATTAGTTTTTTCCCTGAAGAAAAGTCTTTACTTGCCTTAATTTTTGAGTTATGTCTTTTTTCGCCTAAGTAAAACTCCAGATTCTAGGCCGCAACGGCGGAAGCTCTGAGCTAACCTTGCCGCAACGGCGGAAGAGTTGGTCCGAAATTTTTGAAATCGTGGAATTAAAAAGACTAAGTTAAGACGCGGCGGAAATCTTATCTTAAAACCTTCAAAAGGGAGAAACCTTTGATCAAGTGGACTTGCAACGGATAGATTCATCAAGTTTCTCCGCAACGGCGGGAGTTTTCGTCTAACTCTTCCGCAAACATCGGAAACTTACCAATAAGTCATCTTTGCGTGAAGACTCGTCTATATTTCCCGAAATAGCGAAGGTCTTCAAGAAACTCTTCCGCACCGGTGGTTAGAGTGGCACATTTTTGGAAGAACTCGAATAACTCTCCCGCAAAGGCAGACAACTCACTTAAGTTTGCTGATGTGTCGCGTCACACTTCCCCTTTGCGGAAACATTCGGACAATTCTCCCGTAACGGCGGGAAAAAATCAGCTTTTCTTTTTGTAGGAGACACAAACCTTAACCTAATCTTTCTGATTTTTGGTGGTCGTATTTATTGAGAAAAGGTCGATTTGACCCATCCGTACACTGCCTTAATCCCATTTTAATGGCTTGCAACCACCCTAATAATGGCTTGCATGTATCATTTTTAGTATATAGGGCGTGAACCCCATTGGATTTCCATTGTTTCTTGTTGACCCAGAGCTCTCTTCCCGTTTCTATTTAATGTCACGAAGCACACTTTCTAGGCTCATAGGTTCTACAACAAACGCTAGCATCTGCATAGCTTTCATCTCTTCAGGTTAGTACCTTTGCAGACCTTATTATAATGTGTTCTTCTTGTTTAAAGTGGCATGATTTGTCACTCTTTCCGTTCTATCCTAGCCATGGCGGGACTCTCAGAGTAACCACGGATATAGCTGAACTATGTGCACCCTGAATAGGCGTATTGAAGATCTAATTATGGACATAAAAGGCTCTAGAACCTCAAGCACCCACTGCTTAAATGTTGGAAGAAACTGCAGCATACCTCTTCTCGTCATAAAAGCCACCTGTTTAGTAATTTCAAGACCAACCTTGCCCGTCCTTACACCAAAGTTATAAGCGTTTTTCACAACTGTGGAGTTTTACGCCTTTCTGCGCTTTGAGGCCGGTTATTATCATGTCTTTTTATTATAAGAACGTAGAATACCCAGGCCTACTTTATGTGCATTTCTCTCATAATTCATAGTTACAATATGAACAACGGAAGTAACCAAATTAAAGTTTTTCACAAGACTATAAAATGGCATATGAAAGAAATATTTTGAAACAGTGAGACAAGCAAGAATTAGGAGTTCTAGTTGGCATTTGAATATTATCATTATAAGTAGGATGTTGGTTTGGATTGCTAACGTCGCGTCATATATTCTTATTCATGTCTGATTGTTGAACAGGATTTTCAAAAATGGCTAAAGGTGGCAAGAGAAAGTCAAAGGCAACCGACGAAATCAGAAGAGTAGAAACTACATTCCAGGATACCAAGTGCACCACAGGCGTGCCTCTAGAAGTAAGAGATCAGGACTTCCCTGAAGCTCTTCTTGAGGAGGAATGTTTATATCAGAACATCCGAAACTCTTGTATATCCAAGGCAGCCACACATCCAGAACTCTTCCCATGCTCGGAAGTAATTGGATGGATTTTGCAGCATGCGAACACCGAGACAAGAGTTATAGCAGACATAAAAGGAAAGGCTTTTGGCTCGTTTCACCCATCCTATATCTCAATGGCCTACAATTTTCCCAAATCCCAGTAGCGGCTTGATGATGTGTGGTTTGAAGGGATCCAAATGGATAATCTAGAGATGGCAAGGAAGCTATTAATTTCAGGAAAACAAATAAGAAAAAATGATAGTGAGGAGTACGAGGTTCAGAATCTGAGGCCCCCTTTTAGACCGATCGCTCTCATGTTAAGTAGAATCTTCAGAAGACCCGATGGGACGATGTTCATGCTGTAATGGGTTCCTATCATCCACTATGTAGCTTTCAAAGGGACAATTTTCAACTGGGATGATATTGTCTCAGACAGCCTGTCATCAGCTATAATAGCTGCATGAGAAGGATTAGTGGAGAGGAAGGAAGAATATTATATTACCTCTTACTTGATAGACCGTATTGTGGAAAAATGCCTCTTTCCAAAGTTGGGATGCATATGGAACTCGACGGATGGCTCAGTGTTCATTGCCTACAAAATCTTTTGGGCTCATAATTACAAACTCATTTGTGAGGAGTTCATCATCCCCTATATGAATTAATGTTTAATGAAGAACCCAAATGCCTATCTGAGAACGCCATGGAAGCTTTGGAGAAATATGGTGATTTTTATTTTTCTACAAAAGGTACCTACATAAGAATGTACGGAGGCTCCAAAACCCCGTATATCCTACCTAGGTACGCTACGGATTATATAGTCCACAAGGAGATGGTAAGACAAGTATTCATTGATGGAATTGGTAATACCCTGTATAAGGCCAAGAAAGATACTTTTCCGCCCTTACCTTTCTATGTCGTGACCTATAAGTTCTCAAGGATTGCAACTATAAAAGATTTTGTTGCAGAGTTGAGAAGCTTTCATTTTGGGGAAAAGATTTTTCACAGGAATGATCGACAAGGCAAAGCTACACAACATTGCAAAGAACTCTCCACTCCCTTTGAGTATGCTAGCTATTATGATCAAAAGGAGGAAGCATATAGGGGGGTTAGCAATATGACTAAGCTACGGATTTGTCAAATGGGAAAAGGAGGGTCCATCTCGAGCTCTAATGTTGTGGAGAAAATAGATCAGCAACGAGAAAAGGGTACCATGGGGACTGCTGAGGCTCTCTCGAAAGAAGAACAAAGGCTCCTGGAACAAGCCAAGAAAATCCAAGAGGAAGCTAAGAAAAGAATCAACAAGGAAAAAGAGGATAAATGCCAAGAAGAAGAGACTTTGAGAGTCTAAGCAATTGAAGTTGAGGCAAAGAGGAAGGAAGAAGAAGAGAGAATTAGATTGGAAATAAATGCGAAGCAGGAAGAATATGGCACACTAAGAAGGGAGTAGGAGGAAGAGGCACAAATAAAAGAAGAAGAAGAAAAGAAATCCAAAGAGGAGGCTGACCCCAAAATCCCATACATGCAAGACTTAGATATGGGTTCCCCCATAAGAGATCTCCCCATTGTCCCTTTTACACCCTCAAAAGGCAGTACAGTCTCTCAATGGGAAAAGTTTGCTTACAACAAGAAAAGAAAAACCATTGTAAAAGAGACAGGTTCCAGTTTGAAAAGACCTTTTCGGTTAGACATCATCACTACACATGAAACCACGATCATCCAAAACACAGAGGAGGCTGCTAAAATCCTAGTATCCATCTCCATAGCCACGGTTACAGCGACTGCAGACAATGTCAACATACTAGGAGATAAATTGAGTCTAGAGAAAGAGAAAGCATGTCAGTTGCAGGAAGCTTTATTCAAAGAGCAGAATTATACAAATTTGATGATTGAGAGGAATGATGCTCTCACATCTCAAAAGGAAGAATTAAATTAAACACTCCAGCAGCTCGAAGCTGATAGGAGAGCTCTGGCAATACAATTAAGGGTGTTAGAGGCAGAAAAGGGAGAGCTTGAAGGTAAAAACCTGAAGCTTGAATCAGAGAAGTTTGACAATATTCAAGAGATCGACGACCTGAAGGAACACATTGAAAAGTTGCAAGGAGGCAATGAATTGTTAGAACAACAATTGGAGCTGGAAAACAACAAAATGGGGGACATTATCCCCTTCCACGAGCAAGCCTGTGAAATACTAAGAAGGACCTACGGCTTCCAAGAACTCTTATCAGAGGAAATATACAAACTAAAAGCAATAATGGCCAAGGTTAAGGAAATCAATGTCGAAGCCACCGGGTTCAAGAGGAAGCATGCACACATCAATGGAGAGATTTAGAAACACATTGAGTGGAGAGAAGGGAAATCAGAGTTCCTAGCAACTCTTCTCCTTAAGTCTATTGTTAAATACAGGGAAGATGTGCGCACCTTAGATTATTCTAAAGATTGCGGAGTAAAGTTGGCCACCATAACCCTAGCTAATTATGAGCAGTGTAAGAATTTGTATTCTCAAATACGAGCCACACAGGAAAGTTATCAGATGGCCATGCCCCAGAAGATAGAAGAATTCACAGATAGAGCACAACGTTTATCTGACCTGAATGAGGGGCTCAAGGCAGAAAGCGAATATGTGTAGAAGCTGGACATGTTGATGTCAGAAGACCTGCACCAATTTATCATCCAAGTTTCTATTCATAAACACTGCCTAGAAGAAAGTCTCCGGGCCACTATAGTAGAAATGATTTTCCTAGAAGAAGAGCTTGCCAAGCAAGAAATGTCTCTCAGATTTATGATTCCCCTGGTTGGAATAAATATTGTAAAGGAAGCAAATCAGTGGGGAAATTATATAGCAGAGGTAGATAGGGAACTGGTAGCCAACCAAGCTTCAACCTCAGAGAGTGTCCCAGCTATTGCTATAGCATTAGAAGAAACACCAGCAGTCTTAGAAGCGTCCAAGTCAACCAAGGAGCCAGCTCAGGGATAGCTCACATTCACTAATGTTTGACTGAGGAAAGCCAGCATGCCTCTTGGGTTTCTATTTTATGCGTGTACCTTTGAATTATTAAAATGACTTGTGGTCTTTAGCTCCCACTCATTTTTGTAAAGTTAATTGGGATATTTCTCTTTTTTTGTAATATCAACACTACAAGACAAGTTAGAGGAATATAAATGGTTAGGGTATAGTTGGAAACTCCTAGCACATATTGTAAAGCTATATAACTGATTAGAAGGGGATAGAATTGACTTTTGGTAGGTGAAAGGATATTTCTGTCTTGTATATGAACTATTTCTTCTACATGAATAAGAAAAATCGTTTTGGTCTGTGGAAGCCTGCACAACACTTTGCTTCGGATCGTGTTGGATAGTTACTGAACTATTTCTGCGTCTTTCATACATTTCCTGTGAGATCTTTCCTCGCTATTGTGAATTAATTCTTTGCTATGAATGGTTTCATTTCCTTTGCAAAATTTCTATGTTAAATGGGTAGTAGAATGTTTATCTTTATCAAAGCCATCTTGGATAATTTTTATTTCTGTTGTAAATGATTCTTTCAATTTAACAGCTATCTGTGAAGTTCTTGGGTGCACTTCCAGTTTATTACTCATTCTTTAAATTTGCTCCTTATAAGGATAGGTTAATTTAGAGTTAAATTAGCTTAGAATAGATTTGTTTAGCACATGCATTTAATTTAGGGCACATGCATATCATATTAAATACAAAATATATAACCGGTGGATCAGGCCGCAACCGGTAAAATAAACAAATCTTTAAACCTCACATGGTAGCCGGAACCGTCAGCCGGACGGATTCCCCACACCAAACGGTGGGCGATCTAGTTGGGATCGCTTACTGGGGAGAATCCCTTGGTTATTGATGCTGTGATATTCGAGGCATCAACAGGTTTTGGCACTAGAAGGAGGGCCACCAATGCATAGTTAGCAGAAGAGATTCTTTTGTTAGTAAAAATTCCACTGAAAACCCATCTGAAACAGTTATCCGAGACTTTCCAAATTTGGAATCAAGAAATCAAGAAAATCTTAATCCTGAAACAGAACAGCTAGAAACATTGTATGCTGTCCCTTTTGAAGAAGTAAATCGCTTCAGGAGACATACTCATTCGTACGTTAGAAGTCTTGGAGGACTAACCACAGTTCCTCTGTTACCCAGAATCAGAGCTCCTCGAAAAAATCCTCAATATAAAATGGATTTCGTTCTCGTTCAAAGTCTAGAAGAATTATTAGATTTATCTCTAGAAGAAATCACTAAACCTTTTGACGAAGTTAGACCCGAGACCCCCACGAATCCAGAACAACAACACACTCCAAGGCATACTCCTCTTAACTCACCACCACATACACCACCACGTTCTCTGCCTAGAGTCATGGTCGTACCTACATGGAGAGCTAGGGGAGCATTAAATGTAATCGGACCATTCCATGATTTTCCTAAAAACCCAGAAAAGGTTTTACCTAAGTATGACCCCAACAAAGGAATTTCTGCTAAAGACCACCTTAAAAGTTTTTATTTAGCTATAAATATTCTAAATGTGGAATACGAGGACGTGGTTTGTCATCTCTTTCCTTATACTTTCGAACCCAAAGTATCTTCCTGGTATTTTAGTTTGCAAGCTGGTTCGATAACAAGTTGGGAAGATTTTGAGAAATGTTTTCTTAAAAAGTATGGCAATTAGAAAACTGTAGCTACTCTTATGAAAGAATTGTTGTCTATGAGAATGGAAAAGAATGAGAAAGTTCAAGATTTTAACCAAAGGTTCACAACATTGTTAAATAATTTTAGTGATGCAACAAAGCCCACTAAGGAATGCTTAGTAGAATATTATACAATAGCTCTTAAATCCCTGCTAGCAATGTTCGTCAAGAGAACTAAAAAACCTACCCTAACATAAAATTTTGAAGAAGCCAAAAAAGTAGAATAAGAGGCTGACAACATCGCCAAACAAGCTTTAGATGTAGAGGTCAAGCCGATAGCTGTTAAGAAACCTTTTCTGTTAACTAGGGATAAAGAAGAACCCGCAGTGGATTTAGAAAATGTCATAAAAATGATGCAGAAACTCTCCAATAAAATTGTGGATCTAGAAAAGGATAAGGCAACGAGTTCTTCAAGGCCACCTTTCAATCCTTTCTATAAAAGGAAAGAAGAAAATGGACAGTCAACCCCACCAGTAAATAATTCTGCTATACTAAATCTAAATGAAATAGGCATGGACCACTTCTGCACTTTCCACCAAGAACAACACTCAGAGAAAAGCTGCCCACAGTGGATCAATTCGATGAGCTTAGTGATGAAACAAATGCTAGATGCACAAATTCCCGTGCAAACGAGCCCTCAACAAGAACAAATTCTTGACAGTGAATAACCAGCTCCTGACACTATGAGGATCCTTTGGGATTGGACTCCTGCCCAAGAGCCATCTTGTGAAGATTTTGTAGATGAAGTGAAAACGACATCTATTAACATGACTACCAGGAGTAAAGGCCAAATGATCGATCCAACAATAGAAGCACCTAAAGCAAGATCTAATCAAATACCGAAGTGGCACATAACTGTCATTCCTCCCCAACCCAAGACAAACCCGGCAGTTTCTCCTACTGTAACTAAAGAACCAAACTCAAAAATAATCAAACAACCACAAGCTTCTTTAAACGAAACAAAAAATCGAACGAAGATTTCAAAGGAATGTGACATGAGCTACGATATAATTGAGGATATTAAGAAAACAAAAGCGAACGTTTCCATTTTTTATATGTGTATCTTACCGCAATAGAGGAAGAGATTGATGGATGCCTTTGATCCACAAATGAGTGTCTCAGTAGAAAACACTAACGAGAAACTAGAAATTAATGAAGCAAGTATTGGCAGAAAATTGAAATCTCAAACTCTCCCTTTTCTCATAACCTTTGAGATTTTTAATCACAATGTGCATAATTGTTTGGTAGACTCAGGTGCTAGTTCGAATTTCATGCCTTTGTCAATTTTCAAAAGGATTAATGGACAGCCAATCCCATCCCCATCTCAAATCATTCAATTCGATAGAACTGCTGTCAAGGTTATTGGTGAACTGAAAGATGTACTTATTAGGTTGTCATCCGATCCTAGAGTATGTCAATTCATTGATATAATGGTGGTCGATATCCCTGAGGCATATGGTTTAATTTTGAGTAGGGACTGGTCTGTGAAATTGAATGGCTATTTTTCAATAGATTGGTCTCATTTGTGGCTGCCCTATCAAAATAGGAAGAATCAGATCAAGATATTAAGAGAGCCACACATGAAACAAAATGTTACTCAGTTAGAGGAAAAAAATGAAGCTGTGGCTTTTTGTCTTCAGTTTTAGGAAATTACTTCTTGGAAATCGAACCTAGGAACTACAAATCAGAAGAAGTTAGCCATATTTTAGACAAACAGTCCGATCTCCTTCAATTTTCACGGGCTGATGATATTGATTGTAACATAGTAGATTTAGTTACTAATTTAGACAGTAATGAAACTAACTTAGTTAAAGAAGAGAATATCTTCTAGACTCTTTAATTTGATGGCTCCAAGACTCAGGAAGGATCTGGAGCCGGTTGCATTTTAATTGATCCCGATGGAAACAAACATTTTTTATCAAGTAGGTTAGAGTTTGAGTGTACTAATAATACCACAGAATACGAAGCTCTCATTCAAGGTTTGAAGAAATCCATTGGTCTTAATGTCAAGTTTTTGAAAGTCTTTGGTGATTCTGAAATTGTTGTTAGGCAAATAAGAAATACAATTCATTATCTTTCGCCACATTTAAAAGGTTATCAAGTAGAATTTTGGAATTTGATTTCGTGTTTTGATGCTTTTAACATCAATTTTGTCCCAATATTGCAAAATGATGCAGCTGATCTATTAGCCACTTCCGCTTCTAGATTAGTGCCCACTAATAATAAATGTTCTATTGAATTAATTTTCAGGCCTTCTGTTTCGGACAACATAAAAAATTTCAGAGTATTTAATGACGATGATCAGATTATCAGTTTCTTAACCAATGAAGATGCGTTTCAGGAAGCCATCATAGAAGAAGAAGAGCATGACTAAAATCTACAAAATAAAGACACAGTGAAAGGGAACTTCATGCCTAAAGGAGTAATAACTCTAGAAGCACTTTTCAATTTGCAAAGCAAGTTCAGGAGACCTGTGAATGCCAAAACCCATAACACGGCCATGCAATACAAATTAATAAACTTGGGCACAGAAGCTGAACCAAAGTATATAAATCTTGGTAAATGTTGTACACTGGAAGAAAGAAGTAGATTCATTAAACTTTTCAAGCAATATAAAGATGTGTTTGCTTGGACCTATGACGATCTGAAGACATATGACACTTGCATCATTCAACACATAATACCTGTGAAGGAAGGTGTCAAACCTTTTCAGCAACAGTTAAGAAGGATGCATCCGACACTCGAGCCTCCAATACAGAAAGAGTTAAAAAAATTGTTGGAGGTCAATATTATTTTTAAAGTCCAACATTCTGAATGGGTGGCTAATTTAGTTCTCGTGCGGAATAAATCCAGTGAGATCAGACTGTGTGTAGATTTTTGGAACTTAAACAGAGCTTCTGATAAAGACAACTATCTGGTACCCCCAATGGAACAGATATTGCAGACGGTATCAGGATCAGAACTTTTTTTTCTACTAGATGATTTTTCTAGTTACAACCAAGTTCTAGTAACAGAGGAAGACCGACTCAAGACCACTTTTCGCACAAAGTCGGGAACCTTCACATACCGGAGAATTCCTTTTGGCTTAATTAATGTAGGAGCTACCTTTCAGTGAGCCATGGACATTGATTTCCGAGGACTGGGCGGTCAATGTGTAGTAGTATACTTGGATGATGTGACAGTTTTTTCGAAGAAGAGAGAAGAACATGTTTCTCATCTAAAACAAATCTTTGATCGCTCTAGGAAGTACGGCATCTCTCTAAATCTTAAGAAAATCGTTTTTGTTGTTCTTGAGGGAAAGCTTCTCGGTCATATCATTTCCAAGGAGGGAATCTCAATAGATTAAGAAAGGGTTCAAGCTATCAATAAGATTCCATGCCCCATAGCAAGAAGTCTATGCAATAATTCATGGGCACCATAAATTTTGTCCGAAGGTTCGTGCCAGACTTCGCTCAGATCGTTAAACCTTTGCAACAATGGTCAAGTAGAGTGTACAATTTGAGTAGACAGACTTGGAAAGGGTTGCATTCAAGGGAATCAAAGCTGCTATAGCCAAGGCACCTTCTTTAAGAAGTCCAGATTTTGATAAAGATTTTATAATGTACACTTTTGCTTCTGATAACTCTCTCGCAGCTGTGCTTACTCAAAAGACGAAATCAGGAGATGAATACCCAATTTCTTTTATGAGCATTGGTCTATAGGGCGCTGAACTGAACTATCCCGTGGTAGATAAGCAAGCATATGCAATTTTCAAAGTAGTAAAGCAGTTCAGGTCGTATATTCTAAAAAATAGAACTAAAGTCATAGTCCCTCATCCTGCTGTCAGATCTCTTTTCATTCAGAAAGAATTGGGAGAAAGAAGAGGGAACTGGGTCACTGCTCTTCAAGAGTACGACTTAGGATTCAAGCTAGCTAACATCATCAAAGGTCAAGGCCTATGCAATCTACTTACTCAAACCCCAACTAACGAAGAGCTAGATTGGAGGAATGAAGCTGAACTGAATGTGATAGACGTATGTCCAATTTTTATGGCCCTAGAGTCTTGGTACAAAGACCTAGTGCATTACTTACAGTCAGGTTACTTACCAGAACATTGGAGTCTGAAGCAAAGGAGAGCCCTCCATCTTAAATCAGCAGCTTATCAGATCATTGAAGGAGTACTCTTTAGGAAGAACTATGATGGCATTTATCTCAGATGTTGGAAAGGGAAGATGCTATTAATATAGTCAAGGAACTACATGATGGACTTGCTGGAGGACATTACTCTGGGGATACTACAACCCACAAAATTCTCAGTGCAAGGTATTATTGGCCTACTCTCTTCAGGGATGCTCATGCCTATGTCAGAAATTGCGATGTATCTCAAAGAAGCGTTGGAAATCTGCCTAAAGCAGTAGGTCCCTTACAGCCAGCTATCATCACTGAACCATTCGAGCAATGGGGTATAGATATTATTGGAGAAATAAACCTTAAATCCTCACTATAGCATCGGTACATTCTGACCGCTACAGATTATTTTACAAGATGGGCCAAAGCTATTCCCCTACGGAAAGCTAACGAGGATACGGTCATCAAAATTTTGGAAGAAAACATCATAACTAGGTTTGGGGTTCCAATTTCTCTAGTTTTTTATAATGCACCTCATTTTTCATCAATAAAGATTAATGAATTCATGTATGAAAGAGGAATTAAATTACATTATTCAGCCAATTTCTACCCTCAGGGAAATGGTTTAGCTAAATCTACTAATAAAAATCTCATCTGAATCCTAAAAAAGACTGTGATCGAAACTCAAAAAAGCTGGCACACATCCCTCTCTCACACCCTATGGGAAGACAGAGTAACGCCCAAAAACGCCTTAGGAGCTTCCCCTTTCAACCTGGTCTATGGCAAAGAAGCTATTCTCCCTCCGAATATATTACTCCCATATTTGAAGTTGGCCCAATCCTCCCGAGGTTCTAGCAGTCAAGCCCTACAGTCCAGGATTGATACCCTGCTAAAACTAGAAGAGTCACGGGAAAAGGCCAAGGTGCAGTTTCATCATCACCAAGACATAGTCAAACAATGCTTTGATAAAAGAAAATCTGGGAAGAGGGCTTTCGAAGTAGGAGACTTAGTCCTCAAATGGGACCACCAACACGACGGTAAGGGAATGCACACAAAGTTTCAGCACCTATGGCTTGGACCTTATCAAATTTCTGAAAATCTTGGTCCATCAACCTATAGAGCGAGATTTACAAGGAGAGGAACTAAACCTCCCTCTCAATGGCCTCGCCTTAAAACAATACTTTGCATAATTTCTAAAGGAATTTTGTACATAAATAAAACATTGTTTTTCTGTTTTGCTTTGTTCTTCTTTTCTTTTGCTTCATTTTAAATTACTTTGATTACCTTTTAGTTTGCCAGTTAGCTTGATCCGTTTTCTTTTATTTGTTTTGTTTTCCCTTTTGCTTAAGTTCTTTCTTTAAAATAAAGCCAATCTTAATCGTGGTGTAGCTGAATGAATGAGACTCCAAAAAACTCAAAAGTATGGTCATAAAGAAGCCCACCAATAAAGGGAATACATATTTGTAACTTTTCTTTCACTGATTGGTTTTTTAGAATGCAGCGATCCTCTTTCTTGTTTGGTTAAAAAGTAACCCCTGTCAAATATCTAAGATCTAGCATTTTCTTTTGACTATCTTACGGCCCATTCACCCTAACATTAATAGTTGTCTCAAGAAGTTAACTATGGCAGGACCCATGGAGAGGAAGCATGTCTCACAGATACATGGTATTTAAAATGATCTCATGCTGCAAGAAAATCCAAAAGGCATATGTCAAAGAGTTTGGTTTCCAGAAATTCTCGCCTCAATTAAAGCATGGTTGAGAAAATAAAAGAAGCTTGTAAATCAAGGTAGCTGAAGGAAGCTATTCTAATAAACTGGCCCAACAAGGTTCTTCTCCGTCCATGAAGCATGAAATCAAATAAATTTTCTGTTCACACAAAAGGACATTTTGGATTGAAGAACTTATATCAAAATTTTGAAAGCAGGAGAAACTTATTTCTGTAAGACTCAAAGCGGCTAAAAGTCGTGAATTAAAGAAACGTCTAAAATGATGTAAAAGCATGGGAATGAGGAACAAACGAATGTGCCTATGAGATATTGTCACGATCCTATGGAGTCCTATACTAGTAAGCTTCAAGAAGAAAGATTTTTAAAAGAAACCCCACACTTCGGCCCTTAGAGAGTTTTAAAGAAATATGAGTCAAAGCTGCCTTCCCCTTTATCACCATCACAATAAGAGTGATTACTGCATTCTTCGAAGCTGAACTATGGAGACATTTGGTTGCGCATGTAATCAGCACTTTGAAAGTTTATTGACGTTGAGATGAGTTTGTTTCAGAGATATGTGTTCGCCAGCGAATCGCCATTTGTTGTTGCTACAACATCCCCCGCTAGATTTTTTGAAAAAATATTGGGGCCCCTCCTTTGTTTTTGAGAAAAAGTTTGCCTAAGGATATCTGGACATCATAGTCTCTCCTTACTTAGTTTTTTCCCTGAAGAAAAGTATTTACTTGACTTATTTTTTGAGTTATGTCTTTTTTTTCCTAAGTAAAACTCAAGATTCTGGGCCGCAACGGCCGAAGCTCTGAGTTAACCTTTCCGCAACGGTAGAAGAGTTGGTCCAAAATTTCTGAAACCGTGGAATTAAAAATACTAAATCAAGCCGCGGTGGAAAGCTTATCTTAAAACCTTTGAAAGGGCAAAACCTTTAATCAAGTGGACCCGTGGCGGACAGATTCACAAAGTTTCTCCGCAACGGTGGGCGTTTTCGTCTAACTCTTCTGCAAACATCTGAAACTTACCAATAAGTCATCTTTGCGGGAAGACTCATCTATCTTTCCCGAAATAGAGAAGGTCTTCAAGAAACTCTTCTGCACCAGCAGGTAGAGTGGCACATTTTCGGAAGAACTCGAATAAATCTCCCGCAAAGGCGGACAACTCACTTAAGTTTGCTGATGCATCGCGACACACTTCCCCTTTGCGGAAACATTCGGAAAATTCTCCCGCAATGGCAGGAAAAACTCAGCTTTTCTTTCCACAGGAGACGGAAACCTTAACCTAGTCTTTCCGATTTTTGGCGGTCGTATTTATTTAGAAAAGGTCGATTTGACCCATCCGTACACTGTCGTAATCCCGTTTTAATGGCTTGCAACCACCCTAATAATGGCTCGCACGTACTGTTTTTAGTATATAGGGCATGAACCCAATTGGATTTCCATTGTTTCTTGTTGACCTAGAGCTCTCTTCCCGTTTCCGTTTAAAGTCACGAAGTGCATGTTCCAGGCTCGCAGGTTCTACAACAAACACCGGCATTCGCATAACCTTCATCTCTTCAGGTTAGTACCTTTGCAGACCTTATTATAATGTGTTCTTCTTGTTTAAAGTGGCATGATTTTTCACTCTTTCCGTTCTATCCTAGCCATGGCGGGACTCTCAGAGTAACCATGGATATAGCCGACCCATGTGCACCCTGACTAGGCGTATTGAAGCCCTAATTGTGGACATAAAAGGCTCTAGAACCTCAAGCACCCATCGCTTAAATGTCAGAAGAACCTGCAGCATACCTCTGCCCATCATAAAAGCCACCTGTTTAGTAATTTCAAGACCAACCTTGCTCGTCCTTACACCAAAGTTATAAGCGTTTTTCGCAACTATGGAGTTTTATGCCTTTTTGCGCTTTGAGGCCAGTTATTATCATTTCTTTTTCTTATAAGAACGTAGAATACCCAGGCCTACTTTATGTGCATTTCTCTCATAGTTCATAGTTACAATATCAACAGCGGAAGTAACCAAATTAAAGTTTTTCACAAGATTATAAAATGGCATGTGAAAGAAATATTTTGAAACAGTGAGACAAGCAGGAATTAGGAGTTCTAGTTGGCATTTGGATATTATCATTATAAGTAGGATGTTGGTTTGGATTGCTAACATCACGTCAAATATTATTATTCATGTCTGATTGTTAAACAAGATTTTCAAAAATGGCTAAAGGTGGCAAGAGAAAGTCAAAGGCAATCGACGAAAGAAGAAGAGTAGAAACTACATTCCAGGATACCAAGTGCACCACGGGCATGCCTCCATAAGTAAACTGGGGAGACGTATACCGCATGATAATACATCAGGGCTTCCCTGATGCTCTTCTTGAGGAGGAATGTTTATATCAGAACATTCGAAACTCTTGTATATCAAAGGCGGCCACACGTCCAAAAATCTTCCTATGCTCGGAAGTAACTGGAGGGATTTTGCAACATGAGAACATCGAGACAAGAGTTATAGTAGACAACAAAGGAAAGGCTTTTTCCTCGTTTCACCCATCGTATATCTCAACATCCTACAAGTTTCCCAAAGCGCAGCAGCGGCTTGATGATGCGTGGTAGGAAGGGATCCAGATGGATAATCTAGAGATGGCAAGGAAGCTATTAATTTCAGGGAAACAAATAAGAAAAAAGGATAGTGAGGAGTACGAGGTTTAGAATCTGAGGCCCCCTTTCAGACTGATCACTCTCATGTTAAGCAGAATCTTCAGAAGACCCGATGGGACGATGTTCATGCTATAATGGGTTCCTATCATCCACTATGTAGCTTTCAAAGGGACAATTTTCAACTCGGCTAATATTCTCTCAGACAGCCTATCATCAGCTATAATAGCTGCACGAGAAGGATTAGTGGAGAGGAAGGAAGAATATTATATGGCCTTTTACTTGATAGACTGTATTGTGGCGAAATTCCTCTTTCCAAAGTTGGGATGCATATGGAACTCGGTGGATGGCTCAGTGTTCATTGCCTACAAAATATTTTGGGCTCAGAATTACAAAAGGAATTACAAACTCATTTGTGAGGAGTTCATCATGCCCCTATATGAATTAATGTTTAGTGAAGAACCCAACTGCCTATCTGAGAATGCCATGGAAGCTTTGGAGATATATGGTGATTTCTATTTTTCTCCAGAAGGTACCTACATAAGAATGTACGGAGGCTCCAAAGCCCCGTATATCCTACCTAGGTACGCTATGGATTATATAGTCCACAAGGAGATGGTAAGACAAGTATTCATTGATGGAATTGGTAATACCCTGTATAAGGCCAAGAAAGCTACTTTTCCACCCTTACCTTTCTAGGTCGGGGCCTACAAGTTCTCAGGACTTGCAACTGTAAAATATTTTGTCGTAGAGTTGAGAAGCTTTCATTTCGGGGAAAAGAATTTTCACAGGAACGATCGACAAGGCAAAGCTGCACAACATTGCAAAGAACTCTCCACTACCTTTGAGTATGATAACTATTATGATCAAGAGGAGGAAGTATATATGGGGGTTAGCAATATGAATGAGCTATGGATTTGTCAAATGGGAAAAGGAGGGGCTAGCTTGAGCTCTAATGTTGTGGAGAAAACATATCAGCAACGAGAAAAGGATACCATGGGGACTGTTGAGGCTCTCTCGAAAGAAGAACAAAGTCTCCTAGAACAAGCCAAGAAAATCCAAGAGGAAGTTGAGAAAAGAATCAATAAGGAAAACGAGGATGAAGTCCAAGAAGAAGAGACTTTGAGAGTCTAAGCAGCTGGAGCTAAGGCAAAGAGGAAGGAAGAAGAAGAGAGAATCAGATTTGAAAGAAACGCGAAGCAGGAAGAATATGACACACTAAGAAGGGAGTAGGAGGAAGAGGCACGAAGAAAATAAGAAGAAGAAAAGAAATCCAAAGAGGAGGCTGAGCCCAAAATCCCAGACATGCCAGACTTAGATATGGGTTCCCCCATAAGAGATCTCCCCATTGTCCCTTTTACACCCTCAAAGGGCAGTACAGTCTCTTAATGGGAAAAGTTCGCTTACAACAAGAAAAGAAAAAACATTGTTAAAGAGACAGGTTCCAGTTTGAAAAGACCTTTTCGGTCAAACATCATCACTACACATGAAACCACGGCCATGTGGAACATAGAGGAGGCTGCTAAACTCCTAGCATCCATCTCCGTAGCCCTTGTTACAGTGACTGCTCACAATGTCAACATACTAGGAGATAAATTGAGTCTAGAGAAAGAGAAAGCTCGTTAGTTGCAGGAAGCATTAGTCAAAGAGAAGAATTATACAAATTTGATGATCGAGAGGAATGATGCTCTCACATCTCAAAAGGAAGAATTAAATGAAATACTCCAACAGCTGGAAGCTGACAGGAGAGGTCTGTCAATACAGGTAAGGGTGTTAGAGGCAGAAAAGGGAGAACTTGAAGGTAAAAACCTGAAGCTTGAATCAGAGAAGTTTGACAATATTCAAGAGATCGACGACCTGAAGGAACACATTGAAAAGTTGCAAGGAGGTAATGAATTGTTAGAACAGCAATTGGAGATGGAAAAAAACAAAATGGGGGGCATTATCCCGTTCCACGAGCAAGCCTGTGAAATAATAAGAAGGACCTATGGCTTCCAAGAACTCCTATCAGAGGAAATATACAAACTAAAAGCAATAATGGCCAAGGTTAAGGAAATCAATGTCTAAGCCACCAGGGTTAGGAGGAAGCACGAACGCATCAGTGGAGAGATTAAGAAACACATCGAGTGGAGAGAAGGGAACTCAGAGTTCCTGGAAAGTCTTCTCCTTAAGTCTGTTGTTGAATACATGGTAGATGTGCACACCTTAGATTATTCTAAAGATTGCGGAGTAAATTTGGCCACCGTAACCCTAGCTACGTATAAGCGGTGTAAGAATTTGTATTCTCAAATACGAGCCACATAGGAAAGTTGTCAGATGGCCATGCCCCAGAAGATAGAAGAATTCATAGATAGAGCACAACGTTTATCTGACCTGAATGAGGGGCTCAAGGAAGAAAGAGAATATGTGCGGAAGCTGGACATCTTGACGTCAGAAGACCTGCACCAATTTATCAGCCAAGCTGCTATTCATAAACACTGCCTAGAAGAAAGTCTCTAGGCCACTATGGCAAAAATGATTGTCCTAGCAGAAGAGCTTGCCAAGCAAGAAGTGTCTCTCAGATTTATGATTCCCCTGGTTGGAATAAATATTGTAAAGGAAGCAAATCAGTGGGGAAATTATATAGAAGAGGTAGATAGGGCACTAGTAGCCAACCAAGCTTCGACCTCAGATAATGTCCCAGCTGCTGCAGTAGCATTAGAAGAAACACCAGTGGTCTCAGAAGCGCCCAAGCCAACCAAAGAGCCAGCTCAGGGATAGCTCACATTCGCTAATGTCTGACTGATGAAATCCAGCATGCCTCTTGGGTTGTTATTTTATGCGTGTACCTTTGAATTATTAAAATGACTTGTGGTCTTTAGCTCCCATTAATTTTTGTAAAGTTAATTGGGATATTTCTCCTTTTTTGTAATATCAACAATACAAGACAAATTAGAGGAATATAAATGGTTAGGGTATAGGTGGCAACTCCTAGCACATCTTGTAAAGCTATATATAGTTGATTAGAAGGGGATAGAATTGACTTTTGGTATGTGAAAGGACATTTCTGCCTTGTATATGAATTATTTCTGCTACATGAATAAGAAAAATCGTTTTGGCCTATGGAATCCTGCACAACACTTTGCTTGGGATCGTGTTGGATAATTGCTGAACTATTTCTGTGTCTTTCATACATTTCCTATGAGATCTTTCCTAGCTATTGTGAATTAATTCTCTGCTATGAATGGTTTCATTTCCTTTGCAAAATTTCTATGTTAAATGGGTAGTAGAATGTTTATGTTTATCAAAGCTATCTTGGATAATATTTATTTTTGTTGTAAATGCTTCTTTCAATTTAACAGCTATCTGTGAAGTTCTTGGGTGCATTTCCAGTTTATTACTCATTCTTTAAATTTGCTCCTTATAAGGATAGGTTAATTTAGATTTAAATTAGCTTAGAATAGATTTTTTTAGCACATGGATTTAATTTAGGGCACATGCATATCATATTAAATACAAAATATATAACCGATGGATCGGGCCACAACCGGTAAAATAAACAAATCTTTAAACCTCACACAGTAGCCGGAACTGTTAACCGGACGGATTCCCCACACCAAATGGTGGGAAATCTAGTTGGGATCGCTTACTGGGGAGAATCCCTTGCTGATTGATGTTGTGATATTCGAGGCATCAACAAGGTGTCCCTGAGGTTTTCTGGTGGGAGGTATCTCGGGAGTGCTTTATGTTGATAAGAGTTTCAACCATCACCTCATTATCACTGCCACTGTCTAGGTTGATTTTTCGTTTGGCTCCTGGCGCATTGGTGGAATTTTCCTCCCTTGATCCTGAGGCAAGGGTTATGCCTATATTCGGCATTCCTTTCATCCCTTGGACATCTTCAGCCGAGACCAGGAAGAATTCCTCCCATGAGAGTTCTGGTATTTGAACCTTCAACTCTTTGCAAATGATTAACTTGATTATTCTGTGGTGAGCCAACGCGTCCTCCTTTCCTTGCACTACCTTTTTTCTCATCTCCCACAGGGGCTGTAGAAGGTAGAAGGGGATATTGATGTTGTTGTTTGACCTGATATGGCCCTTGTTCCTTAGGAGGTCCAAAATTCTTAAGTGAAAGTTGGAATGTAGCTGAGCCTTCCCATGCATGTGATATATTTCAGGATGATGGAATCCACCTCATCCCATGGCCTAGGCATAGTATCTCTTTTAACACCATTCTTATCTTCTTCGTAGCTCTCACCCTGTTCAAAGAAAGTTGTTGTTTCCATCAAGTTGTATTATCTATCGTCCCTTCCCCAATGCAGCCCCATTGGAAAGCCTGTATATTTTTCAATTGACTCCTCATCTAATCTGATGCACAACCCCCTTAGCCAAGTAACGTATTGCTCCTCCTTTATATTTTTCAAGTTTCGGGTGAACTCTAAGGCTACTGCTGTGTCATATCCCCTTAAGCCAGTAATAAATGGCATCCATCCTATTGTGAGGAGGATGTTTAATACCTAAGGTTTTTCATATATGGGTGTATGGTCGTCTAGCTCACTTTGCTTAAATCCTTTTGTCATTTTATGTAATTGTCAAATAGCATAAATCCACAAAGCTTGGGGCGAATGAATTACTTTCCTACTTAGGATTGATTGTTGGTCTATTGAATGAATTTCGAGTCCTTCCTTTTGTATCCTCTCTTTCTGAGAAAAAGTGTATTGCCCGCTGGATCTTCTTACTTATCGCTCTCTCTCTTATTTTCTTACTTTATGCATTCATTCTCATCATTGCACAAGCTCTTGTTAGTGCTTTGATTATCAAAGGATATGGTGGCGAGATACGAAGGTCGTCATTTCCTTGACATGGATGAGGTAAGTTATCATGACCCAGTAAGGTTACTGGTGGTCAGTCATCATTTCTTCATTAGGGATACTCTAAACCGTGCTGCCGAACTTACTTGAAAGTTGTCCTCAGCCAAAAACTAGTCATTTTTGTAGGGAGAGTGATTTGATTGAAAATACAAACAAATAATTTAATGATTACCTTTTATGCTTAGCGTACCTTAGCAGATGATGTGGGATTCTTCGTATGGGCGCATGGTTCCATAGTAGGTTATGTCTTTGTCTGTAGTTATTTTTGGCATATCAGCAGTTGTGCTTTTTATGATTCTCTGCTGCTGGGTCGCTTGATTTTTTTTTGTCATTTGCTTGGCTGATTTCCTTTGCTGGCTCGCTTGATTTGACCTTCTATTTTGTTGAATATTGCTCATTGATGCTTGTACTGGATCACTTGATTTTTTGGTTTGCTTGGCTGATTTTCTATGTTGGCTCGCTTAATTGGATTTTTGTTTTGTTGAATATTGCACTTTGATGCTTTGTACTGGCTCACTTGATATTTTTTCTTGTCTGATTTTCTTTCTTTGTTGGCTCGCTTGATTTGGACTGCTTTGCTTCTATTTGATTTTCAGTTGCGTAGCTGCTGGCTTGTTTTATTATGTTTTTTTTCATTTTTTCTTCTTTTTTCTTTCTTTTTTTATTATATTTTTTCTTCTCTTTTTTCTATATTTTTCTCCTTTTTTTAATCAATTTTTTTAACAATAATCAGTGATTGTCTATGTCATCTATCAGCATTATATTTTTCTAATAGATTGTTTGTGTGAAATCCTCCCTGGACAATGGTTTCTTATATAATTTGAGTCTATGTCCATCCACCAACATGGGGAATTTTGTTTCGTCTATTGTTGTGATTCTGATTGCTCCATTGTCATAGATTGTGTCAATGATGTAGGGTCCGAGCCATCTGGTGGTGAGTTTTCCTTGAAAATTTTGGAACTGAGAGTCATATAGTAGTGCCCAATCACCTACTTTGAATTTCTTTTGTTTGATTTTCTTGTCATGCCATTTATTTCTCTGTTGCTGGATAATTTCAGTGTGGGAGAGGGGCTATTGGCGGTGCTCATCCAACTGGTTTAGCTAGAGCATACGTTCTTCTTGAATTTCTGAAAGTTGCATTTTTAAATTGGATGCAATTCTCAATGTCTTGATTTCAAATTAAATGGGGAGAATTATTTTCTTTCCATATACCAACTCATAGGGGGTAAATCCTGTTGTTGTTTTCAATGTTGTGTTATAAGCCCAAACTGCTTCACTTAATTTGTATGCCCAATCCCTTTATGTAACTGCACTGTTTTTGTCAGAATTCTTTCAAGTTCTCTATTTGTAACCTCAGCTTGACCATTAGCTTGTGGGTGGTAGGATGAGGACCTTCGATGTTTAACTTTGTTTCTTTGAAGTAGGTCCTCGATGAGGTTGGATGTAAACTGATTTCCTTGGTTAGAGACTAACTCTCTTGGAACTCCAAATCTGTGGAAGATTTGTTCTGTAAATAATTTTGCTACATTTGTTTCATTTGTTGCTGCAAGTGCTTCCACTTCTTTCCATTTTGTAGGGCAGTTAGTTCATACTAAAATGTATCTTTTATAATTTGATGGGGGATTGAATGGACCAACAAAGTCAAATCCCCACTTTTCAAATTCCTCCAAAGATATTTGGGGATGTAGAGGCATCCCTTCTCTTTGTGAAGGATTCTCCATGTGTTGAAAATCATCACAATGTAATACATAATCATAGGAGTCCTTGTGCAATGTTGGCCAACAATATCCAGTTTGCAGTACTTTATAGGTTGTTCGTTTTGCAGCATAATGGCCTCCACAAGGCTCATTATGAGTAGCATGGAGTATTTCATGGACTTCATATTCTCTGATGCATATCCTTAATATTTGGTTAGGCCCTTTCTTGAAAAGCATTCCTTGTATCCATGTATAAGTTGCACTTTGCCTTATGATTCTGCACTTTTCTTGATAGTGATAATGTTGTGGAAATTTGCTAGATACAAAGTAGTTTGCTATATCGGAAAACTATGGACTTTGTGTGGATATTGCAAAGAGGTTTTAATCGAGGAAATGATCATTGACCAACTCATTGTCCTGTCCATGGGTCAGTCTAGATAGAAAATAGGCTACCAAATTATGCTTTCCTGGCTTATCCAGGATTGTTATATCAAATTCTTGCAAGAGGAGTAACCATCTAATAATTCTAGCACTAGTATTGGGTTTATTCATGAGGTACCTAATTGTAGAATGATCAATATGGAAAAAAACTGGGTAGCCAGTGATGTAGAGCCTGAATTTATTTATAGCGTGTATGACAGCTAAAAATTCATTTTATGTGACTGTATAATTGAGTTATTCTCCTGCTAAGTTCTTGCTAATGTAATAGATTGCATAAGGTCTCTTTTCTTCTTCTTGCCCGAGTGCTGACCTGATGGCTTCATCTGAAGCATCCGAATGGCTGTGGAATGGTAGTTTCCAGTCGGGTCCTTGAAGGAATGGGGCTGTGATTGTCCTCTCTTTGAGTTGATCAAATGTGATAGACAATGGTTGGTCTAGATGAATTCTGTATCTTTTTTCAGAAGGGAAAACATAGGTGCAACAATTTTTCTATAACTTTCTATAAACCTTCTGTAGTATCCTGTTTTCCCAAGGAAAATATGCACATCCCTTTGTTTGACAGGTGGGGTAAGTGTTTTAATAACAATGACTTTTGCTTGATCAACTTCAATGCCCCTTTGGGAGATATGGTGTCCCAGAACTATGCCTTCTTGCATTAGCATCCTGCATTTATCATTACTGAGGCATAAGTTCATTTCAATGCATTTCTTCAGGACCAATTCGAGATGCTTCAATGCTTGTAAAACGTTTTTCCCATACGGTGTGAAGTCATCCATTTAGAATTCCATCTGGTCATTAATAAAATCAGAAAATACACTCAAAATGGCACTTTGAAATATTGTTGGGGAATTACAGAGTCTAAAGGGTAGTACTATGTATGCATATGTGTCCCAAGGGTAGGTAAATGCGGTTTTATCCTGGTCAGTAGGGTGGATTTGGATCTAGTTGTATCCACTAAATCCATAGAAAAATGAGAAGAATTTGTTTCCAACCAGTGTGTCCAACACTTGGTCAATGAATGGTCGGGGGAAGTGGTCTCTTTTAGTAGCTTTATTAATTTCCTTGTAATCCACATAGATCCTACACTTTCCTCCTTTCTTAGAGACTATTACCAATGGTGATACCCACTCATTATCTGAGATTGGGTAGATGAACCCTGCATCCAATAAATTTTGTAGTTCTACTTTAAATATATCTTTTAATGTTGGATTCATCCTTCTTTGGGGTTGTCTGATGGGTTTAGCGCCTTATTATATATATATATATAATGGTTGCAAATGTCTGGGTGTATGCCCTTTATGTCAGTGTAGGTCCATGCAAAAGCCTTGTTGTTTTCTAAGAATACTTTCATGAGTTACTGCTCCTATTCTAGCTCCAAATTTGAGTTAATATTGACTATTTTCCCAGGCAGGATCTCTACTATATTGACTTGTGGTGATTGTTTTTCAAGTGAGAGCACTTATGCCCAGATTTTGTTAGTGTTGTGGGGTGAATCTTGAACTTCCTGTTGCTGATCTATTTCAAAAAAACTTGCAAAAATATCATGATTAGGAGATACATTCTGAATAAAGCTATCTAAATGACCATCTTCATCGTTATCCTTTAAAGTTAGGGTTGCTTCTTAGTGAGAACAAGTCGTATGTTTTGATCATTTAAAATGTCATAGTCATTTATCCAATTTTGATATTCCATGTCTGTGGATTTTCTTGCTGGCGGATATATTGTGATCTTTTTTCTAGCCCGCCCACTCATGATTTTCATGTTGCTGGATCTACAACCTATATAGGCATCTGCTGTTGCTAGCCATGGCCTCCCTAAGCTGATTGGGTACCCACTGAGCTTACTTTTGACTTCCATAACTATGAATTCAGCTAGATATTCCCAAGACTCAATATTGATTATGATATCCTCAAGCATTCCTTCAGGTTTGACAGTGGAGGTGTCAACAAGCTGTAGCACAGTATTGGTTGGTCTGATTAGTGATTGAAGACCTAGGGCTATCATTGTATCATTTTTAATTACATTGATTGCAACCCCTAGGTCAATTAGACTGCTTGAAATAGGTTTTTTATTTATGGTCACATTGATAATAGGGCTTCTTGGGTCAAGGTATTTAGGGTTAACAATGATACCCAACATCAAATCTGCTAGTTCGCCTACCACATTTATAGTTGGTGGATCTCGTTTCCTTCGCCCAGGATTCTTTAAGCAAATTTATTTTATAAACTTATTACATATTGGCATGTCTCTTATTGCTTGAAAAATGGGGATTTGTATGCTTAAATGCTTTAATTCACTGAGTATAGCATTGTTGATGTATATGTAACTTCGGAATGTATTTCATCTATGTATTTTATATATATTTATTGTACCCTTATAAGAGATGTGTTATTCCTCTATAAGGAAGTGTCGTCATGTGGATTGACAAGTGTCGCAAGTGTGTGTACTTGCCGATGGGTTATTAGACCACCATGTGGGGTCGTCCCGGAATTATATATATTATAATGTGGATGTATCTAACTAGACAAGTCGGCCCCATAAGGTCATTGGGAAAAAAGGTGAGTATAAATAGAGATAGGAGATCTCTATTTTACTCACTCGAAAAAGTAACTCACTCTCACTCTCAGAAGTGGTGCACTAGTGAGGAAGAGGAGGATCATCTGCTAGGAGACTATCTTAGTGTTATTTGGTTGTATTTTGGTTGAGCCATTGCTCTCTCTATCTCTGAGGAAGTTGTGGGGTTTTTCACCTTAGGGTTTTCCCCATGGAAACTCTGTGTCTCTTGTCTCTTATGCTTTTGATTCTTGTGATGCTTGTCATATTGTGATTGTCATGCATTGATATACTGTATATGTTATTCTCCCAGCAAAGATCCTAGAGTATAATGAATTAATGCTCAAAATTTAACATGGTATCAGAGCTAACCTGAGAAGAAGACATTTTGCAGTGACAGAATCTTGAGTTCCTTGTTTATTGGGTTTCTCTCCACAAATTTTTGAAAATCAATATAGTAGATTGACTCTACTCATCAAGGCGCATCTATCTGTCCAATCAGAATTCAATTCCGAGCATTTTTAGATTTGGCCCTAAAAATTAGGGTTTCCACAACAATAGGAATTTCTGGAATCGGAAGACACAGCTGGAAGCTCCTTGCAAAAATCGAAGGTTAGAGCTTTGGATCGAGATTTTTGGTTGGGTAGATCTCCGGGAAACTCAAACCCTAATTTAGGGCTCTCTCTAGTGAACCCGAGAGGACAAAAAGGCAATTCTGAAGGGCAAGACTTTCCTGATCTCAAATTCTGAATGCACCAGGCTGATCATCTCATCAAAGCGCATCTTTCTATCCTTTCAAAAATTTGAAATTCACATTTTGAATTTCTAGGGTTTCTCTGACAAACCCTAATCTGGGACTAGATCCAGTTTTCAACATTTCAAGTGGTAAGACCTAAATATTTTCTATTTCCATTTGAAGTACTCTTTAAGATGTCTCTCCACACCAAGCTTGAGGATAAGCTTGAAGGGGCTGATAACTTCCGAGCCTGGAAGTATAGGATTGGGTTAATCCTGGAAGAGAATGAGTTGGACTCATATGTGAAAGAAGACATCCCTATCCCAGAGGATGAAGAGGCCAAGGTATTGCATAAGAAGAACTTGGTCAAGGCAAAGAGAATCATTGTTGATTCTATCAAAGACCATCTCATACCCCATGTGTCTTCTCTTAAGACACCCAAGGAGATGTTTGAATCTTTTACCAAGCTATTTGAAGGAAAGAACATAAATCGGAAGATGACCCTGCGGAACCAATTGAAAGGAGTGAAGTTCCAAAATGGAGAAACCATTCAATCTTATTTTTCAAGGGTCTCCCAGATCAAGGAACAACTAGAAGCAATAGATGAAATGGTGGAGAATGGTGAAGTAGTGATGACCACTCTAAATGGCCTACCCAGGTCATGGGATTCCTTCATTCAAGGAATTTGTGCAAGGAAGAAGTTGATCTCCTTCAACAGATTGCAGGAAGAATGTTCTCAAGAAGAAGCTAGACTTATAGCTCGTGAGGAAAAGATGGGAGGTGAAGATCAAGCTCTTGCAGCTCACACCAAAAGAAGCAAAACCAAGAAGGAGCACTCTCGCCACAATAGATCCTATCAAAAGAGTAAGAAGGACCTAAGATGCTTCACATGCAATGAAAAGGGTCACTTTGCTTCAGATTGTCCCAAGAACAAAAGGGATAATAACAACAACTCCAGTAAGAAGAAGAAGGGTAGAAAAAGAAGGTTTCATGCTCATGCTGCCGAAGATGATGAACCCCCAAAGAAGAAGGCTAGGGCAGAAAGTGATAGTGATGATGACTCATCAAGTGAAGAAGAGTATGTTCTGATCTCTGCTCTCACAGTTACTATCTCCCATGGTTGTAATGATTGGTTGATTGATAGTGGGGCTTCCAAACACATGACTGGGTTTAAGGAATCTTTTGTGAACCTATCTGAACATGAATCACCCCATAAGGTGAAACTTGGGGATGATTATCAATACCCAATCAAAGGAAGTGGTGAAGCCTCCTACAACCTAGATTCTGAAAAATCTTTGAAGATGAAAGAAGTCCTTTATGTACATGGGCTCAAGAAGAACTTACTCTCCATCTCTGCATTGGATGCAAAAGGTATGAGGGTTTCATTTGTGGATGGCTAAGTCCTAATGTGGCCAAAGGGAAAGAACATAGATGATGCAGTAGTGATTGGAGAGCAAGAGGGAGGATTGTATAAATTGAAGGGACAACCTGAACATGCCATGGTGCATGAATCCATGGAGCCAAGTGAACTTTGGCATAGAAGACTTGCTCATATGCACTATAGAGCACTTCCAATTGCAAGCAAGGCAGTAGAAGGTCTTCCTGAAATCAAGACCAAACATGAAGGTGTTCGCAAAGGATGTGCAAAAGATAAGAACATTAAGAAGGCTTTCCCAAGCAGTGAAAGCAAAGCAAAAGACATCCCGGAAATCATCCACTCAGATGTATGTGGCCCTATGTCTTCCAGTTCCCTGAGTGGGTATGTTTACTATGTCTCATTTATTGATGAATTCTCCAGGAAGACTTGGGTATACTTCTTGAAGAACAAAGATGAGTTGTTTGATAAGTTCAAGGAATTCAAAACCTTGATGGAGAACCAAACTAACAAGAAGATCAAAACATTCAGATCTGACAATGGGGGAGAATTCACCTCAGGTGACTTCAATAAGCTTTGCAGTGATTTAGGGATTAAGAGGGAGTTGACTGATCCTTATAATCCTCAACAGAATGGAGTTGCAGAAAGGAAGAACAGAACTATCATGGAAGCAGCAAGGGCAATGTTGCATGACCAAGAACTACCTATGCATCTATGGGCAGAAGCAGCTAGAACAGCTGTATATGTGCAGAACAGAACACCCCACAAGATATTGGACAACAAGACACCAGAAGAGGCCTTTTCTGGTAAGAAACCTGAAGTCAGCCATCTCAGAATATTTGGTTGTCCAGTTTACACTCATGTCCCAAAGGAAAAGAGGAATAAACTAGATCCTTCAGGAAAGAAGCATATCTTTGTGGGTTACAGTGAAAGCTCGAAGGCCTACAGAATATACTTTCCAGGGTTCAAGAAGATTGATGTCAGTAGGGATGTAACATTTGATGAAAACTCAGCATTCATCAAATCAAGGAAGGCACCTATCGAAGTTTATGAAGAACCTAAGGAAACTATATTTCAAGACACTACCATGACTAAAGCAGTTCCAGAAGTTGTTCGTGAGTTTGAAGATCCGCAAGAACCTGTAGATCCACCCCGTGAGGATAACTCTCACAAAAGGAAACCTGCATGGGCTAGAGGGCTCATTCAAGATGCAAAGAGATTTGGCATTCCAGAAGAAGAACACAGAGCAAAGAAGAGAACCAGACCACATACCAGTTATGTTGCTTTACTCTGTGACATTATGAACAAAGAGCCTTCCAGTTATGAAGAGGCAGCGGAAAAGAAAGAATGGAAGGATGCTATGGTTGAGGAATACCAATCAATAATGAAGAATGATGTTTGGGATTTTGTCCCAAGACCTAAAGAGAAGTCTGTTGTGACTTCCAAGTGGATCTACAAAATCAAGCATGTTGCAGATGGTAGTATAGAAAAATACAAAGCAAGATTCGTAGCTCGTGGCTTCTCTCAGAAAGAGGGAATAGACTATGAAGAAACTTTTGCACCTATAGCCAAGTATACTTCCATCAGATCAGTACTTGCCCTAGCTGCAGCTATGAAATGGAAAATACACCAGATGGATGTCAAGACTGCCTTCTTGAATGGTGTAGTTGAAGAGGAAGTATATGTGGAACAGCCATTGGGTTTCGAAATACATGACAGGGATTCATATGTGTGCAAATTGAAGAAAGCTTTGTATGGCTTGAAACAAGCTCCCAGAACTTGGTATGGTAGGATGGACAGTTTCCTATCTAGTTTGGGCTTTACCAAGAGTAAAGCGGATTCTAACCTTTACTACAAGGTTGAGGAAGGGAATCCTGTGATTCTACTCCTGTATGTGGATGACTTATTTGTAACAGGAGATGACAGACTGATTGCAGATACTAAGAGGAAGCTTGCTGCTGAATTCGATATGAAAGATTTGGGAATGATGCACTATTTCCTAGGTATGGAGGTGTGGCAGAGTGCAGGTGGGATCTTCCTTGCTCAAGGGAAGTACATAGTGGATATCCTGAAGAGATTTGGGATGATGGATTGCAAAGCCATGGCCACACCTATGGCGTTGAATCTGAAGCTTCTATGTGATGCTTCATCTGAGCCAGTTGATGTCTCTATGTATCGTCAGATGATTGGGTCCTTGATGTACATGACAAACACGAGACTAGACATTTGCTTTGCTGTGAACACATTGAGCTAGTTCCTGACGGATCCAAGGAATGTTCACCTAGTTGCTGTAAAGCATGTTCTGAGGTACCTGAAGGGTACAGTGGATTATGGGCTCAAGTATGAAGCGAATCAAAAGTTTAACCTGCGGGGTTATGTTGATTCAGATTGGGCTGGCAGTGCTGCAGATAGGAAGAGCACATCTGGGTGCTACTTCAGTATGGGATCAGGTGTGATCTCTTGTTTTAGAAGGAAGCAGTCCTGCGTAGTACTAAGTACAGCTGAGGTAGAGTATGTTGCAGCCTGTTCAGCTAGTTGTGAGGCAGTATGGCTACGGAAGCTACTGTCTGAATTATTTGATCTCCCGTTGGATGCTAGTGGTATCTTCTGTGATAACCAGAGTTGTGTGAAGCTATCCGAGAACCCAGTGTTTCATGACAGGTCGAAACACATAGAGATCAAATATCACTATATCAGGGATATGGTGCAAAGAGGAGCTGTGAAGCTCCTGTATGTTGTGACAGATGAGCAGATTGCAGATGTGCTGACGAAGCCACTAGCCAGAGTGAAGTTCGAGTACTTCAGAGAGAGGCTTGGCGTTCTTCAGATCGAGGACACTTCGAGGAAGAAGTGATGGACACATTTGCTGAAGCCATTCCAAGCATGTTGGAAGGAGGATCCTTCACATGGCTGTGGATGTAAGCACTGGATGATGAGCATCAGGATGATGTTCTAGTTTCTACTAGATATGATCAGTTGGATCATTTTTTATGTATGTATGCATCATGTTGGATGCTGGATATGATCAGTTGGATCATTTACATGTATGTACGCATCATGTTGGATGTTGTATATGATCAGTTGGATCATTTATATGTATGTATGCATCATGTTGATGCTTGGACCATGTATCTATATATGTATCAGGTGGATACATTGTATGGTGATATGTATCATGGATTTGTATTTGTATCTGGTGGATACATTGTATGATCAGGTGGATCATGTATGATGATATGTATCAGGTAGATACTTGGTATGCATCAGGTAGTTGCATTGTATGATCAGGATGATCATGGATGACGAGCTTCAGGATGTTGCTCCAGATGACATGCAGCAGGATGTTGCAGTGATGATGATCAGGGTGATCATGTGTACATTAGGATGATGTATGGTGAGTATCAGGTTGATACTCTATGGCTGTGGATCAGGTTGTGCAGATGAGCATGTAATCCGGTGCCCTAGGAGATTTGCAGATAGTCTTTTGAGGTTTTGCCTATGGCATGTAATTCGGTGCCCTGGGATATCTAGCAAATGCTCTTTCGAGGTTTTGCTCTGGAAGGACATATAATTCAGTGCCCTGGGAGATCTGCAGATAGCCTTTCGAGGTTTTGCCTATGGCATGTAATTCGGTGCCCTGGGATATCTGGAAGATGCTCTTTCGAGGTTTTGTCCTATGGCATATAATTTGGTTCCCTGGGAGATCCGATAGGTTGGGCTGTGTGCCCGTAATCAGTCCTGGGATGCTCTTGCGTGGTTTTTCCATGACCATATGTAATTCGTTGCCCTGGGAGATCCTATAGGTAGAGATGTGTGCTCGTAACACCCTAGGATGCTCTTGCGAGGTTTTGTGGTGAGGTCACATGTAATTCATTGCCCTGGGAGATCCTATAGGTAGAGTTGTGTGCTCTTAACAGCCTGGGATTCTCTTTCAAGGTTTTGTGACGCACGTAATAAGTCATGAGGATTCCACAGTATGGCCAGTGATGATGAAGACCTGCAGGTGGTGGGCCTACATCTAGTATGAAAAAGGACTGGCTCTGTAGAACTTCCTATGATGAGTAGAGTCAGAGATTGGTTGAGATAGCAGCAGCAGTGACGATGATGATGACGATGCATCGATGACGATGATCCAGAGAAGAAGACTTGTCTAGTAGACCTGTGTCGAGAAATACCTTCCTAGTTAAGAGGGAGTGTTGATGTATATGTAACTTTGGAATGTATTTCATCTGTGTATTTTATATATATTTATTGTACCCTTATAAGAGATGTGTTATTCCTCTATAAGGAAGTGTCGTCATGTGGATTGACAAGTGTCGCAAGTGTGTGTACTTGCCGATGGGTTATTAGACCACCATGTGGGGTTGGCCCGGAATTATATATATTATAATGTGGATGTATCTAACTAGACAAGTCGGCCCCATAAGGTCACTGGGCAAAAAGGTGAGTATAAATAGAGATAGGAGATCTCTATTTTACTCACTCGAAAAAGTAACTCACTCTCACTCTCACAAGTGGCGCATTAGTGAGGAAGAGGAGGATCATCTGCTAGGAGACTATCTCAGTTTTATTTGGTTGTATTTTGGTTGAGCCATTGCTCTCTTTATCTCTGAGGAAGTTGTGGGGTTTTTCACCTTAGGGTTTTCCCCACGGAAACTCTGTGTCTCTTGTCTCTTATGCTTTTGATTCTTGTGATGCTTGTCATATTGTGATTGTCATGCATTGATATACTATATATGTTATTCTCTCAGCAAAGATCCTAGAGTATAATGAATTAATGCTCAAAATTTAACAAGCATTCTCCTCCTCTTCTTTGGTTTTCCGTATCAAATTCTCAGGGAATGGAGGGTTTCTGTTTGGTCTTTGAGGTCAATTTTCTTCTTCTTGAGAGTGTCACAGTTGGTTTTTGTGGTGTGGGATATGTGGTTTGTTCCGGATGTATATGTTCTTGATTATCCTATTGATGGGGGCTTTGCAACGTTTTTCCAGATCTGAGATTGATTTCATTTATTTCAAGTGCATCCACGACATAGGTAGGAAATTGCACCACTTCATTGTTATAGGGTTGTTGATGCGTTTGGAACTAGTTGGGTAGGGATTGGAGGTGGTATGGGGGGTGGTTGGTTCTGTGGGGGAGGCATGATTAGTGGTTGTTGCAATGGATTCCTCCAATTTTCTGAATATGGATATGGATTTACATAATTCATCTGTGGTTGAGAAAAAGGTGGGGGGTATGGAGAATAAGGCTGTGTGTAATATGGTTGTTGATACAATGTTTGGTTTTGCTGACATTGGTTTGGAGCTGCTTGAGGTAGCCATGTAGTTGGTGCTGAAGGGTTCCAATTCTGTGGATTACTCCCTTGATTAAAATATGTTTGATTGTTGGGATGGAAGGGCCTAGCAAAATTGTTCCTTCTCTGATTAACAAAGCAGAGTTGTTCCATAGTACCTTCTGATCTGGGATCATGTATGGAAGCTTTGCATGATGGCCGCAAAGGGAATTTATCAGTAGTATGATCATCGGTGCAGAGGCCACAGATCTCTATTGCATTTAATGACCATTGTCCCTTTTCATGTTTCTTTCTACAACGTGGGAAAAATACTATCAGTTCTTGGTTGATCTCATCTTGTTTCTTTTTTATTTTGAGTGCATCTAACTACATTGCTTGGGACTGAAGGATATCAGTTTTCATATAATCAAGAAGATTTCCTAATTCATACTTTGTGAGGCTTGGTCTTGAAAAGGATGATCCTCCTATTAATGGATGTGTATCCCGTATCCGATTTTTACCTTTTATGGATCTAGAGTAGTTCTTGAAGATTTGTAGGATTTGATCATAGGTTTTCTGGAATATATACCCATCTCCTAAAAGGTTCAAGAATTCTAGATGTTCCTCTTTGATTCCTCTAAGAAGGACAAGTTTCAATGATTCTTGATCTAGGGTATAGTCGGACTAGCCCGTTTGTAACTAAGTTGAAAGCATTGTGCATAGTCTTCTAGGGATTCTCTTTCTCCCTGTTGCATCCTGAATATTTCATCTCTTGTGTCTTTTTCTTTACAATAATCCCTATATTTTTCCAAGAAGGATTGTTTTATTTGATCCCATGTGAAAATATTGCTTCCCTCCAGACTCATAAACCATCTGAGTGATAAATCTTTCAATGTAGAAGGGAAGAGTCTAAGTTTTTGTGAATCAGTGGTATAGAAAAAGGACCTGCAGACTACCTCAAATTCAAATAAAAATGTGTCAGTGTTCTCTGAGGTTAGGCCATGGAAATTTGGCAGATTATTGGTATTGATATTTTTCATTTTGGAATCCCCAAGAGGTACACTAATATGGAAAGTAAACAGTTCTTCTCTATGTTCATACTCCTCCTCTTCCATGGTATTGCTTGAGCTAGAGCTAGCGAAGAAGTTATCACGGTTTGGATCACAGCTAGAATCAGCTTCTTCCTCAGAGTTGAGGAATTTAGATTGAGAGTGTTCAAAATTGTTGTTGCTCATAGGGAGGTTAGGCAGAAAGCGTCCAAATTTATCCCTCTTTCGTTGAGGAATTCATGGTAATTATTTTTTGATGTTTTCTTTAATAAGATGCGTCTCCTATAGTTTAAGCACCTCCCCGACAACGGTGCCAAAAAGTGGTGGAATCTAGGAATGGGTACTGATTTGAGGTAGCTATACCAGAAGTATACTTTAATTATCGAATAGGGAATGTACAAACTTGAGAGGTACTCAGCACTGTATGTCCACTATGAGAGGATCTTTGTTGTTCTAAGTGTCCTCTATGTTTTAAATAATGTTCTAGGGAAGCAAGAGATATTGTTCTAGGAAAACTAGAAAGCATAAAAATGAAAGTATGTAAATCTATTCTATTGAATTAAATGCTGAAAGATGATACATCTATCTTATCAAATTGAATGCTAAAAACTGGTAAATCTATTCTACCAAATTGAATGTTGAAAAATGGTAAATCTATTCTATCAAATTGAATGTTGAAAACAATTAAATCCTATTTTATCAAATTGAAATGTTGAAAGCAAATAAATCCTATTTTACCAATCGAAATGTTGAAAGTAGATAAATCCTATTTAACCAATCGAAATGATGAAAGCAGATAAATCCTATTTTATCATATCAAGAAAGGGAAGCATGCATAACTCTAATTAAAAAAGATTGAATCTAATCTAAAAAGGTAGAGGTCCATTCTATCAGTAATCACAAATTATTATCTTAGAAGCACGAAAACATAGATATGATCTTTTTATGGAAATGCTATAAAAATGTGGAAATTCAGATGTGAAATTCGCCTATGCGGATGGCATGTATAAGACTACAGAAAGTGTATTACAAAACTACAGATGCTGTGTTATCGTACTACATAAGAAAAGTGCGTGTGCTGAAATCGAAATATGATATTTAAATGAATGTTGAAGTTAATTCACGCATAATGATAATAGAAACAATTAATAGAATGCATGAGAAATACCTGAAGAAAAAGCACAAAAATCCCGATCTACATATTGAGGGGGCCCTCCCCAAAACGTATTTCAAGAGGGAGAGAAACTTATGAACTCATGAGATTAATAAAACATTGGTCTTTCATTATCAGGTCATAAATCCATGCTATAGAAAATGTAAAACGAAAATGTCTTAACTGGAAAAATGTTGAAGATTGTTTATCATAAAAATGTCTCCAGACCCCCTGCTACTCAAGAGGTCCCTATTTATCATTACTTCTAACCTAGCTCTACATAGAAAATAACGATCCTATTTAATAGGATTCTTTCCTATAAATCAGGAGGAAATGGGATCGTTGTGTCTCTTGCGATATTCAGTTTGGAGCTTGGTCACTTGTTATTCTTCCATGTCACCTGCGCCCTATCACACATGTCTTTATTCATATGATTAGTAATTAGAAACGCTAAAACATAAGAAAAGATAATCGCTAAATTACTTTATTTAATCATCAACCAAAATGCATTCTCCCGTACAAAAAGAGGTGCTTTCTTATCCTTTCTTTGCTTATGTGTGGCATAAAGGGAGTCCATGGAGTACCTATATTCTGAGCTCATCACAAGTACTTAGAATGTTCCAAGTAGTAGTACACCTAAGACGTCACAGAACACTATGACTCCTAGAAGAAGAATGACATACGGCATTAAGATTCCTATATTCAGAGGAACTGGTCTTGAGGACCCAAAGCAACATTGGTTTCTTTGTGAAGTTGTATGGAATGTTAAACAAGTACACGATGATACTATTAGACAAGCACATGTAGTTACCACATTTAGGGACAGAGCCTTAACATGGTTTATGAATTACTTTTTTGGACAGAATAGGACACTAGTGGATATCATATTTGCACTCATCAGAGAGTTTAAAAAAACTAAGTCGGAATCACAGTGTATCACAGAGCTGAAAGAAATTAAGCAAAAGCTGAGTGAGACAGTATGGGAATTTGATCTAAAGTTCAAAGCATTGTTAGATAAAGTGATCTTTGACATAGCACCACAACAACACTAAGAATGGTTTGTAGACGCGATTTTGCCACATATCAGCTTACCATTGATGCAACAAAAAGTTACTTCGTAGACAGAGACCCTAGAAATTGCGATGAAACTAGAAGCTTCGCCTATAAGAGAGACTAGCGCAGGAATGGTTCATATATAGACCCAGCTAACAAATTTGACAGTACAATTGCAAGATATGAAGAAAGGAAAAGAAACCAGAGAATAGGTTTGGTGTATAAAGTGTAAAGGAGAAGGACACCCTAAATAACATTGTCTGGTATTTAGAGATTACATCGCTAGCAGAGAACCAAACCCATTAAACCAACAAGGACCATGGTTTGAGATTTTTCGATGTACAGGACATCACCCAAAAGACTGCTACTTACTTCAGAAGTATGTGCAAACACCAATGAACCTATACTGCACATTTTGTAAGTTAGTTGGTCACGATGATAAAAACTGTAGAGCATATGACCTCATGATGGAAATAAAACATGATGTCTATAGAGTTCAAGGGGAAACAAAGAACAACAATGAAAATGCACAGTATGCTCAAGGCACGTATAGAGGACGTGACAGATTCATAGGAAGAGGACGAAACACTGGATAAGGAAGAGGAATAGGTTCGATTGTGTGTTATAACTGCGCTCAACCAAGACATCTAGATAGAGACTCCATGAACCCTTGCACTATTTGTAAATACTATAAATCATTTGAGCATGTCATTGAGGCATGCCCTGTTTTGCAAGCAAAAATGCAAGAAAGAAGGCCAGAAGCACAGAATCAGAACATACATATGATATCAGCTGAAAAATGGAATACAGATTGTAACATTAATGTTGTGACACGAAGTGGAACCACCATAGGTGGATATCAAAGAACTTAAGATTCGACTTCTCAAAATCACCAAGCTAGACAACAACCTACTAAAGGGGATTGGATAAGAAAAACATCTTATTTCATCCTAAATAAAGAAAAAGAAGTCTTCATGGAAGCAAGAGAAACCTTTAAAGAATCAAAATCTGTGACTCCCAGAACCAAGTTGCGAAGTGAGACCGCACTTGTGATGGATATGCCAGTTTCGTACAATTGATCACACACTGCAATAGACCTGGTGAGTCCTACTGCACAGCTGCTACAGAGCTTCCTGGGGTTGTTAAAGCATGAAAATTCCTTAGCAGAACTACAAATCCTGTTGATTCATTATGAGCAGCATAAGTAAATGAAGCACATAGAGTGGTTCATCATATTAGGAATCATAAAAGAACCGAAAGAGAAATGAGACTCACCACGCAGATCAAGGAATTTGAAATGGATGAGATTATCCTCGACTTAGGCTCAGAAGCAAATTTCTTGACAAAGAAAACATGGGAACAAATGGAGAATCCAAAGTTATCATGGTCACCCATACAGTTGAAATTATCTAATCAACAAAAGGTTCTACCATTTGGGAGATTATCAAATGTCATCGTTGACATTGATGGAGTGCGAAGTCATGCATACTTCGAGGTTATTGAGATTATAATTGATAGCAATCCATATCCTGCACTATTTTGGATACATTGGGAAATTGATAACCTCGCAATTATCAACTTGAAAAAGAAGCAGATGATATTCGAAGGAACAGATATCAGGGTCATCGCACCTTTAGACCCTGTACAAGGACCTAGATACACTAAACCAATAAGAGAAGAATGTCGATCTCAAGATCTATATCATATTTACAATATGACAGTGAATCAGGAAGATTACGTTAACCCAACTGATGATGGAAGTGTCTGCAAGGAGATGTGCGCAACTCACTAGATCACTGCGCTGGATCAGAACAAAGGTAATTCCAATCCCTACTTATGATGTTTTGATTAATATTCATGTATTTTTTGAAGAATATATTATACCAGTTTCAGATGAACATAAGTTAACAACATTGGATACAACACTGCATGCTACACCTGCTAGATGGTGGGCTGCGCATAAGAAGAATGTAAGCACATGATGAAGATTAGATTTCTAGAATAGACTAAACTTGTACAAGTGAAATATAAGGGACAAACTGATCCAAGAGATCACATAGACCTTTTCACGAAAGCATGGACACACATACCACAAGCAGAATGGTCCATCAATTTGTACACACATTGGAGAAAATTCCGAAGAATTGGTACACAGAAATAGATCTTCGCAGAGGAACAGTAGAATGGTCCATCATGACTAAGAACTTCAACGAAACTTTCATCTTTGAGAATGAATGCCCAAGTATAAATGAGGCATTACAGATCATCAAAAAGAAGGTATTCAATGACACACCAGAACCTGTGTATCCACAACCAGAATGGGAAAGATAGCTAGAACATGCCTTGGAATGTTATAATTTCACATTAGAAGAAGATGAAGAGGAAAGCGAATATGATGACCTATGAAATGTTAACATACCTGAGTCGGAAGGAAAGTGTGAAGTAGAAGGACCTCCATTGGAAATTTCATATTTGAGTAATCCTGTGAAAACTCAGAAATTGAACATTGGAACTACCAAATAACCAATGTTCGCTTCTATAGGTGATTACTGGGATGAGGAGATGGTTGCACAGATAGAAGATTTACTCCGCGAATATGAAGACTCATTTCCTATGAATGTTTCCGAAATGAAAGGAATTTTGGGTGACTTGGGAGTCATGAAAATACCTCTCAACCCAGATGCGAAGCCCATTAAGCAAAGACCTTATCAACTTAATCCAAGATACAAAGAAAGGGTAAAGGCGGAGCTCAATAAGATGATTGACGCATGACTCATTGAACTTGCAGAAGAGTCAGAATGGATAATTCCCATGGTTATCCATGAAAAGAAAACTAAGGGTGAAATTAGGATCTGCGTAGATATCAGGAAGCTAAACGATGCATCACTACATGATCCATTTCCTACTCCATTCACATATGAAGTGCTAGACAATGTTGGAGGGAATGAGGCATACTCTTTCACTGATGTATTTTCTGGATATCACCAGATTAGAATTGATATAGAAGACAGACACAGGACCACATTTTCCACTAAATGGGACTCATTTCAGTACATAGTTATGCCCCTTGGTCTGAAGAATGCACCTGCTATTTTTTCAAGAGTAGTTGTTGCTGCATTCAAAGATTTTATCCATGAGTTTTTAGAAGTATATTTTGATGATTGGACAGTATTTGGATTACTGAAAAACCATTATTCCAGCTTAAGGCTGATGTTAGCAAAGCGTAGACAACATCATATCTCCCTCAATTTGAAGAAAAGCATCTTTTGTGTGCCCTATGGAATTCTACTGGGACACATTGTTAGTAAACAAGGACTCATGGCTGACCCATCTAAAATCGCATTTATTGTGAGTTTTCCAGCGCCTAATTCAGTAAAACAACTACGCACCACATTGGGACACACAGGCTACTATAGGAAGTTCATCAAACGATATGCGCAGATCACTGCGCCTATGGAAAAATTGTTGAAGAAAGAAGCGAATTTCATTTGGACTGATGATTGTCAGAAAGTATTAGACACATTGAGAGAGAGGATGGTAACTGCGCCTATCTTAGTTTTTCTGGATTGGAGTAAACCGTTCCATGTGCATGTAGATGCTTCATCCATTTCACTTGGCATCGTGCTAGCTCAGCGAGGTGAGGGAGGCATGGATCATCCTATTGCATTCTCAAGTAGGAATCTGTCCTCCGCAGAAAATAATTATACCACAATAGAAAGAGAAGGTTTATCTATGGTGTATGCACTGCAAAATTTCAGACACTACTTGCTAGGTGCGCACTTCCGTATGTTTACTGACCATTCAGCTTTGAAATACCTGGTCAATAAACCAGTGTTAGGGGGAAGAATCTGTAGATGGTTGTTACTCTTTCAAGAGTATGATTTTGAAATCATTGTTAATCCAAGAAGGTTGAACTCAGGACCTGACCACCTTTCCAGAATTGAGTCAAGCGAAGAACGTACCAACCTAGAAGATAGTCTACCAGATGTGCAGTTGTTTTTTATCCAAATAGAAGATGACTAGTATAAGGATATTGTTGAATTCCTGACTAGAGGGTTGGAACCAACATATTTTACTACGCAGTAGAAGAAACAATTGGTAGTTAAAGCATCTGAATTCACCATAATTGCAGGACAATTATACAAGCTAGGACCGGATGAAGTACTGCACAGATGTGTGCTAGAACACAAGAAATCATCGATACTTGCTGAAGCACATCCAGGGGTGTCTAGAGGCCACTACGTAGGAAGAGCCATTGCGCAAAAAAATTTAAGAGCAAGACTATGGTGGCCTACACTCCACAAGGATTCAAAGGAGCATCGCCTTAGTTGCAATGTTTTCCAAATAACAGGGAAGCCATCTCGCAAAGATGAGATGCCATTGATGCCACAGCTGAAATTGCAAGCCTTTGATAAATGTGCTATTGATTTTGTGGGACCTATCAACCCACTAGGAAAGCGAACTGGTTCGAGATACATTATCATAGCTACAGACTATCTAATAAGATGGGAAGAAGAAAGCAGTAAAGGACTATAGTGCAGTTATTGCTACGCAGTTCATATTTGAAAACATCCTCACAAGGTTTGGATGTCCAAATATACTAATGAGCGATTAGGGAACCCACTTCTTGAATAGAACTATTGAATCCTTGACTGAGGAATTTCAGATTTACCATCAGAAGAGCACACCATATCATCCACAGGCCAATGGCACTGTTGAAGCTTTTAACAAAGTGTTGGAAAATGCGATGACGAAGGTATGTAATTGTAAAATTAGTCATAACAGATCTATTGAACAAGTAAATCAATCATAATGATGTAAAACAAATTGGAGTAAAAACTATGCAAGAGAGATGAATCAGTGCTCTATAACTCAGAATAGTGAGAATATAATACAATATAGTAACAATGAATGAGCAATTCGAATTAACCAAGGAGGTCATTCGAATTTACTGCATGGAATAGCTTGGCTGCAACTAGGAGTCTCATCATCAGATCAGTGGAGTCATCAATGCATAAGTAACGGTCAACTAGGTGTCAAACTGAGTCTAACTGAGTGTGGTAAGTGTAACTCGCACATGTAGGCACTAACTGAATGCAAGAGGCTCAATGGAGGGATCATGAGGAGCTAACTGGAGTCAGAATAGGTAGCCTAGTCTCAATGAAGGTCCATCGGAGTGATATAATCAGTTGAGAGTCATTCTAGCCTCAAATCAAGGAAATAACTCAACTAACTGAAGTGAACTGGAGTGGTAGGTGAGAAAAGGAACCCTTCTCAAGTGGTAGGTGAGAAGTGGGTGCCCCCTTGTCTAGGACGGCTAAACCTGAATGGAAATAAGCTCCCAGATGCTGGCAGACTCGGGACTAGGTGCTGGAGGCATCAAACTAGTGACTGGGATGCATGCAGATGCATGCAAATGCATGCATGCATGCAAAGTACATAACTGAATGATGTGATATCCTAACACCCCCCCTCAAGCTATACTATGATGTATAAAATAATGATTGAATAGGGCCCTAGTTACTGAGACCAAAGGTCACCCCAATACAATAATCGATAAATGCTAGAAATAAATCTAAGTGAGGAAAGAAGGGAAAACCCAATGGGAAGAAAGCCCCCCCCTCAAACTGAACATAGAAGGATCTAATATGTCTCCACCATGATGGAACTCACCCCCAACAGTGAACGGAGGTAAGAGAACTTCTTCTCAGTGAAGCTCTTGGTGAAGATATCTGCAATTTGCTCATTGGTAGGGCAATATTGCAGAACAATGGTGCGATCATGCACAAGCTCTCGGATGTAGTGCCTGTGAATCTCAATGTGCTTGGTCCTCTGCCGCTGAACTGGATCTGTCTATATATTGATAGCACTTTGATTTCCACAAAAGATGACAGTCAAATTAGTGCTACCAAAATCAAACTCGGAAAGAATACCCTGCAACCAAACTGCCTGAATGCAGGCATTGATCGGCCCGATACTCTGCCTCTGCTGAAGAAACTGCAATGGCTGCCTGTTTTTTGCTTGACCATAAAATAGGGCCATGGCCAATCATGAAAACATATCCAAAATTGGACTTCTGATCAATTCTATCACCCGCCCAGTCTGAATCAGTGAAACCAATGAAATCTAGCTCAGAATCTGCAACATAGTGTATGCCAAAATGTCTCATACCTTGCACATATTGCAAGCTCCTTTTGGATGCCCGCCAATGAAGCTCATGGGGCTACTGCATATACCTTGATACAACACTCACGGCATAAGAAATATCAGGCCTTGAGTGTGTCAAGTATAGTAGTGAACCAATCAACTGTCTATACATAGTGCAATCTGCAAGCGGAGTAGAATTTCCTTCTTAAAGACTGATTCCTGAGAGGAATGGGAACGGAGCTGCCTTACATTATGCTATATTAAATTTTAATAGCAGGTCTGAATCATACTTTTGTTGAGATAATGTCAAAATTTTGAGCTATCTCCAAGCCCAAAAATTGCTTCAACAAGCCCCAAACGCTCATGTCAAAAGCTAGATTTAAGGTAATTTTTAGCTTGTTGATTGCAAGGAGAGTGATACTAGTAATGAGCAGATCATCAACATAAAGAACAATAATCAGGAAATTACCTTTAACTTGCTATAGATACACATTCGGATCAGATTTTCATATTTTGAAATTCTGAGAAAGAAGGAAGGAGTCCATCTTTGCATAACAAGCTCTTGGGGCATTTTTCAATACATACAAAGATTTCTTCAATCTACAAACTAATGATGGATATGATATGTATCCTTCTGGATGCTTCATATATATTTATTCAGTTATATCTCCATGTAGAAAATCACTCTTCAAATCCATATGGTGCACTTCCCAGTTATTGGATGCGGAAATAGCCAAAGCTAGGCAGATGGAATCCATCTTTGCAACTGGTGCAAAATTTTCAGTGTAGTCCAGTCCTTGGACTTGGGAGAAACCTTTTGCCACTAGTCTAGCTTTGTATTTTCTAATAGATCCATCAGTAACAACCTTCATGCAGTAGACCCATTTACATTGGACTAATTTTCTTCTAGATGGAAGAGAAACTAGCTCCCATGTAACATTCTTTTGAAGAGACCTATACTCTTCATCCATGGCAGTTTTCCATCTCTGATCTCGATGGGCATGATAATATGATTTAGGATTTGAACCTATCATGAAAAATCATTTTTTAGATAGAAAAGGATCAGAGAAATAAAGATCCATACCTTCTCTTTGAAAGTTTTCTCGAGTCCTCCTTGGATCAACAGGATTTCCAATGTTTGGACCAGCAGAATCGAGTGTATTTTGAGCCCACTTTGGAAAGTGTGGAGGCACAAATGGATCAGCTTCTAAACCTGATATATCATGTTCATTAAATTTTGATAAAATATCAGAAATATCAGAACTAATACTTTCATCGTCTTCTTCAAATTCTTCTTTTGGTGGAGGCGGTGAATCGACAGTTTCTTCCTCGACTAGCTCTAGGTTTTGAAGTGGTTCTTCAAACTTGACACTTCGCTCAATGAATATATTTTTGGATCTAATATCCATGATTTTGTATCCCTTTGATTCTTTAGCATATCCCAATAGGATTCATTCAACACATTGTGGATCCAAATATCTTCTCTTTTTAGACGCAATTCTAGCCCAAGCGGTTGAGCCAAAAACCCTGAAATTGGACACATTAGGTTTGTGACCTGTGTAAGCTTCAAAAGGTGTAACATCAGTCAAAGATGAATGTGGAACCATGTTTTGAATGTATGAAACAACATTCATGGCCTCATCCAAAAGGTTTTCAGCCAAACCTTTTGATTCAATCATACAGGTTGCCATCTCTTTTAGTGATCTATTCTTCCTTTCCGCTACACCGTTCATCTGAGGTGTGTAGAGAACTGTGTGCTGGATCTGAATGCTGCTTTCAGCAAAAAGTTGCATCAGATCTGATTTGATATATTCACCTCCATTATCATATCTAAGAGCTTTGATCGTCCTTTCAGTATCAGTCTCAACATAAGCCTTCAAAAACTTGAATTTTTCTAGTACTTCCGACTTATTTTTGAGGAAGAGAACCCATGTAAATCTAGAGAAGTCGTCGATGAATGTCAGAACATACCTTGATCCATTCATGGATGTATGTGGAAGCAAATCGCTGATATCAAAATGTATTAGCCCCAAAATAGTAGAAGCTCTGCTAGCTTTTCCTCGATCAAATTTATGCTTGGGGTGCTTCCCAATGATGCAACCTATTATCTCCCCAAATAAATTTGTCGAGTTGAGCCTTTTTAGATGATAGGATGTCATTTGAAAATTCATTTCTAAATTTATTAAGGCTCATGGTTGATATCTTTATGCATGTAATAAAGTTTGAAAAGCATTAGATTGGGTTTTCATTTCAAAAATTTCAAAAGACAGGTTTCGGTAGCTAAGCGCTTATTTAAAACGGTCCCTAAGCTACCGAAAGCCCTGCTTTCAGTAGCTTAAATGAAATTTTCGAGGCTCTCCTAGCTACCGAAAGTGGAAAGACATGCAGCGTGAGTTAGGGGGCAGTTTTCGGTGGCTTGGGAAAATACAATGATGTTCATTAGCCACCAAAAGGCAAGTTTTTGGCAGCTTACAAGTCAAAAGCAAAATTGTCCAAAGATACCAAAAGCAAAGGCATTCTCAACACTTTCCGGTAGCAATTAGCATAGTTAACAGTCTGGATTCATCCCAGGATGAGGGAAAGTAGCAGAAGGAGGATTAAATAGAAGCCAGAAAACACAGTTTTGTTAAATTTTGCAGGGTGATATCAAACATAGTTTTTGGTAGCTTGGGCAAACATATTGATTGTTCATTAGCTACCAAAAACCCAGTTTTCGATAGCTTATCCCATAAGAAAAATCCTTCAAGCTAAGGGAAGGTCAGTTTTTGTAGTTTCGGTGGCTCAGAGTTTTCTATTCCTAACATGTCATAGAAAAATAACCTCTCTCATTTTTCCTACAGGTGTCACAGATTGGGAGAATCGAATGCATCTCTGAGCCCCATTTTTCAGCAGTCTGGCCAATTAAAAATGATTTTTCCTCGTTTGTTGAAAAACGTTTTTGGATTTTCCATCTGGAGTAAATTCGACCCAGCTTCTTAGGATCTGGGGGGATGTTGTAAATGCTATAAATCCTAGAGCTTGAGAGCAAGAAAGGGTGGGATGTTAGAGACTAGACTTATTGTATTTGGTGGCAAGAGCATTTCTTAATGTATTCGGCCTACAAGCTTCCTTCATTGTTGTTATCAGATGTTCTTTATTCTCTGTTCTATGTTTATGAGTTTGAAGCTGTTTCTTTATCTCTGTTTAATGTCCTATGGTAACTATCTTCTTACTTTTGACTATTAAGCAAGGATCTCATAAGCATTCACTACTGATTAGTTGGCCCATCATATGTATGTTTTTATGTATGTTCTAGTTATCTGATCACTTTCTTATCCTTTTGATTTACAACCTATCTGATAATAGCTCTCGAAGGCCTTGTATCATTTGAATGTATTCAAGACTGTCTTGATATATCATCTAGTAATCTAGATATCCATCTTGATCCACCCATCATACGAGAAAAATGTTAAGTTACCAGGCTCCTTTGACTTACATCCTAGAAGGACTCTTGGAGTGATAACAAAATGGCGCCGTTGCCGGGGAGAGGAGATTGAAGCTCAGCTTCCCTGGGAGATGACATAGATCCATCTTTGATGATAGAAAAAGTATGGACACTATTTTGGTTGTAATCATCTATCTGGTGACTCCATGAAGGACGGATTCAGTGGAGACTCCACAATATTCAGATGTCAAAAGCATTTGCTGCTCTTTTGGCTCGGAGGTTTGCACCTCTCAACTTCTCTTCAATTCCTGGTTTCCCACATCCATTACCTGATATATCAGAATGGGGAGATTTTCTGCCTGTTTTCGAAGAAAGCAAAGAAGACAATCCTGTAGAACACGTCCTCAAGTTTCATGAATGCATGGACCTATTAGATTTGCAGCATGAAGATGTTCATGTTTTCATTATATAGTGATGCACGTCAGTGGTATTTTTCTTTACCTCCTTCCAGCATTTCATCATTGAAGGATTTTCATAGAGCATTCATTGAGCACTACAAAAGGTATTTTTCAGATGAGTTTGCATTTGGTAATTGCTGTGATGAATATGAATTACATTCTAAAGTTGAAGATGTAAATAGAGATGGATCTCTCCCTCACAATATGCAGCAGCCCTTCAATTATCTTCAATACGAGGTAATTTACCATCAACATGAACTAGAAAGGGATAATAAAGGATCTGAAGGTTCTTCTATTAACATTATTTCTGACTTTCATAAATCTGAAGAATATGCTGAAATAGGAAACACTTCTTTTTGTGACTGATATATTAATAATCTTTAGGATGTTAATAATAGTATAGATGTTTTTGACATTGTATCGAATGCATCTGCTGACTTATGGTGTCAAGAAGATTTGCAGACCAAGGGAAGTTACAGTTATCATGAGAAAAAGGATTTTCAGGAAACATCTAATCTTCAGTTAGAACATCAGGAGGGCTCTCTTTCTCCTTATGAACATGTTAGTTCAAATTTAGATGAGAGAGGTGAGGAACCAGCTGATATTTTTCCAAATCTATTTCAAGATCCAATTGCCGATAATTTCATGCAAGAATCTTCATCCTTGTCATTAGAATTTTATCATGATGTTCCTACATTTGACAAACACAGTAATGAAGAAGAAGATTTTAAGTTTTGTGAATATTTATCCCCTTTTGGAATTTCATTTAGTTCCACTTTTCAACAAAAGGGTGACCATAAATGTTTCCATGATACATATGCTCAGACTCATCTTTCTTTTGATAATTACCAAGACAGTGATGCAAAAAGTCCAGAACATACATTTTATTTTTTCTCAGAAATTGTCAACTGTAATAGGTCAGCACATCAGAGTGATGAATCTAAGTCACAGAAACATGGCAGAGGAGAAGACATAAATGAGCAGTCGAAGGTTTTGAGACATTATGATTGTGATCTTGATTTCAAAGATCCATTTGCAGCCTTACTAAAGTCTTATCCTTCAAGCTCTTTTCAGTTTTCAGATTTTATCATGTCACTTACACTTGACAAAAAATGTGATTTCCTGAAAGAATTTTTATGGTCACTGTTATGCTTTTATTATTATCTTATAATCGGTGGTAGAAAGGGAATTATTTCAGACAAGAAGTTACTTGAATGGTTGTTATGGAAGTCTACCTTTACTTGACCAAGTTTCAAATATGGTTAGAGTAGAGTAGCATAGAAGAATAAGCTATTGATACGAGCACATAGATTGTTTTCATTTTTTTCGAATAAGCAGGTTACAAGCAGATTACAGGTTTGTAGAGGTCAAATGATTCCATAGCCCAATGGATGCAAGGCATTGCTAGCAAGTTTACAGTTGAACATTTGTGGACAGATTGCAGAAATTTGGTGGCAGTTTAAATGACTCCATGCCCAATGGAACACTAGACTAGGTTCTGTATTTTGTTTATCAAGGGAAGGCATCGAATTTGTGGTTCTTGAAACCTCACAGGCAAGTTTTCATCCCTGAGTAGGAGCCAGATGTTATCTCCCCAAATAAATTTGTCGAGTTGAACCTTTTTAGATGAGAGGATGTCATTTGAAAATTCATTTCTAAATTTCTTAAGGCTCATGGTTGATATCTTTATGCATGTAATAAAGTTTGAAAAGCATTAGATTGGGTTTTCATCTCAAAAATTTCAAAAGACAGGTTTCGGTAGCTAAGTGCTTATTTAAAACGGTCCCTAAGCTACCGAAAGCCCTGCTTTTGGTAGCTTAAATGAAATTTCTGAGGCTCTCCTAGCTACCGAAAGTGAAAAGACATGCAGCATGAGTCAGGGGGACGTTTTCGGTGGCTTGGACGAATACGATGATGTTCATTAGCCACCGAAAGATAATTTTTTGGCAGCTTACAAGTCAAAAGCAAAATTGTCCAAAGCTACCAAAAGCAGAGGCATTCTCAAGACTTTCCGGCAGCAATTAGCATAGCTAACAGTCTGGATTCATCCCAGGACGAGGGAAAGTAGCAGAAGGAGGATTAAACAGAAGTGAGAAAACACAGTTTTGTTAAATTTTGTAGGGTGATATCAAACAGAGTTTTCGGTAGCTTGGGCGAACATATTGATTGTTCATTAGCTACCAAAAACCCAGTTTTCGGCAGCTTATTCCATAAGAAAAATCCTTCAAGATAAGGGAAGTTCAGTATTTGCAATTTCGGTGGCTTAGGCGAACATGTCAGATTCATTCATTAGCCACCAAAACAGAGCTTTCGGTAGCTAACAGAAATCAAGCTTAGACCTACTAGCTATCGAAAGCCTAAAAATCAAAGGAAATTGTCATTTTTGCACAAATCCAAGTTTTATCATTCTAAAGGGCATGAGGATGGTTTCTAAGTGAAGGTTTTAATTAATAGGATTTGTTTCAATGTGCTATTCTAGTTTTGAAGGTGCTAGCAAGATGGAAATAATGAAGAAATGTGGCGTTTTTACTGTCCCGAGTCATCATTTTCAAATGACGATTCTAAGCGTCTGGAGAATCGTTTTACAAAACGTTCAGAGTTTTTTGTTCCTAACATGTCATAGAAAAATAACCTCTCCCCCTTTTCCTACAGGTGTTGCAAATTGAGAGAATCGAATCCGTCACTGAGCCCCAATTTTTGGATCCCAGAATCTGCGATGAACGTATCCGTTCACTAATTTAATAGTCGAATCCGACTCTCATATTGGATAATAAGTAAGAATAATATATTTGATGATGAAATACAATGGATATGGCCGCCTTAAATATGGTTGGGCCATCCACTATTGAAGAGACATTCCTCTTCATAACTATAATAATTAATTACTATTACTAATAGTATATAACCTATTTATTTACTAATTTATTGTTGTAGCATTGCCTTTCCCTTGGAAAAGCTTTGTCCTCAAAGCTGAGTTTCTCATGACGTCTTTTATTCTGGCTCTATGTCACACTGATGACTTGAGAGATGCAATTTTGATTACGACCATTGCCTCCTTTGGGTTATTTTGTCTTGGTATTTGCATTAAGTATGAACTTGGCGAAGTTTTGTTTACGCTTTTTCTACTTGTGTGATTGCTTCTTTTAACTATGTTTTTCGTCAATTGAACATGCTCAACATACATTATGACCTTAACTATTTCCGTGTTGTTATTCCCAAAACATTTTGTGTCAGTCCCTTTGAATGGGCTCTTTGTGCTTATAATGCGCATAAGAACACCGATCTTATCTTGTGTCTGATAGATATTATAGTTGTTCCAAATGATGTTCTTCATTCTAATCCTTGTGAAGAAATCCGTACTTTGCTCACAAGGTGGGATTTGGTTTGAAAGCCTAACTATATTGATGCTTTGTTTGAAAATTTTACCGTCTAGGTGGACACTGGACTCCGTCACTTCTATCCTTGATATTAGTCCAGGCATATTTAGGATGTCATCATGTGTTATTCCCCTTCTACTTGTCTTGTAAGATGAGGTCTCACAGTCATCATATAACATTCTTGGATTTGAAATCACCATATAACTTCCATTGAGATTCCTTTGAGGTGAGAGGATAGTTAGGGTATAGGTTGAATCTGGAATATTTACTTTCTTGGATTTGACTTCTTCTGCACATTGTAGGATCCATTCCTTGTCATTGCATTTATTGTTTTTATTATTATCAAGACCGGCTTGTCTCTTATCACAATCTTGGTCAAGATCATCTTTCTCCTTGTCAAATATTTCATTGTTGGTTTCTTCATTAATAGGATGTGCTGTATATTTGTCTTGCATATTATCTTGATCAATGCCATTACTTTCATCATGGTTGACATAATGGTCTACTACATCTTCTTCTTTTACCTCAGCTTTAGTGGCTTCTTCTACGAAATTTTCACATACATCTTCATTTTCCAGAAGTGTTAAATTGTTAATAGATTTTTTTATTTCATTTATATCCTTACTGATTTGCTCAAAAAGCTTGATCAATTCTTCATTGAATGATGCCATAGGTCTTGTAGAGGGGGATTTTTTTTTATTTTTTTTTTTAAATAACTCGTTTTTTTTTCCAAAAATAATTATTATTTTAAAATAATAATAATAATTATTTCAATAATAATATTTTTTTTTAAATAATAATATTATTATTAATGTCTTATGTAAACTATATATATAGTTTAATATATAGTTTCTTTTTTTTTTAAATATTAAACTAATGTAATAATATTATTACAGAGTTTAAATATTTAATTTTTTTTTAAATTTAGGGTTTCACTTGCTGGAGAGGAGGACGAGAGGTGGAGTGGTGGCTTGCAAATGCAGCAGAGAACTACTATGTAAGCAGTGAAATCTACACGGAGTGGAGACTTGGAGCGTGTGGTTTACTGGAAAGTGTGTAGTGTGAAGGAGAGGGAGGAGAGAGCGCGGGATTGCGTGAGGGAAGAAGAGAGGAGAGTGGAGGCGGCGGAGCTAGTGGAGCCGGAGTAGTGAAAGGAACCGGTGTGAAAAGAGGGGATGAGCTATGGGAGAGCACAGAAGGAAGGAGTGGGTGGAAGAAGGGGAGCGTGGAAAGACGTGGCAGAAGGTGGCGGTTGGAAGGATGGCGAGTAGTGAGCAGGGAGGGAGTGGAGGAGGGAGACACAGGCGGTGGTGGGGAAAGGCAGCAGAGAAGGGAGAGATGGAGGGCGCAAGTGTGGGAAGAAATGGAGGGAGCAGGAAGCAGCGTGTGGAGTGGAAGCAGCGCACGAGGAAGGAGGTAAGGGCGTGGATGAGGGACTAAAGGGAGGACGAGTGGGAGCAGGCGGAGTGGCGATTGGGCAGCATGGAAGGGCGGACGTAGAAGGGTGGCGGGAAGGAGATCGGGAGATGGAGGAGGGCCTGGGGAGATGCAGGAGGGCATTGGGGAACTGGAGGGCATGGGGATATGTGCAGGCCGTAGAAGGGTGGCGGGAAAGAGATGGGGAGATGGAGGAGGGCACGGGGAGATGGAGGAGGGCATTGGGGAACTGGAGGGCACGGGGAGATGTGCAAGTAGCAGTGTGGAGGTGTGCAAGGATGCCGAGAGGAGACCAGCGTGTGGAAGATGGAGATGGAAAGCAGGTGGATGAAAAGAGTGAGGGATGCAGCGGAATGGTGGTGAGTGGAGCGGTCGGGGATGAGTGCAGCGAACAGGAGAGAGGTAGGATAAGCCGAATCCGGATGAAGGAGTGAGTCCACTTTGTGAGAGAGGAGCCGAAACTGAGCTCAGTGCTAGAGACTACCGCAACCGTATCCGGTTAGATTTGAAGGGAGAGCCGAAACCGAGCTCTGATTGTGAGCTGAATTCGAGCTCAATGGAGGAGCGTTCGGCTCTGATACCAAATGCGGTGAACATATTTGTTCACTAATTTAATAGTTGAATCCGACTCTCATATTGGATAATAAGTAAGAATAATATATTTGATGATGAAATACAATGGATATGGCCGCCTTAAATATGGCTGGGCCATCCACTATTGAAGAGACATTCCTCTTCATAACTATAATAATTAATTACTATTACTAATAGTATATAACCTATTTATTTACTAATTTATTGTTGTAGCAGAATCTGCCTGTTTGACACATGTTTTTGAAATGCAGATCTTGGGAAAACCAAAACAAGTTTCAAATATCTGAGAGAGGTTTTTGCTCATAAAAAATAAATGCAATATAATGTATTTCAGTTTATACACATGTGTCACATAGATGGAGAACTCAACCCATCTCTGAGCCTCTTTTTCAACAGTTTCAGCAAAAGCGGCATTTTTACTATGTAGATTCATCATTTTCAAATGATGATTCTGAGCAACTGGAGAATCATTATGAAAAACGATCAAAGTTTTGTATTCCTAACAAATCCGAGAACAATAACCTCTCTCAGTTTTCCTACATATGTCACAGATTGGGAGAATAGAATGCATCTATGAGCCCCATGTTTCAGTAATCTGGCCAATTAAAAATTATTTTTCCTGGTTTGTTGAAAAACGTTTTTGGATTTTCCATCTGGAGTAAATTCGAACCAGCTTCTTAGGATCTGGGGGGATGTTGTAAACGCTATAAAGCCTAGATATTTAGAGCAAGAAAGGGTGGGATGTTAGAGACTAGACTTATTGTATTTGGTGACAAGACCATTTCTTAATGTATTTGGCCTGCAAGCTTCCTTCATTGTTGTTATAAGATCTTCTTTATTCTTTGTTCTATGTTTATGAGTTTGAAGCTGTTTCTTTATCTCCGTTTAATGTCCTGTGGTAACTGTATTCTTACTTTTGACTATTAAGCAAGGATCTCATAATCATTCACTGCTGATTAGTTGGCCCATCATACGTATGTTTTTATGTATGTTCTAGTTATTTGATCACTTTCTTATCCTTTTGATTTACAACCTATCTGATAATAGCTCTCGAAGGCGTTGTATCATTTGAATGTATTCAAGACTGTCTTGATATATCATCCAGTAATCTAGATATCCATCTTGATCCACCCATCATACGAGAAAAATGTTAAGTTACTAGGCTCCTTTGACTTACAACCTAGAAGGACTCTTGGAGTGATAACACAACCTTTGCATATTCCCTTCGAGGATTTGATCATCGGAAGGCCATCAACCATGGAAATTTTCTATAGAAGTTGCAAATATTTATAATATAGGTGTCCAGACCTCTCATGCCAAATCCTACTGACCTCATTGCCATGTGTGAGAAGAGCAGTGGGCTTGTGTTGTGGCAGAAAGTGAGAAAACGCATAATCTTTTGCGGTGTGATTTGCTTTTCCAACCGCAATAAGTTTTCCACTTTGAATATCAGAAATTTCAAATTTGTTAGGGCAGAATACAACTTTCTTTGGTGTATTAGTGTGGGTCATCTGATAAACGGAAAGAAGATTCAAAGCTAAGGAAGGCACATAGAGAACATTGTGAAAACTGCCATGCTCTAAATGAATGGTACCTTTTCCCTTTGATGAAATATGATAGTCATCCCCCATGTGGATGGGAATGGTGCTTGACGGATCATAATCTGATAGAGAATCTTTATTTTCAGCCATGTGGTTCGAAGCTCCAGAATCAATGAGAAGAGTGGAGGAATCTGAAACTGTTGCCATGAGTGCATGACCTCTTTCAGGATGATCATTTTTGTCCTTCTTCCTTGCACTGTTAGGAAGGGTTATGTTTTTTTTATCCAAGAGAAGTGCCATTTGATCTATTTTCTTCTTCATGCATGAGCTTTTAGGATGATATCCCCTGCTGCAATAAGAACATTTTGACTTCTCTTTGGTCTCTTTTCCTTTTTGCTTGTTTCTTGAACCGGATGGCTCATCTGCTTGCTTGTTTTTCTCTCTTTGCTTGGACGGATCAAACTTTGGCCTCTATTTATTTTGCTTCCCTTTTCCATTCATAGATTTGGATCCTCCAACAAATAATGCTTGGTCTTTGGAGCATATGGTCCCCATTTGAATGAGTTTATCATGCTCCTTCGTCAGGATTCAATGAAGGCACTTAAGGCAGGCATTTTCCAATTCGGAATTGTGAACTTTGTGGAATTGAATGTAGAGACAAATACCGAATAATCTTTTCCAAGTTTTGAAAGAATAGAAAGAATCAATTATTTATCATTTTTTACAACTCCACTTTTCTTCAATAGAAATACCAAGTGCTTGAATTTGGTGAAGAAATCATTGATGGTCTCGAAATTTGTAGGATTCAAGGCAATCAATTCATTTTCCAATTGAAAAGACTACATGTCATCTTGCTTACCAAAAATATTTTTGAGCTACTCCCATACAAACTTTGGAGTAGTCAATCAACTGAGGTGAAAGTGAAGATCCTTGGAAATATTGAGGCAAAGAAGACCACATGCTTCATCGAATTTGTTGAAGTGCTTGGATTTTTCAATGAGTGTATTTGGCTCAACTTTGAGGCCCATGGTGACTCTGTAGTACCCTTTTGAGTGCAACATAATCTCCATGTCATTCTTCCATTCAAAATAATTGAAGGGAGTGAGGAGCTTTGAAGAAGAAGAATCCATCTCAATGAAAACGAGTGCTAATGGAGGAGTTATAAACTTGCAAATCACAAGAAAACAAGAACAATAAGGTCAAACAATCCACCCGTTTTAGAGTTGCATCACACCCGACATAGGAGATCAAGCAAGCTTGAAGATCCAAGGATCTATATCCAGGAATTCTGTGGAAAAATCATGGCTTCTAGAGTGGATTGGAGAGAAATTTCAGCCTTGCATGCACATGGACGAATGCACATGAGATTTTGCATGCCATTGTGTAGTATTTTGAGCAAATTCATTCAATTCTTCATGTAGAACACCTGTAGAAGAGAAATATTGTCCCTGCCATGGCTTTGATACCATGTAAAATTACTCACAGTAGATCTATTGAATAAGTAAATCAATCACAATGATGTAAAACAAATTGGAATAAAAACTGTGCAAGAGAGTTGCATCAGTGGTCTATAACTCAGAATAGTGAGAATACAATACAATACAGTAATAATAAATGAGCAATTCGAATTAACCAAGGAGGTCATTCGAAATAGCTTGGCTCCAAATAGGAGTCTCATCATCAGATCAGTGGAGTCATCAATGCAAACGTAACGGTCAATCAGGTGTCAAACTGAGTCTAGCTGAGTGTGGTAGGTGTAATTGGCACATGTAGGCACTAACTGAATGAAGGAGGCTCAGTGGAGGGCACATGAGGAGCTAACTGGAGTCAGAATAGGCAGTCTAGTCTCACTGGAGGTATATCGGAGTGATACAATCAGTTGAGATTCAGTCTAGCCTCAAATGAAGGAAAGAACTCAACTAACTGAAGTGAACTGGAGTGGTAGGTGAGAAAAGGCACCCTTCTCAAGTGGTAGGTAAGAAGTGGGCACCTCCCTGGCTAGGAGGGATAAAAATGAATGGAAATAAGCTCCCGGATGCTGGAAGACTAGGGACAAGGTGTTGGAGGCATCAAACTGGTGACTGGGATGCATGCAAATGCATGCAAAGTGCATGAAAAGTACATAACTGAATGATGATATATCCTAACAGTAATTCAAACATGGATGATTGGGATCCGTGAATACCAGCTGTGTTATGGGCATACAAGACAACTTGTAAGAAGTTGATAGGTCATACACCTTTCAGGTTAGCATATGGGCATGAAGCTGTGATGCCAATGGAATACATAGTACCAAGTTTGAGAATTGCAGCATTTACAGGCATGGAAGATGATGATACAATGGAAGAAACGTTACTACACTTGGTTGGATTAGAAGAAGATCGCAACATTGCAGCATTTCACCAACAAGTGCAAAAAGACAAAGAAAAAGCATGGCATGATCACCACATCAAGCATAAATCCTTTCAGGTAGAAGATCTTGTTCTCCTCTATGACAGTAAATTCATGAAATTTCCTGGAAAATTTAAGATGCATTAGATAGGGCCATATATTGTCAATCATGTTACTAATGGTGGCGCAGTTCAGCTATCCACATTAGCGGGAGAAAACCTACCAAGTCTTATTAATGGAAGTAGACTAAAACCCTACAGGGATAGTCCTACTTCGCTAGACCCTCATTGATTAGAAGTGAAGAAAATTTTAAGTGTCAAGAATAGTTGCAATTGGACACTAAAATTTGCACAGAGTTCGTACACAATTTTGTTGAAACACAAAGTTGCATGAAACATGGATGCGAAGTGCACGTCAAAAGATGTGATGCGAAGTGCATGTTGGAAGATTTGAAGAGAAGTACCAATAAGAAGCGCAAATGCGATGTTAAATATGAAGGAGCATCAGTGTGCAGAGGAACTTCACCAAAAAAAATTGTTTGAGCCATGAGCGTAGTTCGAGGAACTAGCCGTTAAAATGTTGGTCGGAAAAATAGCCGTTATACAATGTTTTTGCCAAGGGTTGCTTTTGCATTTAACGAAAATTTAGTCATTTCTGATGCATTCAATGAAGGAAAGGACCAAGATCCTCAGAGGATTTGGCCAACGGACACAATATTTAATGTTCATATAGTCGTTTATGGGCATGCCCCAAGGATAACTGTGCCTATAAATAGAGCTAAGCCCAGACTCGCGGGCTTTACCGTAAGTTTTCATTTTTACCACAAGAAGAGTTTCAGTTTTTACCAGTGAGTGTTGAGTAATATCAAGAGCATACAGACCAATTTCTAATTGAATGTCTAAACAATCTACAGTCGAACAAGTTGTGAAGAACTTTAAACACTCCGGGCTTGCAGGGTTGATGAAAACACCCGTTAATAAGTCTGTTCCAGAAAGAGGTTCGGGGTCAAGAAGCTCGCCGTTCCACACAAAAAATATGCAGCGAAATTATAAGCAACCCATTAAGACTCCTGAGAAGCCGAAGAAAGGAGTAATGTCGAGGCCTGGACCGCCATTACCACTAGGGGACAGGCCCATCTACCTCACGCATGAGTATATTCCACCTAGAAGGCTAGATGCACCAATGGTTCACCTGTACAAGAATGCACAGTATGACATTCCTTTATCGCTAACTTCCAGCCATGTGGCTATCCAAGAGAACTTACTCAGAAAGATAGTGGGATGTAAGTTCATGGACCATGATCTCTTAGAGGGGAAGGACCCTAAAGAGACAAGATATCCTCAGTTCCATCCCGACTAGTATATATGTCGAAGGGCTGATGAGAAATCGGGACAACCTATCATTTCCGTGAAGGATTGGATCAAGTTGTTGGCGCCATATGGTTTGTTGCATCTCCTGCGTATACCCCACTTTGATCGAAGTCCCAAGTGTATTGCGGTGGTGTGCACTTTGTTGTCGTGAACGCATTAGGGATATATGTGGCTCGACCACATGATTGATATCAATGTCGACTTAATCTACATAATCACTTATCTCAGCAAGTGAGGTGATGATGTTGTAGCGGAGTTTGTAGGAAAGTCGAAGGACAAAGAGATTTCCAAGCGAGTGAATGAAGAATATAAGCTAGTCAAGGGGAACCAGGGCTATGTCACAAACGGAATTGAAGACACGGCTACATGGTTCACCATCTAGCTGCTCGCAGGAAAAAATTGCGGAAGTGCAAACCAGCGAAGGTGCCGGCCGCAACACTTCTCCTCGCTGCGAAGGAAAAAGATGGAAACCATACAATTGGGCAGGCTATTTACTAAATTAGTTCTTAGACAATGTCCGTGAAACTCAGGAGACTGGAAACGCATTTCACTATGCTTGGCTTCTTATACTGATTGCTTTTGTAGTTTGGAAGGTGCTACTGTACCAGAACAACCTTCCAACAATAACGGGAGATTATCGAGCAGCGAAATATGCCAACATGTGGGAAAACACACGGCTTGATAGGAAGCACGTAAACAATGATTAGAGCCACACTTACTATGGGAAGTTGTGCGACGTGATACGGTGCACTCCTTGCATTTCAAAGGACGTGACAACCATGTATCTCCAAAAATTTTTATTCAAGGCTAACTTGCACTTTATCTACATTCAGCCAAGGGCCGAAGCAGAACCCAGGATGGTTCCTTATGGATTACCAGCTAGATGCAAATATGATCAATCTTGCCATGAAATACTAACCAACAGAATGGAAGTTCGATTCACCACTAGAAATCCATACCACATCAGAGGAAAGTAAAGCTAAGGATCCACCAGATGAATAAGAGACAACCAAAGAGGAAATAGGCAAAGACACTACTAAAGTACAAACAGGGGAAAAGAGAAAGGACCCTAAAAGTTCTGCACTAGAAAAAGGACAAAGGAAGAAGCATAAGGCACCCAAGACTCCACCAGAGGCGCAGCTACATGATGAAGACTACGACTGCATTGGACTGCACGTAGGCGAGCATCTAGAGGAGGCACTTGCTATAAAATACAACAAGAGTAAAGAATCTCAAGCGCAACTGAACCAGAATCTCGCATAGCTCAAGATTATGGTTACAAAGATACAACAAGTCTAGTAGGACTTGGTTTGAGAGTTTGAATCTGAAGGAAGGACGGGTGAATCTAGTCAAAGGAAGAGAAGGCCACCTGCCTTGACAATGAAACCCTGCCTAGTCAGAATGCGGCCGATCAACATCATTTTCCCGAATGATGAGTTAACTGAAAGTGAGAAGAGGTTGGAGCAACTCGACATTAACGTTGGCATGATACCTCTTGAGGGGTTGCACAATCTGCATCTACAGGTTGTAGAAGAGAGAAGAGAGAGAGACATAATCTCTTACAATTAGAACTTACACCTATAAGAGAGCTGCAAAGAGCTGACACAGGTATGTGCGCAGAAAACAAGAGAACTAGCCAAGGCGCAGGAGAAGTGAAGAAGGATGGAAGTGACAGTTGCTATGGTATGTGCACAGATACCAGAATGTGAAGCGCAACCGGAGTGAGAAGATACAATAGTTCATATTGGCAAGGTGGTAATTTATCTTAAAGCAGAGATGGTGGACATGGAGATTGCTCACAAGGAAGAGGTTGTTAACTTCGCAACTTAGAAGCCACCTAGTACCCCCGTCGAACGTTGTAGAAGCAAGAGTTGTCGCACTAAGGGATTCAACAGAGAATATCTCTGTCGAAATAGAAAAATGCCAAGACTTACTGGAAGAAGCTACTAAGGTATGGGCTATGCTACAGGAGGATCCTGCCCTACATCAAATTCAGGATGACTTACATCAACGACAGGCAGAGTTGGACTATGTGAATCCAACCATGAAAACCTTGAAGCACGGAGATAAAATAAAAAAAGTTTGCAGAAGTCAAGGACTTGACGAGAGAATTGAAAGCTCTGAGGGAGAAGGTGATCCGGATCTTGGGAGCTGAGAACCGGAAGGCTTGAATGCCGAGAGAGGAGGAGATTAAGCATGCAAATCTGTCATAAAATCCACATGAAAACCCTAATATTGCATAAGAATAAGCATGAACAAAAACACATGAAGTGAATGGGAGGTGAGGCTCAACGAGGAGCCCCACCTCTAAAACTAATTACCAATAACTCACTCAGATCTAAATAATCTCACAATGAACAATAGAAAATAGGAGAGAAACCAAATGAGTAACTTGATATCATGAGAAGGCTTGCTAGGCCTTTATATAGCATTATTACAATGTGTTTTGAGGCTATACCATGGGCCAAAACTATGTGCTACTAAATACCATGGATGAGAGAGGGTGGCCTCTCTATTTAATACTTTTATGGCTTATACATCCGAATTTAGACCATATGCCCCCTAAAATTCAGATCATTCCTCCCCCCTTAGAAAATGATGGTCCCCATCATTTCATGCTAAAAAGAGACCCATGATTACAATGTGCTAGCTACCAATGAAGAGAAGGGTTTTGTGTGGTTGACCCATAACCGTGGGTTTTGTGAGGTTGACCCATAACCGTGGGTTTTGCAAGGGTGACCCATAACCATGATGGCAATGATAAGCTTGATTCCAATGAAGAGAAGAGTTTTGTGTGGTTGACTCAAAACCATGGGTTTTGTGTGGTTGACCCATAACCGTGGGTTTTATGTGGTTGACCCATAACCATGGTGGCAATGACAAGCTTGTTTCCACTGAAGAGAAGGGTTTTGTGTGGTTAACCCATAACCATGGGTTTTGTGTGGTTAACCCATAACCATGGGTTTTGTGTGGTTGACCTACAACCATAATTACAATACATAACTATGGGTTTTGTGTGGTTGACCCATAACCATAGGTTTTGTGTGGTTGACCCATAACCATAGGTTTTGTGTGGTTGACCCATAACCATGATTACATTAAGATTTTTTAAAAATCGAAAATTCATGATCTTTAGTGCAGTTGATGTCTTGCTGCAAATCCATTCATAGCTTCTGATGCATGTACTGAAATTGAATTCCATTGAAGACCCATTTGAGATCTCGAAGAGACCTTTCCATCCATATAACATACTTGCTCTGGGGTGGCCCAAAGATTGAGAAAATGTTTGTTGAAGCTCAAGAGACGCGCGCACACTATTTTGGAAGACATCTATTGCTTCAATCGATGATATCTCTCAAACCAGAAAGCCAAATAAAAAACCGTGAAATACCCATTTTATCTGACAGAAAGAGCTTTCCAATGAGCTATGGTAGAGCCTCTGAAACGTTATATGGAGTCTGTAGAACTTGTTTAAAGTGTTTGTACGTCCGGCCGCATTGTGTACAAACATGTGTTACTTCAAACAAGCATATCTCACAAACCAGGAAACGAAATGAAATTCCGTGAAATACCCATTTTAGCAAACGGAAAGATATTTCTAATGAGCTATGGTAGAGTCTCTGAGACATTCTATGGAGTTAGTAGTACTTGTTTAAAGTTGTTGTACGTCCGGCCGCATTATGCACAAACATATGCTACTTCAAACAAGCATATCTCACAAACCGGGAAACAAAATGAAATTCCGTGAAATACCCATTTGAGCTGACAGAAATACCTTTCCGATGAGCTATGGTAGAGCCTCTGAAACCTCCTGTGCAGTCCATGGAACCTGTTCAAAGTTTGCTGAATGTGAGACTGTTGAGTATAGAGATGCCAAGGGTTTGTAGAGAAGCATGGGTTGTTGTAGAGGCTGTGGAACCTCCGTTGAACCCGCATAATCCTTCAAAATATTGTCCCAATGGAGAGCATACCCGCTCTGATACCACTGATCCGGATCTTGGGAGCTGAGAACCGGAAGGCTTGAATGCCGAGAGAGGAGGAGATTAAGCATGCAAATCTGTCATAAAATCCACATGAAAACCCTAATATTGCATAAGAATAAGCATGAACAAAAACACATGAAGTGAATGGGAGGTGAGGCTCAATGAGGAGCCCCACCTCTAAAACTAATTACCAATAACTCACTCAGATCTAAATAATCTCACAATGAACAATAGAAAATAGGAGAGAAACCAAATGAGTAACTTGATATCATGAGAAGGCTTGCTAGGCCTTTATATAGCATTATTACAATGTGTTTTGAGGCTATACCATGGGCCAAAACTATGTGCTACTAAATACCATGGATGAGAGAGGGTGGCCTCTCTATTTAATACTTTTATGGCTTATACATCCGAATTTAGACCATATGCCCCCTAAAATTCGGATTAGAAGGAGGCTGATACTGCAGTGAGGTTACAACCAAGGTAGGAAGAGGCGCTCACCCTCACTAAGGAAATCGAAGAAAAATTACAAGATCTCCGCACTACAGACAAGACAATAAAGGAGTATGCTCAAGAAGACATCTCACAGGATATGGTGGAAACTGTTAAGGACTTCGAGTACGAAACAAAGGAAGCAGTTGCGAAGCTGGTCGCAACTCTTCAGGACTTCACTGGAAAATTGAGTCCCTCAGAGGATATGCAGCCTGAGCAAAGTGGATCATAGAAGATCCATGAGTAAGTGTTCGGGGCCTGTTGGGTGTGGCCCAAGTGGCACATTTTTTGGCAAAGCGAAGTCCAAATAAGTGCAGTGGAAAAGCAAATTCCAAGCATGGCACAGTTTTTCTAATGCGTAGCACCAGCGCAACAGCTAGTTTTTCCAGCGAAGTACAAGTGAAGCGAGGTCCAACAGCAACCTAATTTGGGTAAGCCACTCCGCAGAATCCCGGGAGTAGGGTGAGGAGTGGCACAGAATTGAAGGAAAGTGACCTGTCACCTTAGTACAGACAATACTAAGACAGCTAGAGTGGTGCAAACCGTTAGAAGCAGAATCACAGGCCAATAGTGACAAACGAAGCAAAGTGGCAGAAAGAGGCATTCCAGAGCATAGTCAGAGCCACGTAGTCAAAACTGCAGGTGTCAGAAGAGGCATAAGAGCCAGGAGCAACGCAGAAAGGCATCCAAAGGCAAGTGAAGTAGTTGTTGACTACGACAAGCCGGGTTAGCGAGGTAACTGCACCATTTTGGGGGGAGTTTTGGTACTATAGGGTTTTGGGGCCACAATCATTGTAAAGACGTGACCTTTGGGAACGATCTATAAAGAGGGAAATTTTGTAAGGGAAGGGTTGGTATTCATTGGTCATTATTGATCTTATGTTGGTCATTTTTTGTCTCAGTTTTGTATTGTAAGAACAAGAAGAGAGAAAGAGGCTCTGCAGTTGTGTGCACATAGACCCATTGTAGAGAGAAGAGTCTGCAGCTGAGTTCACGTACTGGAACTATTAACCCTTCCCATTAATATAAACAATAGTTCTCGTGGATGTAGCTCCCATCCTAGGGGTGAACCACATAAACACTTGTGTCATGTGACTAAATCTGTGCGATTACTTGTGCTATATTCATGTTATGTATGTTCGCTCTTTTATATGTAGTTTCACTTGTATGGTTGATGAGAATAATATGTTAAGTATTGAACATGTATGACTGAATGTGAAAGTAGTTTTGAACATGTTGAATGTATGAGTTATTGGGGAAAACACTAAGTCAACGAAGTTTGTAATATGTGCGATTCCCTAGAAGCATAGTCCTAGAGTTGTGATGTTGTATTGCATTGTATCATATGAGTTTGTGAAGTGCGCAGTCCTATATGTGCACAGTAATCACAAAGTACATGCGAAGTCGGGAGGACTTCGCTCATGCCAGTTTCATAACCACGTATCACCTGATTACATAAACTTGCTTCTATAATCCCCCATAAATTCTCCTTGGGTGAGACCTCAGCCTATTCGCAGGTTGTTTCCGAAAGGGTCGGTGGAGAAGTGGATTTTTTGGCCAGATCAATGCGCAGAACCTGGGTCAGTACAAGAAAGTTAAAGAACGAAGTAGTAAGCCAACACCTCAATATTTTTATTTCCATTCCTGATTTATTTTTCTCTTGAATATGTCGAGTTGTATTTTTTCTTATATGTATGTTTTTTGTATTTTTTCTTACTTTGTCAACTCACATTATTATCGTCTAGGAATATTCTCTCCTTGGAAGGAGAGCTAGTGGAAATTTTAAACTTACTCTATGAAGAATTCAGTGGTTTAATGTGTTTAGTGATAAGTAAAAGGTAGACAGATCTGCACTATTTTTGGATGTTGGGTTTTAATACTAAAGCCCATAAATTTGCATCAAACAACAAGTATGTCATTACCTCCTATGCCAAATTGTAGATAGAATGTCTAGTTCCTAGTGGTAGTTGGAGCTTCAAAATTGACAATTTCCATTGCATTAGAATATGTATCTTTTCTTTTTTCCACATTGTTTTGTGCTTTTTCAATTTAAGTAATTTTATTTAATTGCAACCCTATTCATTTTACACTAATGTTTGGATTCTTTATCATATCAAACATACCGAGGAAAACAACTACATGATTTACTCTACAAAGCGAAGCTCAAAGACCTTGATGAATAGAATTACTGTAAGTTTCTTTTCAATCCATCTAGCACCACTGAAATGATTTTAGTTTACTAGCAATGAAATTTAGAGTAACACAACTAGTGGAATTCTCAGCAACTTAACATTTGATATATTTTTGTATGAAGTAAGAACGATGAGATCTTGTATTTTTTATCCATATTTTAATATCCAAACCTTAGCTTTACTTGTATGGAAATTAGTGAACATTTCAGAAGTTGTCACTGGGTTGATTCAAAAAAATTATTTATCAACGTTTTTTTTAGATCACTTGCCATTAACATGTTTGAAATGAACTTTGGAAAAGGGAATTTGATCTCTTTCTATAAAAGAATTTCCATCTCTATACCTTTCTTCATAGTAGATTTATGTGGGTAATTTTTATTAACTAGGGGGGCACATTCTTCATCAAACATGTATCTGTTATTGATGATATCAATGCTATCCATGACCTTATTTTCTACCTCTACGCCCACCCTTAGGGTAGCACTGGTACAACTAACCTGCTTGGAGATAAACTTCTTTAATAGTCCCCTTTTTTAATACCCTCTTTATTGGTTCCCCCCTTTAGGACATATTGTTGACCTTATAGTAAAGGAACTTTTGCAAATACTTCTTCTGAGTCACCTTGTTCTTCAATATCAACCAATGTAGGTACAATTCATGTTTATTGGTCTCTTAGAGATGATTCCCACTTTTGGATTACATCTATAGATGTAATTGCCTTAGTCTTCGATTTTGGTACCTCAACTTCCATATGGCATTCTCTTCTTTTGATTAGAATACAAATTATCTTTTTCTTCCTAGGACTAAAAGAAGTAATTGTCACTCTAACAATATCATTAATGACATGTTTGAAAATAGAGGAAGAAGGTTCTTTTAGTGAAAAAAATCCTATTTTCCCTCTTACTATTGATATCCTCTTCTTGGGTTCTATGATTCCCTCTTGTCTCAAGGTGACTCATTCATCCTACACCACTCTCAATTCAGCAACATCCTCCTCATTCAGAGCTTCCTTCTTTGGAAAAATACTTCTGATATTCCCATAGAGATGGTGAATGAACATATGAAGGGTATCTTCACATAGAATATCTCATGCCTTACCAGACTTATTCCTAATATAAATGTTAATTCCATTTCATAGTGCACCATCTAATTTAATTTCCATACAAATATTAGCCATGGATATTTTGTCTTAAGACCTTGTTTTCTCATCAATATCCATCATCCTCCCCAAATTGTTTCCAACTACAGTAAGATCCATTTTTGACCATATCTCGAAAGCTAGATAATGTAGATTAACCCACAAGGGTTGAATATCCACCATTTATTGCATGGATCAGATAATAAAGTCTTGTCCTTTAGCAATGAAATTGAGCTATCGCAATACAACTTCCTTTTAAGAATTATTTCATTATATTTGGTAGACTACAAAACAAAGTTTATACAAGATCTTGTCAAAAGATTATGTATCATGGCATAGCCTAACTATTGCCTCCTAACCCTCTTGATCCACATACTGATGGATTTATCAAATAATAACCTCCTATGAAATTTTCCCACCATGGAAATACCGTGATACATCAAGACCTATTCCATAGCCACAAATATTTCAACATTGACCTTGACACACATGGCTTGCATTTCTTGCTTTGGAAAAGGGAATTTGATCTCTTCATTTCCCTTGTATCATTCTCTCGCTTTGAAACCATAACACTATTGTGCAAAACTATCCCTTGTAAATCATTAGTTATGTTCTCCCTTATATTTTTATTTACCACATTAAAAATAGTACCCATCACTTCCTTTATAGTCCCTGTGTCGTCATTTCCTCTAATGGGCTAGAATATATGTTCAACTTCCCTTCCATTACCATCATTCTCCTCTCCTTCAACCATTGAAATTCCATGTTATAAATCTAACAACTTCCCCTCGACATCATTACTATGATTCAAGTATGCATCCTTGACCTAACAAGTTCAAACCTCATGATTTGTACTAAAAATTTTAAGGATCCATAATTTCCATGTAATTTCCTCAAAGTGTACAACTAATATCATTAATTCTTAAATTTGCAACCATAAATATTTGGTGATTTTTTTAAAGTATTCAAATTTTGATCCAGGTGGATATCGATGGCCACCCACCTTTCCAACTGGCTCAAAGCAGTTTTCTGGCAATTTTAGTAATGTACTATTTTTAGCAGTTTTTCGTGTCCTGAACTTTCGGGGCCATTTTGAGGCCCTAAATGACCTTTTTTGGCAATTTGGGGGCCAAATGACTGCCTTCGACACTCATTTGGTTCCATTTGAAAGTTGTAAATCTCGGATGGACCTTTCCAATGGGCTACCGAGCGCCCCAAACGCAGATCGTATGCAAAAGTTACGACCCCGGGAAGTTGATGTACTAACTTACCCAAACAAGGCCCACATGACTTTTGGCGCTTCATATCCTAGGGTTAGGTTTTTGGATGTCTAGGGTTTTTGACATTCCTGTTTATTGTAAAAGGCCTTGAGAGCCTCATTGTAACCATCTTCTTGCAAAATGAGCACAGTCGTCACATCTCTTCTCAGAGATAAGCCGCCACCATTCCAACAAGCTTGTTTTCCACTGCATTTTACAGTTTTAGCTTATTTCCTTATTGAATAGAAAACCAGTTTTACTGTATCTCTATTATTTTGTGTTAAGCATCTGATAAAAATATGTATTCATTTAGTTCTACTCATAAAATCCAGATCAGTGATATCAGAGTGGTATGTGCCTTGTCATCTTAATGCATGTCCCCAACGAGGTTAGGGTACAAAGAATTGGGTCTCGAGATTGTTTCTCTTGAGGACAAAATATCTCGCATGCCCAAGCGACCTCTCATGGCAGGAGAAATGAAAGATGAGGGGATAGGAGATCCTATCAAAATGTTGCTTGAGGAATCCCTCATGCAACAGAGGAACGAGATGGTGGATAGTTTCGCGTAAATCCTTCGGCGACTACCAACAAGCGATGCATCTTCCTCGAGCGGAGGTGCTACCACCTTCAAGGTACAAATCAACTTTGATATTCCTATATTTGAAGGACAGGTAGATGCAGATGATGTAGATAAGTGGTTGAATCTACTAGAAGGGTATTTTTCTATCCATAACTTTTCAAATAGAGAAAAGATTACTTTTGCGCTCCTCAAAGCCGTTCCCCATGTCAAAGATTGGTGGAAAACTTTCTACGAACAAAAGGACACAGAGGAAGCCTCATTATTTTCAGTCACGGCCACTTGGGAATCCTTCAAGGATGCTATTAAGGAACAATACTACCCTGTTGGAAGTTATGACGACTTGTATACCAAATGGATCACACTGCGACAAGAAAGAGACCAAGGAGTGCCAGAGTTCACAAATATCTTCCATACCTTGCGCACCAAGCTGGGTATCAATGATTCAGGGCGACATCTGGTGCTCAAGTATCATGGTGGTCTACATAGATACATCCAGACCAAAATTGAATTTCTGGACATCTCTTCCTTGGGTGTGGCCTACCGATATGACGTCAAAATCGAGCAGAAGCTCAAACAAAAGATGCGGCAATTTGGGCCTGGGAACTCCTCACAGCAAAAGATAGGAAAGGGTGGCCCCAACCCACAGAATAAAGGACAAAGCAAAGATGGACAGTGTCAGGACAACTAGTACAAACAGCAAGCAAAGAAGGACACCGGAAAGACGAAGAAAGATACCGGGAAGTGGTGTGACTTCCATAAGAGCCCTTGGCATAACACTGCTGACAGCCGCTCAAAGTAGTCGCTAGTAGCCAAAGTGAAAGCGTCTGAATCAGATGCGGGTTTTGACTCTGATTTCGAACCAGAAAGGGGAAGACAGATCATTGACGCAGAACCCAGTTCCACCATTGCTACCACCAAGCTCTAGCCTGATGAACCAGACGATCCAGAAGAAGGATAATGCCTCTTCCATTCACATATGTGGGTAAAAGGCACCCCGCTGCACTTCATCGTTGATAGCGGTAGCCAAAAGAACCTCATTTCAGTAGAGTTCGTCAAGCGCCTGGCCCTGCCGACAACGCTGCACCCACAACCCGACACCATTGGATGGCTCTACAAAGGAAGCGATCTCCGCATCATCCAACAGTGCCGACTGTCATACGGCATCAAGCCCTTCAAGGATGAGGTATTGTGTGATGTTGCTCCTCTCGAAGTTTCAGATGTTCTTTTGGGCCAACCTTATTATGGAAACGTCATGTTGTATATGAGTCTAGGCCTTGCAGTGTTATTATTTCTTTGAACAGGAAATTGTACAAGATACCCGAGGTAGTCCCTCCAAGTGCCATTTCCTTGATCTCTACCAAGTAATGCAGGAAGGTCATCTCTCAGACTGGGAAATTTGTCTTCTTCGTGATTCGCTCTCAGAGTGAGAGAAAGATCGCAGCCACATCTAGGGCCTCCACAACCGATCTCTCCACACAGCAGAAGCAAGTGGATAAGGTGGTGGAAGGATACTCAGATATCTTCTCCTCTCCTATCGGGGTACCTCTGCACTGCCAAGTCAAGCATCCCATCGATATGACCCCAAGCACATCGCTACCCAATGGGCCATTCTATCACCACTCTCTGTTGGAAAATGAGGAGATCAAGAGGCAGATCCAAGAATTGCTCCACAAGGGGCACATCCGTCCCATCTCATCACCTTGTGGGAGCCCAATCATGCTGGTGCAGAAGAAAGATGGGACCTGGCGACTCTGCATTGATTACCAAGCCCTGAATAAAATCACAGTCCGCAACCAGTACCCGATTCCCCGAATCGACAACCTCCTTGATCAGCTCACGGGGGCCAAATACTTCAATAAGATTGATCTAAAGTCTGGCTACCACCAAGTCCCAATAGAACAGACAAGCGTATGGAAGACTACCTTCAAGTCAAAAGAAGGTCTTTTTGAATGGCTGGTCATGCCTTTTGGTTTGACAAATGCTCCAGCAACGTTTATGAGGATGATGGACGATATACTATGACCTTTCACCAATACTTTTGTAGTGGTGTATCTGGATGACATCCTCATCTATAGCAAGACTTGGGAGGAACACTTTCCGCATATTCAACAGGTTCTGCACACCCTGCAGCAGCACAAACTATATGCAAACATGGAAAAATGCTCCTTCGGCATGGACAGGGTCCATTACCTAGGCTACATCGTTGATCGACATGGCGTGCATGTGGGTCTAGCCAAGATCCAGGTCATCTGTGACTGGCCAACCCCAACCACACTCACTGAACTTCAGAGTTTCTTAGGCCTTGCCAATTTCTATCGCTGGTTCGTGCTGGGATTCTCTCATATCGCATGGGCCCTCAGCCAAGTAACTAGGGGTGGTGGTAAGGCAAAATTTGTGTGGGGCCTGTCCCAACAACAAGCCTTCGATGACTTGAAGAAGCATTTGTGCTCATCGCTAGTACTCTCATTTCTGGACCTGCAACATCCCTTTGATATCGAGACAGATGCTTTAGATTATGCTGTGGGTGTCATTCTCACTCAACACGGCCACCCCATGGTATATCATAGTGAGACACTATCAGATGTTGTCCATAAGTACCCTACATACGACAAAGAAATGTACTCCATTGTACAAGCCTGTTGCCAGTGGAGACATTACACATCAAGTACTAGGGGAAAATACTCGTGTTGGATTTTATTTTTCTAAGAATTCGACTTGGAGTTTTCCAAAGCAAAAACCAAAAAATCCTTAGTCTTCGCAGAGCTTATGTGTGCATTTCCTTGTTCCATTGATCATCCTGATCCCATAGATTCTCTTCCGGATGAATCTTTGTTTCTCATTGGCATGACTTACCATTGGTATGGAGATATCATCTTGTATCTCCAGACCCAACATTTTTGGACTGACCTAGATCGAGATGAACATCGCCGCATAAGACACCACGCTAAGCATTATCTTATCGTTAGTGATACCCTATATCGCCGTGGTGTTGACTCCAACTTACGATGTTTTAAAACAATGGATGAGGCCGAACATGTTCTTAACGACTGCAACTTCAGAGCATGTGGTGGTCATCTTTTTGGGATGGCTACAACCCATAAAAACTTGTGTGCGGGATACTTCTGGCCCTCGATCTTCAAGAACTGCATTGAAGCGGTGAAGAAGTGCCCTCCATGCCAATTTTTTCATACCAAGAATCGTTTTCACCCTGCTCCACTCCATCTTGTCATTGCCGTCAGCCCCTTTGCAAAATTGGTTATCGATTTCATGCACTGTAAGCCCACTTCAACCGGGGGGCATGGCTATGTCATCGTAGTTGTTGATTACTTTACTAAATGGGTTGAAGCAATGCCTACATATGCAAAGGATGGAAAGACAGCCGCATTGTTCATAATCAATCATATTATAGCTAGGTTTGGAGTCTCGCAAGCTATCGTAACCGATCACGGTTACCACTTTAGGAACCGTATGATAGATGAACTGAGTTCCAAATTGGGTTTTCGTCATGAAAAATCAACCCCATATTACCCACAGGAAAATGATCAAGTAAAGCCAATTAATGTGGTCTTGAAATGTATGATCCAATGCACTGTGGGCACTCAAAAATCGAATTGGCAGTTAGTTCTTTTTTCAACTCTTTGGGCCTACATGACATCAATAAAAAACACAACTGGGTTCACATCATTCCAACTAGTTTACGGCCTGAAATCTATCCCATCAATTGAGTGTGAAATACCACCCCTTAAATTAGTTGCAGAACTCTTACCCAATACAACCTCCGAAAAAGAACGGTTTCTATATCTAGCCAAGCTAGATGAAACTTGTCGCGATGCTGCATTGGCCAAAGAAGCTCATAAGAAGCGCGTCGAAGCTCAATACCATAAATCCGTTCAACCTCAGGTTTTCAATGAATGGGACCTAGTCCTGAACTACGGTCAAATGCATGATAAGTTAGGGAAAGGAAAACTAGAATCCACGTGGTACGGTCTTTATATCGTAAAAGGCGTGTTGGAGAAGGGAGCTTACGATCAGCTCATAGATTGTGATGGTATACATTTGGGGAGGCCCCACAACGGGATTTACCTAAAGATATTCTATGCATAGGTTTATCCTGCGTAAAACATTTTGTATATAATGTACTTAGTTTTATTTAGTTCATTTTTTGCATGTAAGGATTCTATCTCGCACACCATTATTTGACTTGACTTGTGATTCCATGCATAGATGTCGACGTATTATGGATTCGTAGATGGTGCTAGCTGACATACCTGGAACCTTGCTTCTGCAACATGAGTACCGTATTCCCCTGCCGGCGAGTTGATATCCTCAGGTGGAATCTTCTTAGGCCCTACAACAAGCAACATTGCATAGTACCTTGAAGTTATCAGACTCCTAATTGAAGTTGCTTCTCTTGGGATCTACACCTTTTTAGTCTACCTGGATTGTCAACTCGTGGTATCTTAGTTGAATCGTGTCTACACCATCTGTGATCCTACTTTACTTCAATCATTCAGAAGGATACGCCTCTTGGAAAGATCATTTGATTATATCCAATATCAACATGTACCAAGAGAATTCAATATGGTGGTTGATTCATTAGATAACTATATATTGGATTGGCATCTAGCTCATATATGAACAACATATCATAAAAAACACATGCAAAAAATGTAAATATGGAAGTCATAGTAAAGAAACAAGCCATAAAGATAGGTCCATGTATATAAATATCATGTTAAAAGTGTTTTTCCAATAGCATGATGCATCAAAAAGACAAAATTGGGATCATGTCCCATACAAAAATTGGCTCACTGGCCTACATATCGTGTACTTGACGCTAACAACACTACTTCCTAAACACTAATCATGAGGCTCATGGTTCTTGTGGTAACATACTACTGCTCTCGCCACACGGCAGAGCAATCTACCAATACACACTGGCACACCTACGGTGTGCCTCTGGAGATGGTACGATACCTCAGGAAACCTCATAGGAGGTACACCCATCGTCAATACCTAGAGGTTCCTCTCTACATCACAGATTCCTCCTGCCTCCTCCTCATCCTCATCTTCGGCCTGATGTTGAATCCCTCGTCGATGCAGTGGTGAGTATCTCACTGGCCTCCTCGGTCCGCAATTTGCAGCAGTACATGTACATATATTAGATCTTTTCATGCATTAAAATATATATATTATATATATATATATATCTAAAAAATACCAAAAAAACATTTATGAAGGTCACATACCTGAGACATCCGAGTCATCATCCTCAGGAAATGCTATATCAATATCTCCTCGGAATTCCACCCCGTCATACAGATAGTCCTCAATCATTATAATCTTCTCCTCAAGCCACGAGAAAAATTCCTTGCCAAAAGCTAGGACCTGCAGCCCACCGAGTCATCCGACATAATCACTCCATATCCCCATTCGAGGATCAGATGCGGGACGGACCAACCTGTTTATCTGAGGATGCAACAATGGGACCCTCTCTAGGAAGAACGTGACTATGATACTTCCATATTGTCATTTGGTAACCTAATCCTTGAGATTTACCAAGACCCCCTCACACCAATTGAATAGTTTTGGTTCCATACATTCTACCACATAATTCATTTGTGCCTTGGTAACATGGTGGGCCCCCACACTTCCCACCACACGTGATCTAGTGTACAAGATGGTCCTCAAGGGAAGATCTATCACATCCCTGATGAGCATTTTCCCGCTCTTCTTGCAGGATCCTTGTCTACAATATCGGGAAATGTATGTGTCCGTAGTCTCTTCCATGGTTCGGTGCCTAGCCAAATTGACCCATGCCCCTCTCTTGGAGTGACCGATCAAAAATTAGATAACCTCGACCTCTATCTCGAGGGTATGCTCTCCAATACGGAAATCATGGATATCGGCATCCCACATCTAGATGATGTAATTTAAAACCTTCCCTTGCTTTCGGACACTTCTTGTCTGAAGAACTTTAGCAGACCACATTCTCGTAATGTGGCTAGTGTGGCATCATCATTTAGAGCTACCCTTTCATCCCCTCTGTGATCTCTTTCTTTGCACTCTACCATTTTCGCTCTAGTAAGTTGCAAACTCCTACAAATCATCAAAAAAGACCTTAGTGAGAAGATGGAAACTTATTTTCATGCCAAGAGGGAGAGGAAAATGTTTATTTTCCAAGCTCTGTGTATTTTTGCGCCCTGGGAAGCGTTAGGGATGAGAAAAATGATAATTTTCGTGCCCCTTCCAAATCCTATAGCACAAAAATACATAGATTTTCATGCCTCTCGAGATAGAGAGGGAGCGAAAATATTAGGGCAAAAAAAATGTGCCCTAAGGCCCTTTCCAAACCATAAAACTTGCATGAAATGGAAAAATAAAGGAATGAAATGAAAGAGGAGGTTGAAAGGATTTACCTGCTCTTTTATACATACCAAGTGGTTATTTTTACCTATTATTTCATTTAAAAACCTTTTTGAGTTAATTCTTCACATATTTTGATGACCTAATGCCTATTTCTAGGGTTTTTTTACCGCATTTGGTAGGTTTACATACAATGTTCGCATTGGTGTTGTGGTATATTTGACCTTCACTTGAGATTACTTTATCTATTTCGTGCTCTGGGCCCAAACCTGAAAAAGATTCCAACCCCTTTTCACACCTGAGTCATGCTTGTCAAAACCAAGTAAAACGGTGTCGATCTTAGTCAGCTTTACTCGTGCTTGTAAAAACGATGAGGAAAGTATCATCTTGCTATTATTTTATTCCTTTTTTAGACTAAGACGATTAATTCACGAAAACAGACCTTTGGAGTTCTCTTTAAGCTCTTTTCATACTTCCTCGTTATGAAAATATTTCCAAGTGCACTTGTCTCTTTCACACTTGTAAAATTATTTGAAAGGACATCCATTCGGTGGTAGGTTATCCCTTTTTCAGACCGTCTAGACTATTTATGAGAAAGGTATACCTCAATCAATCTTTGGCTGGGAGAGTTCTTCCAGATATTATTTTACACTTTTTTCGGGTCTGGGGAGTAACTCTTATGAAAATGTCAATCCTTGAGTGTTCTTTAAGTTATTTCAGAGTCTCTAAACATGAAAAACTGTTGAGTTTTCCTTCTTTGGACTCGTAAAATCGAACATCGAAGGATCCTTATGGAACCAAACCTCTCCTTCCTTGGTTTCGTAAAATGTACAAGGATGGACTCACTTAAACGTGAGCTATACCGAGCATTTGTTATCCTCTTCAAGCTCGTTAAAAAACAAAGAGGTACTCATCAGTTATGATGGGGGGAAATTGGGGAATAAGCCGAGTTTACCTTTTTGGAAGCTTGTGAGTCATCACCTTTGAACATGGCATACATTTACACCTTGTCTCCTTTGGTTACTCAGTCTCTATGATGAGTCATAACTACAGTCTTAGGTCGTCTCCTTCACCTTGAGTCTACTCGCCTTGTGGTTGTTTCTTCTAATTAATCCCTGCTACCAAGCTCTGTTTCATGCCATTATATGTTCAAAGGGTCAGAGTTACCTCGATTCAACCTTTTATCATTATGTCAACATTCCAACTTTTGTGTCAGTATGTACTCCTTTAATCCATTGCTCCACACATCTTTCCTATATCGGTTTTGTGTCGATGATCTGGGATTCATTATGGCCCTCCTTCGACGAGTTGGTTCTTGACGACGTCAACTCACTTTTCAAGAATTAGACTTATGAACCAGCTGTAGTACCTTGGTGCATGCATTCCTCAATGGCAAGTTTTCTCGTATTCAACAATAGGTTTCCATCATTGACCTCTGATCGAATAATCCCCCAAATGTTTGACTTTAAGAAAATGTATTCACATTTGTTGGACTGTACTAGAGATACCTTGGGGATCATTGTCATTATTGGTGATCACCCTCGCACTTGTTAACGGTTCACATCATTGACCGATAATCAAGTGGTTTATGCCATGTTCGACATCAACACCTTGTAATCACATGGTTAGATTCGTATGGCACTAGGATTGGGTAGAAGACCCTACACGGTCCTGATGTTTCTTTCACGTCTAGTATGCGATGGCAGTTATTGAATAGGTCCCCACATTGGCATCATATTGGTGACCTCGTTAATGTACTTTCACACATATCCACTATTGTATTGGTCATGGTTGTGTTATTATCGCCTCATGGATCTACGATTGTTCATAGTAACCATGATTTGTCTCCAGTCTGTATCATGTCAATTTTGTCATGGATCTGCAATGTATTGGTTGGCAGCCATGCTTTGAGTCAGTTGCTCCAAGCATGGGTATGCTCACCTCGGTGGTATTTGGCATTTTGTTTCCTTGTAGCTCCTCTCGTACTTCCTTGATGTTATCTCTGCGACCTAATTTATTCATAAAGTCTTGCGGCCATCAATTTCTTCTGACCTCACACTTTAGGGGGCATCTGTTATACCTCAAAGTCCCACTTTGAAACCTTCGTGTCACATATTTGTGTCGTAAAACCATGTGACCTAGCGACACTACCTCCTAATAAGTGTTGAAACTTGTTGGTCCCCTCCTTGGCCTCATCTGGAAGATTTGGAGACAAATCCAAACTTCCTTAGTCAAATGAAAACTCAGTGAGCCAAGTGTCACTACATTTGACCTTGCCTTGCCATGATTTTCGCGCCCTGCTAGTGGCTGAAGGCGTGAAAATTCCTCATTTTCACACCCTGCATACTTGCAGGGGCACGAAAATCCCAACATTTTCGTGCCCTGCATACCTGTAGGGGCATGAAAATCCCAACATTTTCGTGCCCTACATACCTGCAGGGGCACTCAAATCCCAACATTTTCGCGCTATGCTCAATCCATGGGGTGCGAAAATAATCTCAACAACCTTTTGTCTTGAATTTTGGAGCTAACCCTCCAGGATATTTTCTTGGGATTGAAGTTTATGTTCGATCCTAACCTACCTTCCCTATTTGGCTTGGCTCAACCCCTTGATCCACTAAACACTCATCTAGATCCACCTTCCTCTCCATATGGTTGGCCTCTCAAAACCTATAACAAGGAGTCCATCCATGAGCCAAGTGGAGGACATTTTGAGGCATCAAACCTATGATCCTAGAAGGTTTCCAGAGATAGATTGAGGAAGGAATCTTTGGAGTTGAAGGTTTGCTTGGAAATCAAGGGATCACTTTGTAAGTTTCTCCTAGTTTCCATTAATGAAACTTATCTTATTTTCCTATTCCGTGTGTTATGTTTCAATCATTAGCATGGAATGTATCTAATTTGATTTAGATCTAAACTAGTATACAAGGTATTTGGATATTTGATTTGCTTGTTGTTTGCTTGGTTCAAACATGTTATGCTAGTGAGATCCAACACGGGATTTGGAATGAAACGAACCTCCAGTTCAAGGTGAGTCACACCAACTCTTCTTCTCCGAATACATTTAATATTTGCATGCATTGATTAGATCTAGGATTTTAAGGTATCATTTGTTTGTTAACTGTCTTAGGTTAAGCTTAGTTAATCTCAGTTTATTCTAAGGGTAAATCTAACTATCCGTAGGATGGATTTATCTCTACAGAGTGTCCACTCAAAATGTCAAATAAATTGTTTTTTGACACAGTTAATTCCAGAAATTTAACTCCCAACACCATCTTTTTACTTACATAATAGGTTTCCACATACCTTCCTTTCGCATTTAAAGGTGTTCTCATTCTAGAATAAGCTAATATGCTTAGGATCCGAGATAAGTATATTGGCTTCTTTGAAATCTATGGTGACAATTTCCCATGCTTTAAATTCCGGGAAATTTTGGGAACATTTGGCAGCATATGATGATACTTTAAAACTAAATAAGATGAGTAAGATATTAAGTCTACGATTCTGGCCATTTAATATTTGATTGATTGATATTGTAAATGTTAAATTTTGAGCATTAATTCACAATACTCTAGGATCTTCACTGAGAGAATAACATATACAGTATATCAATGCATGACAATCACAATAAGCATGACAAGCATCACAAGAATCAAAAGCATGAGAGACAAGAGACACAGAGTTTCCGTGGGAAAAACCCTAAGGTGAAAAACCCCACAACTTCCTCAGAGATAGAGAGAGCAATGGCTCAACCAAAGTACAACCAAAATACACTGAGATAGTCTCCTAGTAGCAGATGATCCTCCTCCTCACTAGTGCGCCATTTTCTGAGTGAGAGAGATACAGTTTACCGAATAATCTAAATAGAGATCACCTGATCTCTATTTATACTAACCTATTTGCCCAGTGACCTTATGGGGCCGACTTGTCTAGCTAGGTACATCCACATTATAATATATATATTTCAGGGCTGACCCCACACATGGTGGTCTAATAACCCATCGGCAAGTACACACACTTATGACACTTGTCAATCCACATGACAACACTTCCTTATAGAGGAATAACACATCTCTAATAAGGGTACAATAAATATATATGAAATACATAGATGAAATACATTCCGAAGTTACATATACATCAACACTCCCTCTTAACTAGGAAGGTATTTCTCGACACAGATCTGCTAGACAAGTCTTCTTCTCGGGATCATCGTTATCGATGCATCGTCATCGTCATTGTCACTGTTGCTGCTATCTCAACCAATCTCTGACTCTACTCATCATAGGAAGTTCTACAGAGCAAGTCCTTTTTCATATTGGATGCAGGCCCACCACCTACAGGTCTTCTTCATCACTGGCCATATTGTGGAATCCTCGGGACTTATTACGTGCATCACAAAACCTTGAAAGAGCATCCCAGGCTGTTACGAGCACACGACTCTACCTATAGGATCTCCCAGGGCCATATTATATGTGACCTCACCACAAAACCTCGCAAGAGCATCCCAGGCTGTTACGAGCACATAGCTCTACCTATAGGATCTCCCAGGGACAGATTATATGTGGTCACCACAAAACCTCGCAAGAGCATCCCAGACTGTTACGAGCACACAGCTCTACCTATAGGATCTCACAAGGATAGATTATATGTGGTCATGGAAAAACCTCGCAAGAGCATCCCAGGACTTATTACGGGCACACAGCCCAACCTATCGGATCTCCCAGTGACATATTATATGCCATAGGACAAAACCTCGAAAGAGCATCTGCCATATATCCCAGGGCCAGATTATATGCCATAGGCAAAACCTCGAAAGACTATCTGCAGATCTCCTAGGGCCAAATTATATGTCCTCCCAGAGCAAAACCTCCAAAGAGCATTTGCCAAATATCCCAGGGCCAAATTATATGCTCATCTGCACAACCTGATCCACGGCCATAGAGTATCAACCTGATACTCACCATACATCATCCTGATGTACACATGATCATCCTGATCATCATCACTGCAACATCCTATTACATGTCATCTGGAGAAACATCATGAAGCTCGTCATCCATGATCATCCTGATCATACAATGCATCTACCTGATGCATACCAAGTATCTACCTGACACATATCATCATACATGATCCTCCTGATCATACAGTGTATCCACCTGATACAAATACAAATACATGATACATATCACCATACATGATCCACCAGATCATACAATGTATCCACTTGATACATATACAGATACATGGTCCAAGCATCCAACATGATGCATATACAAAATACATACAAATGATCCTACTGATCATATCAAGCATCCAACATGATGCGTACATACATATAAATGATCCAACTGATCATATCCAGCATCCAACATGATGCGTACATACATATAAATGATCCAACTGATCATATCCAGCATCCAACATGATGCATACATACATATAAACGATCCAACTGATCATATCCAGCATCCAACATGATGCATACATACATATAAAAATGATCCAACTGATCATACAAAGCAGAAACCAGAACATCATCCTGATGCTCATCATGTAGCGCTTACATCCAGAGCCATGTAAAGGATCCTCCTTCCAACATGCTTGGAATGGCTTCAACAAATTTGTCCATCACTTCTTCCTCGAAGTGTCATCGATTTGAAGAACACCAAGCCTCTCCCTGAAGTACTCGAACTTCACCCTGGCTAGTGGATTCATTAGCACATCTACAATCTGCTCGTCCATCGCAACATACAGGAGCTTCACAGCTCCTCTCTACACCATATCCCTAATATAGTGATATTTGATCTCTATGTGTTTCGGCCTATCATGAAACAATGGGTTCTCGGACAGCTTCACATAACTCTGGTTATCACAGAAGATACTAGTAGCATCCAACGGGAGATCAAATAACTCAGATAGTAGCTTCCATAGCCATACTGCCTCACAACTAGCTGAACAGGCTGCAACATACTTTGCCTCAGCTATACTCAATGCTACGTAGGACTGCTTCTTACTAAACCAAGAGATCACACCTGATCCCATACTAAATCAGCACCCAGATGTGCTCTTCCTATCTGCAGCACTACCAACCCAATCTGAATCAACATACCCCTACAGGTTAAACTTTTGATTTTCCTCATACTTGAGCCCATAATCCATTGTACCCTTCAGGTACCTCAGAACATGCTTTACAGCAACCAGATGAACACTCCTCGAATCTGTCAGGAACTGACTCAATGTGTTTACCACAAAGCAAATAGCTAATCTCATGTTCGTCAGGTACATCAAGGACCCAATCATCTGATGATACATGGAGACATCAACCAGCTCAGATGAAGCATCACATAGAAGCTTCAGATTTGATGCCATAGGTATGGCCATGGCCTTGCAATCCATCATCCCGAATCTCTTCAGGATATCAACTGTGTACTTCCCTTGACCAAGGAAGATCCCACTTGCACTTTGCCCCACCTCCATACCTAGGAAATAATGCATCATTCCCAAATCTTTCATATCAAACTCAGAAGCAAGCTTCCTCTTAGTATCTGCAATCAGACTGTTATCTCCTGTTACAAATAAGTCATCCACATGCAGCAGTAGAATCACAGGATTCCCTTCCTCAACCTTGTAGTAGAGGTTGGAATCCGCTTTACTCTTGGTAAATCCCAAACTAGATAGGAAACTGTCCATCCTACCATACTAGGTTCTGGGAGCTTGTTTCAAGCCATACAAGGCTTTCTTCAATCTGCACACATATGATTCGTTGTCATGTATTTCAAAACCGAGTGGCTGCTCCACATATACTTCCTCTTCAACTACACCATTCAAGAAAGCAGTCTTGACATCCAGCTGGTGTATTTTCCATTTCATTGCTACAGCCAGTGCAAGTACTGTTCTGATGGAAGTATACCTGGCTATAGGTGCAAAAATTTCTTCATAATCTATTCCCTCTTTTTGAGAGAAGCCACGAGCTACGAATCTTGCCTTGTATTTCTCTACACTGCCATTTGCAGCATGCTTGATTTTGTAAATCCATTTGGAAGTCACAACAGACTTCTCTTTAGGTCTTGGGACAACATCCCAAACATCATTCTTCATTATTGATTGGTATTCCTCAACCATGGCATCCTTCCATTCTTTCTTTTCCACTGTTTCTTCATAACTGGAAGGCTCTTTGTTCACAATGTCACAGAGTAAAGCAACATAGCTGGTATATGATCTGGTTTTCTTCTTTGCTCTGTGTTCTTCTTCTGGAATGCTAAATATTTCTACATATTGAATGAGCTCTCTAGCCCATGCAGGTTTCCTCTTGTGAGGGTTATCCTCAAGGGGTGGATCTACAGGTTCTTGTGGATCTTCAAACTCACAAACAACTTCTGGAACTGCTTCAGTCATGGTAGTGTCTTGAAATCTAGTTTCCTTAGGTTCTTCATAAACTTCGATAGGTTCCTTACTTGATTTGATGAATGTTGAGTTTTCATCAAAGGTTACATCCCTGCTGACATCAATATTCTTGAACCCTGGAAAGTATATTCTGTAGGCCTTCGAGCTTTCACTGTAACCCACAAAGATACCTTTCTTTCCTGAAGGATCTAGTTTAGTCCTCTTTTCCTTTGGGATGTGAATGTATACTGGACAACCAAATATTCTGAGATGGTTGACTTTAAGTTTCTTACCAGAAAAGACCTCTTATGGTGTCTTGTTGTCCAATATCTTGTGGGGTGTTCTATTGTGCACATATACAGCTGTTCTAGCTGCTTTTTCCCATAGATGCATAGGCAAATCCTGGTCATGCAGCACTGCCCTTTCTGCTTCCATGATAGTTCTGTTCTTCCTTTCTACAACTCCATTTTGTTGAGGATTATAAGGAGCAGTCAACTCCCTCTTAATCCCTGAATCACTACAAATCTTCTTGAAGTCACCTGAGGTGAATTCTCCACCATTGTCGGATCTGAATTTTTTGATCTTCTTGTCAGTTTGATTCTCCATCAAGGTTTTGAATTCCTTGAACTTATCAAACACCTCATCTTTGTTCTTCAAGAAGTATACCCAAGTCTTCCTGGAGAAGTCATCAATAAATGAGACATAGTAAACATACCCACTAAGAGAACTAGATGACATAGGACCACATACATCTGAGTGGATGATTTCCAGGATATCTTTGGCCTTGCTTTCACTGCTTGGGAAAGAATTCTTAATGTTCTTACCTTTTGCACATCCTTTGCAAACACCTTCATGTTTGTTCTTGATTTTAGGAAGACCTTCTACAGCCTTGCTTGCAATTGGAAGTGCCCTATAGTGCATATGAGCAAGTCTTCTATGCCAAAGTTCACTTGGCTCCATGGATTCATGCACCATGGCATGTTCAGGTTGTCCCTTCAATTTATACAATCCTCCCTCTTTCTCTCCAATCACTACTGCATCATCTATGGTCTTTCCCTTTGGCCACATTAGGACTTGACCATCCACAAATGTAACCCTCATACCTTTTGCATCCAATGCAGAGATGGAGAGTAAGTTCTTCTTGAGCCCAGGTGCATAAAGGACTTCTTTCATCTTCAAATATTTTCCAGAATCTAGGTTGTAGGAGGCTTCACCACTTCCTTTGATTGGGTACTGATAATCATCCCCAAGTTTCACCTTATGGGGTGATTCATGTTCAGAAAGATTCACAAAAGATTCCTTAAACCCAGTCATGTGTTTGGAAACCCCACTATCAATCAACCAATCATTACAACCATGGGACATAGCACCTGTGAGAGCAGAGATTAGAACATACTCTTCTTCACTTGATGAGTCATCATCACTACTTTCTGCCCTAGCCTTCTTCTTTGGAGGTTCATCATCCTCAGCAGCATGAGCATGGAACTTTCTTTTGTTGCCCTTTTTCTTCTTGCTGAATTTATTGTTATTATCCATTTTGTTCTTGGGACAATCTGAAGCAAAGTGACCCTTTTCATTGCATGTGAAGCATATTAAATCCTTCTTATTCTTTTGATAGGATCTTTTATAGCGAGAGTGCTCCTTCTTGGGCTTGCTTCTTTTGGTGTGGGTTGTGAGAGCTTGATCTTCACCTCCCATCTTTTCCTCACGAGCTACAATTCTAGCTTCTTCTTGAGAGCATTCCTCCCATAGTTTACTGAAAGAGATCAATTTCTTTCTTGCACAGATTCCTTGAATAAAGGAGTCCCATGACCTAGGTAGGCCATTCAGAGTGGTCATAACAACTTCACCATTGTCCACTACTTCATCTACAGCTTCAAGTTGCTCCTTGATCTGAGAGACCTTGGAGAAGTAAGATTGAATTGTTTCTCCATTCAACATCTTGACCCCTTTCAATTGATTCCGCAGAGTCATCTTCGGATTTATGTTCTTTCCTTCAAATAGCTTGGTCAAAGAGTCAAACATCTCCTTGGGTGTCTTTAGAGAAGACACATGGGGTATGAGATGGTATTTGATAGAATCAGCAATGATTCTCTTTGCCTTGACCAATTTCTTCTTATGCAATACTTTGGCCTCTTCATCCTCTGGGATAGGGATGTCTTCTTTTATATATGAGTCCAGCTCATTCTCTTCTAGGATTAACCCAATCCTATACTTCCAAGCTCGGAAGTTATCAGCCCCTTCAAGCTTATCCTCAAGCTTGGTGTGATGACACATCTTAAAGAGTACTTCAAATGGAAATAGAAAAGATTTAGGTCTTACCACTTGAAATGCTGAAAACTGGATTTGGTCCCGGATTAGGGTTTGTCAGAAAAACCCTAAAAATTCAAAATGTGAATTTCAATTTTCTGAAAGGATAGAAAGATGCGCTTTGATGAGCTGATCAGCCTGGTGCATTCAGAATTTGAGATCAGCAAAGTTTTACCCTTCAGATTTGCCTTTTTGTCCTCCCGGGTTCATTAGGGAGAGCCCTGAATTAGGGTTTGAGTTTCCCGGAGATCTACCTAGCCATAAATCTCGATCCAAAGCTCTAAACTTTGATTTTCGCAAGGAACTTCTAGCTATGTCTTCAGATTTTAGAAATTCCTATTTTTGTGGAAACCCTAATTTTTAGGGCCAAATCTGAAAATGCTCGGAATTGAATTCTGATTGGACAAATAGATGCGCCTTGATGAGTAGAGTCAATCTACTATACTGCTTTTCCAAAATCTGTGGAGAGAAGCCCAATAAACAAGAAAATCAAGTTTCAGTCACTACAAAATGTCTTCTTCTCAGGTTAGCTCTGATACCATGTTAAATTTTGAGCATTAATTCACAATACTCTAGGATCTTCACTGAGATAATAACATATATAGTATATCAATGCATGACAATCACAATAAGCATGACAAGCATCACAAGAATCAAAAGCATGAGAGACAAGAGACACAGAGTTTCCGTGGGGAAAACCCTAAGGTGAAAAACCCCACAACTTCCTCAGAGATAGAGAGAGCAATGGCTCAACCAAAGTACAACCAAAATACACTGAGATAGTCTCCTAGTAGCAGATGATCCTCCTCCTCACTAGTGCGCCACTTTCTGAGTGAGAGAGATACACTTTCCCAAATAATCTAAATAGAGATCACCTGATCTCTATTTATACTAACCTGTTTTCCCAGTGACCTTATGGGGCCGACTTGTCTAGCTAGGTACATCCACATTATAATATATATATTTTAGGGCCGACCCACACATGGTGGTCTAATAACCCATCGACAAGTACACACACTTGCGACACTTTTCAATCCACATGACGACACTTCCTTATAGAGGAATAACACATCTCTAATAAGGGTACAATAAATATATATGAAATACATTCCGAAGTTACATATACATCAATAGCAAATTCATAGTGGCAAATCTGGCCATTTAATATTTGATTGATTGATATTGCAAATTCACAATGCAAATTATTTGGAAAAACCTTGCAATCAGAAATCACTTGTATTTAATGACTCCTAAGACCAAAAAGGGAAAAATCACAAACCACTGGCATTTAGTGATTCCTAAGGTCCAAATGGACAAAAATGTTGACCATGATGAACGTTCTTGAAAAAATGAAAAAAATCAGAAATAACCCATTTACTTAAATGTTGACTTCTTGTGAATTAAGAAAACTACAATATTCTAAAAGTATTATAAAGTATCTTGCATATAGATGTAAAGGTCTCCATAAAATAAATTGATCATATATAACCACATATTTTTTATAACAATAAAAAGAAGATTGAAGAGCATTAAGGCATGCATTCGAAAGAGTGAGGTTCTCTTGTATTATTGAAGTACAAAGTAATCACCAATCGAAGTGAAAATATTCATAACAAGAGTGAAAGCTGCAACATAGCTAATTCTCTGTTGATGATAGCATCCAGTACCAGTTGGTATTTGAATAATGACAATGTGATCTTTGCAATAAAGGATTGGTGCTCTCTTCGATCATGAATCTAATGCAAGGAGGGCCATCTAGAAGATGATATTTGGCATGCACCCGATGCTTAAGTACATGGCAGTCGAGGAGGTTAAATAGTAAGGACCACTACATAAAAAGAAAATTTGAGCCCCAACACAATCATATTTTATCTTTTTATGAATCGCTCTGTCGACCCTTATCTATTTAAGTGTTGACGCTTATCTATTTAAGCCCCGATCGGAAAAGTCTCAACGGCTCTATTTTGTATCGTATTCAACTTAGTTTATCACAATGGGGACAAGGTGATAACGCTTATAATTAAAATCTTTCTGATGCATACCTTAATTTTATAAGTTGCTTTCAATGCGAAAAAATAAGACATTAATTCCATTCAAATTCGGATTTTTAAATGCAAGTTAAAACATTAGTTTTGTTTATGAAATATTTGTTTCTTTATAAGGTACAAACTTTGTGCATTAGACATTTAATGAAAATGAACTTGCCAATTTTACTGCTTGCAAGAAATGAAAGAGTACTAAAAAGTGAGCATAGCAATTCTTTTTAAAAAATATGGCATTAGAGATAGCAGGAGTGAAATAGAGACGACAAAAGTACTCCCTGCTTATATTGTTGTGACGATAACTTGCATGCATGAATTAACATCAGTAGTAAAAACATACAGGAAAAACTAAAATACATGTAGGAAAACATAATGTACCTCCGGAGGATGAACACTTTGCCTTCAACCTTGTGGATGGACCTTAATGTAGTCTTACTTTCCAGCGCTGCATTATTATGTCCTTGGATGACTGAGAATGGAAGGAAAGAAACAATTAACAACCTAGCAGTACATGTGTCGTAATTCTAATATTAGATGATTTCCTATGTCGTCTTTGTCTTGGTTTTAAACGAATCTACAAGGGTACGCAGATCAATTTTTTTTCGAGGGGAACTCAAGTGTTTTGTGTCGTCATTTTGCGTTTGCTTTTTCATGTGCGCTATAATGAGGGTGAGCCGTAAATAACCAATGCTCACCCTTGGGCGCAAAGCAGAACTCTTTGAAATGTTTGATTTTGGTCAGTGCACGAAGGGACGCATGAGCTTCGGAAATCAAAATTCATAGCGAAACGTCGGAATAAATTATGAATACTTCTATGGTTCTTAAGGTTCACTTGGTTTTCCTTTTATGCATTTCAACTATCTACATTTATGCTGAGATGACAACATTAAAAGCACAAATATATTTACCTTCAAAGTCTATGCACATCCTTTATTTATAGTTCTCTAATGAGCATAAATCTCCAAGACTGAAGTGACAGATAGGAAGAAAATAAAGGGAGAAGCAAAACTTATTCCACTCTGTATGCCCTTGTCGTTGATGATAAATGTATCTACGCTTGCATTGTCTTAGTTTGTGGGCATTATGTTGCACCAAATAGAATTTTTATTTGACATAGAAAACTTTTCTTCCTATCTCATGTGTCTGATATAACATGGCTATAGTACGCCACCCTAGTTTGATTGTGTTTAAAACAATTCATATTGGCCTTTCTCTACTCCATGATGGAATATGCATAGTGTTTTTTTAAACATGATAGTGTGCATTAAATGTTTCCCTACTCATTTTCCTTCCACTCATCGCTAAATTTATTGTCATGCCATGTGATCGTAACAATTTCAATGTATATTGTTTATATTTTATGGAATTCCACTGTGATTGTTTCTAAACTGCTACATAGTGGAATTCCATAAAATATACACAATATGTTTCAACACTGTGAGAACGTCCATGTTAACAATTCCGATGTTCTTTAGAGGCGTTAAAAAAATAAAAAAAACCCTCCACGATACAACCTGCATGTTGTTTGCTTCAATTCGTGATTATAGGAAACTTCATACCTCAGGGCCCTTCGAAGCTATGTGTTCTTGTCTATATTTCTGTCGAGTAGTTATTTTGATAACGAGTCTCTCCTCCCACCATGAATGTTTCCAATTGCGTGTTGTCAACCATGTCCTTTGGGTTTGGTGGTTGATGATTTTTATCTCTGTCATATTGTAACGTCCCCTCCCGTGGATCGAACGTAAGGAAGGGAACATCATACCAAAATCTAGGCTTTTATAAGACTTGGCCCATTTCAACATTGATATAAATACAAACAATTGGCATTACAATAACATGCATATGTGTGTAGATGCAACTCAAAGAAAACATGCACTAAGATGGTTGTTCTTATATAAAAGTGCACTAAGATGCACTTATATATCCTTGTACCTTCGCTATTACCTCTTGTACTTGAGCCTTAGATGATGAACTTGAATGAATCAAATGGAATGTTTCCATCTCTTATTTAGATATGTCCAAGGTCACTTTTTAGTTCACTTTAGGGTTTAAGGTCGACCCTATAACTTATTATTAATTTTGTCTTCCACATTTTAGGGGATTATTTAAATGGGTCAATGACCACTTCATGGATTCATCAAAGGGGCTTTGGGGATTCTCCTCATCATATTTGTTGGAGCAAGTTTTTGGACCAATCTTGGGAGTCGCCCACCATAAGTGGACCATGCAACAACTCAACCAAGGGACTAGAGAACGCAAAAGGCAGAAATTAGTTAGAAGTTAGTAGGACATTTGTGTCCACTTTTTAATGGGCTCATCCCATGTTTCAATGTATAAATATGTAAGGGGTTTTTGGGTTAAGGGTTGTTGTTGGTGAATATATCATCTTCGTTTGTTGTTGAATTTTTATTCGTCTGTTCTTCAACAACTATTGTGGTTGTTGTCATAGTTGTTATTATGTTGTGTAATTTTGGGTAGTTTTGGGTTGGTAATAGATATATGATGGGTAGTTGTTATCAACTAACATATAAGATGTACAAACCCATATATATATTGGGTTTGTGTAATTATTGCATAGCCTGCGCAAGTTGCTCCAGAAGATAATGCTAAATTAAACCTGTTTTGAAACATATTGATTGTGTTTAATTTGATGAATGTTATGTTTGTTGCACAAATGAATGTTATGTTTCCATTATTACTTTGAATGCGATACATGTTATAATGAATATGTTAGATACTTATGTGGATTATATGAATGAATGTGTTTATCCCTTCAACAATGCGAAAGCTTGGTTCCTACAATCCCCATAGATGCCTCAGGTGAGGCTTCATATGCTTACAGGTGATGTCGGAAGGGCCAGTATCTAGGGTTTTGTTGGTGAATTTATATTGTAACCTGGGTCCACCCTTCGCAAGGAAACAATACTTAGTGGACACATCATTATTCCTTTTGGGTTTCTTTCCTTTTTATGTGGACTCATCCTTCCTTTTGGGGTTATGTGGACCCATCATCAATACTTTTGGGGATTCTTCATACTTCACACTAATATTGTTTTGGACCAACTTTAGGGGATCTTTAGGGCCTTCTTCATCATGGCTCATGTGATCCCAACATCATGGTCATGTCGACCCAACACCATTATTTTAGGGGTTTCTTCACCTTTTTCCCCAACATCGCTTAGGTGCAACCTTAGGGACTTCTTTAGGGATTTTTCCCATATGTGTACAAACCAAAGTGTCTTCCTGTGAGGGCCATGCTTAAAGCTATGCCATAAGGGGACTGATTTGACACCAATGACAAAGGACTTTGACACCAATGACAACCTTATTCAACAGATAATTGCACCTTGTTTTTTTAAGGTACTAGCACATATACTTTTAATGAATTGTGCATTTAATCATGCACATTTTAATGGTGCTTTAATTCACCTATACATTTAATATCATTGATCTACTATGTGAATCGTATCTATTAGAGGGATCTAAACACAACCCTAGCTTCCATCCCCATGTTCCCCTTAACCAAACCTTCACGGGTGTTTTGAGTGTTCTATCCCGAACCATGTCATTTCGAGCATTGACAGTTGGAAAAGTGAATTAAATCATAAATCAAACATATAACATACGACCATTGTCCTAATGTTGACAACGAGTAGGTTACCTCAACACTATAGCCATTTAGATGTCACATAGCTCGTCAACTTGTAGGTTAACTCACTAATAGTTCATATATATATATATGACAAATTTTCATATGACAATCCATATAATGTATGTTCATTCACACCATGCATCACATATGTTATACATTCACAACATAAATTTGAACTAGTATCCACATACTGAAACCTCAAAATTTAATTTGCATGTTTAAAGAAATCAAATAACTACCACCATTATGAAACATTTAATGGTAAAAATCATATCTTGGCAACAAATAAATAAGTCATAATGTCCATGTATGATTATGCCGAACAATTAAGAACATGTGTTTTTTCCTAGGAGGTCATGAGTTCAAATATGGAGGGAGTTAGGGTATGTACACCTTCATAGACTTTAGTAGTCAAATCATTGCATGAAGGGAGTCTCTTGTCCCATAAACAAAGGGGTTTCATGCACCAATTTGGTATATGGCTTAGTTATGATCTTCTTCTTCTTCTTCTTCTTATCATCATTCATCATCATCATCATCATCATTATCGCCATCATGATTATCATCAAGTGTCTCATGAGTCTAGCCGATCTTAATGGATACTTAAGCAAATAAAATGTTATAATAAGTCATGACATAATTCCTTTTTCCTCAAATGGTCATGACATAGTTCTACCAATCCAAAATCAAAACGTGGGCAGTTACAGGTCAATAATGGCTAGACTCTCCGGAATTAGAACTTTCTCAATCTTAAATATAAAGGGGTTTTTGAAATACCATCCTTCTATTGTCTTTGATCTTAATAGTTTTCCAAGAAACTAGAATCGTACCTTTCTCTTTTCCCACAAGAACTTGAAGCCTGGTCTCTTAGATTTGTGGATATTGGATGGAGGATTGTAGGCCATTGAAAACCATATACCCGTATAGCCTCCAACGTAGCTTCCCTTTTTTCCAATGAGTAATAACCAGACTATGCTCACATGAATTTATAAGACCAGCTCCCAACATCAATGTCCAGCACATCTGCCAAGCCATCTCTTAGATAAGTTCAACATGACGAATTTCAACATGTGAGATAACTTCTTTCCAGAATGCTTTCTAATCCGTATCTAAGAATTCCCAAGCCTTTTACCAATGTATGCTATTGCCTGCTCTTTGTGTCTTCATGCTCATATTAAGAGGGAATCTCGGCGTGGTTTAGAAAAATGGTCATTGCAACAAAGTAAGCCATTTTGCACAATATTAAATGTTTTAAAACCAATTTCAGCTGGTTTGCCCGAGTGGTTAGGGGGATAGACTTAAGATCTTCTCCACATAAGTGCGCGTGGGTTCGAACCCCACAGCCAGCAATTTATTTTGATATTATTTTTATATAACAAAGGAAAAGTCTTTGACAAGATATCAGAAAGCTTATTGAAGGAAACAGCTTAAAGTAAGCTTTCATTATCAAATACGAAATAGAAAAACATAACTTAGTTATACAGACAATACAAACCCCCTCTATTTTTAGTATATTTAGAGGACTGGTAGAGAGAGTGAAGAAGTTTGACTAATGATGCTGATCGTGAAAGAAATGAGCATGCAAGCGCGGTGAGGGGACTACAATTAATGGCGAAGCCCTCTGCAGCGTGATTCGAAACTTCTCAGTCATGTCCATCTTCTCTGCTGTCGTGCCATCTGGAAGAGACCAGTTGAAGGAGTGCAGAAGAGAGGCTATGACCACATGAACCATCCGATGAGCCAAGGGAAGCCCGGGGCAAATTCTCCTTCCTGCTCCAAAGGGAATCAGTTCGAAGTTCTGCCCTCTGTATCCCAACTCAGACTCCATAAATCTCTCAGGCTTGAACTCTAATGGCTCACTCCAGATGGTTGGGTCTCTTCCTATTGCCCATGCATTTACCAGCACCTGGGTGTTTTTGGGTATCATGTATCCTGCTACTTCACAAGTGCTCTCTGCTCTATGAGGGATTGGCAGAGGAGCTGGCGGGTGCAAACGAAACACTTCTTTCACCAGTGCGTGAAGATAAGGCAGGCGATCGATGTCAGTTTCCTCAACTCTTCTATCTTTCCCGATCACCTCCTCCAATTCTGCCTGAGCTTTCTTCATTATCCGAGGATTGTGAATGGCCTCAGCTATTGCCCATTCAATTGTTGAACTGCTCGTTTCGCTACCAGCTATAAACAACTCCTGCAGATCAACAGTCCCAACAAATTGAGAGTGGAGAAAATTGTAAATTCCACCTTAAACTAACTAAAATTAAAGTAACTTTCAATAGTGAAGAAGCAGACATACATATAGAAAGGGGATAATGTCTTTCTTGGTGAATGTTTCTCCGCTCTCGCTTCTGTAATCCAGCAGAATGTCCAGAAAGTCTTTTGCCTTTGCACCGCTGTGCTCAGTCCTTCCCTCTTTTCTACTTTGAAGTCGAGCCTCTACGGATCTATCCAGCAACTCAAATACCATGCCTTTGTATTTGGTTACATCGTGGCTCACGCCCTGAGGATCCAAAATTCGCAGAAAAGGAAAGTAGTCAACAAGGTTAGGTTTTCCTTGGATTACCATCAACTTCGCGACCGTTTCTTTGAATTCTTCAGCGGCCTGAGAGTCTCGTTCGAACATGTTTTGAGAAAAAATCAAGTTCCCCAACAGATTCAGACTGGTAACAAACACACTGTGCCCGATATTCACACCCTTGGCATTTGTAGAACCCTCGAAAATGGATTGAATGGTGGAAAAGACCTGATCTCTCCTGAGATACAGCAAGGTCTCCAGTCTCTTGACGCTAAAGAGCTCGGTGTTGCAGAATCTGCGGAGAATACGCCAACGAGGCCCGCATGAGTTGCTCCATACCATGGAAGAGTCGCATTGGGAGAGGCATTTGGCTGCTTGTATGACGTTGCGTCCAGAAAAGACTTGGTCATGAGTCTTCAAGACTTCCTTGGCCATGGCCGGAGATGAAACCACAACTGCTGTTTTCATTCCGAGATGAAGGGTCATTAGAGGACCATATTTAGCAGCAAGGTGATAGAGAGACTCGTTGGGTTTCTCCCCGAGTTGGAGGAGATTCCCAACAATGGGCCATCCGGGAGGCCCTGGAGGCAGCTTGCCTGCGCCCTTCCTTGACAGGATGACGATGAGCTTTAAAGCCAACAATAATGGCATGAAATACCAGAAACCACTAATTCCCTCCATTGTTGTGGTACTCTCAAGCAACCCAAAAGCACAATATATTTACTTGTGTTCGCGCGAGATTGCGTGTGATCAAACACTTTGTTACGATGACGTATGTGATCTAGGAAATGATAAGATTCCACACATGAACATCTCTTTAACATGATGGGACATCACTTAGCTTTTTACATCTCTTTAACATGATGGGACATCACTTAGCTTTTTATATTGATTTCATATTGGGATGACAACAAGACATCTTTGTACCTTGTTTTCAAAACCTTTGTCTTTTGATATTTCAGGTGATTTATTGGTTGATAATATTTTGATTGGGTCTGTATTCATTCATTTCTTCAACATTTCGATTTTTAAATTTTAAGATTTAGTTAATGTTTTTCATTGATAAAGTCTAGGTTCGTTGGTTGCAGGATTTTCTTCCATTGCAGAGATTGATTGGTGCAAGATGAATTTTTCTACTACCCTCCTTGTTTCACTAACTGTATGTATTCCGAATCTTGCATATTGTTTGTATTTCTCACTTCTTGCGCATGCCTTCACCGAAATATAATGCGCGATATGTGTGACAAACAAGCCATATCCATATTAATAATATGGCTTATGACTTGAATAGAGACGGTTTACTATATTAATATGGCCACTATATTTTAAAACAATATTCAATTCATACTATGCCATTTACTGTTTGTTGAATGCTAATGAATTAATACTATTTCTTTTGTTGTTGTTATTGGAGTGCAGGAAGACTCCAACAATGGGTGTGAGTCAAAATTTTGTAGAGGTCTCCTCGATATTGTTGGGTTTTGAATCGTGAAGGCTCCATCAATCCAATGCCAATCATTCAATTGGATGCCCTATATAAATTGATCTCCACACCATGCACTAGATCATGAACTGGCATTAAATTCGTTCAATTGAATGCGACAGAGGATCCATGCGCTCATTCTAATTTCTGGCAATTACAAATAATATCTAATTTCTTGCAATATTCCTTTCATGTATGTAGATCATGAATGCTACAAAGAAGCTGTGCACTCAATCTCCATCCGCTGCAAAGAATTTTTTGATAATTGTAGGTTCCTTTGTCTACTTGTTCTGTTGTTTTCTTCCTCTATATATTGTTTAAATATAATCAATTTTCTTGTTGAGAAGTCTTTTCCAAAGTAAAAAAATTGTGTATTTAGAATAGGGAAATTATGGTTCGAATATGGAAGGAACGGGTTTATGTTTTTCCTTGTTTGTACTAATTATCGTGTATACTTATTTTTCCATACAAATAAATCTGAATATAGAATACATTGAGAGGATAATATTATATACGAGAGTCCACTTTATATAAAATATTAACTATGCTTTACGGATTTTCTGTATTTTTAATCTTCTTAAATGCTTAATTTTTTTATTAATCTTATTAAATGCTTAAATTTTTAAATGTAGTTCTAGAAAAACCCTTTCAATACATTATTAACTTGAAGCTTACATTCATAAATTTGGGATCTCTATTGATAATTTTTTCTAAAATATTAATAAATTAGTGTTATATTTTAAATCAAGACTCTACCTTAACTAAATTATGAAGTTCATGTATTTTGTATATCTATCCTTTGTTCTTTCTTCAAAACCTTTTGGAATCACACCATATTCCTCAGTAGACATACAACTTGGAGGATCCCTGATAACCCAAATTAATGACTCTTCACTTGCTTCAAGCCATGCTGCCATCTCCTCGATTTGATTATTTGAAAGGTAGGCCTGGCTACCAAAGCAAATATAAATAACAGAGTTCTCTTTGTGAGATTCAAGCCATTGAAGACATACCGAGTTATCAATTGAAGTGGGTTTCCCTCTTTCAATCATGGTTTTTCTCTGCTTCACCTCAAACAAAGCAGGAGGAAGCAGAGGACCCACAGACCAAACAGGCCTACTTGAAACTCTCTACAGATGGTCTAAATAAAGAGATTCCAGATCATAGAAGGTGTTGATAATAGTACCCCAACTTTTTACATTCAAATTCATGCCATATCTAATGAATTCGGAGACAGGATTTGACCTCTTATACGCGCGAGCAAGACGCGAGATTTGATACTTTGGAAAACTAACAGGATGAGGAAGTTCAGGAATATGGACTGTATCATTATCTGATGATACTTCTTCATGTAGCATGTATTTCCATTGCGAACTGATGACAGAAACAACAAAAGCACTGGATGGGTAGAATACTATCTTGGGTATACCGATCTTGGCAGCTGTGTCCTAAGTCCATCCGAGGAAGAAATTACTGATAATGCAAATAGGAGGGATGAAACCATGATCGTGTCTCCCATTAAAACCTGTCAATCAATTGAACTTGCAGTACGTTCACTAAGAGGGGCTCGCCGCTGGGGCGTGGGGCACAAGACCCCAGGCAGACTTCACCTACACGGGACCAATAAAAAATGAGATAAACACAAATTTTAAAAAACAAAAAAAATAAAAATATTTTAAACCATAGTTCCAACTTTAGGCAGCCATGAAATTTTTGAAAAACCTGCAAACTAATCCAACATCCCGAATCATATATGTCAAGGAAATAATAATTAAATTCAATACATGTTGGTCACGTTTGAGGATTTTTAGATAATTTTTTTTTTAATTATTAAAGTCGTTGGACTAAAATCAATTTTTAAAATCAATAAGTAATGTTCTTTTTAAATAATGAAAGTAAGTGGAATTGGTAAGTCTTTACATAAATTGAATAGATTAAAAAAATAGTTTATACATGATCACAATGAGATAACAGTTTTATACAGGATCGCAGTGAGTTTGACATTTATTTTTAAGCATTATCTGAGTTATGTTTACTAAACTAAAAAACTGAAAGAATAAAACAGTTTATACAACGAAAAGTTTCGCATCTTTACAGGCTTTCTTTTTGTTGGTATGATAATTAGAGGTTGGGCACCTCAGCTCTTGATCCTCTCACACCCTTCTGTTGGGGGTTTTATTACCCACTATGGGTGGAATTCTACCTTGGAGAGCATCACACTGGGAGTCCCATTGATAACATGGCCTATGAGTACAGATCAATACTCAGATGCCCTGTTATTGGTTGAATATCTGAAGGTCAGAGTTAGGTTATGTGAGGGTGCCACCACAGTGCCCATCAGAGATGTCTTGAGAATTGTAGTGACACGACTGCTGAAAAGAGAAGGAGAAGAGATGAAAAGAGATGAAAAGAGATGAAAAGAGATGAGGAGGGTAGCAAAAAGAGTAGTGCAAGAAGGGGGATCCTCCTACAAGAACATGGAATACTTTTTCAGTCAAATGAAAAAGCTGATCGTGCAGTCAAATTAATCTATGCATACTCAATATATATATGGTGAGTTTCTCTCTCAACCATTTACTCTTCTATGCGCCTTGATATCTAGGGTAGACACATGGGTCTGTCTACTTTGCCACACGTATGAGGCTCTCCTCGGCTCAACTCATAGGCTCTAGCTAGTCGCGATGGCGGTAACACTTATTCAACATTCATGTCTTACTCTTGGTCAATAGTAGTTTATTTTATGAATCTCTAATATATATATATATGTCACTTGTTCTCTAGTGTTGGTTTGAAGGGCGCATAGGAAGGGCAAGGGAAGGATCGTTGCCAGGATCATATAGAGGATGATTAATGGCTCCCTCTCCCTCTACCTCATATATTTCTTAACCAAGGAACCAAATTAGTAGTTTATTTTCCAAATCTCTAATATATATATGTGTGTGTGTGTGTGTGTCACTCGTTCTCTGGTGTTGGTTTGCAGGGCGCATAGGAAGGGAAAGAGAAGGATCGTTGCCAGGATTAGGTAGAGAACAATTAATGGGTCCCTCTCCCTCTACCTCAATTCTGTCTTGTCCTGATATATATGATTCGGGAAATTCAAATTCAAACAACGATTGAGATTGAAATTCAATAAACTTTGAATCTCTACGAAAATTTCGCCATGAATGATATGTAGTTTCTAAGCAGTAAGAATTTCCAACTATTTATTTGAAGAGTACACACCTAGGAAGAGTTCAAAATATTTCTTCAAAAATAGTGAAATTTATAATAGATATTAAATATCTGTGTAGATTATGAGGAGTGAATTCGACGGGATTTTTTTGAACAGATTGTGGTTTCCAAACAATAATATAGCCTTCATGTTAGGTTACTGCCTGGATTTTTTATATTTAAGCTTGCTATGGTTCGATTCAACTCCAACCTTCTCTAGTAATTGGGCTTGCTTGCTAAGATTCCATGTATTTCCCTTTGACCTTGCCTCATTAACTGTTCTAAGGAATGAACACACCAACAGTTCGACCATAAAGATTGTCGTAAGCTCCAAAAAGGTTTAATTTGCCTCTTGTAAACATTGTCGAAACTAACTTGTGATGATCTAGGCAATATGCCTTTAATAATGTTATTCACACGGATATCGAAGGAAAGGAAAGCTATACTTCCATTTTTATTTTTATCTAATGTTGGGGAACCAATACCAAGAGTCCAGGGACTGATGATATGAATTTGAATTGGCTTTAGATTACATGATAGTTTTTTTCTTTTTCTTTTGTGCTTTATTTTGAACATACAAGCTTTAAGTTGAATGTTTAAGAGCAAAGAACCCTGAAATTCCATTAAATTTAAAGATTTAAGGCAAATATATATGGATTCAATGGTTATCTATGGTAGTGCGTGAGTTGTAAGCGTTCTTCCGTCGACACATATCACTCGTCTTTGAGATATTTCTTCAAATAACTCAAATTTAAAGTTTTTGATCGATATTAAATTGACAAGACACTTTTAGGAGATTATGATTTATGAACATTATTGTCTTAAAGAGTTTAAGAATACAGAGTTTTTGAAACATCTGTTGTGATCTTGTGAGTTCAAATTCAATTTTCTTATTTAGTTTATTTTGTAGCAGGTTGAAAATGTATACTTTTAAATTAGATCTTTAGTAGAGAATAGACATGAAAGTCCATTAAATTTGATGCTTTAACTCCAAGAAAGTCGATGTCAACAATCATTCGTTCTTGACTATAAATTGAAAGCATTTCAAACTATCTTCTTCAATAAGCGCGTCTCGCACATATTTCTTCAAATAACTCGTGAAATGTGAAGTCCTGTGTTTACATCTTAAATATGTGAAAATGAAGAGCAGTAAATTCGAGGTGATAAACATGAATGTATGGCTCACCATTTGTACTTTCCTTTCATTTGTTATCTATTTATTTTCATTATGTGAGAAAAATAGGAATAAGTTGAGTGATGTTCGACTAAATCATTTATGTTAATTTTTATTAATGGCTCACAGTTTTGGTTAAATAGTTCATTTTTATAGTTTCTTCTCATTTCTCTTACAACATTTGTTCTCTCGTAATAGCAATTAATAGATTTTATTTTCATTCCTCTTACAAATGTGTTCTTTGGCAATAGCAAGTAACATTGTCATGTCAGGAGCATTGCCACCTTATAGCTCTTGTTTAAATATGATTCTGACTTTAATTATTTAAAAATAGTTTTTAATTTGTAAATCTCAAACTCATTGTGATCCTTTATAAAATTGTTATCTCATTGTGATCATGTATAAACTATTTTTTTAATCTATTCAATTTATGTAAAAACTTACCAATACCAATTCTTTAGTCCAACAACTTTAATAATTAATTTTTTTTATTATTATCTAAAAATCCTCAAATGTGTCCAACTTGTACTGACTTTAATGATTTAAAAATGGTTTTTAATCTATAATCGACATGGTCACAGCCATGATCTCACCAATTTACATAAGTTGTTTTTTTCACAGGTACTTACGTTACTTATAACATAAATAAACATTACCAATAAACTAAAAAATATTATAATTGTTATACTCATTTGAATACATTAATTTGAATATATTTTTTTATATTAAATTTTAATTTTTTCTTATGCAATAATCTTAATATCTATATATATATATATATATTATGTTATGTGAACATATATATATTTGGATATTTAAATGTAAAAGGTATAATTCAGATGCTTCTAAGGAGAGTGTCATCTTAAGTTAATTGAATAACAAAAATATTTATACAAGCAAACTTATATCATAACATTCTATATATATATATATATATACCAGCATTTGCCCCTTGAGAGGCAAAAATGAACGCCGGTAGGAAAAGAGGAAAGTTAGAAGGAACAAAAACATAAGCACAAGCAACGAAAGATACTGGTAGTAAAAGAGCAAAGTTTGTAACAATCTCATATTACAAAGACATAGGCACTCAACCCATAACAAAAAATAATGTTAAGTTCATCAACACAGTGAGCCAACTTTTCTTTTCTCACAATCTCTGTAGTAGCAATCTCAACACTATAGATTACTACTATATCTAGAATATATAAGCAATTTGAAAAAATATTTCTACAATAATATCAATGAAAACAACGATTATAATAGCTCCTAAACTACACAAACTACTTGTGAACAAAAGTTTTCTTTCATGCCATGTGTTGTAGCAATAAATTTAGGAATCTCCATATACAAGTATAGGTATAGAACTCTTTCATGGACCAGCTCTTGATAGTGCCACAATCTAAGTTGTAAATGAATCTTCGTTATGCTTGCTTCAAGAATGCAAGATACAATGGGAAACCCAAATATGTTTCTTTCTTCTCATTGAGGATTTCAAGTCCACAATAAAAACTTTACATCCTTCTCAACCATGTAAAGGTGAACAGACTTGTCACTACATGAACTAATCTTCTGAAAATTACTAATAAACCAAGGAAAGTAACCGGTTATCAACGACTCTCACCGCATCAAGGATTCACACGTCTTTTGACAATATAGATAGTTCACAACAAAGCACAATAAAAATGTGGACTTACAACACAATAGGAGTGGTGAATCTTTGTTATGCTTGCTTCAAGAATGGAAGATATAGTGGGAAACCCATATATGTTTTTTTCTTCTCATTGAAGATTTCAGGTCCACAATAAAAACTTTACATGCTTCTCAACCATGTAAAGGTGAACAAACCTATCACTATATGAATTAATCTTCTGAAAATGACTAATAAACCAAGGAAAGTAACTGGTTATCAATGACTTGTTGATGCTTCGAATATCGCAGCATCAATCAGCAAGGGATTCTCCCCAATAAGCGATCCCAATTAGATTGCCCACCATTTGGTGTGGGGAATCCATCCGATTAATGATTCCGACTACCGTGTGAGATTTAAAGATTTGTTTGTTTTACCAGTTGTGGCCCGATCCACCGTTTATATATTTTGTATTTAATATGATATGCATGTGCCCTAAATTAAATGCATGCATCAAACAAATCTATTCTAAGCTAATTAAATCTAAATTAACCTATCCTTATAAGTAGCAACTTTAAAGAATAAGTAATAAACCGGAAATGCACCCAAGAACTTCAAAGATAGGTGTTAAATTGAATAGAAGCATTTACAGCAGAAAATAAATATTATCGAAGATAGCTCTAATAGAGACAAACATTCTATTACCCATTTAACACAGAAATTTTGCAAAGGAAATGAAACCATTCATAGAAGAGAATTAATTCGCAATAGCCAGGAAAGATCTCACAGGAAATGTATGAAAGATGCAGAAATAGTTCAGCAATTATCCAACACGATCCCAGCAAAGTGTTGTGCAGGCTTCCACAGGCCAAAACGATTTTCTTATTCATGTAGCAGAAATAGTTCACAAACAAGAAATAAATGTCCTTTCACTGCCAAAAGTCCCTTCTATTCCCTTCTAATCAGCTATATACAGCTTTACAAAATGTGCTAGGAGCTGCCACCTATACCCTAACCATTTATATTCCTTTAATTTGTCTTGTAGTGTTGATATTGCAAAAAAAGAGAAATATCCCAATTAACTTTACAAGAAGGAACGGGAGTTAAAACCCACAAGTCATTTTAATAATTCAAAGGTGTATGCATAAAATAGAAACCAAAGAGGCATGATGGCTTTCATTAGTCAGACATTAGCAAATGTGAGCTATCCCTGAGCTGGCTCCTCGGTTGACTTGGGCGCTTCTGAGACCGCTGGTATTTCTTCTAAAACTAACGCTACTGCAGCAACTGGGACACTCTCTGAGGTCTAAGCTTGGTTGGCTGCCAGTGCCCTGTCTACCTCTACTATGTAATTTCCCCACTGATTCGCTTCCTTTACAATATTGACTCCAACCAGGGGAATCATAAATCTGAGAGACACTTCTTGCTTGGAAAGCTCTTCTGTTAGGATAATCATTTCTGCCATAGTGGCTCAAAGACTTTCTTCTAGGTAGTGTTTATGAATAGCAGCCTGGCTGAAAAATTGGTGCAAGTTTTCTTTGGTCAAGATGTCCAGCTTCTGCACATATTCGCTTTTTGCCTTGAGCCCCTCATTCAAGTCAGATAAACGTTGTGCTCTATATGGGAATTCTTCTATCCTCTGGGGCATGGCCATTTGACAACTTTCCTGCGTGGCTCATATTTTAGAATACAAATTCTTACACTGCTCATAAGTAGCTAGGGTTACGGTGGCCAACTTTACTCCGCAATCTTTAGAATAATCCAAGGTGCGCACATCTGCTCTGTATTCAACAACAGACTTAAGGAGAAGAGTTGCCGGGAATCCTGATTTCCCTTCTCTCCACTCAATGTGTTTCTTAACCTCTCCACTGATACGTGTATGCTTCCTCCTAACCCTAGTGGCTTCAACATTGATTTCCTTAACCTTGGCCATTATTGCCTTTAGTTTGTATATTTCCTCTGATAGGAGTTCTTGGAAGCCGTAGGTCCTTCTTAGTATTTCACAGGCTTGCTCGTGGAAGGGGATAATGTCCCCCATTTTGTTGTTTGCTAGTTCTAATTGCCATTCTAACAATTCGTTGCCTTCTTGCAACTTTTCCATGTGTTCCTTCAGGTCGTCGATCTGTTGAACATTGTCAAACTTCTCCAATTCAAGCTTCAGGTTTTTATCTTCAAGTTCTCCCTTTTCTGCCTCTAACACCCTTACTTGAATTGCCAAAGCTATCCTGTCAGCTTCCAACTGTTGGAGCGTTTCATTTAATTCTTCCTTTTGAGATGTGAGAGCATCATTCCTCTCGATCATCAAATTGGTATAATTCTTCTCTTTGACTAAATCTTCCTGCAACTGACGGGATTTATCTTTCTCTAGACTCAATTTATCTCCTAGTATGTTGACATTGTCTGCAGTCGTTGTAACTGTGGCTATGGAGATGGATGCTAGGAGTCTAGTAGCCTCCTCTGTGTTATGCATGACTGTGGTTTCATGTGTAGTGATGATGTCTGGCCAAAAAGGTCTTTTCAACCTGGAACTTGTCTCTTTAACAATGGTTTTTCTTTTTTTGTTGTAAGTGAACTTTACCCATTGAGAGACTGTACTGCCTTTTGAGGGTGTAAAAGGGACAATGGGGAGGTCCCTTATGGGGGAACCCATATCTAAGTCTTGCATGTCTGGGCTTTTGGGGTCAGCATCCTCTTTGGATTTCTTTTCTTCTTCTTCTTTTCTTTGTGCCTCTTCCTCTTGCTCCCTTTTTAGTGTGTCATCTTCTTCCTACTTCACATTTCTTTCCAATCTGATCCTCTCTTCTTCTTGAGTCCTCTTTGCTTCAGATTCAGCTGCTTGGACTCTTAAAGTCTCTTCTTCTCAGAGTTTATCCTCTTTTTCCTTGTTGATTCTTTTCTCAGCTTCCTCTTGGATTTTCTTGGCTTGTTCTTGGAGCCTTTGTTCTTCTTTTGAGAGAGCCTCAGCAGTCCCCAAGGTACCCTTTTCTCGCTGCTGATCTATTTTCTCCACAACATTAGAGCTCGAGCTGGCTCCTCCTTTTCCCAGTTGACAAATCCGTAGCTCAGTCATATTGCTAACCTCTCTATATACTTCCTTCTCTTGATCATAATAATTAGCATACTCAAAGGGAGTGGAGAGTTCTTTGCAATGTTGTGCAACTTTGCCTTGTCGATCATTCCTGTGAAAAATATTTTCCCCAAAATGAAAGCTTTTCAACTCTGCAACAAAATCTTTTACAGTTGCAATTCTTGAGAACTTGTAGGCCCCAACATAGAAAGGTAAAGGCGAGAAAGTAGCCTTCTTGGACTTATACACGGTATTACTAATTCCATTAATGAATACTTGTCTTACTGCTTCCTTGTGGACTATATAATCCGTAGCATACCTAGGTAGGATATACAGGGTTTTGGAGCCTCCATACATTCTTATGTAGGTACCTTCTGGCGAAAAATAGAAATCACCATAATTCTCCAAAACTTCCATGGCGTTCTCAGATAGGCAGTTGGGTTCTTCATTAAACATTAATTCATATAGGGGCATGATAAACTCCTCACAAATGAGTTTGTAATGCCTTTTGTAATTCTGAGCCCAAAAGATTTTGTAGGAAATGAACACTGAGCTATCCGCCGAGTTCCATATGCATCCCAACTTGGGAAAGGGGCATTTTGCCACAATACAATCTATTAAGTAATATGCCATATATTATTCATCCTTCCTCTCCACTAACGCTTCTCGTGCTTCCATTATAGCTGATGACAGGCTGTCTGAGAGAATATCAGCCCAGTTGAAAATTGTCCCTTTGAAAGCAACATAGTGGATGATGGGAACCCATTGCAGCATGAACATCATCCCATCGGGTCTTCCGAATATTCTGCTCAACATGAGAGCGATCAGTCTGAAAGGGGGCCTTAGATTCTGAACCTCGTATTCCTCACTATCTTTTTTTTTATGATTTGTTTGCTCGAAATTAATAGCTTCCTTGCCATCTCTAGATTATCCATCTGGATCTTTTCCAACCATGCATCATCAAGCCACTATTGGGCTTTGGGAAACTTGTAAGCCATTGAGATATAGGATGGGTGAAATGAGGCAAAATCCTTTCCTTTGCTGTCTGCTATAACTCTTGTCTCGGTGTTCGCATATTACAAAATCCATCCAATTATTTTCTGAGCATGGGAAGAGCTCTGGATGTGTGGCCACCTTGGATATACACGAGTTTCTGATGTTCTGATATAAACATTCTTCCTCAAGAAGAGCTTCAGGGAAGTCTTGATCTCTTATCATATGGTATACGTCTCTCCAGTTTACTTCTGGAGGCATGACTGTGGTGCACTTGGTATCCTGGAATGTAGTTTCTACTCTTGTGATTTCATTAGTTTCCTTTGACTTTCTCTTGCCACCTTTGGCCATTTTTTAAAAATCCTGTTCAATAATCAGGCATGAATGAGAATATACAACGCAGCATCAGCAACCCAAACTAGCATCCTACTAATGATGATAAGATTCACATGCCAACTAAAACCTTCTAATTTTTGCTTGTTTCACCATTTCAAAACATGTTATTTCATAATCCTGTAGGCATACGATGCAACGTCAATAATTCAAATTTATCATTTTATTCATACAATTGAGGCCTAAATGCAATTTAAAAGACTCTTCAGTTTAAACATTTACATCACATGTTGTGCAAAACTAAAACTGCTTTAGTAGGGCGTTATTTTACACTTATGAAAATAAAGGACATGCATTTCAAAATGACAAATTGTAAGCGCAAAGCAATCCTGAGTACTACGTTCCAAAGTGCAAAACAACATAAATTTTCATAGTTGGGTAAGAATACCGACGCTCTTCATAGAAGGGTGGACGGGGCTAGTTTGGAGATTTACAAAAACTGATGGCTTAATGGGTGCCCAAGGTCCCGGGGTGTCCACGTTCATACAAGCAAGACTTTGGTGTGTTTGAATGAAGAAAAAAAAGGTATGGGTTGCTTCGGCCGTGGTCAAACTACACAACTTGACGCGGATAAGGAAAAACGAATAGAACCATGCACATAACATTTACCTTAACCACACAATCTAGTACATGAGGCTTGACAGGGTACTTACTTGTTGAAAGACAATCGTAGGTAGGCGTTGATACCTCGGTGGAATTAGTGAGCCTATAGTAGGTGCTTGCAAACTTGGATGGGAACAAAATGAGCGCTCTCGACCAATGTAAATAATTAAAAACCCAATGGGGTTCATGCCCTATATAAATAAAAATGGTATGTGCGAGCCATTATTAGGGTGGTTGCAAGCCATTAAAACGGGGTTAAAGCAGCGTACGGATGGGTCAAATCGACCTTTTTCTTAATAAATGCGACCACCAAAAAATTGGAAAGACTCGGTTAAGGTCTTCGTCTCCTACGGGAAGAAAGGCTGAGTTTGTTCGTCGTTGCGGGAGAATTGTCCGAACTTTTCCGTGAAAGGAAAGCATGACGCTACGCATCGGCCAACTTAAGTGAGTTTGTCTGCCTTTGCGGAAGAGTTACTTGAAGACCTTCACTATTTCAGGAAAGATAGACGAGTCCTTCCGCAAAGATGACTTATTTGTAAATTTTCGATTGTTTGTGGGAGAGTTAGACGAAGTCTCCCACCGTTGAGGAGAAACTTGGTGAATTTGTTCTGTCGCGGGTCCACTTGATCAAAGGTTTCGCCTTTTCAGAGGCTTTAAGATAAGTTTTCTGTTGCGGCTTGACTTAGTCTTTTTTATTCCGCGGTTTCGAAAAGTTTGGACCAACTCTTCCACCATTGCAGCAAGGTTAACTCAGAGCTTCCACTGTTGTGGCTCAAAATCTTGAGTTTTACTTAGGAAAAAAAATGAAAAAAAAAGTTCAAAGCAAAAGACTTTTCTTTAGGGAAACTAAGTATGGAAAGACGTTTAATGTCCAAATATCCTTAGGCAAATTTCTTCTCAAAAACAAAAGGAGGGGGCCCCAATATTTTTCAAAAAATCTAGGGGGGGATGTTGTAGCAACAACATGACTCTCACCGCATCAAGGATTCACATGTCTTCTGACAATATAGATAGTTCAAAACAAAGCACAATAAAATGCAGGCTTACAATACAATATGAGTGGTCATAGCTCTCAATATAAATGTTGTATTTATTCAACATTGAGGTAGATGAGGAGAGGTCGCTTTGCTTGGCTGCTTTGTTTTTATGAATGTAAAAGAGAGTACACAGTTTACACACCTAAGATTAATATTTATATCACTACTACTTGGGATAATCCATTATGAGCTTAGCTTGAAAATCCATTGCCAACAAGGAAACTGAAGAGCATTGAACTAAAAAAGTAGTAAAATATAGCACTGTTACAAAAATATGAACAAGCATTTAGGTTTTCTAGAGAAAAGGAATCCCAATAATATCCATTGAAAAGTACACATTACATATAAACATTTCTGCAATAGTTTCTTAAGAAGGTAAATTTGTTTTCATTGACAAAGAAGAATAGATGAACAACAAAAAGGGTTGGTTCACCACTATATAGCTGTGGAAGAGTTTGTTATCTGGTGAAATTGCAAAAATGAGAATAGTATGCAAATTTTTCATTTGAGTGTTGTGCATATGAGAAGATACAAATGATATTTACAATTAAAATTAGCTGGATGCTTCTAAATTGGAAATATAGTCTGCCCATGTAGTAGCTTCTTCAGTTATGATATTATATTTGTTAGGATTTAATAGTTTTAGAGACACTTCATGATAAGATAGTTATGTTTCTATATTTGAAACTTCTGTTGGTGCAGCCTTGCAGGTATCCTCAAGGAAAATGAGATGTTTAGATGTTTGTCTCACATAGAATTCGATGTCTTCTTCTGTCACATTCAAGTTGTGCATCAGTGGCGAACGACAAGGCCAATGAATTGAAGACTCAATTAGATACGTTGTTGAGAGATAAGGAATCACTCATGGAACCATTCTAGGCACAAGCATGCAAGCTTCAAGAGCAAGTCTTAAACTGTCAAAAAGCACTCTTTCAACAAATCTACAATATCAAACAATTCATGGCAAGGATGCAGGAAATTGCTGCAAGCTCAATAGCAATGCATCAACATTTGATTACTACTGGAAACAAGCTTAACAAATAGTTAACTTGGAGAGAAAATAACCCAGCATACATGGGGATGTCCTTTACAGGGGGCAACTGTACAAAATCACCAAGGAAGATGATGGAGCAACCACCAAAGGGGGTTGTACATTGGGAAGGAAAGGCTTCACATAAACGGTCATCTATATAGGTTAACATTTTTGGGCCAACAAAACTCATTTCATCAATGATGATGTATCGAATATGGCGGAATTGTTCTTGGAATCTTGAAAGGGAATGGCCTTCAAGAGGGTGCATCTCAACAATGGGTATGCGAAGGGCATAATGTATTGTAAGTGCATCTATGTTAAAGGCAACAAAACTAGTTGGAGCAAGGAGAATCAAGGGGGAAGGATTGTCGCCAGAGGCATGTTGGAGTGAAGATTTAAGGCAAGAAATTAAGTAAGACTTTCTAGTTCCTGTAGTTCCTTGAATGACCATTTTTAGTGGGGGAGGGCTTGTAGCATTTTTTGAGTGTGCGAGGACAAGATCAAAGGCCATGCGTTGTGTGGGAGACAAGGAGGTAGGAGAATAGGAAGATGAATATGTGTCTAGCTATATTTTGGGGGACAATCGAGTGAGGTCAATGAATGATATAGCTGTTGCATGCATGTGTGAAGGAATATGGTTTTCTGTCCAATTGTGTTCTTTGTCAAAGTCACGATGCCCAAGCATGTCAAGGTCATCGATTTAGAGGTTGTTTCCAGGGAGGAGTTGAGAAAGGAGTTCCCATTCATCCATGGTAGGGGGTAAGGGAAAGTGGTTTGGAGTAGAAGGAGAGCTATTAGACGGAGGTGTATTGGGGGCTTCTAGAAAAAAATCAACATTCCATGCAGTGTATGTGTCTTTAATGCAAATCCAATTAGAAGTTATGGAAAATGTTGTGGATCCAATGTCATCGGGGAGGGTGCGAAAGGTTTTGTATAGGAGGAGCTTGCTCGAGCAGAATGAAACAAAGGAATCTGTAGTAAAGGGTGGAATGGTAGTGTAGCGAGGAAAGCATGAGAAAATTTTGGGAGGGTAGATTGGTTTCCATTGGGAGTGCTTTATATGAGGAGAGAATGACCAAGAACATGTAGCTTCAAGAAGGGTAAGGTGCTCGAGTGCAGGGGGTCACTGGATGTATGCAAAAATGAAGGTGGGTGTTGGTGGGGTGTCAGGAGAGTCATTGGAAACACATCGAAAAATGCTTTGGCTAACATTCAAGGATACAAAGGAGCGACTGCAAAGGGAAAGAGGGATTTTTTGGAGCATGTGGCAAGTCTCTTGTGCACCAATGTCACAATCTGCAACAATTTCTAACAGGAATCGTCTAATTAGTTGAAGGATGGGGCTATCATTTGGAGTTGCATGTGCAAGATAAGAAATAATTGTATGGTAGATTTTTTATTTGGGCTCTACCTTTGCTGCATATTTTCAAATGTATTTGAGGACATCATGTCTAGAGAGAACAGGTTGGAAATCAACATTAGCTCTCCAAATTGAGAGCATGGCAGGGTTGTGAATGTTTAAGAGGGCATCGTTCCTTGCAGGGTTATATGTTATGTGTCCATTTGCATCAATGAACAAATAAGAATTAGGTTGTAGATCAAGGGGAATCCCTAGCAACATTGAAGAGATGATCCTTTTTTGCGAAGGCAAGAAGATTCTGAACATTTTGTGTGCCTTTGAGCACAATTAACAAGGTCTTCATAATCAGCCAAGTGATTAGCTGCAAGTATGGAATGTGATCCAATGGTGCATGGATCATTTGTAGTAGAGGGTTGGAAGCATGGGGTTGTAGAATGGTTGGGTCGAGGATTCCATGCAGTAACATATTTGTCAAAGTATAGTTTTGCATCTTCGACCTTGGTAGCATCCACCCAATCTAGCGTGTCCATATTGGGTGCATTTTCAAGCCATAAGAATCCATGTATATACGCAGAGCCCCTATGTTTCCATTCATACCTACATGGAAATTATAAATACTAGGAAGGTACATTTGAGGTTTTGAATATAGGCAACTTTGATGAGAATATGATTTGTTACCAACCTGCACCAATAGTCTTTTGTAGAAATCCCTTTTTGAAGAACCTCTTTAAGGAATATTTTGAATCTATTGTGCATGCATTGAGATGCACTATGTGGATTGGCAATAAGGTTGAGAATCCTCCATTGGTGTTGTTGATTTTAAGTGGTTGGAGCTTGTCCAGGCATCAAAGAATGCAAATCCGACCACTTGGTATCAGTTGCGCTGCGAGTGAAGAAGAATGTTGGTGTCCCTTGTTGATTGATCATGTCAGCTAGTTCACCCCGACTTTTATTCCAATAGGAACGTGTCCCACGAAGGGTGGAGCCAAAGCATATGACTCGCTCAACAATCTTAGCATCGGGCATGCATTTCCATTGGATCACCAATTGATCCATATTATCAACATCATTTTATTTCATGTAATAGTTTTAGTTCATCATAGATGCACACGACATATAATACTTCAATAATTCACATCATACAATGATATCCACGTACCGCATCATATATTTGACATCTTATTAATGAAAGCATATAAACATATATTGTAATCGTACATAAAGGAATCCTATGATAATCATGACATCGTAACCGCATAAACATAGTAACATCATAATCATAGTGACATCATAAAACATAGTAACATCCTATACTTGGGTCCATTATGTCGTAAAAAATTTTACTCAGTCGAACTGAGTTCAACATATAATAAGCAAATAAAGTATAGCGTGTCCAACTGATAAATATGCCTCTTCAAAGTATGGGGTGTTACATACACCCACCCTTCGGGAAACTTTGTCCCGAAGTTGTGGTCAAAATAGTGATGGAACATCTCGATGCATGGTCTCTGCGTCCTCCCAAGTAGTAGACCCTGGGATCTACCCGTCTCATTGGAATTTTACTAGATTAAACATACTAATGCTCACTAAATTTACTCATTTTATCGAATGGGAGATGTTCTTGTATTTTGTTTAACATTTGCATAGGTTGCTGATTTGACCCATTCAAGGTTCATTATTATACCCCATCCATACAATAATTAACATCTTTGTTAAATTGCATCGTACTCTCCACAATGGGATTCATAAGAATACCTAGTCTTCCACATAAATTTTAAATTTATTATAAAACATTGTCATGACTCCTCCATTGATTCATGTCTCTAGTTAATTTGCCTTTGTTTTACATCATTTATTGATAAATGAATTATATACTATCACTCAAAAAATTTGAAAAGACTCTAACACACAAGTTTCAAGACATGCCCTTCCATATATGGTTTTAAATTTTCCACAAAGGCCACCCCTATATGTAATCCAACCAAATCATGTCCACCATAATATTTTTTTTTTTCACTAACATACCTTGTAGGATTGTATGATCTTCCAAGCTATAGTATTGTCAATTCTATATGTCTATCCCTACAAGCTAAAATATATCTATATTAGACCCATACATACATATGTACTTTAACACAAATAACTATAGATTAATTACGCATACTCATCCTACTCCCTTTCTCAATGATTTTGTAAAGATACGCATACCATTTCATAAATAATTCCTCACGTGTTAACTGAGAAAGTGCGCTATTGCACCTAGGAAGTAATCCTATTACAATCTTTGTAGCCACTACTCAAACATGTCTACCGACTAGAGTAATACAAGATTCCCAAAATGTTTAAGAATCATCATCCTCCAAGAGTCCATCACTACAATCTATAATTAATATTATGTAATTCTATTTCATAATTATTTTCTTCATATCTTATTATCTTAATTTGAACCTTTAAGCAATATTCATATTTATACATTACACATGCATGATACTAAGCAAAGTGATGTCTAATCCTTTAGATATCTCTAGTTCTCTCAAGAATGCCCTCTTAATAAGCCCTCTTACAAGTTTAAGAGTGAGGTCAACGTGCCCCACATTTGGCATTTCCATCTTCCAACTTATCCTTGGTTGAGTTACACATAAGATATCCCTTTAATATTGAAATTGTCATATGAATCGCTTCTCTAAATCTTTAGCTCAACAAAGTGTTGGATAAAATTATTTTATTAGTTATCCCACTTATAAGCTTCCCTCAACATATTACATCATAAAATAATTAGACATATTACCCTAACAATTTATTACTCTTATACAATTCAACCTTCATTATTTCATTATAAGCTGCATATTATTTACTATACCACCATATTATCCTATGAATTTATATTATCTACTCTATATATTTTAATACCTACATTATAGTATATATTTTTACTTTCATTACTTAATGTTTACATGAATTATAAAGAAAGTAAGACATTAATAGAACTCCGTGCTATGAATTCATCAATACCCTATTATCATTTAACTTGACGAGTAGCCTTCAATGAAAATTCTCAAAGGAAAGATCTATTTCCAAGGCCATCTACCATATATATATATATTTCTAAAACATTTCCAAAAACTATAAATATTTAAATTTAAATATTTAAAAACTATAAACATTTCCAAAACCATAAATATTTAAATTTACAACATCAATACATTTTAACCTTCCAATATAATTTTTGTATTTGTTTGAACACAACTAACCCTTCGACTTCATATGGCTCCCTCCATGCATTGGACCCTGCACACTCACCGCGCCACCCTCCGGCTCCCAACTCGCCTCCTTCCACGCGTTCTGCACCAACTATCATCATCAAGCTCCGTCCCCATAACCGTCCACCGCTCCCGTTGTCATCTCACGTCCATCAATTATCTCCCATGCCCTAGCAGCATGAAGGCCCACGCCACCCTTTGCATCACCGTGGTCCAATCGACCCTAGGGAGCCATGAGGAGGCCTTTGGTTGCATGGCAGCTGTGTGGGACGCATGCAAGAATTCACTCCATCCTCTTAAGAGGCTTAACCTCACGCGCGCTGGGCCTGGTCCCCATTTCAGCCGGTGGGTCTGCTCGGCTTAGCGCTTGACCTTAGAGTTGGTTTTCGACTTGTGATGTGCAACATGAGTGGATTGTGGCTTGTAGGTGAAGGAGATGAGCGCTGCCGAGTATGGAAACATTGGTATCCTGGAAGAGTTTGAGTGAGTTCATGCTGGGTGATTGTAGCAACAACTGAATACCAAGTTGCCTAGTATTCTGGAAGAGTTCGAGTGAGTTGATGCTGGGTGATTGGTATCCTGAAGAGTTCGAGTGACTAAAAACTCAATTTCAATTCTTCATTGGATACAATGTAAATGATGCATGTTACACATCTTCCTCTCGCTGGACTGTAAGAGCAGTCACGCGCAGTCGCAGTCTGCAACTATGGATTCTAACTTTATTTGGTTGCATTTCGTAAAGGATCCAGACAATCTAACAGTAGGTATTGGGATTGTCAATTCCTTTACTGCTTTGCTCCGTCTTCCACAGATATTGGAGTAGTAGTACACCAGGTTTTGTACAGAGGCTGGGATTTCAGCCAATAGGTGTTGGATCTAACAGCCACAAAATACAATATGCAGCGGAAGCAAATAAAACAAGAAAGACAATAAACACACACACATGAGATATACGCAGAGATTTACGTGGTAAAACCCTCTCTTCTTAGGGAAACATCCATGGAGCAATGGTATCGGTATCTTATTATTCAGAAACTGAAGATTTACAACAACTCTCAACTCTCCAATATCTTCTCTTACGAGAATACAAGAAACATATACATTTCTTACACGGTTACTAATAACTGCATATTTAGTTAGTCAGTTACATAGTTACCGTCATAGCCGGTTGTCACCCGTTTCTAACAATCTCCACCTTGATAACAATTTACCTGATACCATTGCTCATTGCTCTATTGATCACTTTTCCTGCAAGCCTAGAGAAGCTAAGCACCACCGTAGCTTCTCTAAAGTAACTGGATTCGTGAACATGTCTGCACTATTCTTTTGAGTGTGGACCTTTTCAAGAACCACTCCACCTTCATCAATAACATGTCTTACAAAATGATATTTTACAGGAATATGTTTTGTCTTACTGTGATAAGCTGGATTTTTAGCCAAGTGAATAGCACTTTGACTATCACAGAAAATCTTTATAAAGTTCTGAACCTTTCCTAACTCACCCAGCAAACCTTTTAACCAGACTGCCTCTTTGCAAGCATGTGAAGCAGCTATATATTCTGCCTCTGTAGTAGATAAAGCAACAATATTCTGAAGCTTTGACATCCAACTAATAGCTCCACCTGCAAGAGTAAAAACATAACCTGAAGTGGACCTCCTCTTGTCCAAATCACCTGCAAAATCAGAATCAACATAACCACAGACTTTATCACTGCAACCATCAAAAGTGATACAATAGTCACTTGTGCCTCTAAGATACCGAAGCACCCATTTCACTGCTGCCCAATGCTCTTTTCCTGGATTTGCCATGTATCTACTAACAACACCAACTTCATGTGAAATATCTGGTCTTGTACTTATCATCGCATACATCAAACTTCCTACTGCATTAGCATATGGTACACGAGACATATACTGCTTTTCTTCATCATTTTTAGGACTCAAACCTGAAGAAAGCTTGAAATGAGAAGCTAAAGGGATACTAGAAGGTTTCACCTTATCCATACCGAATTTCTGAAGTATTTTCTCCACATACTTCTTTTGTGATAACCACAGCTTGCCATTTTTCCTATCTCTGTGTATCTGCATGCCCAAGATCTGATTTGCTGCTCCTAGATCCTTCATATCAAACGTCCTAGCCAACTGAGCCTTTAACCTGCTGATTTCAAACATGCTCTTGCTTGCGACAAGCATATCATCAACATACAATACCAAAATAATGAACATGTCATTTTCCAACTTTTTAAAGTACACACAATGATCATACTCACTCCTGGTAAAATTCTGACTCACCATGAAAGAATCAAACTTCTTGTACCATTGCCTGGGAGACTGCCTCAGGCCATACAATGATTTTTTGAGCTTGCAAACAAACCTCTTGTTGCGATTTTGAACGAACCCTTCTGGTTGTTCCATGAAAATTTCCTCATCTAAATCTCCATGTAAGAAAGCTGTTTTGACATCTAGCTGCTCTAACTCCAAATCATATAAAGCAACTAGTGCTAACAAAATTCTGATAGAAACAAGTTTTACAACTGGTGAAAAAATCTCATGAAAGTCAATACCTGCTTTCTGAGAAAATCCTTTTGCAACCAGTCTTGCTTTGTACTTCGGAACAGTTTCATCAGCACCTTTCTTCAGTTTGTACACCCATTTGCAGCCAACCACTTTCCTACTCTCTGGAAGTTCCACAATATCCCACGTTTTGTTCTTTGCCAAAGAATCCATTTCTTCTTTCATTGCATGTTTCCATTTGTCACTGTCAGACACTTCTAATGCTTCCTTATAACTGTCAGGTTCTCCTTCATTAGAAATGAAAACAAAATCATCATACCTCTTTGGAAAAGTTCTGTTCCGTGTAGATCTCCGTAGAGTTTGCTGTGGTGTTTCCTCTATTTCTGTCTGCTCATCCTCTTCCTGAGGAGTGTCCTCATGAATATCCTCTTCCTGGACATCCTCACGAGTCCCCCTCGCAGATGACTGAGTATCAAACTGAATTTGCTGAAACTGCGGTACATTAGCCTGTTTCAAATCATTACTTACATCTAAATTTGTCAGAGAAAGTTCATCAAATTTTACATCTCTTTTATGATGATTTTGTGAACAGTAGGATTCCACAACCTATATCCCTTAACACCATCACCATATCCAACAAAGATCAATTTTCTTGACTTAGGATCTAGTTTGGAACGCTGGTTTTTCGGAATAAGTGCATAGGCTTCACAACCAAATACTCTAAGATTAGAATAATCACATGATTGACCTGTCCATACCTCTTCTGGAATTTTGCAGTCAATTGCTGTTGATGGTGATCGATTGACCAGGTAACAAGCTGTAAGCAATGCCTCTCCCCACAATTCCTGCTGCAACTTTGCATTACTGAGCATACTCCTTGCTCTTTCAAGAAGAGTCTTGTTCATGCGTTCAGCAACGCCGTTCTGCTGCGGAGTGTAAACAGTGGTCTTATGTCTCTCAATCCCATCCTGCTTGCAATAATTATCAAACTCCTTCGAAGTAAATTCGGTTTCATTATCTGTTCTAAGACATTTAATGAACCTGCCAGTGCTCTTTTCAACCAAAGCTCTAAACTGCTTAAATATTTCAAAAACATCAGCTTTTCTCTTCAATAAATAGATCCAAACTTTCCTCGAGTAATCATCTATAAAACTGACGAAATATGACGATCCCCCATAAGAAATTTTTGGAGATGGACCCCAAAGATCAGAATGTATGTAGTCTAGGATACCTTTACTAGTGTGTTTTCCAGATTTAAATTTTTGTCTAGCCTGTTTACCATAAATACAGTGCTCACAATCTGCTGACAGAGAGCCACCACCATGGTCGAGAAAACTCCTGCTTGAAGAGAGTCACCACCGTGGAGAAAAATACTGCGTGAAGAAAGTAGAGTCTGTGCCGTGGAGTCTGCAACCGTCAAGCATAGTTGCAGAGTGGTGCAGGCTTGTGGTGTGAAGCTCTGCCCAATACCTGGTCCCGTGAGGTGCTGTAGTTCGTTCAGGAGGTCGTGAAGTGGACATATTCGTGTAGAAGGCCGCCTCGTCTGAGGTGGAAGAGTCCGAGGTCACCCGTGAGGTTTGTGGCGAGTCCACGTGAAAAGCGTGAGAGCACACCGTGGGAGAGGCCACGTAGGGCCATTGTGGAAGACCCGCACCTACTGTTCTCGTTGTGTGGAGGAGGAGCCAGCCGCTGTGGGAGCCTGCGCAGACCGGTTCGTGGAGCAGGAGCCCCGCATCCGAGAGCCTGAGAGGAAAAGAGGGTCATCCGCAGTGGGAGCCCGAGAGCTGCGTGAGGAGCCATTTCGAGAGAGTGAAAGTGTTCGTGACATGTGTAAGGGTAGGGTAATAATAATAAAAAAAAATTTTGGTAGAAAAATTATTATTATTTATTGGAGTTGTAAAATTTAAATTTTGCATGTAATTGGGCATATGACTGTAAGACCTGAAATGGCATGCATATCCTAGGTTGTTTAGTTACCTATGAAAAATCTAGACGTAGATTTAGGTAAACTAAAAGGGGTAGGGCATGAGTTGGTTGTTGTGCTCATTTTGCCCAGATTACATGTAATGAAGCCTATTTTAAAGGTTTGGTTAACTCCATTGTAATAGACCTAAAGGTGAGCGGTAAAGGCTCATTTGGCCGGATTTGGCTAAGGTCTTCGGATGTAAAGTTCGAGGTGGAGCATAGAATGTGCTCAGAATTGCATAGGAAGATTTTGTTTGCAAGCTCAAAGTAATCATTGTATGGCTTGAAGAGCACTTCCAAGCATTTGGTACAAGATGTTTTGATTTCTTTATGGTGAACCAGGTTTTACAAGAAGTGGGTGTAACCATTGGGTTTATGGTATTCACTATCTTGGTGTTTTTTGGTGTTGGCGTTATGCTTGAAACAAGCACAAGCATGGATACGATCAACAGGTTGGTTCGGTTGGACATTTATAATGAAGAATCAAGGAGCAGCAAAATAATCTTGAGTGTAAATGTACAGGAGATGGATTGATGTTAAGGTTTGGTTATCACAGCAAGAGTACATGGTAATGATACTCAAGAAATGTGAAACTGGTAAACATCATAAGCTTTCTTCAGGTTGTTGTCCAAGTAATGAAGAAAAGGGTTATATGTCTCGTGTATGGTATGCTGGTGTGATGTATGCGATGGGATCTTTTCACATGCGGTTGGTGTTGTCAGTGGATACATGGCAAATCCAGGTGAAGTAGTGAAATGGGTGCTTTGGTATTTAGAAGCACAAATGGACAAGGGTAGGGCATCAGGTAAATTGTTGTCAAGGTGGAGATTGTTGGAATGTGACAACCAATTGACGGTTGAGTTCAAGTTGGTTCACGGTGGTTTCACCAACAGTATAATCGGTTATCGTTTATGTGTAACTGAGGAAGGAGGATCTTAAATATGTGGCCCATTGAGGCAGATATTGAGTCGGGGCTTTATGCCCTCTCCGGGATAGTTTGTAAACTATGTTGATGATGAATAAAGAATGCCTGCCCTTTTCCCGTGGATGTAGCCCACATTCAGTGGGTGAACCACGTAAATTTCTGTGTCTCTTGTGTGATTGCTGTGTTCTACATATTCTGTTGTTTTCTGTAATTACATATTTATTATGTATGTGTGCTTAATGCACAACAATAGGTAGAGCAGGTTGCAGCTCATAATTGCAATTCAGTGGCCTGCGTTAAAGGTTAGGCTCGACGATGGTTCCCTCTCAATAGTGGTAGACAAGGCTGTTGCTTGGTGCCGATATTTTTGTACTGACGTCTGGTAGGGTGCTTACGGAAGCAACGAATCAAATGGATAGTGTTTTGTGGCACTTTTTATTATTTATTGAAGTGGTGGTACTGAAATTTCAAAAAAGTGTGAACAAATACTTGTAATCAAAGTGTTTGATAATGAAGTGCTGAAGGCGCAATGGAGTACTGGCTTGAGCCAGCTGAGCTCATGGAGATCAGAAAATAGGTTGGTGTTGAAGATCTCGCGTGGGTTCCCCCTCCCAGATGGAAGCCTGGGGATAATTTGTCTTTGAATGGTTATGGGAGAGGGATGACACCCTCTGAAGCTGAAGAAATGAAAATGATTAGAGAAGAGATTGGCAAGCTGAACAGGTAAACAAGCAGTAACTTGTTTTATACTACAATTCTCTATTGTTTTATAGACATCTATCGATACCGAATGAGAGAGAACAGAAAAATCAACTTACTGTTCATGACTAAGAACGTGCCACTGCCACCACATTTATTTGATCATGAACTTCATTTATATACATTTTTTTAATATATTTATCTAACTAACTATTCATTATTTCAGAATATTAATTATGTAGCCCTATTCAGCATGATAGTTCTCTATATAAATCTTCTGTATTATTGATGTTTATTTGAACTCTCTCGTATTCTGTACGAACAATCCGTCTAATTTATTCTCCCTTTTCAGCCAATTGCGCTCCTTGTGCTCTATGAAAAGCACAGATAACACAGAGAAGAAAGGAGATTATGGTACTTCTGCAGAGAACGATGGAATATTTAATGAAAAGCGGAAGGTATCTTCTTGTTCTCGCAGTACTTTGTTAAATATGTAAGTAACTGATGTTTATAATTATTATGTTTAATGTTGATCTGCAGGACATGAGGACCGAAATAACAAGTCTGAGAAGGGATGTTGAGTGAATCCAAAGCAAAAGCCTTGAAGAGAACAATCACTTGCAGTTGGTTAATGTGAGATCTATGATAAATCAAGGAAAAAATTTGAAAATTAAGTTTGTAAAATTTATATATTGTTAAATATATATACTGGTTCTCATGGTAATGTAGATGGAACCGCTGGTCGACGATCTAAAACATCAAATGAGCTCTGTTGACAGTCAAATTGAGAAGACTATTCAGGCTGCCTGTAAAATGTATGAAATTGACAGTATCTGGTTTACTTATCGGCGTGTTAACAAAAAAATACTTTGATATGCCTATATTATAATGTGATCAAATTGTTGACAGGTCTCCTTGTAGTATACTTGAACACATTAATAGGCTCGAAGCTAATACTTAGAGGTTTTTCCAGGTAATTTGAAGTTTGAGGTTAAGAAATTTGTTTATTTATATATGTCCTTTTGCGTATAGTTTCAGAGCCATCTCTTTTGCGTATAGTTCCTGCTATTAACAATCTGGCATCAGGCACTCTGAACAATTAAAATAAGGCGGGACCAAGTGTGATAGTTGAAACTGCTGCGTTTGGAGAGTCGGCATCGAATACGTACATGCGGCATCAAATACTTACATGCGGCTAGGGTAGGACTCGCTCATCCATCCTTTCGCTTCCATCTTCTCTGCTCGTCTGGTCTTGTAATTTTTGTGTCTGGCTTCTTACAACGATGGACGTTGTTTCTCTTAGATGGCACCGGCAGCGGCCCCTAGGAATAGTTTGGGACCGACGGAGGCTGTGGAGTTCATGGCGTGGCTCTGATGGCAGAGATGGGAGTTGCAGAACGCTGGAACACTAGAGCAGAACACGGACAAATATCAGAGATGGGAGCTGCAGAACACTGGAACACTGGAGCAGAACACGGACAAATATCAAAGCTAGACGGCACCATCACATCCACACTGGAGCAGAACACGGACAAATATCAAAGCTAGACGGCACCATCACATCCACATGGTAGCATTCTATGAGCGAGGAATCTAACCAACGTGGAGGAATCTAACCAACGTGGATGGTTATTCTTCTCGTTGGTGAAACGCCTAAGGTATGATAAATATATTTCATTTAAGACTGAAATTTAACATTAAAATATTGATTGTTTAAAATTTATTTAAAACACATGGTAGCATTCCATGAGTGAGGAATCTAACCAACATGGATGGTTATTCTTCTGGTTGGTGAAACGGTGAAACTCCTAAGGTATAAATATGATAAATATATTTAATTTAAGACTGAAATTTAACATTAAAATATTGATTGTTTAAAATTTAGTAAATATGTACTAAGATTTTTTTTTTTTATAAAAAAATTATTTATAAAGCATTCATTTAACATTGTATTTTTTATAATAATATTGTATATCAAAAAATACATAATATTATTCTATTTTATTTATAATGACAATTCTAAGTTATTAATGTTAAGTAATAATGAAATATTTTAATTATTTCTTATTATAGTAAAAATAATTAATTTAATATAAATTAATACTAATATTAATAGTAATAGTAATATTAGTATTATTATTATCAATATTAAATTATTTATTATTGATATTAATAATATTATTATAAATTTTTTATTATTGATAATAATAATATTATTAAAATTTAATCTTAATACAAATATTTAATATTAAGATTAATGTTTATTATTAATAACAATGTTTAATAATATACATTGATATTGATATTAATATTTAAGGTTAATATTAAAACATCAGGAGTGTTATAATATAAAACAATATTAATAATAATGATATTAAAACTAATATACATATTAATGTCAAATATTAATAATGATATATGATGTTATTAATATTAATAATAAGGTGTAATTTTAAATTTTTATTATTATATCATTAATTATATTATTAAAATTTTATATTAATATAAGTGTTTAATTTAAGATTAATGTTTAATATTAATAATAATGTTTAATGATATCAAATAAAATTAATATTTAAGGTTAATATTAATGCATAGAGTTGTTTCAATATAAAACAATATTAACAATATATTAGTGATGTTAATATTAAAACTAATATTAATAATGTTTTCATAATTTTAATAATAATATTAATGATATGAAAGAACTTAACATTAATGTTAATATAAATATTAATAATTTTGATCATCATTATTATTATGATTGTTGATAATGTTTATTAAACTTTTTAATAATGTAATTATCTAATATTATGAAAAATTAATATTTAAGGTTAATATTAATGCGTAGAATTGTTTCAATATAAAACAATAATAACAATATATTAATGATGTTAATATTAAAACTAATATTAATAATTTTTCATAATTTTAATAATAATATTAATGATGGAAAGAAATTAACATTAATGTTAATATAAATATTAATAATTTTGATCATCATTATTATTAACATTGTTAATAATGTTTATTAAACTTTTTAACAATGTAATTATCTAATATTATGAATCATATAAACCATGCTAATTAATGGTTAATACTTTTTCTGTTAGTAGCCATATTTTTAATATTAAACAATTGTATTAATGTTAATACTAAATTAATCAAAATATTAACAATTATATTAATGTATTAAACAATTATATTAATGTTAATGTTAAATTAGTGAAAATATCAATATTAAAATAACATTTTATTGTTGATATTAATAATATCATTAATTATATTATTAAAATTTAATATTAATACAAGTGATTATTATTAAAATTAATATTTAATATAATAATAATGTTTAATAATATATAATAGTTATAATGTTTAAGGTTAATATTAATGCATGAGGAGTTCTTTTAGTATAAAACAATATTAATAATGTTGATATTAAAACTAATATAAATATTAATGTAAAATATTAACAATGTTATACTAATAATAAGATGTAGTTTAAAGTATCAATTATATTAATCAACCATATTTTTAATATTAAACAATTTTATTAATGTTAATGGTTAACCGTGAACATTTATGGTTAACATAGTCCTATGAAAAACCATGGTCAACCAAATGGGAAACCTTAATCAACAATGGTCAACCATTAGTCAATTATGGCCAAACAAAGTGAGCCATAGTCGATCATTGTCATCCATAGTCAACCATACACAACCATGATCAACTATCACCAACCATTGTCAACCATGGTCAATCATGGCTAACCATAGTCAACCATAGTCAATTTCGCAACAATTTCGCAAGACATGGCAAGACATTATTATCCATGGTCAAACAAAGTCTACCATAGCCAACCATCATGGTCAACCAAAGCTAACAAAATTCAACCATGGTCAACCATAGTCAACCATATTGGAATTATAATCAACCATATGATTTTAAAGTCAACCATAATGTCAACCAAAGTTAACCATAGTCAACCATGCTTAACCGAACTCAACCATAATCAAATAAAGTCAACCATATTAACAAAAGTCAATCATAGTCAACGAGTAGTGAAATTAAAATCAACCATATGTATGATTTTAAAGTCAACCCTTGTGTCGCCCATAATTAAGCCAATAAGTCAACCATAATGAACCATATGATATTGAAATCAACTAGAGTCAACCATAGTCAATTAAAATCAACTAAAGCCAGCCATGGTCAACCACATTTAACAAAAGTCAACCATTGTCAACCAAAAGTCTAAAGTCAACCATATATAACCAAAGTTAATCATAGTCAACCCAAGTCAACCATAGTCAACTAAATTCAACCACGGTTAACCAAAGTCAACATTGGTTTACGAAAGTTAACCATGGTCAACCATAGTCAACTAAAGTCAACGATTGTCAACCATGGCCAAACATAATCAGCCATGGACAACCATAGTCAACCATTCTCAACCATAGTTAACCAATGGTTGACCATTGTCAACCAAAGTCAACCATGGGCAACCATAGCCAACCATAGCTACCCATGGTCAACCAAAGTTATCCCTAGTCAATCAAAGTTAACCAAAGTCAACCATGGTCAACTAAATTCATCCATGGTCAACCAAAGTCAACCATAGTGAACCATGGTAAACCATAAACAATCATATTCAACCAAAACCAACCATGGTCAAGCAAATTCAACCGTGGTTGACTATAATCAAACATGGTTAATGAAAGTCGACTAAGGTAAACCAAAGTCAACCATGGTAAATTATGGGCAACCATGTTCAACCATAATCAACCATGAACATCCAAAGTCAACTATGTTCAACCATAATCAACCATGGTCAACCAAAGTCTACCATGTTCAATCAATAGTTAAATAATAGTTAGTCAAACTCAACCATGTTTAACCAAAAGTCAACTGTGGTCAACCATGGTTAGCCAAAGTCCACCAAAAGTTCACCATGGTCAACTAAAGTCAACAATAGTAAACTAAAGTCATCCAAATTCAACCACTATCAACCAAAGTCAAACATGCTCAACCAAAGTCCACCATGGTTAACCAAGCCCACCATGGTAAACCAAAGTCAACCAAATTTAACCATGGTCAACCAAAGTAAACGAAGGTAGACCAAAGTCAACCATGGTCAACCAAAGTTTACGATATCAACCATGGTCAACCAAAGTGAACCATAGTCAAACAAAGTCATCCATAGTCAGCCATATTCAACCAAATTCAACAATAGTAAAAAAATAGTGGAATTATAATTAACTATATGATTTTAATTTCAACTCTTATGTCACCTATCATCAACCCAACATGCCAACCATAGTCAACCATATGATATTAAACTCAACCAATTCCAACAATGGTCAACCATAGTCAACATGGTCAACCATAATTTATCATGGTCAAACACAATAAACCAAGTCCAACCTAAGTCAACCATAGTCAACTGAAGTCAACCAAAGTCAAAAGTCAAACAACGTCAACCAATAGTCAATTACAACCAAACAAATTTAACCATAGTCAAATTTAAACAAGATCTACTAATAGTCAATTATGGATAAACAACGTCACCCGCAGCCAACCAAAGTCAAGCATAGTCAAACAAAGTCAACCATAATAAACCAAGGTCAACCATAACCAACCAAAGTCAATTATGGCCAACAAAAATCACCCAGGGTCAACCATAGTCAACCATGATCAATTAGTAAACCATAGTCAACCATAGTCAACCAAGTTCAATTCAAGTCAACCATAATCAAACATATTCCACCATGGTCAACCAATACCAATTATTGCCAAACTAAGTCGACCATACTCAACCATGATCAACTAAAGTCAACCATGGATGTTTAGGGTCAATGATAATCAACCATGGTTAATTAAAGTCAACCAAAGTCACCCATTGTTGGCATGGTATAACTTGCACTAAAATTGCCCTGCTTTTCCGGCGATTTGTTCCCTAGATCCAGTTATAAAAACTGGTGGAATCATAGTTCCACCCTATTTACTACGAAACTATGCCATGGAATTGTGCCCCATGCGTTTTGAACCATTTTAAGATGACCCATATCGTCGAAATTCCCAAAAAAAGCCAGAAAGGGTGGAACTGTGCCTTGCCGAAAAAGTTTCAGTCGTCGGTCGCCGGAATACCGAGGCGATTTGAGTGCCAATTATCACACGCCCTCATTGTTGAGTATAGTCAACCATTGTCAACCATATTCAATCAAAGTCAGACATAGTCAAACTAATTAAACCATGGTCAACCAAGGTCAACCAAGGTCAACCAAATTCAAATAGACTTACCTATAGAAGGGGGACAATGTCTTTCTTGGTGAATATGCTTCTTTAATTGAGCAAAATGTCGATAAAGTCCTTTTCCTCCACATATCTGTGCTCAGTCCTGCCTTCTTTTCTACTTTGAAGACAAGCCTCTATGGATCTATCCAATAGTCCAAATACCATGCCCATGTATTTGGTTCCATCGCGGCCTTCGATTACCATCAACTTCATGAATGTTTCTTTAATTCTTCAACAGCCTGAGAGTCAGTCCCTTTCGAACATGTTTTGAGAAAAAAACAAGTTACCCAAAAGATTGAGAGTGGTAAGAAACATAGTGTGCCCGATATTCACAGGCTTCTCCTTTGTAAATAAACCTAAAAAATGGATCGAGTGGTAGAAAATACTTGATGTCTTCAGAGATGCTTCAAGGCCTCCAGTCTCCTGCTACTGAAGAGTTGGGTGTTGTAGAATCTTCGGAGCATATGCCAATGAGGCCTGCAGTTGTTCCATGCCAACGAATAGTCGCTGTAGGAGAGGCACTTGACTGCTTCTGTGACGGTGCGTCTAGACAATACTTGGTCATGATTCTTCAACACTTCCTTCACCATGGCCGGAGATGAGACCACAACTATGGTTTTCATCCCGAGACGAAGGGTCATTAGATGACCGTATTTTGCAGCAAGGTGATACAGAGACTCATTGGGCTTCTTCTCGAGCTAGAGGAGATTCCCAACTATGGGTCATCCGGGTGGCCCTAGAGGAAGCTTGACTGCGAACTTTCTTGAGATGATAATGAGCTTTAAAACCAACAATAATGCCATGAAAATCATTACATGATACCATAAATCATTAATTCCATGCATTCTTATGATGCTCGAGCAATCTAAAAACACAAATAGCTATTTTGTTTTAGATTTCAATTTACAACACTGTCTGGAAATATAAGGGCACAGTCACTTATCGTGTGGTTCATAAACACAAGTGATAAGATAAAATTGATTCATGTGATAGAAACAGATGCGTAGACAAATGTAGATTTTTTTTTAATATTATTATGGATCATATTAAATATAATATTATTGAAAAAAATATTTACAAATATAAGTATATGTTCTGTTACATTCTTTAAAAAAACAAATTTAAGACTTCAAAAGACTATAACAATTGAAAACAATCAACTTCATAATCAAGATCCTCCTCCGGCCTCATTTTAACCACCTATTGAATTTATTCGCTTCGAAAACAATATAATAATATCTATTTATTTGCTTATAGAATAAAAAACCTTGCAGCTAAGCTATTCTCTGTTTAAACCTTGGCATAAAACTTGTGTTCAAACCTCGGCACAGAATTTCTGTTCAAACCTCGGTATAATATCACTGAAGGCATTTGAACGCTTGCCCTTGGACTTTCGTCTTGACCAACTTGCAACTGGCCATGTGTCTCTCCCTTCAACTTATTACAATCTACCACTTGTGATCTCCTCTGACCATCACATATCCGTCGATCTGCTGCATAGTATCGCTTGCGCCATTTCTACGGAGAAGTCCCATCTAGAACTCTGGGGATTGGATCTAGCCTTTATTGATACCCACGTGGGTGACGGAAAAATCCCACACAATCTACACAATCTTTATAGAAAAACCCCTGGGCTGACGGAGCCTACATTAAATTGATAGAACCTGCCAAAAAGAAAGAGCCCATAACCTGACAACGGCTTAGGTGCACCAGGCCTGGAATTTCAAATTCCAACTGCCTATCAATTGGAAATTTGATGATGGGTAGATATTTTAGGTGCCTGTCATTTTACATTTTATGCAAGTTTGTAGAGTGTCAAATTCAAAATGTCTATTGTCTAGTAATTTGAAATTTTATGACTATTACACATTATTTTTTATATATCTCATTTCACATAAATATTAATGTTTTTTTTTTTATACATGTCATTTCACGTAAATGTTAATGTTTTTTTATGTTTTACTTAATTATGGTCAAATAAATTAATCCTGAAGTATATCCATATATCTAATCCTCTTTCCATATTAATCAAACTCCATAAACAAACCAACTACTGTCTTTATGCGTTGTCAAATAACATAAAATAAAAATAAAGCAATAATGAAATAATGAATAAACTTTTATAGATAACTCCATTCACCATAGCTCACAGGATCCCATATAATGAAAGGGACTGGCATTAGAGGACGAACCAATGACAAGTATTAAGTATATGGGTGAACAAATTTAACTGGTTGTAGTTTGAAACTAAAAAGAACTGGCAACATACCACTACATAGGCAGCTTATCACACTTACTAACACATAGAGGATAGGATAGGTATTAAAATTTCTGACGTGAAATGTAATTGGATAACCGTCAAATCTACGTTCCAAATATTTTCTTACCTGTCATTGGTGACGGGTTCGTTTCATAACTACTAGTAAAATATGTTTTATAATGGAAAAAATGTTCTGTAGAACATCAAATTCCAGGCCTGCTTGCCACACCTCACTTGCCCAAGGAACCTAACTTGGACACCTTTGGGTCCGCGGATGGAAGGACACTTAGTCATTTTACTCTAAGTGTTGGTCTATCATCCATCAATACACATGAGGGTGTGTGACCATGGAACGGGTGCACGACCCATAGGAAAAGTCACCAAAGGCTTGGAAATCCTAGGCGCATCACCCACCACGGGGCGCATTGGCACAATCTAGTTTCATGGCAGCGATGGCATGATGAAGAGCAGCTTGGGTTGTAAGTTTAGTTCATGGGGTGCACGGCATGGGCGCACTCCCACACACCAAGGGCATCAGTGATAGCAAGCTTGAGTGCATGAACAAGACACGTCAAGGAACACAAGAAAGCGACCAAGGCAAGTGGGAAAAGGGGTGCACATCATGGAGACTTGGAAAACAGATGGATAGGCGTTGGTCGACTAGTGTGGGCATGAACTAGTAAGTTGGTTGCAAGTGGACCGAAAATGGGCACGTCGATAGCAAGGAACAAGTGCGTTGGTAACAAAGTGGGCATCATCTAGTTGGGCGCATCCAAGAATTGGGAAACAAGGCAAGTGGCATCGTCGGCTAGGTGGGGGAGATGACCAAGTGGCTGACAAGTGCACCAGAAAATGGGTGTCGACCAAAGCTTGCATGGCAAGGACCAAAAGAGGGTGTTATCATGTGGGCTAAGGCAAAGTGCCAAGGCGGGTGACCACACTTGTGTCACCCCGTTGGTGTGCTTATCAAGTATAAAAGCATGGCTTGTTTGTGCCCACAGAGGGAGTGCTGCCGGTTTGGGCACCTCCATTCTATATAACGTGTATTATGTTGTAACTTGGAAAATTTTATATAAAGCTTGCGGAGAGCCTGATTGGGGGTCCCCACCACTCTATATTTTGTTGTTGTTTACTTGCATATTGAAATTGTGACAATGGCTAAGTATGAATGTTGCGTTAACTCAAGATAGATTGGCTAAGTAACAAGTTAAACGAGAAAAAGTGTGTTATAGATATAAGTGTTAAGTGTTTGCAATCGGTTTAGGCGTAGTCTATCAGAGTGCACCCAAGTTGGTCAAGCCTTCGGGAAGCATCTGGGCTGTTGGCACAGTATAGATCCGTAGGAAGTGTGGAAGCCGACAGGTGCGAAAGGGTCATTCTGGGAAATAAGAAGCTTTCACCATGTTTTGTGGAAGTATACGAGTTGTTAGATTAGTTGAGTCAGTCATGTGGACCTCATTGTAATAAGAGAAAAACATATAAATAGAGCAAGATTGTAAGCCTAAGGGCATCTAAGTTTTAGAGATTAATGCAATCTTTTGGATTCTGTTGACTGTTCCCTGCGAGGTTTGTTCCGCAGATGTTAATGAATGAAGATGTTCGGTTATGAATTTTGTTGTTATGCGATGATGGGTTATCTAAATGATTTATGTTGATACATGCTGTTTGTTAATATGCCGTTGAATATGCTTTGAGATAAATATGCGAATGTTTGGTTAAATAGACTATCATAAATATTGTAATCTCTAGTTAATGAGCACATATCCTCTTTGCAATTGCGGAAGCTTGGTTCTTACAGCACCCTTATCTGCCTCAGGTGAGACCTCACCTGCTTTGCAGGTGTTGCTGGGAAGGGTAATTGCTTTCTGGGTTGGTGAATAAGGGGTTGTTGGTGTTGTTGATGATAGAGTGAACCATTGTCGAAAGACCCTGTGTCAACAAATGGTTCTGTTGCTGGGAACCTTAGAAGAAAGAAGAGGATATGCTGTGACAAAGCTAGAGATCCAAGAGTGGTTCAGTCAGAAAGCCAAAGAGTTTGCAAAATAAGAAAGGAGGAACCCGGTAGAGATAGTGGAAAGTTGGTTGCAAAAGCACATATACTCGGACATCCATGAGATATTCTTCGCCGAATTTCCAATAATACTACAGGAGTGGCTCGCACAGTTGACATTCAGAGGACATACCAACCAGAGCATCGGATCAGATCAGTGGACTCCAGAACTAATTTGACAGCTAAAGCAAGTCAACAATACAGCATAAAGGGCTGTTGATTTCTGGATCGATAGTATCCTAGAGGGGTACATCACTGAGTTTGTGGTAGATACCAACAGTTCTTATAGCGATGCGGAGAGACGATTTTTCAGGGGACCAAGGGGTAGGTTTGTCCTGCCATTGAACCTGTGGATTAAGATGCTGGTGTGCGAAAAGGGCATGATGAAAATGACCTCCGATGAGTAGACAGATCGATGTGCAGGGGTTGTAGGTATCGCATGGTTACGGATCTGCTAGGAAAGATGCAGGGTAGATGGACATGGGCGACAACGAATTTCTAAGGGAAGTTGAAGAAGACTGTGGCACCTTGAGAAGTGGAATGATATTCTGGTGTACTGATAAGAGGAGGAGGACTGAGGAAGAGTCCCCCGAGAGGACCGGAAGGGAATACTACGCAATAGGGCCATAGAGGACAGAGCTCCCTTATTACGAGGAGGAAGGTGGTGACCAGGCTACCCCAAAAGAAGGGCGGATCGTAAGCTACCACATACCTTCAATCCTACACACCACTTATCAATTTAAAGGAAACACCACAAATAATTTGCAGAGCTGCCCCACGTGTAGTGGGAAAAGTAGTGCATTAGTAAGTAACAATAGTAGGAACACCATGATGGCGGATGATATGAAGATGCCGAGTTTCATAGGAAGCAGGACGGAGGACCCCGATCAGTTTTGGTTTTTATGCAAAGCAGTGTGGACCGTGAAGCAGGTCCAAAATGAAGACATCAATAAGGGGCAGTTGGCAACAACCTTTCGGGGCCATGCACTGGACTGGTTCATAAAATATACTAAGGTTCCAGGAAAAACATTGGCAGAAATCAAAGCAGCGATGATTCAGGAATTTAAAAAACCCAAGTCATAAGCACAATACATTACTGAGCTCAAAGAGATTAGGTAATACCCAAATGAACCAGTATGGGAGTTTGATCAGAGATACAAGACCCTGATAGCGAAAGTCAATTTTCCAATAAACAACCTGCAGCACAAAGAGTGGTTTATCGCTGGGCTGGTACCACATATTAGAGGACCATTGATGTAGTAGAAGGTTGTGGATCAAGCCAAAGGATTAGAAATTGTGATGAAGCTAGAGGCTTCGTCGATCAGAGAGACGGGGGCTAGAATGGATAAGATTCAAGCGCAACTGGCTATGTTGACGCTCCAATTGGAGGACATGAAGCAAGGAAAAAATAACCACGCAGATGTATGGTTCACTAGATGTAGGATAGAAAGCCATCATAAGGATAACTATTAAGTGGTTCAACAGTATTTGAATTCAGGGGCACTGAACCCCCTTCACCGGGAAGGTATACCATGGTGTCCCGTTTTCCATACCAGGGGGCATTGACCAGAGGACTGCATATACTTACAGAATATGGTGTCGAAACTGGCGTGTCTATATTGTAAATTCTGTCGATCAGTGGGGCATGACGAAAAGGCTTGAAGAGCACACGATTTGTTGCAATAATGGAACATGGACGCATACCTGGTAAAGGGAGAGGAGCAACAATTGGGACTACAGTAGCCGCAGTATGCCCAACAACAACCGCAGTTTATGCAGATGCCACAATTTGACCAAGGACAGTATGGGAAACTATAGTATGGCACACTGCAGTATCCGAAACCACAGTACCAACAGTCGTTGTATCAACAATACCCGCAACCACAATATCAGCATCCACAGTACTAGCAGGCGCAGCACGGACCACCGTGCGGAGTATTTGGTGGAGGATTCCGGGGAGGATGTGGTGGTGGCGCTGGAAGGGGAGGGGCTGCTGGACGAGGCCTAGTACCTCCTACATGTTATAATTGTGGGCAACAAGGACATTTCGCAAGAGATTTCCTGAATTAGGCCTCGCAATGCACATATTGCAGCAAAACATACCATGTGGTAGAAGATTTCCCACAGCTCATCGCCAAATGGAAAACGAAGAACCTGCTGAATCAAAACCAGAATAAAAACCAACCAGTGGTACAGAAAATATCAGCAAAAGATAGGAGGCACTCTGTGGAATTAGGAATAGTGACGCGAGGAGGAGCAGTAACAAGAGTTGACAGACCACAGCCTATTGTTTGAACAACAGAAAATAAGAATGTTACATTTGATGCAGGGGCAGAAAAAGATACCTTCCTAAAGGCACAACAAGAGGTGTTGTGACAGATGAGGAACATACCTCTTCAAGAAGAAATCTATGATATGCCGCCGACGTTCGACCAAACAAAGTCACAAAGAAAGGCCGCTACCTTAAGAGCCTTCCTAGAAATCTTATTAGCGTTGGCACGAGATGAGGAGGCATTGGAGGAGATATCTAGGCTATTGTGTCGACAGGAGAACTGAAGTCAGGAACCCAGGGTTAATCGTATACATAAGAAAAGGAAGACAGGTAGAGAAATGAGGATGTTGGCACAAATTGGAGTGTTTGATGTTGACTCCATCATTTTTTATTTAGGTTCAGACGTGAACATTCTGACAAAAAAAACATGGGAAACAACGGGAAAAACACAAATGACTTGGTCACCAGTACAACTGTGATTGGAAAACTAGAGCAAGGTCACCCCTCTTGGCCGAGTGTGTCAACTTCCCATTGAAATCGAAGGACTTCGAACATATGTTGATTTTGATGTTATAGAGATAGTAGATAACACATGTCCATATCCCGTACTATTGGGAATCAACTGGGCAATGGAAAATCAGGAAATCATCAATTTCAAGAAGAGGATCATGTCATTTGAAGATCAGGAAATAAGGGTTGTCGCACCACTAGACCCTGCGGAAGGACAACGATACATAGAGCCCACCAAAGATGAAGAGAGGGAAGGATGGGATAGCTTATATAATATTTCTGAAGATTACATCAATCCAATTGATGGAGGGGAGTTGGAATGGCACAACTGTAGCTCAGCATCTTCAAACAAGGCACTAGAAAATTGGCAAACCGACTTCACGAAGTATCGTTTCGTAGATGTGCAAGGATTACACAGTCAGTGCGATTGGTGGCTACCAGGGGGAACACATTACCAACATACGAGGGGATACCAAATTTGAGCACCTTCTTAACAGAATTTGAAGGAAAGGTAGTGGAACCACAAAGACTCTTGGCCTTGGAGGAAGCTTTGAAGGCTACTCCTGCGCGTTGGTGGGCAGCGCACAAATCAAGGATATCAAACTGGACACTATGCCGACGTCTCCTGGAGGTACGTTTCAGAAACACCACAACATGGAACGAACAAAGATACGATGGCTAGGGTAATCCAAACGAACATGTGAAGGCTTGTCAGCACCAATGGCCAGCGCGGACGGAACAGGAGTGGGTGCATGCCTTCGTGCATACATTGGATGAAGTACCACGGAGTTGGTATGTCACGACGGAGCTGCGAATCGGTACACTTTCTTGGGATCAGTTAACAATTCTCTTTAGCCAAACGTTCTCCTCCTCAGATAAGAATCCCTTCATCCATAATGCACTTTAGATAAGTAAGAAGAAGATTTTCGAGGCAGAACCGACAGCGCAACTATCAGAACTCCGATGGACCATGACACGATGGGATGGCACCTAAACTACCCGTCGACCAGTACAATCAGCCACTAAAGATTATGAAGGTAACCATTGAATCAACGAAAAAATAAAATGTCACGAATGGTGAAAAGCATTGGGAGGAATCAATTACTACAAAAATAGCAGACCCGTTGCATGAATTTCAGGACTTATTTCTGACAGTATCCTTAGAGAGACAAGACATTCACACCTCGGAGGATGAGTTCGAAATAGATGAATATGCGATTGCAAGAAACTTGCGACCACAAAGGACATCCTCCAGCATGAAGACCAAACCTTGCAATACGGTGTCAACAGTATTGAACCACCTATTACCGCAGTGTTAAAAGAATAAATAATAATAATAATAATGATAATAATAAATAAGGAAAGGGAGGTATCACACGAAACATAATAAATCACAAAAAATGGTCGACATGATAGGTCCAAGATAGAAGCTGCCACGACAAGTAATATGTTAAATTTTGAGCATTAATTCACAATACTCTAGGATATTTACTAAGAGAATAACATGTACAGTATATCAATGCATATCAATCATAACAAGCATGTCAATCACCACAAGAATCAAAAGCATGAGAGACAAGAGACACAAAGTTTCTATGGGGAAACCCTAAGGTGAAAAACCCCACAACTTCCTTAGAGATAGAGAGAGCAATGGCTCAACCAAAGTACAACCAAAATACATAGAGATAGTCTCCTAGTAGCAGATGATCCTCCTCCTAACTAGTGTGCCACTTTCTGAGTGAGAGAAGTGTGATTTTTCGAGTGATCAAAATAGAGATCTCCCGATCTCTATTTATACTTGTCTTTTTTCCCAGCGACCTTATGGGGCCAACTTGTCTAGCTAGGTACATCAACCATATAATATATATTTCAGGGCCAACCCCACACATGGTGTTCTAATAACCCATCGGCAAGTTCACATACTTGCGACACTTGTCAATACACATGACAACACTTCCTTATAGAGGAATAACACATCTCTTATAAGAGTACAATAAATATATATGAAATACATAGATGAAATACATTCCGAAGTTACATATACATCAACACTCCCTCTTAACTAGGAAGGTATTTCTCAACATAGATCTACTAGCACAAGTCTTCTTCTCTGGATCATCGTCATCATCATCATCACTGCTACTACTATCTCAACCAATCTCTGAATCTACTCGTCATAGGAAGTTCTACAGAGCCAGTCCTTTTTCATACTAGATGTAGGCCCACCACCTGTAGGTCTTCATCATCTGTGTGAACAGTCTGATAGAGGTGGTTTCTCAGAACTAGTTTTATGTGCGGATGCAATACCTGACGAGAGTATCCCAGGAACATTTATGTACCTAATCACGACCTACAAGATCTCCTCACGAATGATTACATGCATCTTATTCACAATACCTTTAAAGAGCATCCCAGGAACATTTATGTGCCACAGCACGACTGGCAAGATCTCTAAGGAGCATCCCAGGGCTTATTACGAGCACACAACTCAACCTCTCGGATCTCCAGGACTGATTACATGTGAATAGAAAATACCTTTAAAGAGCATCCCAGGAACATATATGTGCCGCAGCACGACCGACAAGATCTCTAAAGAGCATCCCAGGACTTATTACAAGCACACGGCTCAACCTATTGGATCTCCAGGACTGATTACATGTCTCCGTAGTAATACCTCATCCCATGAATGATTATGAGCACACAGCTCAACCTATCGGATATCTGAGGATTGATTACATACTACATAGCAATACCTCATCCCAAGACTGATTATGAGCACACAACTCAACCTATCGGATATCTGAGGACTGCTTACATGCTATTTGCACAACTTGCCACATATCATCTCTGACCTCCAAGTATAAACCTGATACTCATGATCCGACGGATCATCATTGCACGAAAGCATCATCCTGATGCTCATGATCATACTGATCATCATCACTGTATTGTCCTGGTACATATCATCTGGTGCAACATCCTGAAGCTCGTCATCATGATCATCCCAACCATACAATGCATCCAACTGATGCATACCAAGTATCTTCCTGATACATATCATCATACATGATTCACCTGATCATATAATGTATCCACCTGATACATACATAGATACATGATCCACACAATGCATCTAACTGATAAATATCAACAAACATGATCTACCTGATCATACACAGTATCCACCTGATACATATACAGATACATGGTCCAAGCATCCAACATGATGCATATACAAAATACATACAAATTATCCAACCGATCATATCCAGCATCCAACATGATGCGTACATACATATATAAATGATCCAACTGATCATATCCAACATTATCTTGATGCATATACAGAGTAGTAACTGAAGCATCGTCATGATGCTCATTATCTAGCGCTTACATCCACATCCATGTGAAGGATCCTCCTTCCAACATGATTGGAATGGATTCCGCAAATGTGTCCACCACTTCTTCCTCGAAGTGTCGTCAATTTGAAGAACACCAAGCCTCTCCTTGAAATACTCAAACTTCACCCTGGCTAGTGGCTTCGTCAGTACATCTGCAATCTGCTCATCCATCGCAACATATAGGAGTTTCATTGCTCATCTCTGCACCATATCTCTGATATAGTGATATTTGATCTCTATTTGTTTTGACCTATCATGAAACACTGGGTTCTCAGACAGCTTCACACAACTCTGGTTATCACAGAATATACCAGTAGCATCCAATGTGAGATCAAATAACTTAGACAGTAGCTTCCGAAGCCATACTGCCTCACAACTAGCTGAAAAGGCTGCAACATACTCTGCCTCAGCTATACTCAGTGCTATGCAAGACTGCTTCCTGCTAAACCAAGAGATCACACCTAATCCCATACTAAAGTAGTACCTAGATGTGCTCTTCCTATCTTCAGCACTGCCTGCCCAATCTGAATCAACATAAACTTACAGGTTAAAATTTTGATTCGCTTCATACTTGAGCCCATAATCAACTGTACCCTTCAGGTACCTCAGAATATGCTTTACAGCAATTAGGTGAACACTCCTCGGATTCGTCAGGAACTGGCTCAATGTGTTCACCGCAAAGCAAATATCTGGTCTCGTGTTCGTCAGGTACATCAAGGACCCAATCATCTGACAATACATAGAGACATCGACCGGCTCAGATGAAGCATCACATATAAGCTTTAGATTCGATGCCATAGGTGTGGCCATGTCCTTGCAATCCATCATCCCGAACCTCTTCAGGCTATCTACAGTGTACTTCCCTTGTCCAAGGAAGATCCCATCTGTACTCTGCCACACCTCCATGCCTAGGAAATAGTGCATCATCCCCAAGTCTTTCATATCGAATTCGGCAGCAAGCTTCCTCTTTGTATCTGCAATCAATCTGTCATCTCCTATTACAAACAGGTCATCCACATATAGGAGTAGAACCACAGGATTCCCTTCCTCAACCTTGTAGTAAAGGTTGGAATCCACTTTACTCTTGGTAAAGCCCAAACTAGATAGGAAACTGTCCATCCTACCATACCAAGTTCTGGGAGATTGCTTCAAGCCATACAAGGCTTTATTCAATCTGTACACATATGACTCCCTGTCATGTGTTTCGAAACCAAGTGACTGCTCCACATATACTTCCTCTTCAACTACACCATTCAAGAAAGCAGTGTTGACATCCATCTGGTGTATTTTCCATTTCATCACTGCAGCTAGGGAAAGTACTGTTTTGATGGAAGTATACCTGGCTATAGGTGCAAAAGTTTCTTCATAATCTATTCCATCTTTCTGAGAGAAGCCACGAGCTACGAATCTTGCCTTGTATTTCTCTACGTTGCCATCTGCAGCATGCTTGATTTTGTAGATCCATTTGGAAGTCACAACAGATTTCTCTTTCAGTCTTGGGACAACATCCCAAACATCATTCTTCATTATTGATTGGTATTCCTCGACCATGGCATCCTTCCATTCTTTCTTTTCTGCTGCTTCTTCATAACTGGAAGGTTCTTTATTCATGATGTCACAGAGTAAAGCAACATAGCTGGTATGTGATCTGGTTCTCTTCTTTGCTCTGTGTTCTTCTTCTAGAATGCCAAATATTTCTGCATCTTGAATGAGCTCTCTAGCCCATGTAGGTTTCCTCTTGTGAGAGTTATCCTCACGGGGTGGATCTACAGGTTCTTGCGGATCTTCAATCTCACGAACAACTTCTGGAATTGCTTCAGTCATGGTAGTGTCTTGAAATCTAGTTTCCTTAGGTTCTTCATAAACTTCAATAGGTGCCTTCCTTGATTTGATGAATGTTGAGTTTTCATCAAATGTTACATCCTTGCTGACATTAATCTTCTTGAACCCTGGGAAGTATATTCTGTAGGCTTTTGAGCTTTCACTGTAACCCACAAAGATACCCTTCTTTCCTGAAGGATCTAGTTTGGTCCTCTTTTCCTTTGGGACATGAGTGTATACTGGACAACCAAATATTCTGAGATGACTGACTTCGGGTTTCTTACCAGAGAAGACTTCTTCTGGTGTCTTGTTGTCCAATATCTTATGGGGTGTTCTATTCTACACATATACAATTGTTCTAGTTGCTTCTACCCATAGATGCATAGGTAGATCCTGGTCATGCAACATTTCCCTTGCCGCTTCCATGATAGTTCTGTTCTTCCTTTCTACAACTCCATTATGTTTTGGATTGTAAGGAGCAGTCAACTTCCTCTTAATCCTTGAATCACTGCAAAGCTTCTTGAAGTCACCTGAGGTGAATTCTCCACCATTGTCAGATCTGAATGTTTTGATCTTCTTATCAGTTTGATTCTCTATCAAGGTTTTGAATTCCTTGAACTTATCAAACACCTCATCTTTGTTCTTCAAGAAGTAGACCCAAGTCTTCCTGGAGAAGTCATCAATGAAAGAGATAGTAAACATATCCACTCAAGGAACTGGATGAGATAGGACCACATACATTTGAGTGGATGATTTCCAAGATACCTTTTTCCTTGCTTTCACTGCTTGGAAAAACCTTCTTAATGTTCTTACCTTTTGCACATTCTTTGCAAACACCTTCATGTTTGGTCTTGATTTCATAAAGACCCTCTACAGCCTTGCTTGCAATTGGTAATGCTCTGTAGTGCATATGTGCAAGTATTCTATGCCAAAGTTCACTTGGCTCCATGGAATCATGCACCATGGCATGTTCAGGTTATCCTTTTAATTTATACAAACCTCCCTCTTGCTCTCCAATTACCACTACATCATCTATGGTCTTTCCCTTTGGCCACATTAGGACTTGGCCATCCACAAATTCAACCCTCACACCTTTTGCATTCAATGTAGAGATGGAGAGAAGGTTCTTCTTGTGCCCAGGTACATAAGGGACTTCTTTCATCTTCAAATATTTTCCAAAGTCTAGGTTGTAGGAGGCTTCACCACTTCCTTTGATGGGGTATTGATAATCATCCCCAAGTTTCACTTTATGGGGTGATTCATGTTTAGATAGATTTACAAAAGATTCTTTAAACCCAGTCATGTGTTTGGAAGCCCCATTGTCAATTAACCAATCATTACAACCATGGGAGATAGTACCTGTGAGAGCAGAGATAAGAACATACTCTTCTTCACTTGATGAGTCATCATCACTTTCTTCCCTAGCTTTCTTCTTTGGAGGTTCATCATCTTCAGCAGCATGAGCATGGAACTTTCTTTTGCTGCCCTTCTTCTTCTTGTTGGAGTTGTTGTTGTTATTCCTTTTTTTCTTGGGAAATTCTGGAGCAAAGTGACCTTTCTCATTGCAATTGAAACACCTTAGATATTTCTTTTCTTTGTGATAAGGGTGAGAAGATTTCTTCTTGTGATGGGATGGCTCCCTCTTGAACTTTCCTTTCTTAGTGTGTACTATGAGGGCTTGATCTTCATTCCCCATCTTTTCTTCTCTTGCCACAAGCCTTGCTTGTTCTTGATAACATTCCTCCCACAGTCTACTGAAGGAGATAAATTTCTTTCTTGCACAAATCCCTTGGATAAAAGAGTCCCATGACCTAGGAAGGCCATTCAAAGTGGTCATAACAATTTCACCATTCTCCACCATTTCATCTACAACTTTAAGTTGTTCCTTGTTCTGAGAGACCTGGGAGAAATAGGATGGAATGGTTTCTCCATTCGACATCTTGACCCCTTTTAATTGATTCCGCGGGGTCATCTTCCGAGTTATGTTCTTCCCTTCAAATAGCTTGGTCAAAGAGTCAAACATCTCCTTGGGTGTCTTCAGGGATGACACATGTGGTATGAGATGGTCTTTGATAGAATAATCAATGATTCTCTTTTCCTTGATCAAGTTCTTCTTATGCAATATTTTAGCCTCTTCATCCTCTGGGATAGGGATGTCTTCTTTTACATATCAGTCCAACTCATTCTCTTCCAGGATTAACCCAATCCTATACTTCCAGGCTCAGAAGTTATCAACCCCTTCAAGCTTATCCTCAAGCTTGGTGTGGTGAGACATATTAAAGAGTACTTCAAATGGAAATAGAAAAGATTTAGGTCTTACCACTTGAATTGTTGAAAACTGGATCTGGTCCTCGATTAGGGTTTGTCGAAAAAACCCTAAAAATTCAAAATGTGAATTTCAACTTTCTGAAAGGATAGAAAGATGCGCCTTGATGAGTTGATCAATCTGGTGTATTCAGAATTTGAGATCTACAAAGATACACCCTTCAAAACTGCCTTTCTATCTTCCTGGATTCACTAAGGAGGGCCCTGAATTAGGGTTTGTGTTTCCCGAAGATCTACCCAACAAAAAATCTCGATCCAAAGCTCTAAACCTCGATTTTTGCAAGGAGCTTCCAACTATGACTTCAAATTTCAGAAATTCCTATTTTTGTGGGAACCCTAATTTTTAGGGCCAAATCTGAAAATGCTCAGAATTGAATTCTGATTGGACAGGTAGATTCGCCTTGATCAGTAGATTCAATCTTCTATACTGCTTTTCCAAAATCTATGGAGGGAAACCCAATAAACAAGAAACCCTAGTTTTCGTCACTACACAATGTCTTCTTCTCAGGTTAGCTCTGATACCATGTTAAATTTTGAGCATTAATTCACAATACTCTAGGATCTTTACTGAGAGAATAACATGTATAGTATATCAATGCATATCAATCATAACAAGCATTTCAATCATCACAAGAATGAAAAGCATGAGAGACAAGAGACACAGAGTTTCCGTGGGGAAAACCCTAAGGTGAAAAACCCCACAACTTCCTCAATGATAGAGAGAGCAATGGCTCAACCAAAGTACAACCAAAATACATAGAGATAGTTTCCTAGTAGCAGATGATCCTCCTCCTCACTAGTGCGCTACTTTCTGAGTGAGAGGAGTGTGAGTTTTTGAGTGATCAAAATAGAGATCTTCCGATCTCTATTTATTCTTGTCTATTTGCCCAGTGACCTTATGGGGTCGGCTTGTCTAGCTAGGTACATCAACCATATAATATATATTTCAGGGCCAACCTCACACATGGTGGTCTAATAACCCATCGGCAAGTTCACATACTTGCGACACTTGTCAATACACATGACGACACTTCCTTATAGAGGAATAACACATCTCTTATAAGAGTACAATGAATATATATGAAATACATAGATGAAATACATTCCGAAGTTACATATACATCAACATAATAGTCTACTCCAACATTAAAGATGCTAAAAGAGGCATTTATACCATACCGAACAGCGTCAAGCCCAAGACACTGGGAGTTAATATCCAGTGCAAGTGACAGATTTGGCGAATCCTAACGAAAATCGACAATGATGGCCTCGAACGGATGGACATTACCCACTGTTATATAGAGGGAAATGGGGAAGCAGATCCAGTTACTGTGGTACTCTAGAAGCCGAATGGAAGTGCATGTGTATAGCACCAGCACTGAAAAACCACAGACCACACCAATTGTTCAGGAGCATCCCGAAGTCAGGTCGTCAATACCACACAAGAAGAAGAGAAGTGCGACGCGACCTCCCGATAGCGGTCGGGAGAACAAGAAAGCCACTCGTGCATCCACCTGGAACAAGAACGGCGCTGCAGGATCCCCCACTGTGGAATAGGTGCAAGAGGGATACGACGGTCCCATGCTCTATGAATATGTTCCACCTCGACGGGCCGGGGGGCCCATGTTTCGGATTAACAAAAATGACAGAGACACCATTGCAGTTGCACCGATAACTCCAGGAGTTAAGACAATTGGGGACATTACTACCAAGTTGCAGAGAATACAATACACTGACCACGACCTCGCTAAGTTCAAAGAGTATGCAAAAGCCTACGAGGATGTCCCCCATGCAGGTGGCCCAACCATGAAGGAACCGAGGGAATGGGCACAGGGATTGGCACGATCAGGGTTGCTTGGTATTACCCTTCTACCACATTTTGGGCGCCTAGCACAAGTCAATGCATGCGTTAATCAACTCCTTGCATATTTCAATGACTGATCCCTGTGGCTGCATGAGAGAATCCCAGTTACCATCGACATTGTCACCAGATTCACCAGCCTACCACAAGACGGAGCCGACCTGTCAAAATTTTTGCAGGGAAAGGATAACGATAAGAAAGTAGCCGAGTAGTTGGCTATAAAGTATGACGTACAGAAAGATTCTCAGGGATACCTGATCCACACCATTAACAATCAGGCGGTCTGAGTCGCAGCAAAAATACTAGCGGCTAAAGTAACAAGGAAAAACCAACTGGCGCAAAAATTCAGGGGTCATTGTAGTAGCAGAACAATGCATCACAGGAGAAAGGATAAACTGGGCTCAATTCCTGCTGCATGAACTCATAGAGGATGCATATGATGCCCAGGAAAATGAATGGCCTTTCATGTATTTGTGGTTACTCCTCTTGATTGCCTTAAAAGCATGGAGGGAACCAGATGACTACCAAGGGGTGGACCTTGCAGAACCTTGAATATGCGAAGGTGCAAGGTATCAAAACTTATGGGCAACGACTGATAAGGATTGCCAACAGGAGAATGTTATTCAGTTCTACGTTTGGATCGAGAGGATGCAGATGGACGCAATGATGATACCGCGGATCACACTACAGGCTGTGACGAAGTATCAGTCCATTGCCCAGTTATCTGTTGAGATGCACACAATTTACCTTCAAGCACACGCAGATTCAACCAAGCAATGGATGAGAACACAGTACAAGCTCACTGAAGTCGAGCTTGACAACATCATCACCCACTGGCCCGAGGAATGGAGAGTCCTTGTAGATCCGAAGGAAATTGCAGCGGCACAGGAAGCCGGTCGACATAACCCGACTGAGAATGATGAAGCTTCCTCCAACCAGAAGGAGGAACAAGAGACTAATGCAAAGGATCAGACATTCGGCTCTAGTCACGATGGGGCCTCAAAAACCAACACCCTAATGGACCCAGAGCTTGACCTTCAGCAGGAAGAACGACGAGCAAAGAACCGAATGGACCGCAATGAAGGTAGTACACGAGCCAGCCTCACTGCACAGTAGGTTGATGGTCTGTTGGATAGTATTACTCAGATCATAGAGCACAACCTCCAGAAGGTTACAAAGCACTTCGCAGACAATTTCTAGTATATAGGGGATTTGTTAAATACAGTAGCCAATACAATAATCAACATTTAGGTACCACACGGTGATATCCAGCAAAACCCGTCGACTCCCAGAGTTGAGGTAGAGGTAGGAAACAAACAACGTATAGTTCAAGTCAACTCACACGCCTTCTTTACAAACGACAAGAACTTGAACCTGGAGCTCCGAAAGGATCCCCTGACAATGATCGAATTCAACCTACTACCATTGTTGACACTACATCGGGTCCAAGCAGCAACAAGCACATAAATCCGGGACCATGAGGCTGCAATGCACAATAAGATGGTGAACTGCATGAAACAACTACAATGTAGTGAGATAGAGGCCAAGCAGCTGTGAGATGATCATACTGTGGCATGAGCTGTGCAAGTATAGGACCTTGAAGAGAAAGCACAATTAGAGAAAGCCCTGGCTGACAAGGAAGCAATCATCGCAGACTAGACTAGAGCACTCACTGCAAAGGAAGAAATTGCGATGGAATGAACAAAGCTCAAAAGAGCACTAGTAAAGGCATGTGAAGTAGTAGCGCTGGACACGAAGGTTGACCTAGAGGCCCATAATGTTATGTTAGGAGTTGCCGTGAATGAGCTTCGAAAGGAAAATGTGGAACTCCAAGCTCGGGTAACACCTAGCACGCTGCCAGCACATGTCCAGAGTTGACAGACAGCGATAGATGAGGCAGTGATGGAAATCCAGGAGTTGGAATAGGCTACACAGAAGGCAGCTGTAAGTCTTACAGAATTCTGGGACAGGTTGGTCGAAGATGACCAATTAGCAGAACTAAAGAAGATGCATTGTGAAGCCGAAGAGCAACTAGAAACATTTAAAGGGTCATTTAAAGCAATGACCCCCATGACCAAGATGACAAAGACCACAGAATTACAGAATATGAAGCAGCGACATGAGAAATCCCATGAAAGAAAGAAACGACGAGTGGCACATTTGGACAAACTTCAGACAAAAGTAGAGGCACTGATAGCAAGCATGGTTCCAGAATTGAAACAGATACAGGAGCAACTACAGGAAGTGCAACAAAAAGTGAACGACCACCCAACGGAGCAGCAGGTGAAAGAAAGTACACAGATCCGCACATTAGTGAAGGAAACAGTCGACCGAATCCAAACCACCTACGAAGACTTTCAAAAGCAGTATAACAAACCAACAGTGTCCAGCTGAAGTGGCTCGGGACGAGCCACAAGTTTTTGTTGGGGGCCTGTTGGCACAGGATAGATCCGTAGGAAGTGCGGAATCCGACAGGTGTGAAAGGGTCATTCCGCGGAAGAAGGACCTTTCGCCATGTTTTGTGGAAGTATAAGAGTTGTTAGATTAGTTGACTCGGTCATGTGGACCTCATTGTAATAAGAGAAAAACATATAAATAGAGCAAGATTGTAAGCCTAAGGGAATCTAAATTTTAGAGATTAATGCAATCTTTTAGATTCTGTTGACTATTCCCTATGAGGTTTGTTCAGAAGATGTTAATGAATGAAGATATTCGGTTATGAATTCTGTTGTTATGCGATGATGGGTTATCTAAATGATTTCTGTTGATTTTTGTTGATACATGTTGTTTGTTAATATGCTGTTGAATATGCTTTGAGATAAATATGCGAATGTTTGGTTAAATAGACTATCATAAATATTGTAATCTCTAGTTAATGAGAACATATCCTCTTTGCAACTGCGGAAGCTTGGTTCCTGCAACACCCTTATGTGCCTCGGGTGAGACCTCACTTGCTTTGTGGGTGTTGCTAGAAAGGGTAACTCCTTTCTGGGCTGGTGAATAAGGGGTTGTTGGTGTTGTTGATGATAGAGTGAACCCCTGTCGAAAGACCCTGTGTCAACATGGGTAGTGCCGCACGACTTGGCAGATCACAGTAAAGTGGGTGCGTGCTAAGCCCATGCAGGTGGTATCAGAGCAACAAACAAGACAAGGGTTGGTTGTGGAAATAGCTGAAGGAATCTTGGGCACTCCCATCACTGCTTGGTTGGTGCAGTGTGATGACGATTCAGTTAGATGCTTGTGGTGATGCCTAGTTGGGGTACACTTGATTACTTGTTGCAGAGTTAGATGAAGTCAGTAGAAGTTCAGTCTGAAAGAAGCTTTTGGAAAAGGTCACTTGCGAGTGCCAAGGTTGTCTAAGAGTGATGTTGCGGGCTAAAGCTTTGAAGGGAGCTGCACTTGGAAAAGTGCCTTGCACACCTCAAGATTCCCTTAAGCAGGAGACTGACAACAACTGCACTCGATAGCAGTTGAAAGCAAAGGAATACTCAGGAGAGTCCTTAGTGGTAAGAAGCATCATACAATGGTGCCAAGACACACAGATTGTCAAATATGTATGAAACAAGTGAGAGAACTTGTGAAGTGCTTCTAAGCCTAATGACAATTTGGTGGACCTTGGAATTCCATATTGAAGTCCCCTCCCCACACGAGACGGTCACTTGGAAAGTAGCATGACATGAAGTGCAGGAAGAGGGCAAGTCAAGGGACTCTTTGATGGAGGCCACGAAGAGATGTTTGGATGAAGTGAACTACATGATGGGGCAGATCATTCGGGAATAAGAGGAATGAGTGGAACATGCGGTTTCAAAGAGTAAACATCAATTGCAACAGTTGCAAAACCAAGTTGCATCTTGGAAGATGGTTGGGTTGGATTCACTTCGTGGAACAAAGGAGACCCAAAGTGAAACTCAACCGGAACTTCCCAAGAAGCCTAGGAAACACGTATATTGTTACATTTGTGGAGAAGGTCACTTTGTGAAATAGTGTCCAATGAGGAAGGCGTGGAGTGCTTGCTTGGCTAGTGACCAAGAACACCTCACTATGCGGATGGCAGCCATGAGGATGCTCCATGATTCTCTCCCTTCAGATGAAGTTTTTGAAATGATCAAGGAATTGAAGGCATATCTTGGGGATTGTCATGTCCCAAATTTGGTATTGGGTCACAATGGCCTAATCACATTGGCCCTATCCATTAGAGTTTTTCAAATTGATGCTAAAGGTCAAATAATTGCAAGGAGGAAAATTAATAGTTTCCTAAGTTTGGGGTGGAAGCTTTGGGATTTGGAATAATGGGGTTAATAAATGATGTTTAGACATTAGAAGGGTTAAAGTATTTAATAAATAAATTGAATAAAGAAATTCAAGAGAAATACTAGGTGACAAATGGTTTTGGAGACATATGGAGGATGTGGGACCCACACTAGCTTGATTTTTCATAATACATGGTATCTCTCTTTTGCAAATTCGAATTAATGGGAATGTGAACACTCTTGGGTGAGTTGGTAAGTCATAACACATTTCATTGAGAATCTTAGGTCGAATTGGAAAGGATTGGTAACCTCCATGGAAGATAAAGAGTCAAAGTGGAAGTTTGTGGACACTTGGGCTAGATTCCCTAGCCCCTATGACACCAATGATGGAGCATCTATGACAACTATGACAAATTGCAGACCTGACCTCTGACATCTGACCACTATGACATGTCAACCCCAAAAATAGTCTCAAGGAAGGAGAATTTGGGAGTTGGAGAAGCCAAAGAGACTCAAAATCGAATTTGGGAGAAGATGGAAGGTTGGAATTAGGAGACAAATGGCAAATGTGGAATATTTCCTAAATGGAAATCTATTGAATCTATTGAGAGGATTTCGACCCTTAGAAGGCTAATGTTGGTTATAAAATGTAGAAATGAAGTATGAGAATGGCTTTTGATAATTTGTAGAATTTGCAATTGCATTTGTGAAGAGGGAGAGCTAGTGGATGACTAGTTTCTTGCCTTAGCCAATTTCGAGGGTGAAAGATTCCCATCCAAGTTGGTAATTGGAAAGGCCATTCAGACCTTTCATTTGGAGATTTAATGGAGTCTTTATTTTCAGGTGTCAGCTATAGGGCAGCTCATGGTTTCTTCTATTGCAGCTCACTCCTTCAACCATTTCCAGTTTTGATGGCATATTCTTGATCCTTGAGGGAGGGCGTTTTTGGTGAGCTATTGTACTCTTTGGGGAAGATTTTAATGCCCCATTTATTTTTTAATATGAATTAAATACTCTTTTCTTCATCTCCAAAAATTTTCAGTTCGAAATTCCAAGTAGAAATGTATAAATCGCATTTTTAATGGAAGAACAATGCCATTTCCCCACTACCTCGTTGTGAGCCAATGTATTGATGATGATTTCGAATGAATGGATGATTCTATGATATATTTGTGATAAATATACTGCCATGGATTTCTTCTACAAGTTTCATGTATTGTACTTGAGCATTTGAAGCATTTTTACTCAGTTTAGTTGTATGGGGAGGTGAAATAGTGCCATTTCCCCAAGGGTCGAATTGGGGATTTTTGCAGTTGAATGGGAGAGGGTGAGAACAGTTGTAATAATACATTAATGGTGCATATGAGACTTTAATAAAATAATTAACACATTACATACCTCTGTTCATAAATTTGAGTGGGTTTGGAGGCATTTGGGAAGCGATTTTCAGTACTTACCTCAGGGGGATTTGAACCCCAAATTACTAGTAAAATTGCATACTTGGTCCAGAATCTTAAGAGAGTTTGCAGAGGTATTTTGGTGACCATATGTCATCCCTAAACATCATATTCAAGTACTAATATCATTCATACACCTTCCTTGAATATTTGAAGGGATTTGGAGTCAATTTGAGACCTAGAGACCAATACTAGTCAAAGGGAAATCACTAGTAAAGTTACCTACATTGACCAGAATTGAAAGAGGATTTGCAGAAGTATTTTAAAGGTCCAACAAAATCCATGAAACACATATTTATGTTCTAATATCATTCATATACCTTCTCAGAAGATTTGGTATCATTTGGGGCAAATTTGGGACCTAGAGATCAAAACTAGTCAAAGGTCTAACTAGGGAAAAAAGTGAAAATTGCCATTTTGATAAAATTCCTAACAAGGGACATTACAGGGATTCAATGAAGGTTGAATCGCAGGATACCAAAGAGGGTTGGGTTTCATTGACATAATGATGAGTGGATTGAATTTAGCATCACTGGTGGACACTGGGACCACTCGTAGTTTTGTGAATAGAAGAACTGTGAAGTCCTTGCACAATGTGGATGAAGACAGTGGGGATACATTCAAAATGGTTAACTCTATTGAGGAGCCAGTTGAAGGAAAATTTCTAGCAGCACCAATTCGGATTGGGCGTTGGCATGGAAAGTTAGACTTAGAAGTTGTCCCATTAGATGATCATGCGATCATCTTGGGATAAGACTTCTTACGGATGAATAAGGTAGTTCCAAGGATGTATGCAGATCGGTTAGTGTTTTTCAACCAATTGGAAGTTTGGATTGTGCCGTTGACACAGGAAGAGGAAGCTAGGGTATTGCTTGAGGATATATTCAGTTCGGTTAGTTGAATCTCCTAGCATGTCTAGCAGCCAATTTGCTAATTTCAGCTGACAATTTCCATGCTAAACTTCTACAATTTAATTTTCTCAAAATTTGAATCAACAGTAGCATAAACCAATAATTTTACAACATAGTTAACAACATAATTTAAGTGAAGAGAAACTTTTAAAACTAGTAAATTTAACGAGAAGAATACCTCTACCAGTGCCTGAGGTGAATATGTCGTGATCATGTAATTGATTGAGTCACTTTCCCAAAGTGGAACATGGTTTTACCTCCCATCCAACTAGGATCATAGCTAGCTCCTAGCCCCAAGAATCCATCCAAATGGCCTCCTAGCCCTCCATGCCCGAGACCCCAAAGAACAAAACAATGATGCACATATGTTGTGTATAAAATCTCTCAAGAGTTCTTAAAATCCCCAACTCTTCCAAGCTTCTTTGTCAAAGTTTTCCCTTCCCTAGAATATCTAAATTACTTCTCTATCTTTCCCCAAATCCATTCCCCTCCCCTCTTTTTTTTAAATCATATATAACAACCAACCGCTGCCTCTTTCAATAAAAAACTTAATTTTCACAATCATACTTTGAATTATTCCACCTAACAAAATCAAGGTACATTAAAATAATAATAAATAATATGGTTCATTATAATATTAATAAAAAATCCATCAAATTCAAGGTTCATTATAATATTAATTCATTATATCATTAATAAACTATATGTTCATTATTGCACTTGTACGTTAATACTTAAATGAACCGACAACCCTATCCACAAATTTCAACACGACTCTAACTATTACATCTACTATATTAATACCAACCTGACACTTATGAAGATATTTCTCATGTAATTTGATAACATATTTATTGATAGGCTTGAAATACTTGGTTTACTTGACAAATTAATTATGACATGACATATGCCTACCTCAATCAATCCATGAAGATATTTATACAATTTACGTTATTTTGTGTATACCCATACCTACTTAGATAAATAATATCATAAAGCACTTTAATACTCCACACACACACACACATATATATATATATCAACATTTCATTCACTTTATTTAATCTTAAAAGTATATACCATTTAAAAAATATTATAAACACTACAGTGACATAGTTGTAAACATACATACCTTAACAATTCATTAAATTAATTTTGAATTTGAACAACAATCCTTGCAAACATGAAATCATATTTTTCTAATATGCTCAAGCTATGTGAAGAACTTGCAATAATTAATTAATGAAAACACATGAAATAACATGAATAACAGAACTCAGAATCACTTTTATATTGATCGCAGGCCACTTCGAGGGGGCAACCTCCTTTGAGCAAGCTCAATACAAATAACTTCATGGTACCTTCATTAGTCTCAACACACACTTATATACTAAGTCTAGGCTCCAATACCATGGGTCAATACCATGTGTCAATACAAACCATAGGCCAATACAAAATATGGATCAACAATTACTACGGGACGACTTACAAAGCATATGCGTCCAACAACAATAATACAAACTATGGATCAAAAAATACTACGGGACGACTTACAAAGCATATGCGTCCAACAAAAATATACTAACAAAGCAAATAGAAGGGTTGACATGGGTTCCTAACATCCCCTCTCCCTTAGAAAAATCTTTGTCCTCAAAGCTTTAGATGTGGAAATTGATGCAGAATTTGAAGGAGTGGTTCCCCTGTAGCATCCTCGGGTTGCATTCCGGCCCACTGACGCCTTTTGAGTTTCAAGGACGATTGCTTAGAAGGCTGTAGATGAAGAAGGACCATATCAACTGTGTGAAAAGTGCACTCAGAACAGTGCTGATCGGCTTGTTGTTTCAGTCGAATTCTTGCCATGTGAAGATTGTCCTGTAGAATGAGAAGAATCTGATTGCAGTTTCGAAGAACTGAGTCAATTGCCTGAACTGGGGAGCTGTTGAGCATGTATGGAAGAACTGGTGGTGCCTGTCCATAAACTGCTTCATATGGTGTCCTTTTAGATGTGGTATTGTACCACTGGAGTGCATCTAGGAAATCCATAGAAATAGCTGTCCACATCTATGTAGGGATGGGCAAGGGTTCGAGCAGTCCCGAAAGGAGTGTCGTTTCACCCTTGTTGACCTGGCAAGTATCACACTCAACCACCATTTGGTGAATTTTCATTTTCAGTCCCTTTCAAAAGAAGTTACATTGTTCCTGGTCATAGGTTTTGAGGAACCTAGAGTGCCCTGTTGATGAAGAAGCATGGAGTTCATAGTAGAGATAGCCCAGTTGAACAGATTGCAACCAATTTGGAACACACAAAGAAATAGCTGTAAGAGAAATTGGGTCATCAAATGTGCGAGAAGGAGCATCTGCCACCATATTGTCCTTACCCTTCTTGTAAGTGATCGCATAGGCATAAACCATGAGTTGGATAACCCATTTCAGGTGTGTTGGGGAGGAGACCCATTGTGCCAGAAGATTTTCCAGAGTCTGGAGATCAGTCTTTATGCAGAAATAATTCCCGAATAGGTATGGCTGCCACTTTGGTACTACATGCAAAATAGTCATCATTTCCTGCTAAGATGTAGATGCGGCTAAATTCTTACTGGAAAGGTCTCTTGAAGGCGACAATCCCACGGGTGCAGCAAGGACACCTGCATATCTATCCAAGGAAGTAGGGGAGACCGTTGATGGGTGCATCTGAATGGAATGGAGTTGAGTGATGATACCATGTGAATTCCTCTTAAGGATCTTTTCTAGGCGATGTGAACTGATGATGCGGAGAGACCCTTATTGTAAGCCCATAAATTTGTGTTGTTTCCCATTTACTGAAAACTGCATCCAAAGTTTAGCAAAATCCCATAAGATAGGGCCAAGTGTGCGTAACCATTGAATGCCCAAAACCACATCACATCCGCCTAGGGACAAGGAAAACATGTCATAGCGTAGGTTATAATATTCCAGAGAGATACGCACATTGTGACACTTCCCCTTGCAAGGTAAGGTGCCCCCATTGGCAACCATGACTTCAAAGTTGGAGCAAGGATGGACAAAACAATTAGCATGTTTGGCAATCCGAGGGTCAATGAAGTTATGATTTCTACCAAAATCAATGAGTATTGTAAGAGGAATCTGTTTGAAGTAACCCTTGACCCGCATTGTTTGGGGGGTGGTGACGCCAAATAAGGCATGGAGAGATATCTCTGTTTGTTCATCCTGCGACGGGGGGTTAATAGGTGGCTCCTGAATGTCGACCTGATCATCCATTGTATCTGGAGCTTCTTCACCAATTTTAGAGGCAGGTGGAGAATCCATATCCAAGAGATAGAGATTTTGTTGAACACATCTATGTCCTTGAGTGAATTTCTCATCACAATTATAACAAAGTCCTTTTTCTCTGTGTGCCTGCATCTCTGTTTCAGACAAATGCTTGATAGGAGTTGGCTGAGGAGCTGGTAGGATGGGAGGTCGTTGAGAACCCATATTTTGGAAGGGAACAAAAGCGGGTTTGGAGCTTTGTTGGGCTGTAATCTTGTCTTCTGCCAACTTAGGAAACCCTAGGACTTCCATCATTGTGTTGGGACAGAACATTTTAACCTCTGACCGGATTTCATCCTTAAGACCATTGATAAAACAACTCCTTTAGAATTCATCAGACAATCCTTCTATGTGATGGGCTAGTTTCTCAAATTATGTCTGATACTCTCTCATAGTGCCACTTTGACGAAGTTTAGTGAGTGGTCTGGTGAAGTCATCAAAAGTACTAGGACCAAATCTTTGCAAAATGAGTTGGCAAAAATCTGTCCATTTTGGCTCATCATGAGCCTTGATGTACCAACGGTACCATTGAAGGGATTCCTGTTCCAAATGAAAGGATCCAAGTGGAACCTTTTGGACATCAAAAGCATTATGCATACTGAAATACTGATCTGCATGATAGATCCATCCAGTTGGATCAGTACCATTGAAGAGAGGAAATTCAAGCTTTAGACCACAAAAATTGCTGGAAGAAGAGAAATCATTGGCTGCAGAAGATTATTGCTGGCAGTTATTGTTCATGGTTGAATGCTGAAGATGGAGGCTAAGAAATTTTTCATCCAGATCTTGGAGTTTGGTTTGGATGGCTGCAAGTGCTTCCTCCATGGTTTTTTTAATTTTTATTTTTCCCAGGAATGGATGTACAATGGCGCGGAAGGGATCATAAACATATAGATCTGCAACGACACAGAAGGGATCGGCAACATATGGATCTGAAATGATGCTGAATGGATAAAAAACGTATGGATCTGAAAAAAATTTCGGAATAGATCTGAAACGGTTGGATCTGGAACGAATGTCAGAATGGATCTGGAATGACTGTCAGAATGGATCTGAAACGGATCGGAATGGATCTGAAATGGATGGATCTAAAATGGCTCGGAATGGATCTGAAACATTTGGATCTGAAACAGCTCGAAATGGATCTGAAACAACACGGAAGTGATCCACAACAGTTCAGCTGAAAATAAATATGGATCCTAGGTATGTGCAGCTTCCTATTTGTTCAGGGGATTCACTCGACCACCAATGTTGTCTAACGGCTTGCGTATTGGGGCAATACCCCTCACTCCACGGATCAGGTAAAACTGATAATCATTTTTCCACAAATGACAGCTCTTGGTTTACCTCACGGGTGGGAGCTAGTCAATCAGGTAGGGGTCGTTGCCCTTTTCGCTGGCAGGTCCTCTCAATAGGCCAGCTACTTCGAGGTTCCTGTGGTACTCCTCATAATGATTTTTAGGGCTTATGCCCAAGTACTTCCCATAGTTAAGCGGATCGGGATTATTCCTAGATCCGAAGCTGCGACAGATGTGAAAAAAAATTGACAGAAATTTCACCCAGTGAGCCCAAGAAAGTGCTCTGATACTAGATGTGAAGAACTTGCAATAATTAATTAATGAAAACACATGCAATAGCAGAAATAACAGAACTCAGAATCACTTTTATATTGATCACAGGCCAATTCGAGTGGGCAACCTCCTTTGAGCAAGCTCAATACAAATAACTTCACGGTACCTTCATTGGTCTCAACACAAACTTATATACTAAGTCTAGGCTCCAATACCATGGGTCAATACCATGTGTCAATACAAACCATGGGCAAATACAAAATATGGATCAACAATTACTATGGGACGACTTACAAAGCATATGCGTCCAACAACAATAATACAAACTATGGATCAACAAATACTATGGGACGACTTACAAAGCATATGCATCCAACAACAATATACTAAGAAAGTAAATAGAAGGGTTGACATGGGTTCCTAACAAGCTAATAATATATTTAATTCTCAACCTAATTACTAATAAGCATTTCCTTAACTGAATATACTAATGTGCTCATGTAGGGTGTGCATGCACTCTTCACATGGGTACTAATAATCAAATTCAATGCCCTAATGCATGGTTCTTATATATGAGAAATCAATATGAAAATAACGATGATTAATACATCATTCATCATTCCATATAATTAAGATTCACTATCATTCATTAAATCATAAGTTTTCATACAAAACATTAGAAATTAATTGTGTAAACATATAAAAAAATCTAGTCATATTTAATCATGAAGGTTTAGAACAATGTAGAACACCATCCAATCCATCGTTGGTCCCATTCATCTTGATAAGTACTCAAGACAACCTAATAACCACTACTTCCATCACTTGACCTCACCATCTTGTCCCCTGTTGGAATATATTGTGGCGTTGACTACACGGCCTAACCACATATAGAACCCGTAAGCAAAAGTGTCGATCGACTACATCAACCAAGCTTCCCTAACATGCATCCACTAGTTGTCATCACACATCTAGGGGAACGTGATCAACACATCCCTCCCACGACTCTGGGTTTCAAGGGATAAATGGTGGGAAATGAGTCCACCCCAGGGTATTTTTTAAGGATTCTAATATTATACTTTAGTGTAGTATCCTAGGCAATTATTTTGGATTGAAAAAAACATCTATATAGATATGTAGGTGAATATTAAATATGAAACATACAATTTACTACTGAAATGTGTAAAATTTGGCGAATATTATGATAAAAAAACATATTTTATGTAAATATACGCGATATTAGAGACTAAAAATGACCAAATAATGAATTTATTTTTTGAAAAAAAGCCCGAAAAATAGCCAATTGGCGAAATTTCGCCCTTAAAAATTACCCTGGTCCACCCCCCCACCCCCCAATAGTACTACATCAACCATAATGTGCCATCACTGTTCTAAGGGGTATCGTCATTAAACAACCACTTTGGGCAAGTCGTGGTTCCTGCCAGATGACACTTCAATGTTTTAGCTCAGGGACTTTAGGGATCAGGGCATACAGATGACACATGACTCATGATGATGATATTTTGGTGTAACATAATTCCCCCCAAAGCATGAAGATGGAAAAATAAGGTAGGTGAAATGGTTTGTAATAGGGAAAAAATCGAAGTAAGGATTGTCGGTTGGAGTGACAAACAAATATCTTTTGCAGTACAATCGAACCTGAGATACATGTGTCAAACTAACTCATAACATGGCTGCCAACCAATACATTGCAAATCCATGATCATAAAGACTGATTGAACACAATCATGGCTACTAGACACAATCATAGATCCATGATGAGATGATAACACAACCACAACTAATACAAAAGTGGATCCATTTAATATGACTCAAACAATATCCATCACAACCTGGTTGAGATTTATGACTTAACCTAGGTTCTTCAAGCTGAACCCACAATGATATGATTCTAACCATGTGATTACAATGTCTTGAAGTCGACATGGTAGAAACCACTTGATTACTGGTCATTGATGTATACCGTTAACAAGTGCGACGGAAATCACCATTGATGTCAATGATCCCCAAGGTATCAAAGTACATAACACTGAATGTGAATCAATGATATGAGGTCAAAAACTCAATGGCATCTTTCAATTTGATGTTAATGATGTGAAATTATTGTTGAAAGAGAGGTAACCTGCCATTGAGGCATTCATGCCCAAGGTACTTGATTGGTTTCTAGGTTTAATCCTCGGATGATGTGTTGAAGTCAACAAGGATAAACCAGTCAAAGGAGAGTCATGATGTTTCCCCCATCATCGACACAAAACACGATCGGAAATGTTTTGGAGTAGATCATACTGTAGAGTGAAACTTGAGACTGAATCAGGAATGACCAACATAATAGAAGGTAGAATGACTGCATATATTGACTTGATGAACATACCTCTCTTGAACATGGGAATGGCATGAATTTGTAGCATTGACATGATGAGAATGACATCGACCCCTAATGCAAATGATGATGGAAGCATTCTTTGAATGACTCAAAGGAGTGAAAAGACTTGTGGAATTGTTGGGACTCAAAGACAAGCATATTACCCAAGTGTTTGAATGCATATGCGAACATGTGACATGTTTAAGAGTGACTAAGTGCTACCATATTTACAATGGACAGAAATGATTTCCTTATCCCCATCATGATCGATGAGTACCTCTTTTATTTTTAACGAGATTGAGGAGGGTAACAGATGCTCGGTATAGCTCATCCTTCGGACGAGTCTGATCTCATATGTTTTATGAACCTGAGATAAGAGGGGTTCATCCCAAAATGGGCCCTTCAATGTCATATTCTAACGAGTCCAGAGAAGGAAAACTCGGTGTCATTTCATCTTTAGAGGCTCTGAAAAGAAATAAAGAAGACTCCTAATGGTTTCTTTTTGTAAAAGTTAGTCTTCTTATCCGAAAAAGGATAAAACAACATGAGAGAGAACTCTTCCAGACATGATTAAATGGAGCACTCCTTTTTTCATAAATAGTCCCCTTGGTTCGAAAAAGGGGTAGTTATCACCAGAAAGACAACCTTTCAAAAAAATTTACAAGCGTGAAGAAATCAAGTTCGCTTGGTGATCTTTTCATATTTAGGGAGTCTGAAAGAGACTACAGAGGAACTCCAAGGGGTTCCTTTTTCGTGGGAGTTTTATGAGCCTGAAAAAGTGATTAAATATAACTCAGTGATTTATTCTCATAGTTTTAGGAGCATGAGAAAGGACAAAAGTAAGCTTGATGCCATTAGTATTTGATTTTAACGAGCGACATGATAGCATAAAAAAATCTCAATGACTTATTCACACTTGATGAAAAGTATGAAATGTCAACGATTGTCGCCAATAAAATCAGAACACTGCTTTACTTCATCTGCGAACTCCAAAAACTAACTCAGAATCGACAATAAGGTGTTAAGACGTAAAAAGATTACCAACTATAGCAAAAAGACCCATAAAAGAAAGATTAAAAAGGGAATATTCCATTTTCTTTTATATAAAAGTAAAATAGTAAGACATAGTTACCAATTGTTTTTTTACCAAGTTGGAATAGTAAAAACACCACTTTGGAGCCTGATTTTCAAACGTCAATTGCAAAAGTTACGGTCAGTTGTTTCTCACCACGTCAGCGATAGGTGAGCCTTAACCTTGCTTGTTACCTTTCTAGTGGACTTATTTCTTCCTTTATGGTCATTTTCTTGGGTTTTTAGCTTGTTACGGAAGGGATTGTGTGCACCATGAGAGACGTGATTTCCCCTTGTGGAAAGTGTGCCGAGGGATCTCTGACGCAATTCTCGCATGGAGAAAGTGCGTCACTGACGCACTATCCACAAAAGCAGGGTGCATCGGCACAGATCCACAAAGAAAAATAAAAAATGGGGCCAAAGAAGCCCAACACAAAGCTATAGAAAGGTTCTAATATTCATATAATTGATGGGCTACCATTGAAGTCCTCTAACTATCCCATGTCTTTGTTTTGAAATTTGGGAGGGTCGTACTGCATTTGGGAAGCCATTTGTGTCTCCTACCCTTGGGGGTTTGAACCTCAAATTTCCTAGTAAATTTCCCTATTTTCTCCTGAACTTAAATGAATGTTGCAGAAGTCTTTTGAGAGTGTCCAAGCATCCATAAGCTTGATTTTTATGTCTTAACACCCTTCAAACATCTTCAGAACCAATTTGGGAGCATTTGGAAGCACTTGTGTCACCACTAGTCTAAGGGTCGAATTCACCAAAAATTGCAATTTTTCCCAATCTTTACAAATTTATTAAAAGGGACACTACACAATATTTTATGGAGAGGAATTCTTAGAGGTCCTTCTAGAAACTTGGTGAGGATTTATTGGGTATCATAAGGATATGAAACAAGATATCTTTTTTTTTTTACTAGGGGAATCGATAGCTAGAGTTGGAATCGACAACTAGAGTTGGGCTTGTACTTGTGTGACATGGGGTACATGGATCCAATATAACTACCACTATACCCCTAGGTACATGCATAGGGCCTGAACCATGTCACATAGGTAAGTTGGGGGGATTTGAACACATGAACTTCCATTTACAACTAATTACAACTTCTCATCTTTACCACTTGAGCTTCCCCCCATGGGATAAAAAAATATCTTAATTGTCAAGACTAATATCTTATTGCTTAAATTGTAATAAGGATAGTTATTTTATTCCTTATATCTCACTCCTCTTGTCCATCAATAGTTTTCATTATTCTTATGAAACCAACACGTTAAGGTAGTAGAAGTAGAAAAATAGGAGGTAAAATAAAATGGGTAGTAGTTGCTAAGAGAACCTTAGGGAATAAGCACGTATTCTAATGGGAAATTTGTGTGTTCACTAAATGAATGTTTCGAGTTCCTCCCTTTCTAGCTGACACCAATGAGTTGGTTTATGCTACAAGAGATAGTCTTTCAAAGGACTAATAGAATATACTTCTTCATGTTGTTTATGACTTGTAACCTTTTGGAAAATGATAAGGAGGGGATTTTTTTTCATATTTAGGGCCCAATCCCAAACCCTACTTCACTAGTATCAATATAGATAATTTATTTGACCACTCATGAAATGTGTTTTTGAAGAAAATGTCTCTATAGTTCTTGAGGACTTAATATATAAACCCAATACTTACCCCTATAACCTTGACTTTTCGTTGCTCTTCTGTAGAGTAAGTCGTAGGAAACCTGAAAGTCTGGAGATAAATCAAAATATCCCTATACCAAGGATCATAGGTTTCAATGAGAAATATATGCTCATCGTGGAATGAGGTATCTGCTTCATCGAACTCTACACCATTAGGAAATTCAGATATCAGTTCCACGAACACTAAAGATTTATTTGACTTTGCGGATTGAAAGGCAAGATCGAAATCTTGGAGAATGGCAATCCATTTGTTGAATTTACCCCCGATAATACGCCCGGTTAAAAGATGTTGGAAAGGATTTACATCCACAATCACTGTAGTGGTTCAGAATAAAATATAGTGGCGTAATGTTTGAACAACATACACCGCGGTTAGTGCCAATTTATTGACATGTGAATATTTTAGTCCAGGTGTTACTAGTGCGTGAGAAGGATAATAAATGACATTCTCTTGGAGTTTTTCATCTTCCTGAACCAAAAATATGCCTACTTTGGAATTGGATGTGGCCAGATACAGATGAAAATACCGGGTAAAATTTGGCGGGCTTAACAAGGGAGCTAACAACATACTAATAAGAAGCTCCCAGTGATGATATATCTAGGAAATCCATCTATGTCTCAATGTACCTGTGTAGGCCACTGCAGTACTTTAGGACTAATTTTCGTTCAGAGTCTCTAATACCCAATTTTGAGTGCACGGTATGGAATATGTTGGTAAACTCTAACACTTACTAGTCTCTTTCCTGGTGTAAAGTCGTCCACCTAGTGTACTAGTCATCATAGTTTTCGATAGGGTAGAATTCTTCCTTGACGACATCAACAAAAGATGTCCAAGTGCGTTCTGTCATGAATATTTTAGACTCATCCTTCACATTCCTCTCGCAGTACCCATCCTACCAATATTTAATATGGGGGATGGATTAAGGAGTGCAAAGGTGATCTTTTTGCTGTTGGAAAAATTTTGAACAAAGAAGTAACCCTCTAACAAACTTAACCATTTCTACAAAGCATTTGCATCTATCCTTTCTTCCAATAAGGAGATGTCAAAGATAAATTGTACCTTTAAGGGAGTCACACTTCCGAAATGGTTGCTCGTTGAAGGTGTTTTCGCCACCGTCGGCATTCGTCGAAGGATGTGGGAAAAATTATCCATTATCTTATTCCTTTTTCACGTGAGGGATTCCTTGAGAAACAACTTAATAGGATCTCCTACTCCATTATATATCTTTTCTTCTCCTGCTATGTGAGGCTGCTTGGGCCGACGAGAGTGGTTTTCCCCAAGCTCAACTAGTTAAGAACCAAATCTCGATATTCAGATCTCGTCGGGGACATGCACTGAGAAACCACAAAAGAAGATTGCTTTGATACCACTATTTCATATTTATGTGAGAACAAAATGAAAGAGAATGTATATATTCACACACAAAGATATATTGCAAGAAATAGGGTGATACAATAAACTCAGATTCTATTAAAATAAATGAAACATAACAGACTGTAAAATAAAAGCAGTTAGAATGGTGGTAACTATATCTCTGAGAAGAGTTGGGGCCGAAAGGGCCTCTTTTTCATAAGCACTAGGGAAGGAACCATAAACATCCAAAAACCTAACTCTAGAAGTTGAACCGTCATAAATTTTGCGACCCCAAGGTGGTTAGTTGAACAATCAACTTCTCGGGTTCATAACTTTTGCATACGATCTCCGTTTGGGGTGCTCGATAGATCATTGGAAAGGTATATCCGAGTTTTAAAAAATTTAAGTAGGTCCAATATATGATGTTTTCAACCATTAGAACCCCAAATCACCAGAAACATTTTGCTTAGGGCTTCAAAACGACCCCGGAAGTTCAGGACTTGAAAAACTATGGAAAAATTACTAGAAAATTGCCAAAATGGATAATTGTTTTGAGCCGGTGGAATAGGTGGGTGGCTGCCTATATCCGTCTGGATCAAATATCATAGCTATTGTTGGAAGGGATAAACAAATTCCATATATATTTCTACGTATCTATCAATTACTAAAACCTTGTCAATAGTCAACTGAGAAAATGAATCATAGAAGAGAATTTGCTATAAGTATTAAGTATGTGGGCAATGTGGTGCTAGTGGTACAAACAGGTTGTGACATGGCCCTATGCAAGGTATAAGCAAGAGTTGTTGTCATTTCAAATGTCACCTAAGCTAGATGGAAGGGTTATTATAAATTTGAAGGGTTGTAACCTTTATGAGCAGTCAAATAATTTATGAGCAGTCAAATAATTAATTTGAGAATAGAAAGGGTTTGCTTAAGAGAGTCAACGTATGGTAGACATAAGTTCAATGCCCTTTCCATAATTAACTAAAACAACTTTATTCATTATGTGTCCAAATAAATCAAGGAAAAGAATAATGGTGGGCACACTAATAATTTAACAAGGATTAATTAGTGATTATCCTAAAAAATGAACAACGGATTTTTTTAATAGTATTTCAATGGAATGGTATAGAAGTGTCATCCAATACCTTGTGAGACTTTTAACAGTACAAACTAAAAAAAGTCCAAAATATTAAGTATTTATTTTCCTACAGAAGAATTTACACTTCAAATAAAGTGTTTGGTAATTATCAAAGAAATACATAATAATTGAAGTTTAAGAAAATAAAAACAAACCAAAAGATGGATTTGAATAAGAAAAATAAATGAAGGTCTACTTATAAAGTTCTTTAAAACCCTTGTTTGACATTATTAAAAATCAAAAGGACGATTCAAAGAAAATATGTTAATAATATTGCTATTAGTCTTAGCAATGGGTGAATCACATCAATGTTAACATGACTAAGTAGTTATTGATTCTTAAGGTGAGTATATAAGAAACATTAAAATTCATGAGTGATAAATAATATGAAAGACGTGATGAAGTGATCTATTAATGAGAATTGATGATTATATTTTCATATCCAAATTTAATGTTACACCCATGTTTTATTGTTGGGCATGGCCCAAGTCGGCACAATTTTGATAAGGACACAATTTTGGAGCTGCGTGGCTTTTGGGCTGCGAAGTCAGAAGACATGAGTTTGAGAAATGCATAGCTCAGAGTACATATGCAGTTTTGACGCAGTAGTGCTGGTGCGCAGGGCCTGTGCAACAACTACTTTTGGTAAAAGAGTATAGAGGAAAGTTGAACTGAGTAAGCGACCTATTTTGGGTAAGAAGCAGAATGAAGGATGAGGAAAGCGACCTGTAAAAGGAGTGGCAAAAAGCAGTTAAGGAGCTAGGCCACTAACTCGATGATGGCAAGCAGGCTAAAGGGACAGAAAGTGACAGGCCATAATGCAGTGCAATCGTTTTGTGATGACTACGGCTGTCAGAAGGCCGTTAGAGCCATGTGTGGCCCAATCAGGAAGCCGAAGCAAGTGGAGTGACCTAGCAACGACGATAGGAAGGGTGGCGGGTGTCCGCACCAATTTTGGGAACCATAGGGTTTTTTCCATGCATTGTAAAGACATGACCTACGGGCATGATCTATAAATAAGGCATATTTTGTAAGGGAAAGGGTTGTTGATTCTCTATTGTTGATTATTATTGAGAAATATTCTATTAGGAGACAATTTTGTAAAGGCTCTACAAGCTGAGTGTGCAGAGACCTATTGAGAGAGAAGAAAGTCCGCAGCTGAGTGCGCAGACTGGAACTGTTGTACCCTTCCCGAAATAATATAACAACAGTTCCTATGGATGTAGCTTCCATCCTAGGGGTGAACCACATTAAATCCTATGTTGTGTGATTTTATTTATGTTTCCACTTGTTATTTGCTTACCGTGAATGCTTGAACTCATGCTAGTCGGCTTATGTGTTTTACTTTGATATGTATTCATCAACAGAATGAGAATGGGAATAACATGTTAAGTGTCACATATGTGAATGACTGGAAGATGAACAAGTATTTCTAGGTTTGTGAATGTATGAATTGGTTGGATAATCACTAAGGAAAAAGGTCTATACAATGCGCAACACTGGGGGTGCGCAATATACTATGCTTGTCATATTACATAGATCATAAGACCAATACTACGAGGGAACATTGAATGCATAATATTTGTCAAAGTATCGTTAATTTAAGTAGTTAAGTTTCAATAAGGCAGCGAAACAATCAGTGGCGCTGACCTACTATTGAATAGGATCTGCATCGCCTAGCCCTTGGAGGCACGAGTAGCGTAGCATCTTAAACTGTATAAGCGTGAGTCCATAGCGTAGGCTATATGGCTCTCGGTTTATTGAATCCGTGTTAAACAACTCATCACATAGCTGTGGAAACCTGATTCCGCAACTGCCCCATACCTTCGCCTTGGGTGAGACCTCAGCCTGTTCGCAAGCTGTTGACGAAAGGGCCGATGAAAAGGGGTTTTGTTGGTTCCTCGAACTGCCAAGAACCTGGGTCTATAATGGAAACCTCTAGAACAATGATATAAGCCAACAAATGGTTTTGTTTCCGCGCTAAGAATCCATGATGAGTTGAAGTTGTGATGTGCGATGAAGAAGAAGCTTTGCTAGGTATTGACTTTTGGCATCTAGACAAGAAAGAAATCTGGGCTTGGTGTGACAAGACAGAGAGAGACTTCGCAAGAAAAGAGAATAGACACCTGCATCTCTCTGACATCCAGTGGTTGAACAAATACCTATGGAAAGACGTTCACAAATTTTTGTAGGCGTCTTTTGGAAACAAGCTACACGAGTGGTTGTCAAGGATAGCAGAGCAAAGAAACTGTACACCACGAGATGTATCGACCGAGTGGACAAGAGAGCTTATAGAAAGGCTCAAAGCAGTAGATAGTCCATTCACGCGAGAAGTTGACTTCTGGGTCGACAGTACGCTACAGAGCTTCGTGACGTAGTTCGTTGTGGACATGCTAAAGTCCTACAGCGCAATCAAAAGAGAGTTTTTCAAGGGATTCAGAGGTAAGTACTTGAACAACCTTATTTTATACATTAAAATGCTTTTAGCCGAGAAAGGCATTTTTAGAAGGTAGTGAAAGTTTTGAATCTGTAATGGTCAATAGCATTTTTAGTGAGTCTGACGAAGAGACACACAATTTGAGAAGTAGGAAAAGATATAAATATACACCTAGGAAGAAAACTAGTGGACTTGGACTCCATGTAGACATTGATTCAGAGGACGAACTTGATAGCCAACCGCACCCCTATCTTCCACCTATCAGCCTATTACTCTGCAGAATCCACTAGTTGTGAACACCGCACTGCCCATTTCACAAAATACACATGTTCAGAACCCCACAGCTGTGAATATCCATAGAACTCAGAACATCGTTCCCCGCAATACTACCTTTATTTTTTCCACTCAACAACCTATGTAGAACCCTCCACCACCTAGAAGAAGTATGACTGATGATATTAAGCTGCCGATATTCAAAGGAACGGGTCTAGAAGGCCCTGATAAGCATTGGTTTCTATGTGAATCCGTATGGAGTGTTAAGAAAGTTCAGGATGATGCTGTGAAGTGAGCGTAGCTCATCACCACCTTTAGAGAAAGATCCTTGCATTGGTTCATGAAGTACTCGCAGGGATAGAATAAAACCTTGGTATAAATCAAGGCTGCACTCTTAGCAGACTTTAAGAATCCAAAGTCAGAATCACAGTGTATAATAGAGTTAAAAGAGATCAAGTAGAAACCTAACGAAATAGTCTGGGAATTTGACCAGAAATTTAAAACACTATTGGACCAAGTAAGCTTCGTTATAGCACCGCAACAGCACCAAGAATGGTTTATAGCTGCGATGTTGCCTCATATTAGACTACCGTTGATGCAGCAGAAAGTGGCTTCACAGGAAGAAGCCTTAGAGATCGCGATGAAGTTAGAAGCTTCACCCATTGGATAAACTAGCACTGGATGTCTTAGATTCAGACCCAGCTGGCTACCTTGACACTACAACTACAGGATATCAAGAAAGGAAAGCAAGAGAGACAAGAAGTTTGGTGTACAAGATGTAAGGGAGAAGGACACACTAAGGATCACTATCCTTTATTCCAATATTTCCTTAACATGGGGGCACCAAACCCATTAAATCTAAACCAAGGGCCATGGTATGAGATCTGCAGAACTAGAGGACACCAGCCATTGGACTGCTACTTAATACATAAATATGTAAGAACACCTAAAAAACTATATTGTAATTTCTGTAAGTCAGTTGGGAACGATGAGTCCAATTTCCGCACATATGAACTCATGTTGGAAAGAAACAAATATATCGAGCATACATATGGAGGAGTATACATAGTCCAAGAAAAGACTCCATGGAAACAAGATAATGTCCAGCATGATCAAGGAGCAGACAGAGATCATGGAGGATACCGCGGGAGAGGGAGGAATAATGGCCCAATGCAAGGACAAGGCCGAGGTCAAGTAATCTGTTATAACTATGGTCAGGAAGGTCATGTATCTAGGGATTTTACCAACCCATGCACTACATGTAATTATTGTAAATCATTCGATCATGTTATTGAAGACTACCCAGTGTTAGAGGCAAAAATGCAGAAACGGAAGCAGAAATATGGGCCAAACCCAAACATTCAGTTGATTGCAGCAGAGCAGAGATCTTCGGATCCAAGTATCAATGTAGTGACATGAAGTGGCACTATGACAGGGAGAGATAGAGGAGTAGAAGCTTCAACTTCTGGAGACTTTAACACTAATCAGACTCCTCTTGAAACAATATGGATACGAAAAGCTACTAGGAAAGCACCTTCTTTCAACTTGGAGAAAATTAGAGAAGTCTACGAAGAAGCACAGGATATCCTCAAAGAATCAGCACCCAGGTCGCCAAGAATCCCGCTACGCAGCGAAACACCATATATAAAAGATATTCTGGCTGCTTATAAAAAAAAAAGCACCATAACAGAGACAGGAACCTCTGTTGCGTAGTTCCTAAGGAGCTGCATGAAGTTGTTGAAGATCCCAGATGCTATAGCAGAATTACAAAAACTGTTAAATCAGTATGAACCATAGAGCGAGACAGAGACTACCAACAACACAATTCACCATATCAAGAAACACAAAAGATCAGGCCAAGAAATGAGACTTAGTGCACAGATAGGAGACTATGAAATGGACGAGATCATCCTTGATCTGGGATTTGAAGTAAATGTCTTAACTAAACAGACATGGCAGCAGATGGGGAGACCAAATTTTTTATGGTCACCTATCCAGTTGAGAATGGAAAATCAGGAGAAAGTCATACCCTTTGGAAGGTTAGCCAATGTTATTTTTGACATTGATGGAATGCAAAGTCATGCAGATTTCGAGGTTATCGATATTGTGGATGATAGTCATCCTTATCCTGTGCTGCTGGGGATAGACTGGGCTATGGATAGCCTCGCTATCATAAAATTGAATACATAGAAGATGATCTTCGAAGGAAAGCATCTCAGGGTCATTGCACCATTGGACCCTTCAGACGGAGATAGATATAGCAAGCCGATTCAGGAAGAATCTAGAGCTCAAGACTTGGACCACCTTTACAAGATGACTGCGAACCAAGAATACTATATTAATCCTACTAAAGATGGAACACTCAGCTAGAGATGCGACAACTCTTGCATCTCATACTTTGATGCGAAATTGGAGAACTGAAAAAGTCGTATGCATGAAGTATTAGCAAGGAGATGCACGCAGGTTACAAAGTCATTGCGTTGGATTTGAAAGGAGGTAAGCCCAATTCCCACCTATGATGGTTTATCTAATGTTTATTCCTTTATCAAAGAATAAACTGTAGCAATTGTAGATGAACATCGCTTACTAGCACTAGATATGGCACTGCGCAAGACACCTGCCATATGGTGGGCTATGCATAAGCAGACATTGAACACATGGGGTCAGTGCATAATCAAGATGCAGATCAGGTTTCCTGACAAGGTTACACTACCCTTTGAGAAATACAATGGATAGACAGATCCAAGGCAGCATATTGAAATCTATTCACAAGCATGGGAGGAAAGACCACAAACAGAGTGGGTGCATCTGTTTTTGCACACCCTGGATGAAGAAATTCCAAAGAAATGGTACCTAGATATGGAGTTGCGCAGGGAAACTACAGATTGGCCTACTCGGACTGTGAAATTCTAGAAGAGCTTCAGTTTTGAAGACGAGAGTCCTACCATAAATGATTCTTTGTAGATTATTAAAGAGAGAATATTTAGACCAGAATGTCCACATAGAAACATGACATTAGAGGAATTCTTTGGAGCTGACAGCATACCTATAAGCCTACAGTCAGAATGGAAGGAATAGGTAGAACATGCCATGGAATGTTATAACCTAGCTGAAGAGGTTGAAGAAAAAGAAGACAGTGATGAGGAGGACCCGCACAATGTTAACATACCCGAGTCAGAAGGTGCGCGTGAGGTAGAGGGACCTCCATTGGAAATCCCAGACATGAGTGGACTTGTGAAAATGAGGAAAGTGAACATTGGCGCCAACGAAGAGCCGAAGTTCACGTCTATTGGAGGCTACTGGGATGATCAGATGGTTGCGGAGATTAAAGACTTGTTACATGAGTATTAGGATTTATTCTTGACAAAGTTTACAGAGATGAAGGGCATTTTAGGAGACTTAGGGGTTATGAAGATACCTCTTAAACCAGGTGCAAATCCTTTTAAGCAGAGGCCCTACAAACTGAACCCGTGATACAAAGAATGAGTCAGGACAGAACTTGATAAAATACTTGATGCAGGTATCATCGAGCCAGTCGAAGAATCTGAGTGGATAAGCCCTATGGTTGTCCAAGATAAGAAGACAAAAGGCGAGATCAGGATCTACGTGGATTTCAGAAAATTGAACGATGCTTCGATGCATGACCCATTTCCTACTCCCTTCATTGATGAGGTGCTCGATAACGTTGGAGGAAATGAGGCATATTCCTTTACTGATGGATTTTCGGGAAATCATCAGATAAGAATTGATCCAGCAGATAGGCACAAGACAACTTTTGCCACTAAATGGGGGTCGTTCTAGTACACAGTGATGCCCTTTAGCCCGAAGAATGCACCCGCTATCTTTTCCAAAGTTGTGGTTGCAGCATTTAAATATTTCATGCATAAGTTCTTAGAAGCTTATTTTGATGATTGGACAGTATTTGGGTTGCTGAAGGACCATTGCGCAAACCTCAGATTGAGGATAGAAAAGTGCAGACAGCATCAAATGTCATTAAACTTGAAGAAGTTTATTTTTTGTGTACCCTATGGAATTCTGTTGGGGCACATTGTGTGCAAACAAGGCTTGATGGTTGATCCTGCGAATATCGCAGTCATCGTAAACTTGCTAACACAAAATTTAGTCAAGCAGATGTGCACTACATTAGGGCATATGGGTTACGATAGAAATTACATAGAGGGTTATGTGCAGATAACTGAAGCCATGGAGAAGATTTTAAAGAAAGATGTGTCGTTCATTTGGAATGCAGAGTGTGAACACGGCTTTGACACATTAAAATAAAAAATGGTAACTATGTCGATCCTAGTTTTTCCACATTGGGGGAAGCCATTTCATGTAAATGTCGATGCATCATGTATAGCATTGGGTGTTGTCTTATCACAACCAAGAGAGGGAGGTATTAACCATCCCATTGCATTTTCGAGCAGGAAGCTCTCATCTGCAGAGAAGAATTATACCACCACTGAGAGGGAAGGCCTTGCTATGGTCTATTCACTACAGAAGTTCATGCACTATTTGCTTGGTTCACAATTCTCTATGTTCACTGACCATTTTGCTTTGAAATACCTGGTCAACAAGCTAGTGTTAGGGGGGAGAATCTACAGATGGTTGTTACTGTTTCAGGAGTATGACTTTGAGATAGTGGTTAAGCCTAGCAGATTGAACTTAGGACCTGATCATCTGTCAAAGAAAGAGTCAGGAGAAGAGCCCATGAACCTTAAAGACAATATGACAGATGCGTAGTTGTTTTCTATTCATATTGTCGACAACTACTACAAACATATCATAGACTTCTTTACTATTGGGTTGGAACCCATAAAGTTTACTATGCAGCAAAAGAATCAGCTGGTAGTAAGAGCAACAGACTTCACCATAATCACAGGTCATTTATACAAATTAGGACGAGATGAAGTATTGTGCAGGTGTGTTCTAGAACACGAGAAGCCGTTCATATTGGCAGATGCACATTCAGGGGTTGCAGGAGGTCACTATGCAGGAAGAGCAACTGCGTAGAAGATATTGCGCACAGGGCTATGGTGGCCTACGATTCACAAAGAAACAAAGGAACATTGCCAGAACTGCGATGTCTATCAGAGGACAGAAAGGCCATCACGAAGAGACGAAATGCCATTGAATCCATAGTTGACATTATAGGCATTTGAGAAATGGGCCATTGACTTTATGGGACCTATAAACTCACCGAGAAAAAGAACTGGTGTGAGGTACATTATTATTGCAACTGATTACCTCACCAGATGGAAAGAAGCGAAGCCGGCGAAATACTGTAGTGCAGGTACTGCCGCGCAATCCATATTTGAAGACATCCTTATGAGGTTTGGATGCCCGAAGATCTTGATGAGTGATCAAGGAACTCACTCTTTTAATAGAACGATTGAAGCACTAACTGAAGAGTTTCATATTTAACACCAAAGAAGTACACCATACCATCCGCAAGCAAATGGAACTATGGAAGCTTTCAATAAAGTGTTGGAGCATGCGATCACTAAGGTATGCAATGTGAATCGAGATGACTGGGACCTGTGCATTCCAGCTATATTATGGGCATACAGAACCACATGCAAGAAATTGACAGGCCACACCCCTTTTAGGTTGGCCTTTGGGCAGGAGGCAATAATGCCAATGGAATACATTGTTCCCAGTTTAAGGATAGTTGTGTTTACAGGAATGGAAGACCAAGAGGCACTAGAAGAAAAACTTCTACACTTGGTTAGGTTGGAGGAATATCGCTTCATCGCAGGCTTTCATCAATAAGTGCAGAAAGATAGAGAAAAATCATGGCATGATCGCTATATCAAGAACAAGTCTTTTTAGGTAGGTATCTAGTCCTCCCGTATGATAGCAAATTTATGAAGTTTCCTGGAAATATTAAAATGCATTGGCTTGGTCCATATACTATTGTGCATGTTTTAATGGTGGCGCAACTCAGCTAGCCACGTTAACAAGAGACAATTTACCTTGATTAGTCAACGGAAGTAGGCTAAAAACTTATTGGGATAGCCCTACCTCGTAGCATCCTCTATAAAAAAAAGAAAAAAAAAGATGAAGAAGAGAGAAAAAGACTAAGAAAAGAAGGATCACACAGCTCAAAGATTAGAAAGGTAGCTGCACCGCCCCAAGAAGGAAGAGAAAGTACAAACCTCACAGCCGCAAACCACGCAGTGCGAAGTTGGAAAGGTAGTTGTGCTGGTCAAAAGGAAAAGGATGACTATGGAATATGGGTAGCTGCAACGAAAGGCATAAACCGTAGCGCAGCTGTGTAGTTGATGACATGAGGGCGATGGATGCCAGCAAAGAAAACTATCATAATTATGACGGAAGTAAGTTACCATGACAACTGTCGGCCATTAGTAAAGTCGTTATTCGAAAAAGGGTGGCACTGACACAACCCCGCATTAAAGGAATATCCTATCCATTCGGCTGTAGTAAAAAATGAAATGATTAAGATCGTAACAGGATCCGGGTAATGGACCTGACATTAATTGTTTGCTAGGCTGTCATATGGCTACCAGTATGATTACACATCAGCATTTAAGGAAAGTTAATCTGGATCGACATATTTTATGGCGTAAAGGATCGAGATACCAGCGAGATCTCGTCCAGCACATCTAGCACTTAATGCCTAGTCTAGCCGTTCCTGGTACATTCAATGTCACACAAGGTGCAAATCCAACCGATATTTTGCAAACGGACACAACATTAAATCTCTAAGGTAAATGATGAAGGAAAACCGTTGGGTAATGGATTTATAAATACTGGTCAACTCATCCTTATGCATGTTACTGTGAGTTTGAAATTTTACGAACTATGAAGATTGTAAGCACTTAGCAACTAGAAGCATGAGTACTCATAGAGTTTATGTCTGAAGAGCATACCTTAGAATAGATCCTTGGCACTTTCCAACATTCTGGTATAAGCGGAGTGATGAAGACGCCGCCAAAGCAGACAACACCAGAACAGGGTGGCCCGTCCAAGAGCCCGAAGCCGAACCAACCGAAACAACAAAAGAAAGACAATCACCCAGCTATTGCATCGAAAAAATCAAAGGCACCAGATGCTTCTAAGCCAATGGCTCCACAAGGGATCCCGCCACCACTTGTGTGTCTCATTCCTGATTATATTAGTCCGCAGAAGAGTGATGCCCCAGAAAAGAACCTGGAGAAAAATGTGAAATACGACATCCCATTACAACCGATGTTGAAGCACGTCTGGACTAAGGAGGATTTTCTTGGCAAGATCCCTACCTGCAAGTTTGCTAATCATGATCTCATGGATGCTGAGAAATTCCCACACATGCAGCCAGATAAGTTCATGTGTAGCAAAGATGGCATGACCACAAAGCACGCAGAGGTTGTTCCAATGGAATGGGAATTTCCATTGGCCCAGTCCGGTCTACTCAACCTACTGAGAATCCCACATTTTCACTGCAACAAAGAATGCAAGGCTATGGTGCGTACGTTGCTATCCTATACACACCAGGGATACATCTGGCTGTACTTCAAGGTCAATATCACTGACGACTTGATAGCAAGGATTACTGGTTTGAGTATGAAGGGCGACGACCCTGCTGCAGAATTCGTCAGCAAGAAAGATGACCAAGAAATAGCCATGAAGATAAAGGCGGAGTTTAAATTGGTAAGAGGAAACTGGGGATACAGAACTGATTTGATCACAATTGAACCCCTGCGATTCACTATTCAATTACTAGTAGGAAGGATGCTGAGGAAGGAAAGGCCAAAGGAAGTGAATGCATCAGTTGTGGCCCTAGTAGCCAAAGCCATGGATGGACATGAGTATAATTGGGCAAATTTTCTGCTCAATGAGTTTTTGTTGGACATAGAGGATACCCAAGACAAGGAGTTACCCTTCCACTTTACCTCATTGCTAATACTTATTTCTTTCGTAGTTTGGAAAGAACCTGCACATCATAACGGCCTGCTGGTAGCAGTAGATGATTGCCATGCAGTTCGCTTCGCGAACATGTGGGCATCCACAAGTCCAGATAAGCAGCGACTCAATGATCTACAATTCCTGATGTATTTTGAGCCGTTATGTGCAGTTATAGAGAATATCCCGTGCATCATGGAGGAGGTGACATACATGTATAGGCCCAAGATGATTTTCAAGGCCAGCTTGTACTGTATACACATACAACCGCACTTGACAACAGAGGCATGGTTCGACAACCAATATCAGCTCGGTGCACCAATGATCAAGCTGATCATTGAGGACTGACCTGATTGCTAGAAAGAGGATGCACCGAAGACTTTTATCACTACATCTTCGAAGGAACAAGAGGATGACCAAATGGACAAGAACCCAGAGGTCCAAAGCAGACCAGTCCAAACACTTGCACCGTAGGTAGGAGAGAAAAGAAAGGAACTGGCTGCAAAGACACCGGAGAAGCCACAAAGGAAGAAGTCCAAAGTCACCAAACGGTCGCTTGATGCAATGCTTCATGATGATGACTATGAACAGATAGCATTGTGGGTGTTAGTGCACTTAGAAGATAAGTAAGAACCGGCTCAAGAAGAGGTCAGGGAAAATATCAATAAACTGACTAGTCTAGTCCTATGGATGGAGCAAGTCCATCGTGATTTGACTAAGGAGCTAGACCATGATGATCACTTGGGGGATCCAAGTGAGACGATGCACAGGTCACCTGCCTTTACGACACGGATGCGCATTGTTAAGATTGTTCCAAGATCTATTCTGTTCCCGACAGATGAGATGACAAAAACTGTGAGGCTGCTTGAGTAGTTGGAACTTAATATAGCTATGCTATAAGATGAAGGGTTGCACTAGTTACACACCCAAATATCCCATGAAATGCATGAGCAAGACATTGTCTCGCACAATCAACGTCGTCAATATGAAGAGAATTACAGGAAGATACAAGGAGAGTGTGAGCAGAAGGAAAGAGAGCTTCATCGCACTCAAGAAAAACAACGCAGGATAAAAGGAGCAATGTCAGCAGTATATGCGTGGCTCCCCAAAGTTGAAGAAGAATCAGAAGTTGAGGTGGTTATCCTACAGATCGGCACTGCCGTAGATAGTTTATAGGAAAGAATGAGGGGATTGGAAATTTCCCATGCCGAGAATATTACAAAGATGGAAGTTTCCCATCAGGCGGAGATCATTGAACTGGAATCATGACGACCAGTTGACATTGCGCAACTGGCAGAAGAAGCTAGAGCAGAGGCATTGAGGGCCTCTATGCAGGGCATCTGCGCAGTAGTCGCACGGTGCCAAATCCTGTTAGATGATGTTTCGAACATATGGAGCATATTGTAGGATGAGCCGGAGCTGCAAAAGATCCACGATGACATACAACATAAGCAGTAAGAAGTGGATTCCACAGATGCTTCCATGAAGGACTTGCGGTCCGACAAAAGAGGCACTCCTTCGAGCAAACCAAGGTACTTAGAAAGGAGCTCTAGGTTTTAAGAGCAAAGGAAGCTGAAACCTCTGTGAGGCTACAACCATTACAAGAAGAGACACTTACCCTCACCGATGAGATTGAACTAAGGTTGCAAGACCTTCAGGAAACAAAGGCCAAAGTCAAGGAGCAAATTGAAGAGCTGACCACAGATGAGATGCTAAACACGGTTAAAGGATATGAACAGGAAATAAAGGAAGTAGATGCAAGGTTGAGTGCAACTGTTCAAGACTTTACTACCCGCTCAGGAATCTCAAAAGAGGTGTAGATGGAGCAGCTGGACTGAAGTGGCTCGGGATGCGCCACAAGTCAATGTTAGGGGCCTGTTGGGCATGGCCCAAGTAGGCACAATTTTGATAAGGACACAATTTTGGAGCTGCACAACTTTTGGGCTGCGAAGTCAGAAGACATGATTTTGAGAAATGCACAGCTCGGAGTACATATGTAGTTTTGACGCAAGAGTGCTGGTGCGCAGGGCCTGCGCAACAACTACTTTTGGTAAAAGAGTATAGAGGAAGGTTGAATTGAGTAAGCGACCTATTTTGGGTAAGAAGCAGAATGAAGGACGAGGAAAGTGACCTGTAAAAGGAAGTGGCAGCAAGTAGTTAAGGAGATAGGCCACTAACTTGATGATGATAGGCAGGCTAAAGGGACAGAAAGTGACAGGCCATGATGCAGTGAAACCATTTTGTGATGACTGCGGCTGTCAGAAGGCCGTTAGAGCCGTGTGTGGCCCAGTCAGGCGGTCGAAGCAAGTGGAGTGACCTGGCGACGACGACAGGTAGGGTGGCGAGTATGTGCACCAATTTTGGGAACCTTAGGGTTTTTGCCATGCATTGTAAAGACATGACCTATAGGCATGATCTATAAATAAGGCATATTTTGTAAGGGAAAGGGTTGTTGATTCTCTATTTATGATTATTATTGAGAAATATTCTGTTAGGAGACAATTTTGTAAAGGCTCTACAAGCTGAGTGCACAGACTGGAATTGTTGTACCCTTCCCGAAATAATATAACAATAGTTCCTGTGGATGTAGCTCCCATCCTGGAGGTGAACCACGTTAAATCCTATGTTGTGTGATTGTCTTTATGTTTGCACTTTTTATTTGCTTACCATGAATGCTTGAAATCATGCTGGTCGGCTTATGTGTTTTACTTTTATATGTATTCGCCAATAGAATGAGAATGGGAATAATATGTTAAAGTGTCGCATATGTGAATGACTGGAAGATGAACAAGTATTTCTAGGTCTGTGAATGTATGAATTGGTTGGATAATCACTAAGGAAAAAGGTATATACAGTGCGTAGCACCAAGGGTGCGCAATATACTATGCTTGTCATATTACATAGATCATAAGACCAATACTATGAGGGAACATTGAATGCATAATATTCATCAAAGTCTCGTTAATTGAAGTAGTTAAGTTTCAAGAAGGCAGCAGCAATCAGTGGCACTGACCTACTATTGAATAGGATCTACATCGCGCAGCCCTTGGAGGCACGAGTGGCGCAACATCTTAACCTGTATAAGCATCAGTCCATAGCGCAGGATATACAACACGTTGTTTATTGAATCTGTGTTAAACAACTCATCATGTAGCTGTGGAAACCTAATTCCGCAGCTCCCCCATACCTTCGCCTCGGGTGAGACCTCAGCTTGTTCGCAGGCTGTTGCCGAAAGAGTCGATGAAAAGGGGTTTTGTTGGTTCCTCGAATCGCCAAGAACCTGGGTCTATAATGGAAACCTCTAGAACAGTGATATAAGCCAACATTTATAATGACAATAATATAATTTTAGGTTTATTTTGGGTAGAAACACTCGATATTTTTATTTTAAACGTGTAGACATTTTTTTTACATTATCCTATAGAAAGATCAAAATAACATCGCATAATATTACAATGAAGTTATGCTCAAAAGTACCTCATCAAAATAACTAAAAGATTTGACAAAATTGATCATTTAAGATATCCAAAAGTCAATATAAAAGTTGTAGGATTGGGAAAAAATATTTAACAATGTTATCACTAAAATAAATGAAGGAATTTATCACCTAAAATATCATAATAAAATTGCTTGCACAAATCAAAAAGTCAAAAGAAATAGAGCAATGTAATTAGAATAGGTTATTAGAAAAAAGATGAAAAAATGATCTATTCTAAAAGAAACTTTAGAGGTTATCTGAGAAAAAAATATTAAAAGATGAGCATCTAAAAAAATCAAAATCTTTTTGATAAAATTAACAAGCTAAAAAACAATGAATAACTTTTACACATAATTAAAGATTTCTTAAAATCAATATGAAAAACTAAGTGAAAACCCCATCATATTAAAGAAAAGTTCATGTGAGAAGTCCTCAACACCAAAAGTGTTCTTACCCTCTCACAATTTGACAATAATACAAAGTGATGAAAAGACATTACAAACCAGAAGACACATCTAGATATAAACATGACGTATCAACCCCTCGAGACTAATCAATACTACATAACATTGTAAATCGTTTCTTTGTCCTATATGAATTTTTAACATGCATGCGAATACTTATGACACTCAACTACTCGACTTAACATAATCAGAATGAAAATTATACGTTCAACAAGAAGAATTTTCAACTAACCAAGAAATGGTAATCAATATTAATTTTTCTCTGTTGTAATGGTCGGCCAAAAGAGATAAGAGTCCGCCAAAAGAGATAAGAATCATGTGGCGTACATCGAGCTCTACTGACGTGAGTCATGCAGCGTTATTGGAATCTCCTTTCAATCATATTCATCATGATAGTTAAAGTTTGTGCACGTCCCCACCGTTGTTGACAAACCATACCACGAGGGCCAGTTCATGATCAATCTGAAATTGATCACATTGCTATATATATACAATATATTTGTGTTTGGTTTCATGCAGTCTCAGGTGAACCCAACTAAATATATTGTGCTTTTGGGTTGCTTGAGAGTACTAGAACAATGGAGGGAATTAGTGATTTCTGGTATTTCATGATATTATTGTTGGTTTTAAAGCTCATTATCATCTCAAGGAAGGGCGCAGGCAAGCTGCCTCCAGGGCCTCCCGGATGGCCCATTGTTGGGAATCTCCTCCAACTTGGGAAGAAGCCCAATGAGTCTCTGTATCACCTTGCTGCAAAATACGGTCCTCTAATGACTCTTCATCTCGGAATGAAAACAACAGTTGTGGCTTCATCTCCAGCCATGGCGAAGGAAGTCTTGAAGAGTCATGACAAAGTCTTTTCTGGACGCACCGTCACACAAGCCGCTAAATGCCTCTCCCTCAATGACTCCATGGTATGGAACAACTGCGGGCCTCGTTGGCGTATGCTCCGAAGATTCTGCAACACCGAGCTATTTAGCGTCAAGAGACTAGAGGCCCTGCAGTATCTCAGAAGAGATCAGGTCTTTTCTACCTTTCAATCCATTTTTGAGGATTCTAGGAAGGGGAAGAGTGTGAATATCGGGCACACTGTGTTTGTTACCAGTTTGAATCTGTTGGGCAACTTGATTTTTTCTCAAAACATGTTCGAACGGGACTCTCACGCCGCTGAAGAATTCAAAGAAACGCTGACGAAGATAATGGTAATCGGAGGAAAGCCTAACTTAGTTGACTACTTTCCTTTTCTGCGGATTTTGGATCCTCAGCACGTGAGCCGCGACGTAACCAAATACAGGAGCATGGTATATGCGTTGCTGGATAGATCAGTAGAGGCTCGACTTCAAAGTAGAAAAGAGGGCAGTACTTTGCACAGCGGTGAAAAGGCGAAAGACTTTCTGGACATTCTGCTCGATTACAGAAGCGAGAGCGGAGAAACATTCACCAAGAAAGACATTATCCCCTTTCTATATGTAAGTATGCTTCTTTCACTATTGAAAGCTACTTTAATTTAGTTAGTTTAAGGTGGAATTTATAATTTTCTACACTCTTAATTTGTTGGGACTATTATGTGAAGGAGTTGTTCACAGCGGGTAGCGAAACGAGCAGTTCAACGATTGAATGGGCAATAGCTGAGGCCATTCGCAATCCTCTGATAATGAAGAAAGCTCAGGCAGAATTGGAGGAGGTGATCGGGAAAGATAGAAGAGTTGAGGAAACTGACATCGATCGCCTGCCTTATCTTCACGCACTGGTGAAAGAAGTGCTTCGTTTGCACCCGGCAACTCCTCTGCTAGTCCCTCACAGAGCAGAAAGCACTTGTGAAGTATCAGGATACACGATACCCAGGGACACCCAGGTGCTGGTAAATGTATGGGCAATAGGAAGAGACCCGACCACCTGGAGTGAGCCATTAGAGTTCAATCCTGAGAGATTTATGGATTCTGAGTTGGAATACAGAGGCCAAAACTTCGAACTGATTCCGTTCGGAGCAGGAAGGAGAATTTGCCCTGGGCTTCCCTTGGCTCATCGGTTTGTTCATGCGGTCATAGCTTCTCTCCTGCACTCCTTCAACTGGTCCCTTCCCGATGGCATGACAGCAGAGAACATGGACATGACTGACAAGTTTGGAATCACGCTGCAAAAAGCTTCGCCATTAATTGCAGTACCTTCACCGGCTTGCCTGCTCATCTATTTCACGATTCGCATTACTAGTCAAACTCCTTCAGTCTCTCTCAGCCAACCATTTCCCATTTCTCTAAGAACATTTGTGTTATGTTATCTCTATGTCGGTTATGTTATCTCCTGCAATGTAAAAAACGATAATCTACTCCAAATTCTAAAATATCTATCTTATCTTCTTGTAATGTAGTATCTACTCCAAATTTTAAAATATATATCTATTTTATCCAAATTGTAAAATATATATCTATCTTATCTCCTTGTAACTACTATCTACTCCAAATTCTAAAATATATATCTATCTTATTTTCTTGTAATTTAAAAAAAATATACTTATTAGTACATTCTAAATTCTAAAATATATACCTATTAATATAACTAAATTCTATTCTATTTCAAATACATATATCTTAATTTAACTAAGTTTAGTAAAATATATACCTATTAATATAACTAAATTCAATGCTATTTCAAATACATATATCTTAATTTAACTAAGTTTAGTTCTATTCCAAGTGCATATCTCAATAGAGACTTCCTATTAATGTAATTAAGTTTGGTTCTATTTCAAGTGCATGTCTCAATAGAGACTTCCTATTAATGTAACTAAGTTCAGTTCTATTTTCAAGTGCATATATTTTAATGTAATTGAAAGTGTATGTTATTATGTTTTAATGTAACTGAAAGTGCATTTAAAAAGCATAGTTTACTTCAAATTCTAAAATATATACTTATCTCATCTTCTTGCAATCTGGGAAAAATATAATTGCTAGCCCATTTCAAATTTTAAAATATATACCTATTAATGTAACTAAATTCAATTTGATTTCAAATACATGTCTTAATCTAATTCAGTTTAGTTCTATTTCAAATGAATATGTCAATAGAGACTTCCTATTAATATAACTAAGTTCAGTTCTATTTCAATTCTATTTCAAATGCATATGTCAATTAACATAACTTGAGACTTCCTATCAATGTAACTAAGTTGAGGTCTATTTCAAATGCATATGTCAATTAACTTAACTTGAGACTTCCTATCAATGTAACTAAGTTCAGTTCTATTTCAAGTGTATATGTCAATACTTCCTATTAATGTAACTAAGTTCATTTCTATTTCAAGTGCATATGTCACTTAATTTCTATTTCAAGTGCATATGTCAGTTAATGTAAGTGAGTTCAATTTCAGCAAGTGTATATGTCAATTAACGTAATTAAGTTCAGTTATGCTATTAATGTAACTAAGTTCATTTCTATTTCAAGTGACACTTAATGTAACTAAGTTTAGTTATGCTATTAATGTAACTAAGTTCATTTCTATTTCAAGTCCATATGCCACTTAATGTAATTAAGTTCAGTTATATTAATGTAATTAAGGTTAGTTCTATTTCAAGTGCATATTAATATAACTAAGTTCAGTTATGCTATTAATGTAATGATGTTCAGTTCTATTTCAAGTGCATATTAATGTAACTAAGTTCAGTTATACTATTAATGTAACTATGTTCAGTTCTATTTCAAGTGCATATTAATGTAACTATGTTCAGTTCTATTTCAAGTGCATATTAATGTAACTATGTTCAGTTCTATTTCAAGTGCATACAGGCCTGGAATTTGACGTTCCACAGAACGTTTTTTAATTTTTTAGACGTATTTGACCGGTAATTTGAAATTTAAAATGTAGAAGTTGACGTTTATGTATATTGATAGCCCGTAAAAAAAACTTATAGCTATCCAACTTGCCTTGTACCGAGAGATGTTAAATTACTTGAAAAGTGAAATCTCTTAACACATTTTTGGTTTGTTAGTGAAGTTGGCTTATTGTTAAACAATTTATTTAAGTTTTATTACTACAATGGAGTATCTGCCGAGATCTTGTTGTAAAAAACAAAGCCAGATTCAAGTAATTCAAGAAGGAATGTGTTATGATATATACCGAAAGAAAAATTGATCATTTGTGAATTTGCATAAAATGTAAAATGAAAGGCACTCTAAAAATCTAACCGTCATCAAATTTTAAATTCCACGCCGGTAAAATTTGAAATTCCAAGCCTGAGTGCATATTAATGTAACTATGTTCAGTTCTATTTCAAGTACATATTAATGTAACTAAGTTCAGTTATGTTATTAATGTAACTATGTTCAGTCCTATTTCAAGTGCATATTAATATAACTAAGTTCAGTTCTATTTAATGTAACCAAGTTATATTTCAAGTGCATATGTCACTTGATGTAAGTGAACTTGACACTTCCTATTAATGTAACTAAGTTCAGTTATGCTGGTGTGAGGCTCGAACCCATGCACACTTATGTACAGAAGATCTTAAGTCTCCCCTCTTAACGCACTCACGCAAACCAGTTAGATGTCAAACTTGAAATATTTTTATTTATATTATTTGTTTTTGTTTGTTGTAATGTTTTTAAATACATTGTTGTCAAGTATGCCCATATTCCCTATAATTGTTTAATTGTTTCTGATTATTAGTCACCATCTTTTCACTCGCACTATGGAATATGTTGACAACGGAGGAGGAAGAAACAAAGATCTGGCAATAGCATACATTTAAGGCCATTGGTAATAGGCTTGGAAATTCTTAGACATGGATTGGAAAACACTCGGGAAAGAAGTTACCTCACTTGTGGAAATTCGTCATGTTGAACTTATCTAAGAGATGGTTTGATAGATGTGATAGGCATTGATATTATCTAAGAGATGGCTTGGCAGAGGTGCTAGACATTGATGTTGGGAGGTGGTCTAATAATAAATTTTAGATAGGCTAAAACCTAATGCTTATGTGAGCATGTATCGAAGCTACGTTGGAGGCTATACGGGTCTATGGTTTTCTATGGCCTATATTCCTTATCCATTATCCACAAATCTAAGAGATCGCGGTTCAAAGTTCTTGTGGGAAAAGAGAAAGGTACGATAGGCTAATTTCTTGGAAAATACTATTAAGACCAAAGGCTATAGGAAGATAGTATTTCAAAAACCATTTTATATTTAAGATGGAGAAAGCTCTCATGGTGAAGAGTTTTTAGCAATTATATTATGTGAAAACGGCGGCAGCAGTGGTGCCGCTGTCATCGTTGATTGTGAAGAGTCTTTAGCAATTATATTATTGACCCACTCCAATGATGATGATGATGATGATGATGATGATGATGATGATGATCATGATGATGATGACGACGACGACGACGACGACGACGACGACGACGACGACGACGACGACGACGACGACGACGACGATGACAATGATGACGACGACAACGACAACGATGACGATGACTATGTCAATGTCATGACCAAGCCATATACTAAATTGGTGTATAAGGACCCCTTGTTTATGGGACAACAACGATTTGATTGCTAAAGTGTACAAAGGTGTGCATACCCTACAGCCTCAAGATTTAAACATGTGACCTCAAAGGAAGAAACATGCGTTCTTAACCATTAGGACTACTCATACATGGACATTGGGACTTATTTATTTGTTGAAAAGACATTACTTTTACCATCGAATGTTCATGATGATGGTAGCTATATGATTTCTTTAAACATGCAAATTAAAATATGAAATTTTGGTATGTGGATACTAGTTCAAATTTATGTTGTGTATGTATAACATAAGTGATACATGATTTAAATGAACATGCATTGCTTACTGAACAATACATAATATGGATCATCACATGAAAATATGTTACATATATGCATCAATATAAGCTATTGGTTAGTTAACTTACAAGTTAACAAGCTATGCAATATGTAAATTGCTATAGTGCCAAGGTAACCTAGACGTTGTCAACATTAGGAAAATGGTTGTATGCTATATGTTTTATTTATGATTTAATTGATGTTTCTGATCTTGACGTAATTGGTGGTGATGTGGTTTTGTTAGGGTGCACAACTTGTCTATAGTGGTTATTCAATTATGTGTCTCTAAGAAAAACGATTTCATAATATGGCTTGATGTTAAGGTGTTTGATCCTAGTTCTATTAGGAGGAGTGGAGATGTTTCCCACCATGTATCCTATAAAATCTAGAGTCATATGAGAGTTGTGTTAACCACACTTCCCTAGATGTGTAGTAGCAACTACTAGTTTCCTAGTGGGGAAGTTGGTTGATATAGTCAATGCTTATGCCTTAGATTATGTTTGGAGTTAAGTCAATATAAATAATGTTATATCATATTGAAACAAATGAAGAGATGGAACTAGTGGTGATTAGGTGTTCTAGGGTGATTGTGAGTTGGTCGAGATCCTTATAGGAACTAGTTGTGTCATCCTTTACTTCTATGTCCTTATAATTAAATTCCTTACTATGCGTAAAATGTTCATTTAGTTTATATTGGGTAAATGTTGTTTGATCATCCATGTAGCATGTTTATTGATATATTGTGATTTTTCCAATAAAGGTATCAAATAATGCATTATTCTAATCATTATTGTGGACATAAGAAAATTGCTGATTAGAGGCATTGATTACTCAAGTTTATTAGTACATCGACAAGATATCTATATGTTAAATATGTAACCATACCTAGTACATGTACACTAGTATAATTTAGTTGATGCATCAAATACTAAAATAGGCTATTAGTATTTAATCAATTAATTTGTGACTTATAAAAATTATATTTTATACATATAAATATCTAGAAACATGATGTGCATTGTTGACTTTATGGCTTGGTTGGAGTGATGAAATAAATGAATATGGTTGGTTATTACTAATTTTGGATGGAAAATGACAAATATATTTATGGGTTGGTATGGAAATGAAGACTTTGTATTTTTATTTGACATTATGGCTTGGTTGGAGTGCTGAAATAAATGAATATGGTTGGTTATTATTAATTTTGGATGGAAATTCTCAAATACATTTATGAGCTGGTATGGAAATGAATACTTTGTATTTTTCTTTTATCATTATCATTATTTATTTATTCCCTAAATACCTTTAATGGCATGTGCTTGGCTTATTAATGAGGGTGATTGAGGAACCTTGAGGGGTGTGAATGGGAAATTGATAATAGGGAGGAGGAAGAAGTGTTGAGGAGATTCTTGGACATGTTGAATATTTTCTTAAGGATTTGGGGAAAATTGTTATGTTGGAAATTATTGGAAGAAATAACAAAGGTGCAACCCCCCACACACACCTACAAAGAATATAACACGTACTCAAAATGCTCCCTGTTTACATTTCTATGCATGGTGTGTCCTAGTTATATTAAATGTTATCTTAAGGATTTGGTTCATCACATCAATTGTAGATTAAAAAGAAGTTAAATTAGAAACAAGAGTATTTTAGATAATGTGAATGAGGGCATTGTAGAATTAATTCTAATTAGATGTAAATCACATGGATTAAATGCAGTAAATAGTACAATAACACTCTACTGAGGAAATTGACCTTGTAGGGTGATAAATGTGATCGTAGAGACTAGGCCCAAAAACTATGAACCTTTGGGCTGTTGTTTAAGAATTTATTTATTTGTTTTTTCCTTATAAAACCATGAAAATTAATAATCAAAAATCAAATTTGTAGGATTTCTCTTATCTATGACGTTGAAATCGATTTAATACTGAGAGGGGGGTGAATCAGTATTAGCGCAGTTATTAGCAACTTTTACCTTCTTTAATAGATTAACATTTACTAAATATTTATGTTCTGTTATGCATCAGTAAATAACCATCCACACATATTTTCACCACATAAACAACAAATAACACACATGATTTTTACGTGGAAACCAAAACAGGAGAAAACCACATAATGCTTCTTTATAGTGAGAAAGAATACATTCAAGGAAGCACTGACTTCCTGTGTTTACCAGCACCAACTAGAAGGAGGCACCGACCCCTTGGTTTTATAGGAACCAACCTGAAGGAAGCTTCCACTTCCTATGTTTCTTAGCACCGACTGGAAGGAGGTAGCACCGATTGGAAGGAGGTAGCACCGAATGGAAGGAGGTATCACCGACTGGAAGGAGGTACCAACCCCCTATATTCTTTGTTTGATAGGAACCAACCTGAAGGAATCTCCAACTACCTATATCCTTGCCATGTTCGACCACCTTGATGTCTTATGCATGATGTTGTCTTACCGAACTTCAACTCTGCGCACTTCTTCAGATCTTCTGATGACAATTCTGATGTGTGATATCTTCGTATGCAAACTATAATCATTAACTGCACTGCATACATCACTTGAATTCTCATTCTCTCAAATCATACTTCTGTTGATGACTTACTTCATGTACTGTGTGCTTTGATAATACTGTAGTCTGTGTCTCTATTATCTCAATCATTATGCTCTGTATGACTGCAATGATCAACTAATACTGTGATTTCAATTGATAGTTTGTTGTTATGAAATGAAGCACTAGTAACAGATGGAACTGCACACTTTCTGATGTGTTCGTTCTATTTAAGTGTTGTAATCTCTCAGATAATATGCAACGTCTTATGCATCAAATTATTTTTCCGTTCTGTTTAACCCACTTGTCTCAGATCATCTGCATCACGATGTTCCTATTGTATTGTGTTGTTGTTATATCATTGCACATCAGATGGAGTTCTCAACATCGCATACTTTCACTTCTTCTCATATGCATTAGATATACATTTGTACAATATTTGATAAACTTTGGTTTTATCTCTGTTCTTTTGTCTCTACAACATATGTGACTATCGGTGTGCTGATTGTAATACTATCCTTCGAAACATCAAGCACTTGCGTATACTTCAATATTTATTCCTTTCAGTACTCGTGCATCTGTCAGAGATTGTTGTTTTCAAGCAGGTTCAATCATAATACACATAATTATTCAAGACAAAGGATGGATCGAATGCATTCAACCATTATTCATCTTGAGTTTCTATTTATACATGAAGAGAGAGAAGTTGGAGTAGTTACACCCTCTCCAACTTCTCATGCTTTACATCTTTAATTAATACATTCATTAAGATAATGATAACATAGGAATCCTATTGTCCCCCTTAACATATTCCCCACCAACAAATCCTTTCTTCATCCCGAAGAAAGATGTATCAGCATCCTAGATTTCTGCTCCTGCTGAAGTAGTCCTCATTGCGCATCAACCATGCATACTAGTTTGTATAGGTGCTCAGCCACAACAACCACTAGATGGATCAGAAAACACACGTATACAAGGCTCTATTATGACTGGTTACTCTTTAGTATCCATCTTCAATCTGGTATTAGTCCATCAAAGTCTCACCCTCTCACAATAGCAGTCAACTATCCTCTTCTGCAACGAGGTATTTTGGTTTAAAGCCTCACCCTGGATCATCTGACCGACATATCCATCGACCTAGGAATATCCATCTAGTCGGCATCTCCATCGGTTCAGGAATCTCCATCTTCCCGACATCTCCATTGGCTCAGGCATGCGGGGCCTTTTAGCTCTTCAACTTTCTATACCATTTCTCTGTCTTCTGGCTTTCCGAGGTCACAATCCAAGAACATCTTTGCAATACAACACCGGGGGGTTCAATCAATTCGAATGTTCTGATGTCATCATCTAGTGTTGAGCTCTTCTTCTATGTGTTGTAAGATGGCTCTACCTGAATGTAATCATTGTCGATAACTTCTTTCATGAGGCTTCCTGCAATTTTGTAAGCAGTTTGTTGCTTCAGCTTGTGGTCGATACCGACTGATATTGGTCATGTTCGACTAACTTGAATTGAATCGACTCGACACGACTTACTTGACTCGACATGAATTACTAAGTCATCTAGAAACCGACTTGATTTACAAAGGTGAATGGGATCGCCTGCCTTGAAAAGACTCAAGTTCAAGTTTCATCCCCCTTGACGTCATTTTTTTTAAAGAAGAGTCATTTTGGCATAGTAACTTAATTGACTCGACCCAATACCTTTCTTTATTTTTTTTTTTTTTCAACCTACAAATTACTATTAGTCATCATCTTATAAATCGACCATAAAGTTGGATCACTATTTACAATAAGCATAGACCCAAAAATATTTTAATAAGTGGTCACCTACTTTATATCAACTGTATTATAAAGTATAAAAAAGTAATAATAACGTAAATTCTGGTCGACCATATCAACCAACTAACCATGATTCACATACTTTAAAATTTCAGGTCAATATAACAACAAAGCGTATGGATTGGTTGACGTTAATTTAAACAATATGAAAGTTGTTTTACCCACATAATTGGATGCTACAATTTGTCGATGGAGGATGGACATTGGGTTGCAACTACACCTTCAACTACCTTGTTTCTTGTGGACACGCTCTTGTCGATGATGGTCGATACATGTGGGATTCGATGTTAGTATTGATGATGGACTGCTATAGTCAGCTTAGTCGATGGAATTTGTAGGTGAGGTCGGTATTCGACTTCATTGAAATGCTCAATAGTGGCCAGTGACAGTCGATTCATTAAGGTTCTTTCTTTTGAAAAACAATAGTGATGGTCAGGGTTGGTTCCTAATTCATTAAGGCTGTCAGAACTAGTGATTCATTAAGGCTGTCAAAACTAGAAGTCCTTGATGAAATAGAATCAATTATCCCTGAATTCGTGTCACCCTTAGTTAGTTTGGATCCATCTGGAATCCCCATTCTTCCCCCTTCATCCCTAGTTGTTGAAAACCCCCCGTCGCCACCAGTCATTCAAATTGTTAGTAGTGTGTCATCCCCGTCCCTTGCCGACCGAGCCGTTACAAATTCAGAATCACCACCAGTTAAGGAACAAGCATCACTAGTCGAGGAATCCGCAGTAGCAGAAACTAAGTTACTCACATCAGAACTAGTCAATGCAGCAGCAGTCGAGAAAGCACATACAACAAACCAAGAAGTTGCACCAGCCATCCAAGTGCAAGCAGAACAAGCCGCTGCCGTAATAAAAAATATGCAAAACATCCACTAGAAGCGGTGGAGCCACAGAAAGAAATAGTACAGTAGACCGAGGCTACAAAAAAATCATAGAACCAAACTAAGAAGTAGCGCAAAGAAAAACACTGACAGGAAAAAGAGCAGCAACAATAGAGACAGCAGATGCACCTAGACTACATTCACCAAGAGAGTCGCCTATCCGTGCATATTGATTAGTTTGGGCCTATTTCTACATATAACCCACAGTAGGCAGCGCAAGTAGAGATCGACCTTCTTGTCGACGCAGTCAATAGAGAACAAAGGCATAGACGACTAGAAGCAGAAGAACGTGCCCACAAACTAGAGAAGGATCAAGTATTATTTTTGGCAAAGTGTCAAGACTTAGCCCAACAAGTCGTCCCTCTCCTAGTGAGTTCCGACACGACCAGTACTCTTGACAAAGCATTCCATCTATTCAAATTTGTCGTGTTGACACTACAGGATGAGCTCAATAAGGACTGAGAAGAATAGGCTTTAGAGACATCTTCCCTACTGTCAGCACAATATGAAGTGTTCACCTCAGCACATGACTAGTTAATGAAGTATAACAATCAAGCATCTACAATCGTCGACGTCCTCTACCACTAGTATACCCATTATGGTAATGTGTTTAGACAAATGCGGGAGACACGTGAGCTACATGATGATCTCCATCAACAACGACAGGTAGCTGACAATACCCTTATTCAATCTATTGAAGATCAAATTATCATGGAAAATAGAAAGTGTGAGAAATTAGAAATAAAGGGAAGAACAGTGGATGAGTCAGGCCCGACCTATCTTCCTTAAAGTTGAACAACTCCAACCACATCTTCAGAGATTGCTTGCAACTACTAATGACAAGATCAACCTGTTTGGCCTCGACTTAATTCATTTACAAAACAAGTTGATGCAAGAGAAAATAACAAATCTATCGAGCCTCACTACAATTACTATTGACATTCAAAATACGTTGTGCACATGGGAATAATTCCAGCACCATTTATCCATTTCTACTGATTCCATCATTGAGGTATGTGTTGGCTGCTTTACTGGGCAGACCCGGGTTTTAATGAAGCGCAGCAACAAAACCCCTTGGCGCACTGGCCCTCTCGGCAACGAGCTGCGCGGCAGCTCGAGGTCTCACCCGAAGTGGCTATGGGGGGGTTAAGGAATCAGGTTTCCTTAACCTGGGTGACGCGGAGATAGCTCTTCCTTTAATGGTTCCTGTGAAATCGGCGGTCGGACCTTCCCGCAGGCCGCTCGGCGCAGCTGCGTGGATTCCTTCCTTGGCAGGTCTACTGCGCAGTTTCTCCTCTCTAACGCAGCAGGCAACTATCCCTTGCGTCGACGCGCTAAATACTTCCTCGCCCTTCACATCCAGCACAGTAACGCAGTCTGCTCTCGCAGCAGCGACCGCGCGTTACTACTTCTTTAGTACTTAAGACATTTATAGTTATCAAGGGATCTTTCCAACTCGCTCAAACAGTCACAAAGATAAGACAGAAGTCTTGCATACACAAATAATGAACTCTAAATAATTATCATTCACGCAAACATTATAACAAGAAGATATAAGTGAAGCTCATCTCCTCGAGGAAAACCACGTCCACGGGAGTGTTATATTAACCAGAAAATGATAGAGTTATACAATATGCTGCGCACACAGCTGCAGCCTTAGATCTTTCCAGGAAACTCCACGCACATAGCTGGGAGCCCTTCTCTCAATCAAGTCTCCTCTCTATGGAGATTACAAAGGCACAGACGTCGACTCAGACTGTCTGGCAACTCAGGGATTAGCTCCTCGGCTATCCGATTTCCTCTCTAGTTCTACACACTGGGTAGAAAATACAGAAGGATAATCAACACATGATCTATCCTTTAGACTGGCTATCTAACAGTCTAACATCTAGCTCTCTCTAACTCTCTAACCCAACATCTATCCATTACAATTATTCATATATATAGGTGGCCATGACGGTCACACCTTTACAAACTGTGGGCCTTTCCCAACAGTGATTCCCAAAAACCCTAACCACGCACATGGCTAGGTGTACTGTAGGCGCCGCTTGCAGTCACGTCGCCGCTTCCTGCAGGCTCCATGAATTCCGGCGCAGATTGTGGGTATGGGCGATCGTCCTTCGCCTTCAATGCTCAGGTCCGTTGCTCCTCCTTGATCCGAGCAACCATAACTTCTGTACTGAGCCTTTAAATGAGGGTAGCTGAGCCCTCTACTCCATCGCCTTATTTATTATGGTAGCTGAGCCACCTTCATTCTTCGATGACGTGCGCGCGAGCTCTGCAATTTCCGGTCCGTGATCTGCGCTGAGATCATCCATCTGGCACCGTACTGCGCACCGTCTCCTTCTTACCCAAAACTTAGTGCTTGTCCCCAAAATTAGCACTTTCCTTCCATACTCGTGCTTTTTCCCAAAATTCGCAGCTTTTACTATAGCTGCGACCTTGGCCCCAACAGGCCCCCAACACTCACTTGTGGCTCGCCCTCGAGCCACTCGCACTAGCGCGTGGTCGTGTGAGTTGCGCCTCTGTGTTTGCTTGAATCTCCGCGAATGTTTTCTGCCACTTCGCAATAGCGGAGTCCAATTCCTCAATACACTGATCAGCTATTTGCACTGTTTCTGCGGTTGCTTCGCCTTTAGTGAGTGTATCAATGATCTCCTGAGACTCGGCAATTTCTTTGATTTTTGTCTCAATCTGGCCAACGATGTCAGCATACTCATCCATGAATGGCTGAATGCTGTTGGTGAGCTTCTCATCTTCAGTTCGGAGCTTGTGCAGTTGCTGCTGCATTTTGCGCACTTCGGCCATTTTCTTCATTTTTGGTAGGCCTGTTAGGGCCTTAGCTTCTTCATTGAGAACAGTGAGAGACTGTTCTGCAGCGTGCACCTGTTCTGACAGTCCCACTTTAAAAGGGAGGTTCACAAGCTCTGACCAAGCTTCCATAGCCTGGTCCATCAGGTTCTTGGCTTCCTGTACTCGATCTTTCATCCGTGTGGAAGCTCTGCTCAATGCTTCAAATTGTACCTGCGCATCATCCGTAAGATGCGCAGCAACGCGAGCTTCTAGCTCAGCAATCTGGGTTCTATGGCCTTCTGCCATAGCAACTATTTCTTGCTCCAGGGTTTTCGCCCTTTCGCCAATAATTTGAACTTTTGCAACCAGAGGGAGGTCTGGTTGAATCCCGCAAGCCGGCAGTTCCTGGGCAATCTCTTCTATTGCGTTTCTGATGCCGGTGTCTTGCGCCTCATAGAGTGCAAGCTTCGCAGAGATATTCTTATGACTTTATTTCAGCGCTATCTCCTGCGATTGCAGTCGTTGGTTTGCCTGGAAAGTAGAGAGCTCTCTAGCTCTCAACTCAAGAGAAACTTTTTCCTGTACAAGCTGTAAAGTCTCTATAGGAATTATAGACAAATTAATTTCTACAGGTCCAACTGTGCTTACCTGTAGTTCAGCTAGAGGATCTGGAAGTGTCATGCTGGTAGGCGAAATATGCACGACAGTGTGCCTTTCTGTGAGTTCTTCAACTCGCTCATCACTTGGAACTGGTTGTGGCGCCTGCGAAGTAGATGCTGGCGCATGGGTCTGCGCAATCCTTCCTGCGAGACCTTTCAATTCTACAAACTGTAAGTCTAGAGCACTTCGGATGTGAGCATGCGTGTTCCGCATCTCACGAAATTGCTCTTTCAAATATTTGTCGATCTCCGAGGGAATGGCCTCAGTGGGATGCGACACTTTCTGCTTCTTGGTGGCTGGTTCTGTTGAGCCTTCATCGCTTGTTTGCTCAGGGGCTTCCTTGCCCTTATCCTTCTCTTTCGCAGCGGCGGGTGGCATCGCAGATGCGATGTCGGCTGCTGCTCTCCATTCATCCGACCATGACTTAATGGTTTCTTCGACATCTTCTGTGGTCATCCTGTAAAGACCTAGCGCCCAGTCGCCTGGAATGTCGCAAGGCCGAAGGTAAATTTGATGGATGTCGGCAGTAAAAGCCAACTTGCCTTCATACAATGTGGCTGTCTCCTCGCTCAGCCTTGGCATATCTTGTATGGTATCTCGGAGGAGATAGTAGTACTCACAAAAGACAGCGCGATTCATCTTGCGCTTCGCGGGATTAGGGGAATCCCAGAGGTTGATGTAGCGCATGCCGACAACCTCTCCTGCACGGCGCGGAAGGAACTGAGTATTCGGGGGCTCCTTCCACCCGACGAGAGCGCATAAAATTAGAAGCCACGAAAAATGGAATGATTGGGCTGGATTGTCCTGCACATTCAGGCAATCAGCCAAAAAAGAATTCAGCAGGAAGAGAGACCAGTTGTACTGTTCTCCCTCCGCAGCTGCGACAGCGAGCTCTACGACAGCTCCAGTAACTTCTTTTGGTCGGCACTTGGTGAGAAGTCTGCCTGCAAGCAGACTGCCTGTGAAGCGAAGTGCCTCATCTTCGACTGTCGTGAGGTCATAAGCCCGACCTCCTCTTGTCAAATTATATTTCTGGACCAGCTTTGCAGCCAATTTTCGGTCCTTTTCCTTTCCCACAAAATGGATATTGGGATCCTTACCAACCTTAGATAGACCGGTGATACGGTGTATCAAATCAACATTTAGATCAATTGGCCTCCCGAGCCAAAGGTAACCTCCATGAACGCAGGATAGCAGTGTTTTAACGACTGCGTTCACTTCATTGCTACGCCCAAAGTGCGGTAGCTTCAACAAATTCAAGAGTCCAGGGCGCTCAAGATTTGCTGCAAATCCCTTCGGGATAAACTCGTCAACTTTTCTGGTGGGATTATGGACGATATCCAGATATCGGTCCAACTGGAACTGAGGATATGTCTTATAGTCTCCAAGGTTAAAATCAGAGAATTTAACCAATGGAATGTTTCCCAATAGTTGGCCTTCTACCCGCACACTAGCCGGTAGTGGCGGTAGCGGAATTGGATATTTTGCATTCTTCGGAATCTGTACATCCGGCGCATCATCTGGACGCGGCGGAATATAGTTCACCATAGACGCGAGCGGTTCTGGAACAGGTTCCTCCGGCTGCTGCTGAGATGCTCTGGTGCCTGGAGATGTTCTGGGATCAGTAGCACCAGGGTGTACGTAGGGCGAAGGCGTCACCGGAGTGGCCATGCCGAAATCTAAGCCTCGGCGTAGAAATTGACGAACAACTTCTTCAGTCGATAAATTCTCCGTCGTGAACCAATGTGAATAACAAAACTCTGGACAGTAAATGGCGGACCTGCGTAGGGTATGGATGCTGAAAACAAGGGAAAATACTCTGCACACTCGGCTCTGAAAACAATAATGCAGATCTTCAAACACAACTATGCAACTCGATACAGTAACCCGAAAATGATACAAGTACGAGGTATTTATAGCCAGCGGGGATAGTAAATGCGACCAAGTGGGGTTACGTAGCTGTAGGCGACTATACGCAAGTTGACAACACGGTATCCTCCTTGCCGTAGCGGTGCATTTATTGTGATTGACGGGTTCTGACAGCCTTCCGGGAGAAGCTAATGCTTTCGGCGCCTGGGTTAAATGCAAATCTTTCGGAGATTAAGCCGAATCCGTCAGAACGGCTAGACTTAAATAGCGGCCTTATCCTTCATTTATTCAAACGCAGCTACATAACTGCTGTAATTCAAAATTTCCGGCGGGTCATTTCAGCTTAGGAAACTGTGCCTCTATGGGTCCATAAGAAAACTCTTTTGAGCGACAAATTATGAAAGGGGACTTCGCAAGAGCGATAGTCCAATGGTCCAAAAAGCAAAACGTCGCCAGAGCGGACCGCTAAGCTTTCTTCAAGCAATTTTTATTCAGGATGCGCAGATATTTCAAGGAGCTGCGCAGGAAGCTGGAAACTGAGGGTGTGTCGCAGCTTCCGTGTAGACTGAATGCGATGTCTCTTTCAACTACACCGGACATCTGCACTCTTGAGCAATAGATTATGTCGACAGGGCGGAGTGGCCGTCGCAATAAAGCTTAAGCCGACTCCCGTTTATCATTGTAGGTAGGAATTCTCCATCCAGCTTGGCAAGCTGAACTGCACCTCCGTCTGTTATTTTTATTACCTGAAAAGGGCCTAACCAATGCACGCGAAACTTGCCTGGAAATTTGATGAATTTACTATCATAAAGGAGTACCAAGTCTCCTTCTTCAAAGTGCTTATGCTTAATGTGCCTGTCATGCCAAGCTTTCTGTCTTGCCTTCTGTACCTGTTGATGAAATCCGGCCAAAAGTCTGTCTTCTTCTAAGGAAAGCAGTTGCGAAAGTCTTTCATTCATAGTATCAGGATCTGCCATTTCTGTAATTTGCGCAATTCGGAGACTGGGAACAATGTATTCCATGGGCATAACTGCTTCTTGTCCATACACCAAGCTGAAAGGTGTGTGACCTGTTAGTTTCTTGCAAGTGGTTCTGTAAGCCCATAATACAGCTGTGACTCTAAGGTCCCAATCATCTCTTTGTTGATTACAGATTTTCGTCAGGGCATTCTCAAGGATCTTATTGAATGCTTCCACCGTACCATTAGCTTGAGGATGGTAGGGTGTACTCTTATGGTGATTAATTTGAAATTCTTGAGTAAGGGCCTCTATAGTCTCATTGAGAAAATGTGTACCTTGATCACTCATGAGGATCACCGGGCATCCAAACCTAGTGATAATGTTCTCGAAGATGAATTGCGCGGCAGTAGCAGCGTCGCAGTTCTTAACTGGCTTCGCCTCAGCCCATCTGGTGAGGTATTCAGTAGCTGTAATGATATATCTTGCGCCAGTTCTTTTTCCTGGTGGGTTAATAGGTCCTACAAAGTCAATGGCCCATTTATCAAAAGCACGCAGTGTGATCTGGGGTCTTAGCGGCATTTCATCTCTCCTTGAGGGTTTTCCTGTGCGCTGGCACACATCGCAACATTTACAGAATTCCTTAGTGTCCTTGTGCAATGTCGGCCACCAAAGACCTGCGGCTAATATCTTTTGCGCAGTCGGCTTGCCTGCGAAATGGCCTCCTGCGGTACCTGAATGCGCTTTTGCGATGATAGAGCTCTTTTCATGTGGTAAGATACATCTGCGCAAAATTTCGTCAGGGCCCAACTTATAAAGCTGGCCTGCTATCAAAGTGAAGTCTGCAGCTCTAACAACAAGTTGCTTCTTTTGCTGGATTGTAAACTCAGCCGGCGCTTGTCCGGTAGCGAGAAACTCAAGAATATCAGAATAATATTCGTCTGCTGCTTGGATAGAAAACAACTGTGCGTCAGGCAGATTGTCCTCCAGACTCGTAGGTTCCTCTCCTGACTCTATTCTGGATAGATGGTCAGGCCCTGCATTCAATCTGCCTGGCTTTACAATAACCTCAAAATCATACTCTTGAAAGAGCAGTAGCCATCTGCAAATTCTTCCTCCTAAAACTGGTTTATTGACCAAATATTTCAGAGCAGAATGGTCAGTATACATTTTAAAGTGAGCTCCTAACAGATAGTGTCTGAATTTCTGTAGGGCATACACCATAGCTAGTCCTTCCCTTTCTGTAGTGGTGTAATTCTTCTCAGCTGTAGATAGCTTTCTGCTGGAGTAAGCAATTGGGTGGTCAATACTTCCTTCTCCAGACTGTGTAAGCACGATTCCTAGTGCTATGGAAGAAGCATCAACATGAACATGAAAAGGTTTGCTCCAGTCCGGGAAAACTAGAATAGGCGCTGTGATCATCTTTTCTTTAAGTGTGTCCAAGCTCTGTTGGCATTCTTCTGTCCAGTAGAACTTCGAATCTTTCTTCAGCAATCTTTCCATAGGTGCTGTGATCCTTGCATATCCTTTGATGAATTTTCTGTAGTATCCTGTATGTCCCAATGTAGTGCGCAATTGCTTAACTGAGTTGGGCGCCGGTAAATTAGCAATGATGGCAACCTTCGCAGGATCCATCAGAAGTCCTTGTCTGCATACAATATGTCCCAACAAAATACCAAAGGGCGCACAAAATATACATTTTTTCAAGTTAAGGGAAATCTGATGCTGTCTACATTTTTCTAGCATCATGCGCAGATTCGCAATATGGTTCTTTAGTAAACCAAATACAGTCCAGTCATCAAAATAGACTTCTAAAAACTTGTGGATAAATTCTTTAAAAACAGCAACAACAACTCTAGAGAAGATAGCAGGTGCGTTTTTAAGACCAAAGGGCATTACCGTATACTGGAATGAGCCCCATTCAGTTGCAAAAGTAGTCTTGTGGCGGTCGTCCGGATGGATTCTAATCTGATGATATCCCGAGAAACCATCAGTGAAAGAGTAAGCCTCTTGTCCTCCAACATTATCAAGTACTTCATCTGTGAAAGGAGTGGGAAATGGGTCGTGCGCTGATGCATCATTGAGTTTGCGCAAGTCGACACAAATTCTTATTTCACCTTTCGTTTTCTTTTCTTGGACCACCATAGGACTAATCCAATCGCTTTCCTCTACTGGCTCAATAATACCTGCTGCAAGCATCTTATCAATTTCTTCTTTGACTTTTTCTTTGTAGCGCGGGTTCAACCTGTATGGGCGCTGCTTTACTGGCTTGGCATCTGGTTTGAGAGGTATGCGCATCACTCCTAAGTCTCCTAGGATGCCTTTCATTTCTGTGAACTTGGTAGGAAAGATATCCTGGTAGTCACGTAATAAATCTGAAACATGCGCAACAGTTTCATCATCCCAATAATCTCCTATAGAAGCAAACTTTGGGTCAGCTTCTGTGCCAATGTTGACTTTCTTGAGCTTGACGTGTTCTGTGATGGCAGGAATATCAAGCTCAGGACCTTCAATATTGCGCGTCCCTTCTGATTCTGGGATATTGATGTTGCGAGGATCGTCCTCCTCATCTTCAGCGGTGAAGTTATAACATTCCAGGGCATGTTCCATCTGGACAGCCCAATCTGGTTGGGAATACTCTGGTACTGGATAGTGTTCAAATACCTTCTTTCTAATACACTTCAAAGCCTGATCAATGCTTGGATGTTCTGACTCAAAGCTGAAGGTAAGTTGAAAGCTTTCTATCATAAGAGCCCAAGTAAGAGTGCCTCTACGCAATTCTGTTTCAGTATACCAATTCCTTGGAATTGTATCCAATGTGTGGATGAATTGGTGAACCCATTCATCTTCCGGAATATCTGACCATTGCTGGATACATGCTTCAATGTGTGACCTAGGGTCACTCTGTCCTTCATATTTGCGTAGCGCTTCGGCTGTGGTGTCCTGAAATCTGCGCAGTATCAATCTGCGACAGTCTTTCCATGTATGAATATTCTCCTTGTGCGCAATCCACCATCTTGCGGGTGTAGCGCGCAATGCTACATCCAGTGCCTGTATGCACTGCGGTTCTGGAAGCTTTTGTTCATATTCCTGTATGAATTTAGTTACTTCGGTTAGACCATCAAAAGTTGGAGTGTCAGTTAATTCTGTGCCAATCCATCGAATGGATTTAGTCATCATGGCGCAACGTCTTGCAGAAACCTCATGTAGACGATTCTGCCAATTTTCCAATCCTGCATCTGAATCTGATGTGCACGAGCTATCACATCGCCAGCTGATATGGCCGTCTGCTGTGGGGTTGACATAGTCACTGTGGTTAGTGGTCATCTGATACAAGCTTTCCATGTGGCGCGCTTCCTCTTCTGCGCGAATGGGTTCTATATATCTTGGTCCTTGAATAGGATCAAGAGGTGCGATGACCCTGATCTGGTCATCCTCAAAGGTCATCTGTCTTTTCTTCAGGTTAATGACAGCCAAATTATCAAGTGCCCAGTCTATTCCTAACAACGCTGGGTATGGTCTACTATCATCCATAATTTTGATTACTTCAAAATCTGTAGAGCTTCTTACTCCTTCAATATCAATAGGTACATTGGGTAATCTGCCCAATGGAGAGACTCGTTGCTGATTTGCGAGTCTTAGCTGGATAGGGGATGTTGTAAGCTGAGGGCTTCCCATCTGTTCCCATGTCTGCATAGTGAGAACATTGGCTTCTGAGCCCAAATCTAACATGACTTCGTCCATTTCAAATGCTCCAATCTGCGCTGTGAGCCTCATCTCTTTTCCAGTTCTAATGTGACTCCTAATCTGGTGAACAGCACACTGCGGTGTGTTCGTCGAAGCAGAGTGTTGGCACTGATCCAACAGGTGTTGGAGTTCTAGAGTTGCTTTTTCATTGCGCAACAGTTTTAAGCATTGTCGCAGGAATGCATGAACACTGCCTAGTGCATGCTCCTCATCATTATCAGGCCTTCCAGCTGTAGTGGCTTGTTCTTGTACCAGGTTGTCTTGTCTTAGCACTTGCGGTGTACTAATGGTCTGCGGAATTGCGGCAGAACTTGAAGCTCTCGGATCTGAGAAATACTCTTGAGCTTGCTTAAATGCTTCTTTTTGCTTCTGTAGGTTAAGTGGGGCTGGTTTAATGTTAGCGCGGCGCACCCATTGCGTCGCTTGCTTTCCCGTTCCCATCTCTTGCGCACCAGTGGTAGCTCCACTGCGTGTCACTATATTAACTGTAGGGTCTGGTTCTCTTTTTTCTGCTCCAATCAACTGGATATTCTGATTGACCTGTGGTGTCTTTGCTTGCATCTTAGCCTGTAACTGAGGGCATTCTTCAATGATATGGTCAGAAGATTTACAATACCTGCAGAGGGTTGTAGGATTTTGGCAATCCCTAGCAAAATGACCTTGTGCTCCGCAATTATAACAAGTGATCTGTCCTCTTCCGCGACCAAAATTTGCTGTGCGTCCGCGTCCTCTGTAATTTGCTGCTCGGGCGTCCCGAGTTTGGTCATAAGGTGGTCCTGCTGTGGGTCCTTGTGTCTCTGCTTGTACCCTATAAACATCATGCTTTCTTTCTATCATAAGATCATATGCTCTACAATTGTTCTCATCATGACCTACTGATTTACAGAAATTACAATATAGATTCTTTGGGGTTTGCACATATTTCTGGAGTAAGTGACATTCTTGTGGTCTATGACCTCTAGTTCTACAGATTTCACACCAAGGCCCTTGTGCCTGTGGTAAAGGATTAGGTGCTCCAGTTGCAATATAGTCTATGAAAACAGGACAATGGTCCTTTGAATGACCTTGGGCTTTACATTTTGTACACCAAATTTCTTCCTTGATCTCCTTGCCTTTCTTAATATCATGCACTTGCAAGGTTAAGTTTGCTAATTGGTTCTGTAAATGCGCAACATCATTGCTTGTTCCTGCAATTGGCGAAGCTTCTAGTTTCATAGCCATCTCTAGAGCTTGTTCCTGAGTATTGAGATTCTGCTGCATAAGAGGAAGTCTAATGTGTGGGAGCAGCGCAGCAATGAACCATTCTTTATGTTGCTGTGGTGCAAACTCGAAGCTTACTTGATCTATCAAGGCTTTGAACTTCTGGTCAAAGTCCCATACTGATTCTGTAGGTAACTGTTTGATGTCTTTGAGCTCTGTTATACACTGTGATTCTGATTTAGGTTTCTTAAATTCCCGAATCATAGCATTTCTTACCTCAGCAAGCGTCCTATTCTGTGCTGCTGAGTATTTCATGAACCAAGTCAAGGCTCTTTCTCTTAGTGTGGTTGCTAACTGAACCAGTTTAACAGCATCGTCATTAATTTGCTTAATTGTCCAAATGGCTTCACATAAGAACCAGTGCTGCTCAGGGTCTTCTATCCCTGTTCCTCTAAAAGTTGGTAGTTTCATGTCGTCACCCATCCTTCTTGCACGGGTTTGAGGTGGAGGTACTGTGGCAGTGCCTCCGGGATGGTTAAACAAAGGTGGTACAGAGGTACTAGAAGTACCGTGTGGGCTACTAGAAGGTGTTACTGTAGGATTATACTGAGCTCCGTCTGGTTTTTGCGGTGTAAAGGGGTGATAAGGGATATGAGCACTCCCTTGTCGTTCTATATGGCTTGCTCTAGGGACTTGGCTATCGTCTGGGCTAGACTCAAAAGAATATTGGTCAAGGCCTACTTTATATCGTTTTCCACTACGAGTGCAACCAATAACTTCAGGATCACTATCAGAATCTACGGACATTACTTGTCTATGCTATTCATCAGAAGCAATACATAGCTTTCCTTTTTCATACAGAAGCATTTTAATCCATAAGTTCAGAGAATTTAAGAACTTACCTCGGTGTACTTGGAAGAAACTCCTCTCAGCTTCACTGAAACTTTTTCTTGTATCAACTGCAAATTCAGTAATGAAACCTTCCAATAGACTATTCAACCAAAAGTCTACTGCGCGGGAAACAGAATTGTCGATCCGCTTCACAATACTGACTAGCTCAGGCGTCCACGTGACGGGTCGATCAACATGCAGCGTAGGTGTAGAAGCTGCTAACTTGGCTATCCAAGCGTGTAACTCCAATGCAAACGTAACAAAGAAAATTTCGTAAAGGTCAGCATAGATATACTTCTGTAACCAGTCTTCTGTTTGAAACGTAAGGCTTCTATTTTCTTGTTCAGCGAACTCTTTAGCCTTTAAATCAAACCAGTCTCCAATTTGTTTAGCTGTAGGATTCCAGTAACACATTTGTTAACTGAGCAAGTCTCAGTGTAACAGAGCCTTATGTCGTCTTCAGCAACAATCTCAGATGTCGCGTAACTAGTAAGTCTTACAGCAACAAGTCACAAGGCAACAGAATCATCTGTTGGCTCCTCGATCTCGCGCGTCGCCAAAATAACAAGTCTCACAACAGCAAGTCGTAAGGAAACGGAACCATTTGTTGGCTCCTCGATCTCGCGCGTCGCCAAAATAACAAGTCTCACAACAGCAAGTCGTAAGGCAACGGAACCATTTGTTGGCTCCTCGATCTCGCGCGTCGCCAAAATAACAAGTCTCACAACAGCAAGTCGTAAGGCAACGGAACCATTTGTTGGCTGCTTTACTGGGCAGACCCGGGTTTTAATGAAGCGCAGCAACAAAACCCCTTGGCGCACTGGCCCTCTCGGCAACGAGCTACGCGGCAGCTCGAGGTCTCACCCGAAGTGGCTATGGGGGGGTTAAGGAATCAGGTTTCCTTAACCTGGGTGACGCGGAGATAGCTCTTCCTTTAATGGTTCCTGTGAAATCGGCAGTCGGACCTTCCCGCAGGCCGCTCGGCGCAGCTGCGTGGATTCCTTCCTTGGCAGGTCTACTGCGCAGTTTCTCCTCTCTAACGCAGCAGGCAACTATCCCTTGCGTCGACGCGCTAAATACTTCCTCGCCCTTCACATCCAGCACAGTAACGCAGTCTGCTCTCGCAGCAGCGACCGCGCGTTACTACTTCTTTAGTACTTAAGACATTTATAGTTATCAAGGGATCTTTCCAACTCGCTCAAACAGTCACAAAGATAAGACAGAAGTCTTGCATACACAAATAATGAACTCTAAATAATTATCATTCACGCAAACATTATAACAAGAAGATATAAGTGAAGCTCATCTCCTCGAGGAAAACCACGTCCACGGGAGTGTTATATTAACCAGAAAATGATAGAGTTATACAATATGTTGCGCACACAGCTGCAGCCTTAGATCTTTCCAGGAAACTCCACGCACACAGCTGGGAGCCCTTCTGTCAATCAAGTCTCCTCTCTATGGAGATTACAAAGGCACAGACGTCGACTCAGACTGTCTGGCAACTCAGGGATTAGCTCCTCGGCTATCCGATTTCCTCTCTAGTTCTACACACTGGGTAGAAAATACAGAAGGATAATCAACACATGATCTATCCTTTAGACTGGCTATCTAACAGTCTAACATCTAGCTCTCTCTAACTCTCTAACCCAACATCTATCCATTACAATTATTCATATATATAGGTGGCCATGACGGTCACACCTTTACAAAACTGTGGGCCTTTCCCAACAGTGATTCCCAAAAACCCTAACCACGCACATGGCTAGGTGTACTGTAGGCGCCGCTTGCAGTCACGTTGCCGCTTCCTGCAGGCTCCATGAATTCCGGCGCAGATTGTGGGTATGGGCGATCGTCCTTCGCCTTCAATGCTCAGGTCCGTTGCTCCTCCTTGATCCGAGCAACCATAACTTCTGTACTGAGCCTTTAAATGAGGGTAGCTGAGCCCTCTACTCCATCGCCTTATTTATTATGGTAGCTGAGCCACCTTCATTCTTCGATGATGTGCGCGCGAGCTCCGCAATTTCCGGTCCGTGATCTGCGCTGAGATCATCCATCTGGCACCGTACTGCGCACCGTCTCCTTCTTACCCAAAACTTAGTGCTTGTCCCCAAAATTAGCACTTTCCTTCCATACTCGTGCTTTTTCCCAAAATTCGCAGCTTTTACTATAGCTGCGACCTTGGCCCCAACAGTATGTGCCCAGTAGCAAACAACGCCCGGTTCCAGTCATGCATCACAGTAATAGTTATACATACTTATGTACAACAATTTTGCGTCTCCTCGTCTCTTCGGGACAAAGAAATATTTTGAGGTGGGGGAGATGTTGGAGGAGCCTAAGTCGGCCTGTCATCTTGGCTCCCCACCCGACCTATTGTAATGTATGTCGACAGTTGTGTCGACCAGTCGGGTCATGTCGGTCGGTTGAATCGATAAGACAATTACATAACTGAATGTAAATGCGTATATATAGACTGTTGAGCCGATGTACTTGGTTAACTTAGATCTGTTTTGTGTACTGTTCTGCATATTGCTGAGTAATAAAGGATTTCACTTCTCTCCATATCTTGTCTACTTGTATCTGTGTCTTGTGCATGCTTGTATAATATATTATGTATCACTGGTAACAATGCGCCCCCCTCGATTACAACAGAGATGTATCGCATCATTCTGTGCACCATCAAAACTTCATTCCGCTACATGTGTGCATTCAACTCTTCGCTGGATCATTTTGTTCCATCCACGAGCCCCTTGATGCCCCAAAAATCAAACTGAAACTTAGACTCGAAGCTCTTATTCTCTCTCCATCAGGATTACTTACAATCTCCAACTTGCATCTCTATTTGTACATGTCCTGCACAGATTGTATGTTCACAAGTTGGTCGTGGAATCCCTTCTTCCATACTTCATGGATTAGGCATATGCCACACATGATCTTCTCCGCTATTGATGTGTCATCTGATATGTTTCTTGTGCCCTCAAGATCCACAAATTAGTATGACTTTACACCTTGGTGGTATACCTTTGTGCTCTTAATGTACCATTTCCTTATGGTATGTGTGGAATCTTACACTTCATCTTGATGTGTATATGAATTGTGTTGTACCATCCCTTGTGGGTAATGCGCCCTTCGTGCATTGATACTTTGTGGAATCTGCACATACTACAACTTATTCTTAGTATAAATTTGACCTTTTCCTTATCATCTTTTGTGGGACTTGCACACCTGTTGTACCATTGGTTGTGGAAATATTTGATCATAGATGGTATTCAATTGTTGTAACCTTCTAGGAACTTATGCGTGTTCTAATTACTAAAAGCATCTTCTGATTGGCTATGCTTGCACGCTTTCAAGATTTTCCAACCATTAACTGCTTCTCCACTTCCAACCTTTAACTAAGCAACGCTCAGGCTTTCTTGCATACTCGTACCATTTGTTCAACGAACTCCTTAGATGCTTAAGCACATGTACCATTGTCCAACCAACTCATTGGATGCTACGATGTGAATGTATGACTTGGTGGACTTTATTTCTGTGCAAGGACCACATGTTGTAGGATACATTACTTGTGTTCTTTCTTGAACTGAATTTGCATGATGTGTCTTCTTATGTATTTCTTCAAACTTGTCATGCATCATGTATCCTTGAAACACATATTCAGACCGAATGCATTTCTAGATATACTCCAAACTTGCATATATGTCTTGTCACCTTCACAATTTTCACATATACATATGGTATTCATGTTCTTCTTCATCTTGTGCATATACTAATTCAAAGTGGCTTCCATATACTTCTTCATACTTCTGTAGGAATATTGTGTCCACTTTGACTTCAATTGATATCAATGAATCAGACTAAATTAGTTGACATCCAATTTGACATTAGTTGACATCCTATTTGACATTATTTGACAATCAAACACCTAACATCATCTTTAGTTGACATCAATGAAAACCAATGCTCCACAATATCCCCCTTTGGAATTGATGTCAACACCTTATGAATGTTGATGTATTTGTAACTTCAAAAGATATTCTTCTATGTATTACACTTGTACTTTATTATATTCCTTATGGAGATGTATTATTCCTCCAATTAGAAGTTTCGTCATTTGTATTTGTAAGTGTCACAAGTATTATTGTAAGTGTCGTAACTTATATTTGATGGGTTATTAGACCACCTTAGAGGGGTCGGCCCAGTATGAGTTAAAGGGTTATTAGACCACCCTAGTGGGGTCGGCCCAGGGACAAGTGGTAATGGGTTATTAGACTCTCCTAAGGGAGGTCAGCCCAGTTAGAGTAAAAGGAAAGTAAAGGTAAAGTATAAATAGAGAGGAGCACCTCTCTATTTATCCATTCACTCATTCACTCACTTTGCATTAGTGAGAGAGAGGAGGAGTGTGCAAAAGTGGAGGAGGAGCAGCTGCTAGGAGACTATCTCTTGTTTTGGGGTTTGATCTTTGTATTGGTGCTCATTCTATCTCTGAGGAACTTGCGGGGTTTTTCACCTTCTTGGTTTTCCCCAGTGAAATGCTTTGTGTCTCCAGTCTCTTGTGTTTGATATGTTGTACATGTTGTTCTCTTAGTTAAGATCCTAGATCATATTGAATTAAATGATGAAAAACTAACATGGTATCAGAGCTAGCCTGAAGGAAGGCATTGTATGACATTTACGACACTTGTTACACTTGCGACAAATTGGAATCTAGGGCTTAGTTTAGTAAAAACTAGTCATCGTGGCACTTTCACTATAAATCCATTTTGGAGAAGATTCAGGATCTAAAACTTTTACAGGCTGAATATGAAATGTTCATTTACCTTGTTTTTGAATATTAGCCTCAGATTCGTTGCACTTTGTGAGATATGATTCGTACCAGTTAGGGTTTCTGCCTCTTCCAGAATGCATCCCTAAACAGGTGACCTAGGAACCAAGGTCATATCTTGGGCTAGGAAGCTCCAAATGGAATTCCGTAAAAAGTGGAAGTTAGGGAACAAACTGTAGTTTCAAAGGTCTGAGTTTCAAAGGTTCGAGTTTCAGAGGCTGAAGTTGAAACAATGACACATGGAACTCCGTACAAGTTCGCTATGTTGTTTCATCCCATAAACAGGTCACGTTGTGACACTTGACATATCTCTCTCTTAGAGAATCCATTAAAGCTCATATCTGTGGGGTTGGAAATATTACAGGTTAGTCTACCATAGGCCAAATTTTTCAGACGCTTAGGATCTGAAATTTCAGAGATACATCAGAAACAATATGACATATATTTTTTTCCAAACAGAATTGGATTCTGAGCACTTTCATTTTTGGTTTGCCACTATTGCGGGAAATTAGGGTTTCTGCAAAAGTTGGAATTTTTGGAATCTGAGACTATGGATGGATGCTCCTCATCAAAATTGAAATTTAGAGACCAAGATTGAAGTTTTTGGTTGGGTAGAACCCCGGGCTCTATCAAACCTTAGTTCGGGATTTTGACAGAAGTTGCAGATCCGAAATTCGCAGGTCAATTTTGGAGGGTCAATTTTTGAAGTTTTCAAAATATGAGCACACTAGCTTGCTCACCTCAGTCATCTACATCTCCCTGTCCAGACAGAAGTTTGAAATTCCAAGTTTGGATTTTTAGGGTTTCTTTGTCAAACCCTAGCCAACTCCAGATCCAGTCTCAGCAAATCAAAGTGGATTGGGTTAATCCTAGAAGAGAATGACTTGGACACCTACATAAGTGAAGAAGTTCTAGTTCCAGAGGGAGATGAGGCTAAGGCCTTACAAAAGAAGTCTACAAGTAATCCCGACATGTATGACTTGAGGAGATACATGTATGTTTTGAAATCTGTTCATGATTAATTTTATGATATGTTTGTCTTCATATTATTGAGGTTAGTACAATATTGATTAATTTTAGTCTTGTCTTATCACCTTAGTAAAAGTATGAAGGCATGTGAATGATAGAAGACATTCATTGATTAGGGTTATGACACTTATGATTGTACTAATGCACTGTGGTGTTGTATGAGGATGATGTTGTCCACTAATCATGGGTTTATGCATATTATGCTTCTTACTTTGATTAATGATATGACAAACTAGAAGAGTCCTATGGTCAAATAAGAATATGAATGAGTAAAAGAAGTCCTCCCTGAAACCTTGAATACTAATGCTTGTGATAAATTACCTATGTATGAAATGACCATAACTATACATGTTTAAGCTTATTTAGAATCATAATATTTTGATAGTATTGAGATTATACTAATGAAGTATGATTATGTATGAGATCTTGAGGATCACACAATAATGACACTAGTGCACACTTAAGCATGCATAGTGGTCCAGGATGGATATAAGTTCAAAAACAGATAATACAGGAAGCACAGATCAAGAGGGAGCACACTCCAATAGTTCCTGCAAGGAAGTAAAGATCAAGAGGGAGCACACTCTAGTAGTTCCTGCAAGGAAACAAAGATTGAGAGGGAGTCCACCCAACAACCAAAAAAAGAAAAGTATTTGAATTGTCATTTCTTGTATATATGATTACTTACATGATTTTTTTCAGTCATGTACATACTTATGTTCCTAGATTTAGGATGTATATTATGCATTTTAGAAAAGTTGCATTAATGAACAAGATACTACTAATACGCAAGTAATGGGTAAGTGGCCTATGGTTCTATACAACATTCCATTGTTACTTATCTAGAATGAAACCTCTTGGTTGACATGTTGGAGTAGTGCACACTCTTAACAATGTTCTAGTAGAGATGGAAGGCATCTAGAAAGTTATGGGATATGGATAAATGTTGTATTGAAGCATTGGCTAAGATAATTGCATGACTGTATGACATATGTCTTTATGTGTAAGAATTTGTTTTGAAATATATGAGATGTTTCTAATCATGCAATTGAACTTTTCTTGTAGGAAAGACCGTGTACCATTACCTACAAGAGAGACTTGTTTCGAAGAACAAGCAACAAAGACTCAACAAATCCAGAAAACTACCTATTAAAGATATTGAAGAATCTGAAGTTCCCAGGATCTGGGATGCAGTAATGGAAGGATGCCATGATTGAGAAGTACCAATCGATCATAAAGAATGATGTCTGGGATGTGGTCCCGAGACCAAAAGGGAAGTCTGTTGTGACTTCCAAGTGGATCTACAAGATCAAGCATGCTGTAGATGGCAGCATAGAGAAATACAAGGCAAGGTTTATGGCTCTTGGCTTCTCCCAGAAAGAAGGGATAGAATATGAAGAAATTTTTTCACCTGTAGCTAGATACACTTCCATCAAAACAGTACTTGCTCTGACTGCAGTGATGAAGTGGAAGATACACCAAATGGATGTTAGACATCTTTCTTGAATGGTGTAGTTGAAGACAAAGTGTATGTGGAGCAGCCACTCGGATTTGAGACACATGACATGGAGTCATATGCATGCAAATTGAAGAAAGCCTTCTATGGTTTGAAACAAGAACCCAAGACATGGTATGGCATGATAGACAACTTCCTGTCCAGTTTGGGAATTACCAAGTGTAAAGCAGATTCCAACCTTTACTACAAGGTTGAGGAATGAAATCTAGTGATACTCCTACTGTATGTGGATGACCTGTTTGTGATAGGTGAGGATGGATTGATTTTCGACACAAAGAGGAAGCTTGATGCTGAGTTCGAGATGAAGGAATTGGGCGTGATGCATTACTTTCTAGGTATGGAGGTGTGGCAGAGTGCAGATGGAATGTTCCTTAGACAAGGGAAGTATGCAGTAGAGATCCTGAAGTGGTTCGGGATGATGGACTACAAGGCCATGGCCACACCTATGGCATCGAACCTGAAGATATTGAGTGATGATTCATTAGACTCGGTTGATGCCACGATGTATCATCAGATTATTGGGTCCTTGATGTACTTGATGAACACAAGACCAGATATTTGCTTTGTTGTGAACACCTTGAGCTAGTTCTTGACGGATCCTAGACATGTTCACTTGATTGTTGTAAAGCATATTCTGAGGTACCTGAAGGGTACGATTGATTATGGACTCAAGTATCATGCGGATCAAAAGTTTAACCTGGAGGGTTATGTTGATTCAGATTGGGAAGGTAGTGCTGCAGATAGGAAGAGCACTTCAGGGTGCTGCTTCACTATAGGATCAGGTGTGATCTCTTGGTTTAGAAGGAATTAATCCTGCGTAGCACTGAGTATAGCCGAAGCAGAGTATGTCGCAGCTTGTTCGACTAGTTGTGAGGCAATATGACTAAGGAAGCTACTGTCTGATTTGTTTGATCTATAGTTGGTTGCTACTTGTATCTTTTGTGACAACCAGAGTTGTGTGAATTTGTTTGAGAACCCGTTGTTCCATGATAGGTCGAAGCACATTAAGATCAAGTATCACTATATCGGGGATATGGTGCAGAGAGGAGCAGTGAAGCTTATGTATGTTGCGATGGACAAGTAGATTGCAGATGTGTTGACCAAACCACTAGCCAAAGTGAAGTTCGAGTACTTAAGAGAGAGGCTTAGTGTTCTTCATATAGAAGATACTTCGAGGAGGAAGTGATGGGACACATTTGCAGGAGCTATTCCAAGCATGATGGTAGGAGGATCCTTCCCATGGCTGTGGATGTAAGTGCTGTGTGATATGCATCAGGATGATGCTATATATGATGATGAGCAGGATGATGCTATATATGATGATGATCAGGATGATCATGTGATGATGATGTGCATCAGGATGATGCACTGTATGATGATTAACAGTATGATCATGAGCATCAGGATGATGCTCCGCGCGAGGATGATCAGGTTGATCATGGGTATCAGGATGATACTTCGAGGAAGTGGATATGTGGCAGGTTGTGCAATAGCATATAATAGCTCCCTGGGAGATCCGATAGGTTGAGCAGTAAGCTTGTAATCAGTCCTGGGATTCTCTTTCGAGGTTTTGCGAGGTAGGCATGTAATCCATCCTGGAGATCTGATAAGTTGTGCTAGTCATGTAAAAGTCTTGGGATGATATTTAGAGATATTGCAGGTCGCAAGATGCTCTTTTAAGGTTTTTCCTGTTCACATGTAATCAGTCCTGAAGATCTGATAGGTTGTGCTAATCACGTAAAATTCCTAGGATGCTCTTTAGATATCTTGCAAGTTGCAAGATGCTCTTTTAAGGTTTTGTAAAGTTCACATGTAATTAGTCCTAGAGTTCCGATAGGTTGAGCAGTAAGCTCGTAATTAGTCCTGGGAATCTCTTTAGAGATATTTTCAGTCATGCTAGGCACATAAAGGATCCTGAGATGCTCTTTAAAGGTTTCGTGAAGGTTGCATGTAATCAGTCCTTAAAGCTCTTGCCGGTCATGCTAAGGCACATAAAGGATCCTAGGATGCTCTTGTCAAGTTTTGCAGAGGCACATAATCAGTCTTGAGATTCCACCTCTATCAAGCCACTAACAGAGATGATGAAGACCTACAGGCGGCTAGGCCCACATCTAGCATGAAAAGGGGTTGGCTCTGTAGAACTTGCTATGACGAGAAGAATTGAGAGATAGCACCACTGATCAACATGACAAGTACAACATCAGTGACGATGATGCTTCGTGATCTAGTGACGATGATCCAGCTCCAGAATTGAAGACTTGTGCATATATGTATTGATGCCTGTGTCGTGAGAATACCTTCCTAGTTAAGAGGGAGTGTTGATGTATTTGTAACTTCGGAAGATATACTTCTATGTATTACACTTGTACTTTATTATATTCCTGATGGAAATGTCTTATTCCTCCAATCAGAAGTGTCGGCATTTGTATTTGTACGTGTCGCAAGTGTCGCAAGTATTATTGTAAGTCACGTAACTTATATTTGATGAGTTATTAGACCACCTCAGAGGGGTCAACCCAATATGAGTTAAAGGGTTATTAGACCACCCTAGTGGGGTCGGCCTAGGGACAAGTGGTAATGGGTTATTAGACTCTCCTAAGGCAGGTTGGCCCAGTTAGAGTAAAAGGAAAGTAACGGTAAAGTATAAATAGAGAGGAGCACCTCTCTATTTATCCATTCACTCACTCACTCACTTCGCATTAGTGAGAGAGAGGAGGAGTGAACACAAGTGGAGGAGGAGCAACTGCTAGGAGATTATCTCTTGTTTTGGGGTTTGATCTTTGTGATCTTTGTATTGGTGCTCATTTTATCTCTGAGGAAGTTGCGAGGTTTTTCACCTTCTTGGTTTTCCGGGGAAATGATTTGCGTCTCTTGTCTCTTGTGTTTGATATGTTGTACATGTTGTTCTCTGAGTTAAGATCCTAGATCATATTTAATTAAATGATGAAAAACTAACAATGAAGTTGTACCTAATATTCTTTGGATTGTATGCTTCATATGTACTTTGTCGCAATGCGGAGATAATACTATTTGGGAGATAATAATGTATATCTGAAAACTGCCTTGGCAAATCATAGCTACAGGACTACAGAATCTATATATTAGAACTACAGATACTGTAATGTGGAACTACGGATAAATAGAAAGCTATGTTAAGAATTTAACTTTGGTATCATAATCAATGTATTGAATTATTCACACGTATTGGTTCAGAAATAAACAACAAGATGCATAAACATATATGGAAACAAAGCATAGAACTCCTGATCTACACAATGAGGAGGTCCTCCTCAATGTGTGTCACAGGAGCTAATAAAAAATGATGAACTCACAGGTGGTAAAGAATGATGGTCCTTCATTAAAATTCCATAGAATCCATAACAATCGTAAAGCTTAGGTACTGAACAACAAAACTGAGAAAATATAGAATATTGTGAAAAATGCGTTAGCTCCCCTACTATCCAAGTACCTCTACTTATTACAATGTTTCAACCCCAGTCCCTACATTGGAATTCATGACCTCAATCTATTTAGATTCTCTCCTATAAATCAGGAAAAAAATGATCTTCATGTCCTTTTCTAGATTTTGACTGGAGCTTGATTCTTGTCATTCTTCGTATTTATCTCTAACCCTGCGCTTGTCGAAACATAGTGATTACCCAAGTGATTAGTTCTTTAAACATATGCTAAGACATAAAAAAGATAAATACTTAATCACATTGTTCCATAATCAATTAAATTGCATTCTATCCTATAGAAATGAGTGTTTTTAGGTTGTTCCCTTGCTCCTCCATGGTACAACGGAATGTATTTGATACCTATATTGTGGACTCATAATCTCCGATGAGATTGAAGATGTTACTAATCCTTGTGTAACCTATCCTGCTGTTCGACGGCTTCTCTAGTGTCCCAAGCAATGACCCTAGGAGTTCTTGCCTACTAGTAGTATCCCTGACTCTGTTCTTCCTTGGCCGAAGCCCTTCTTTCCTCTTCCTCCTTGATGTTTTATTTCTCTATCAGGGGGAGAAAGAATGGTAGAATAAGCTTCATTCCAATCTATTTGAGCTTATTCTTCATCAAAGAGACTTTGTACATTTTTTCCTTTATTAGCGTGAATTCCAACATGCGGGGGGGAATGCGGATGTCGCTTTTTCAGGTCTCCTGAATGTTTTTCCATTGATCCCTTATGAACTATTCTACCTCCCCAAGTGTTCTCTATGTGTTTTTTTCAAAGTGCTCTATAGATTCTTGTTATTTGTCCTCCAGGATGGGAATTAGCTCCTCATCGACAGTTATGTCATAATGATCTTGGATTACTTTCTTTGGGTGTGTGGCCTCTTCTCTTATCCATAGTGCATTTTCCAATTCCTCTGACTGGTTGAAATGACCGTCTTCTGATCTCTCCATCTCATGGTTCATCCAAGAGCACAATGCCCTGATCTAGAAATCACCCACATATGGGTTTGGTGACCAGTTAGGTTAATGGGGTACAACCAATTTGTGGAGAAAACATTTGCATAGTTGATCCTTTTCAAGTTCTGTGCTATCCAGGGAAGTATCCACAAATTGTTTTGGGGTGGCTACTTCCAGTGATAAGTTATTTTTCATGTTCAAATGTAATCAGTATTGGAGATCCGATAGGTTGTGCTAGTCACATAAAAGTCCTGGGATGCTCTTTAGAGATCTTGCAGGTCGCAAGATGCTCTTTTAAAGTTTTGTGAAGTTCACATGTAATTAGTCCTAGAGATTCGATAAGATGAGCAGTAAACTCGTAATCAGTCCTGGGATGCTCTTTAGAGATCTTGTTGGTCGTGCTAGGCACATAAAGGATCCTGAGATGCTCTTTAAAGGTTTTGTGAAGGCTGCATGTAATCAGTATTGGGAGATCTTGCCGGTCGTGCTAAGGCACATAAAGGATCCTGGGATGCTCTTTTCAGGTTTTGCAGAGGCACATAATCAGTCTTGAGATTCCACCTCTATCAGGCTACTCGTAGAGATGATGAAGACCTACAGGAGGCTAGGCCTACATCCACCATGAAAAGGGGTTGTTTCTATAGAACTTCCTATGATGAGAAGAATTGAGATATAGCACCACTGATAGAGATGACAAGTATAGCAGCGGGGATGATGATGCTCCGTGATCTAGTGATGATGATCTAGTTCCAGAATTGAAGACTTGTGCATATATGTATTGATGCCTGTGTTGTGAGAATACCTTCCTAGTTAAGAGGGAGTCTTGATGTATTTGTAACTTCAGAAGATATTCTTCTATGTATTACACTTGTACTTTATTATATTCCTAATGGATATGTATTATTCCTCCAATTAGAAGTGTCGTCATTTGTATTTGTAAGCGTCGTAAGTGTCGCAAGTATTATTGTAAGTGTCGTAACTTATATTTGGTGGGTTATTAGACTACCTTAGAGGGGTCGGCCCAGTATGAGTTAAAGGGTTATTAGACCACCCTAGTGGGGTCGGCCCAGGGACAAGTGGTAATGGTTTATTAGACTCTCCTAAGGGAGGTCGACCCAGTTAGAGTAAAAGGAAAGTAAAGGTAAAGTATAAATAGAGAGGAGCACCTCTCTATTTATCCATTCACTCACTCACTCACTTCTCATTAGTGAGAGAGAGTAGGAGTGCACACAAGTGGAGGAGGAGCAGCTGCTAGGAGACTATCTCTTGTTTTTGGGTTTGATCTTTGTGATCTTTGTATTGGTGCTCATTATATCTTTGAGGAAGTTGCGGGGTTTTTCACCTTCTTGGTTTTCCCCGGTGAAAAGCTTTGTGTCTCTTGTCTTTGATATGTTGTACATGTTGTTCTCTCAATTAATATCCTAGATCATATTTAATTAAATGATGAAAAACTAACAATGAATTTATATTCTTTGGATTGTATGCTTCATATGTACTTTGTCGCAGTGCTCCCTCTATGCATATGCCCCCCCCTAAGTTCTTTGAGATTTTGTCTACTGCATTTTATGCTATTAGTAGTTCTACTATCAATTCTCTACGTGAACCATTCGGCTTTATGTTACATCTGCGCAGACCATATGTTAATTCATATTCACTTTCTTTCACGTCTACTAAGGCTTCATGCTTTTTAACTTGTGCTAGTTCTTCATGATGTTCATTTTTGTTGTCTGCAATTCTCCCCTTTTTGTGTTGTCCTACTGAATTCATTCATATCATGTATATAACAGCTTCATGCATCTCTCCTTTCATTATGTCCTACTGATGTCAGCTTCTAATGTGCATTTCATGCCTCAGCTTCATGCATTTCTCCCCCTTTGACATCAATGGAAAAGAGGTGCCATTCTTTTTTTCTATATGAGTTCTTCTTGTTTTTTTTTTGTTGGCGTTCATCACGAATGTATCCAAGAATAAATACCCTTGATATCATACTTCGTTACTTCTATACTGATATCTTTTCATAATTACCTTTGATTTATTTTTCTGATAAATATGTTACATTGTTCCTTCCTCATGTTCCTGTCACAATACCTCATCAGTCCTTGCACAATGATCATGATCTCATCCTTACTTACCCAATTGCACTGTGTCGATCCCTTTTGGATTTATACATTACATTTCATGCGCCCGACTGCTTCAACTATCGCATTTACTGTGATGTCACATGGCCTTGTCTCATTTAATGTTGTTGCATAGTTTTCCATGACAACAAAAAATATGGCATGTTTCTCATTGATCGGACAATTCGGCACAAAAGCAGACATGACACCTAGTTCTCGTGGAAACAATGACGTGTCGCTTCCATACTCGAACCTTTTGAGGAAACATTCTTCACCGTATGGTGCAATGAATCAAATTTCCACCTTTTTTCATTGTTTCCAAAAATAATTGAGTCAAGTATTTGATTTTGGAGACTCCACCACCATATTTGAATTTGTGTGACATTGAATTCCTATCTCATCAACTAATTGCATGCACACAAACACCCTTCAATGGATTCTATAAGATCTCTGCGTGCAATGTCTAGTTCAACACCTCTTGCATCCTTTGATTTCTTATCACATTTCCATATTGCATTTTTTATTTGATATAATCTCTGGTTCTTTCTATTCCTTCCAATGGCCTCCTTTTATCATAGAGTAAACAATTCCCTTGAGAAAGTGGGTCTTTCCATTCAAACTTAGAAGACTGATTTTTCACACTTAAGAACTGACATGGGTTCTGGGTAGCAACAAGTGCAGGACAACCAGATTCTTCATCAATATTCTCATTCTCAGATAAATCACATGAATTCTGAGTAACTGATCCTTCTGACTCATCGGGTGATAATCTAGAGCATCAACAACAACATATTCTGGATGAATTGTCTCATCTTCAACCTCAACATGTTGAACTCTCGTCGTCTGCCACTCTACAGCTTCTTCCTCTACACCCTACTTTTGAATACATAGCCTTGGTTCCGGTCGATTTGGAGTTATGTCTTAGGAACTGTCCAGAATATAAAATCGACCTGATACTGCGACTGTAGAATGCTTCAGCATTTTCTCAAATTTTCTCTTCCTGTATATGCCATTTTTGGCCTCGACATGTAGTCTTTAACTCATGCAATTTTTGTAATCATGCCCAATTTTGAATATAAATAAAATATCCATTTTGTACATACTCATATCTTTCAGCAATGTATTTGTGCCACTGAACTCAATATGATGATTCTCTGTTCCATAATGTATCATATGCAGTGTAAATCTATAACCACTTAATGTATGGACGCAATTCCTTTTGTGACATAAATATACATTCATGAACACATTCTAACTTGAGATACTTCTAACCATACATGCATTCTTAACTACACACCTAAATAACATCCCTTGAATTCCTTAATATGCATCATGTTGAACTCAAGGGTTTCCCATAGTCCTTATGGGACTATCCAGAGAGGCAGTAATTGTTTGCTACACCTGGTTTGTCTGCATCTTCAACACACTTTTGAAAAGATTTTCTGACCCAAATTTTTTTGTGTGTGGTGGGTTACGAAAATGCCTACCTTTTTACAGGTATTAGTCCAAGAACCTCACTTTAAATATCGAATAGGGAATGTACAGACTTCAGAGTCACTCAGCACTGTATGTGCACTATTAAGATAATGTTTATCGTTGGGTGATCAAATTTTAGGGAGAAACAGTTAATAGGTATAAATCTATTTAATTGAATGGAAGAATCTATTCTATGAAAACACGAATCTATTTTATCAAAGTGTAAATCTATTTAATTGAAAGAAGGTATCTATTCTATGAAAACATGAATCTATTTTATGAAAGCATAAATCTATTTAATTGAAAGCAGGAATCTATTCTATGAAAACATGAATATATTTTATGAAAGTGTAAATCTATTTACTTAAAAGCAAGGATCTATTAGATGAAAACATGAATCTATTTTATGAAAGTGTAAATCTATTTAATTGAAAGCAGGAATCTATTCTATGAAAACATGAATCTATTTTATGAAACCGTAAATCTATTTAATTGAAAGCAGGAGTCTAATTAACTTAAATCCATAGACATCTAACCAGGATCTTGAACCTAATCTAGTCAAGAAATACTGTTCGGGAGATAATAATGTAGATCTGAAAACTGCCTTGGCGGATCATAGCTATAGGACTACAAACTCTATATATTAGAAATACAGATAATGTAATGTGTAACTATGGATAAATAGAAATCTATGTTCAGAATTTAACTTTCGTATCAAAATCAATGTCTTGAATAATTCACACGTACTGGTTCAGAAATAAACAACAAGATGCATAAAAATACATGGAAACAAGGCACATAAATCCTGATCTACACAATGAGGGGGCCCTCCTCAATGTGTGTCACAGGAGCAAATAAAAAATGATGAACTAGCATGTGGTTGTTAGGATATTCCTATACTCCATCCTAGTCCCACCAGTATTTTGATCATTTACATTTTCAGTCATGCATGCACCTTTTAGGGTTTGCATGCATTCTAGGGTTTGCATGCATTTTGCATGCATCCCAGTCATCAGTCCAGCACCTAGCCCTCAGTTATCCAGCCCCCAGGAGCTTCTCACTATTCAGTTTTAGCCCTCTAGTTGCTTAGTGCGCCCTTCTTCCTTGATTTTAGGGAGCAACTCGCCCTTCTTCACCTACCAGTTCAGTTACACTCAGTTACAGTCAGTTACAGTCAGTTACACTCAGTTACATTGATTTACACTCAGTTACACTCAGTTACATTCAGTTACTCTTAGTTACATTGAGTTACACTTAGTTACATTGAGTTACACTCAGTTACACTCAGTTACACTAAGTTACACTAAGTTACACCTACCAGAGTTAGTTTGACTGATGGTTGATAGTTACTTGAGCATTGATGACTCCACTGATGATGATGAAGACTTACAGTTGCGCTCCGATGATCATGAGGACACCTAGTTGTGCTCCGATGACACTCCAGTGATCCTTTGATCACTCCATGAAGGCTAATTCGAATTGCCACCTTAGGCATTCGAATTCCTCATGCATTGTATTATTTATATGTCCATTTGTGATTAATAATCTAGTAATGACCGAAGTATTATTGCTTCTATCTGAGTTCTACTGTACCATATTATTCTGTTGCTCATTATACTGCATGTATCACTCTTCTTCTATTTTCTTGCTTAATCATAATTATTCTCTTGTGAGATACATCATCTCTTAGATCTGTTGTGAGGATTTTCACATGGTATCAGAGCATGTTGAGAGTATTGTTTATCTCCATTCTTGAGAGTTTTTTGCAGGTTATTACCAAGATTTCGAGTGCAGCAGTTGCAGCAGTTTCTGCATTTTTGTAGCAGTAGTAGTTGCAGTTATTCTATATTGTTTTTGCACGTCTTCTACAAACTTCAATGAATTTAGAAGAAATTACTCCTCTTTCTCCATTCAACTATGATGAATGGAAACCAAGAATGATAGCATATTTGAAGAGCCATGATCTCTTTGATTGCTATTTTGAAAGAGAGTTCGAATCCTCTACAAAGAAGATTAAATGGTTGAATAAAGGTGACATGCACATTGGAAGAATGATGCTTGCTATGACTGATTACATATTGTACCCGACCATCATTGATATTGAAACTCCAAAAGAGTTATGGGTTCATCTGGATGAAAGATTCGGCAAAAAGAATGATGGATTTGGTCCAAATCCCTTCAAAAGCAAGCAAGGTGATGCATTCGCTCCACTTGATGGTCTCTCAGATCATGATGCATTCGCTACTCCTGATGGTCTCTCAGATCATGTTGCATTCGCTCCTCTTGATGGTCTCTCAGATCATGAACCAGTATCATCTCATATTGAAGTTGTTGACAAAGAACTTGCAGATTCTCCGCTCATGCTCAAAATTTCTTCTCTTTCTGTGCCAACTCACACTCTAGATATTGCAGAAGGTCCTAAATCCTCTCTTGCACTAGAGTCTGTTGGTTTGCATCATGATCACATGATTATTTCAGAGGTCAAATCATCTAATGGAGGTAATGCATTCGCTCCTCTTCAGCAAACATCTCTTTTATACTACTATATGATCATAAATTCATGCTTTCAGAAGGTCATTGAAGAATATGGCCATTGCCATTCGCTTGGGATAATTTCTCATGCATATGATAGTTTTGATCTCACCCCTGCTGGTTCAAAGGAGATCTCAAGAAACTGTTTTGAAAGTCTTAAATCTGATTTTGATTTCAAGCAAACATGTAATAGTTCTTTTTGGCATAATCTCACCCATGGTGGTTCGAAGGAGAAGACAAAGGACTATATTCACATTCAAAAATTTGATCCTACCTCAGCTGATTCGAATCACAGGTTCAAGGATCATTCTAATACTGTTGGATTTGTTCTCATCACATTCAATCTAAAGAGCAAGTACAAGCACATGCTTTTTGAGCATGATCCACTTCTTCCCAAGAAGAAGATACCTCCAGACATATGACCAAGCATCACACCTGCTTGAGTTTGGAGCTTTTATTTTTTATGTGTGCCTTACAGTCTATTTTTTGAGGAGGGGGTATGTTTCCCATGAAATTTTCCCACTTCCTTGGTTTATTGATTGTTATCATTCATTGTATTGGGTGACCTTTGGTCTTAGTTACCAGGGCCCAGGATGGATTAAGGGGGGGTGTTAGGATATTCCTATACTCCATCCTAGTCCCACCAGTATTTTGATCATTTACATTTTCAGTCATGCATGCACCTTTTAGGGTTTGCATGCATTCTAGGGTTTGCATGCATTTTGCATGCATCCCAGTCATCAGTCCAGCACCTAGCCCTCAGTTAGCCATCCCCCAGGAGCTTCTCACTATTCAGTTTTAGCCCTCTAGTTGCTTAGTGCGCCCTTCTTCCTTGATTTTAGGGAGCAACTCGCCCTTCTTCACCTACCAGTTCAGTTACAGTCAGTTACAGTCAGTTACAGTCAGTTACAGTCAGTTACATTGAGTTACACTCAGTTACACTCAGTTACATTCAGTTACTCTTAGTTACATTGAGTTACACTTAGTTACATTGAGTTACACTCAGTTACACTCAGTTACACTCAGTTACACTAAGTTACACCTACCAGAGTTAGTTTGACTGATGGTTGACAGTTACTTGAGCATTGATGACTCCACTGATGATGATGAAGACTTACAGTTGCGCTCCGATGATTATGAGGACACCTAGTTGTGCTCCGATGACACTCCAGTGATCCTTTGATCACTCCATGAAGGCTAATTCGAATTGCCACCTTAGGCATTCGAATTCCTCATGCATTGTATTATTTATATGTCCATTTGTGATAAATAATCTAGTAATGACCGAAGTATTATTGCTTCTATCTGAGTTCTACTGTACCATATTATTCTGTTGCTCATTATACTGCATGTATCACTCTTCTTCTATTTTCTTGCTTAATCATAATTATTCTCTTGTGAGATACATCATCTCTTAGATCTGCTGTGAGGATTTTCACAGTGGTAAATAATGTTGGTCCTTCATTAAAATTCCATAGAATCCATAACAATCGTAAAGCTTAGGTACTGAACAACAAAACTGAGAAAATATAGAGTAGTCTGAAAAATGCGTTAGCTCCCCTACTATCCAAGTGCCTCTACTTATTACAATGTTTCAACCCAAGTCCTTGAATTGGAATTCACGACCTCAATCTCTTTAGATTCCCTCCTATAAATCAGGAAAAAAATATCTTCATGTCCTTTTCTAAATTTTGACTGGACCTTGATTCTTTTCATTCTTCATATTTATCGCTGACCCTACGCTTATCCACACATAGTGATTACCCAAGTGATTAGTTGTTTAAACATATGCTAAAACATAAAAATGATAAATACTTAATCACATTGTTCCATAATAAATCAAATTGCATTCTATCCTATAGAAAGGAGTGTTTTCAGGTTGTTCCCTTGCTCCTCCATGGTACAACGGAATGCATTTGATACCTATATTGTGGACTCATAATCTCCCATGAGCTTGAAGATGTTAGTCATCCTTGTGTAACCTATCCTATTGTTCGACGGCTTCTCTGATGTCCCAAGCAACGACCCTAGGAGTTCCTGCCTACCAGTAGTATACCGAACTTTGTTTTTCCTTGGCCAAAACCCTTCTTTCCTCTTCCTCCTTGATGTTTTATTTTTATATCAGGGGGATAAATAATGGTGGAACAAGCTTCATTCCAATCCATTTGAGCTTATTCTTCATTAAAGAGTCTTTGTACATTTTTTCCCTGATTAGCGTGAAGTCCAACCTATGGGGAGGAATGCGGCTCTCGCTTTTTCAGGTCCCCCGAATTGTTTTTCCATTGATCCCTTATGAACTCTTATACCTACCCAAGTGTTCTCTATGTTTTTTTTTCAAAGTGCTCTATAGATTCTTGTTATTTCTCCTCCAAAATGGGAATTAGGTCCTCATCGACGGTTATGGCACAATGATATTGGATTACTTTCTCTAGGTGCGTGGAATCTTCTCTTATCCATGGTGCATTTTCCCATTCCTCTGATTGGTAGAAATCACCATCTTCTGATCTCTCCCTCTCATGGTTCATCCAAGAGCACAATGCCCTGAGCTGGAAATCACCCAGATATGGGTTTGGTGACCAGTTAGGTGAATGGGGTACAACCAATTTGTGGAGAAAACATTTGCATAGTTGATCGTTTTCAAGTTCTGTTCTATCCAGGGAAGTATCCACAAATTGTTTTGGGGTGGCTACTTCCAGTGGTAAGTTATTTTTCCAGTTCACATGTAATCAATCCCGGAGATCCGATAGGTTGTGCTAGTCACGTAAAAGTCCTGGGACGCTCTTTAGAGATCTTGCAAGTCGTAAGATGATCTTTTAAGGCTTTGTGATTTTGACATGTAATTAGTCCTGGAGATCCAATAGGTTGAGCAGTAAGCTCGTAATCAGTCCCGGGATGCTCTTTAGAGATATTCCTACTCGAGCTAGGCACATAAAGGATCCTGAGATTCTCTTTAAAGTTTTTGTGAAGGCTACATGTAATAAGTCCTTGGAGATCTTTTCAGTCATGCTAAGGCACATAAAGGATCCTGGGATGCTATTGTCAGGTTTTGCAGAGGTACATAATCAGTCTTGAGATTCCACCTCTATCAGGCCACTCGCAGAGATGATTAATACCTACAGGAGGCTAGGCCTACATCTAGCATGAAAAGGGGTTGGATCTGTAGAAATTCCTATGACGAGAAGAATTGGGAGATAGCACCATTGATCTATATGACGAGTACTGCAGTAGTGACATTGATGCTCCATGATCTAGTGACGATGATCCAACTCCAGAATTGAAGACTTGTGCATATATGTATTGATGCCTGTGTCATGACAATACCTTCCTAATTAAGAGGGAGTGTTGATGTATTTGTAACTTCGGAAGATATTCTTCTATGTATTACACTTGTAATTTATTATATTCCTGATGGAGATGTATTATTCCTCCAATAAGAAGTGTCGTCATTTTTATTTGTAAGTGTCGCAAGTATTATTGTAAGTGTCATAACTTATATTTGATGGGTTATTAGACCACCTTAGAGGGATCGACAGTGTATGAGTTAAAGGGTTATTAGACCACTCTAGTGGGGTCATCCCAGGGACAAGTGGTAATGAGTTATTAGACTCTCCTAAGGGAGGTCGGCCCAGTTAGAGTAAAAGGCAAGTAAAGGTAACGTATAAATAGAGAGGAGCACCTCTCTATTTATCCATTAACTCACTCACTCACTTCGCATTAGTAAGAGAGAGGAGGAGTGCACACAAGTGGAGGAGGAGCAGCTGCTAGGAGACTATCTCTTGTTTTGGGGTTTGATCTTTGTGATCTTTGTATTGGTGCTCATTCTCTCTCTGAGAAGTTGCATGGTTTTTCACCTTCTTGGTTTTCCCCAGTGAAATGCTTTGTGTCTCTTGTCTCTTGTGTTTGATATGTTGTACATGTTGTTCTCTCGGTTAAGATCCTAGATCATATTTAATTAAATGATGAAAAAATAACAATGAGGTTGTACCTGATATTCTTTGGATTGTATGCTTCATATGTACTTTGTCAGAGTGCTCCCTCTATGCATATGCCCCCTGTGTGTTCTTTTAGATTTTGTCTACTGCATTTTCTACTATTAGTAATTCTACTACCAATTCTCTATATGAACCATTCAGCTTTCTGTTACATTTGCGCAGACCATATGTTCATCCATATTCACGTTCTTTCACGTTTGCTAAGGCTTCATGATTTTTCACATGTGCTAGGTCTTCATGATGTTCATTTTTGTTGTCTGCAATTCTCCCTTTTCGTGTTGTCCTACTGAATTCATTCATAGCATGTATATAACAACTTCATGCATCTCTCCTTTCATTATGTCCTACTGATGTCAGCCTCTGATGTGGATTTCATGCCTCATCTTAATGCATTTCTCCCCCTTTGACATAAATGGAAAGAGGTGCCATTATTTTGCACTATATGAATTCTTCTTATTTTTTTTGTGTTGGATTCTCTAATGTCCCAAGTAATGACCCTAGGAATTCTTCTTATTTCAAATCACTTTTCTTAAACCTGGGATTCATTATCTCTAAAATTTACTGGATGGATGGGCAATATACAGTCAGGGTGAAGGACCAGATGAACTTACTTGCGTTGTTTTGAGTCGAGAGCTGGCTTGTTGACCAAATTTTGTGTTCTCCTTGTTGTATTTTCTTCGCTCGAGGTCTGTAGCCTTTCATATGTGCCGTTCGAACTTGTTTACTTATTCCCCTTCCACCTCTGTCTTACTTCTCCATCATTCCTTTCTATCTCCTCCTTATCTCTTCATCATTCCTTGCTATTTTCACCTTGTCTCTTCATCATTCCTCGCTATGTTGTGAATTGATATGACGATCTCAGTGGAATACATAAATTCGTAATATTTTCATTTCGTGATTTGAATAGGCAATAATTACCTGGAGTGTCCTAATCATCTTACTTTGAACTATTTTCCATTTTCCTTCCTAAAACGAGTTTCCCTTAGCTTTGTAATTATTCCTTCTGTTGGTAGAAATTGATTTGACCGAATATGGAAACAATGGAGTCAGAGGTTACCCTTTTGTGTATAGCGTACCTAACGTGGTGACATGGAAATTAACCATCGTGGTGTGCATTCTGTAGTTAACTTTGTCTTTATCTCTAGTTTTGTTATTATGTTTTGTAGTCTTGGTGTTCAATTTTGTAGTTGTGAAGATTGGTTTGATTTGTTTCACTTTCATTACCTTGCTTGATAGTGGGTTGATTTATCGCTTGGTATTTGGAATCTAGATCGCTTTATAACTGGTTTCTACTGCCTCACTTGATTTTGTGTTGTTGGCTTGCTATTGCCTCACTTGATGGTTTATTTTGAATTTTTATTTTTATTTTTTCTGTTTTTTTCTTAAATTTATTTAGTGGAAGTGGAGGACGTCTAAGTCCTCTATCAACATTAGATATTTCTTATAAATTGTTTGTGTGAATCCCTCTTTGGATTGTAGTTTCTTATATAATTTGAGTCTGTGTCCATTGACTAGCATTGGAAATTCGCTTTCATCTATGGTCTTGATTCTGAGAGCTCCATTGTTGTAGATTGTATCTATGTTGTACGGTCCTAACCATTGTGTTATGAGTTTTCCTTTGAATTTCTGAAATCGAGAATCGTATAACAATGCCCAATCTCCCTCCCTGAATTTCTTTTCTTTTATATTTTTGTCATGCCATTGTTTCCTTTGTTGCAAGATGATTTAGGTGTCGGCTAGAGCTTGTTGTTGTTTCTCATTAATTGGATAATATGCTCTTTCTGAATTGTTGAAAGTTGCATATATAAATGTGTGGAATCTAACTCACAGTAGGATATACTAGCTAAATATTACCTCACAATCAATAAATTTGACTAATTATGCAAAACATAGTGTAAAAGAAGCATTATGGACACACAAATGATCAAATTACAGACACAAATGATCAAATAGCAGGTTTATTATTAACTTTCCAACCCAGAAATGAGTTGTGAACAGCCTGTTGATGCCTGGAGATTCCTAGCATCGATAGTAGGGATTCTCCCCAATGAATAATCCCAATTAGATCATTCATTGTTTGGAATGGAGAATCCGTTCTGTTAATGGTCCAACAACTGTGTATATGCTTTTGTTGAATTTACTAGTTGCGGCCCAGCCTGTTAAGTCTAGCCTAATTTCACAAGTAAGATCATTGAAAGAAACACAATCATAAGATAGAAAAATATTTACCCTGGGAAACCCTCATGGGGTAGAAAACCCAGCAAAGCTTTCCTCAATATAGATAATCAACCCAATACAAGATGTAGTCCTCAACAAGAGCTCATTCTTCTCCTATACAGACCTCTCTCTCTCTCCTATATGCAATACACAAGTGAGTGAATGAATGGTATAAATGAGGAACACACCTCCTCTATTTATACTTGTGTTCTAACTGACTTTTCACCCTAATGGGGCCGACCTCTCCTAAGAGAGTCTAATAACCCCTAAACAGCTAACTCAGGGCCGACCTCACATGGGAGATCTAATAACCCTAGTTACCACACTCTCTCGGAGGAATAAACATCTCTGGATATACAATAGGGTCTCCTTGGAGGAATGGAACATCTTTGGAATAATAAAGTACAAATATAATATTCTTAGAAGTTACATAATTTCAACACTCCCCCTTAACGAGAAGGATATTATAACAACATCTACAGGAGCAAGGAGTCATCAACTACATGATACATGATACATCTATAAATCATTGGAAGCTTTCTTTATACATCATCATCAGTAACTCATATAGTTACTGGAACATAATCAATACTGGAACATCAGCAATATCTTCAATACTGGAACATAAACATCTTCAGTACTAAGTCTTCCTCTTCTGCAGCACTCTATCAGCTACAACATCGTCATATGGATCCTCCTGATCAACAACATCATCATCTAGATCATCATGATCAACATCATCATCATCTAGATCATCACGATCAACAACATCATCATCTAGATCATCACGATCAACAACATCGTCATCTAGATCGTCATGATCAACAACATCGTCATCTAGATCATCACGATCACCAACATCGTCATATAGATCATCACGATCAAGAACATCATCATCTAGATCATCACGATTAACAAAATCGTCATCTGAATCATCATGATCATCAACATCGTCATCTAGATCATCACGATCAACAGCATCGTCATCTATACACATGATCCAATTACAGGATGGTCAATCCCTCTCAATTTCGGACATAAGTCCAAGGACGATGCAATCCTACCACGTACATTTTGAACCAAGGGTTCCGGGATGATGTAATCCCCTCATGTACATTTTGAACTAGTGGTTCCAAGATGATGCAATCCCTATCACGTACATTTTGAACTAGTGGTTCCGGGATGATGCAATCCCCATCACATACATTCTGAACTAGTGGTTCTGGGATGATGCAATCCCCATCACGTACATTTTGAACTAGTGGTTCCAGGATGATGCAATCCCCATCACGTACATTTTGAACTAGTGGTTCTGGGATGATGTAATCCCCATCATGTACATTTTGAACTAGTGGTTCCGGGATGATGCAATCCCCATGACATACATTTTGAACCAAGTGTTCATGGACGATGCAGTCCTATCATGTCCACTAGGGACCATACAGTGACCTCGTCATCAGAACAGGTAGCCTCATCATTGACCTCATTGTCGGAACAAGTAACCTCATCAACGATACATGTATCCACATCAATACAGGTATCCTCATTATTGACCTTACCATCAATATAGGCAATCTCATCATCGATACAGGTATCCTCATCGATACCAGTATCCGAATATCATCATCGACCATATCACTCCCCCTTTCGAGGAGGGTCCTTCTGAACTACACCAAGCTTGTCTCGAAAATACTCAAACTTTACGCGAGATAGAGGTTTGGTCAATACATCAACAACTTGTTCATCGGTGCTCACATATTCGAGCTTAATAGCTCCTTTCTGCACCATATCTCGTATATAGAAATATCGGATCTCTATGTGATTTGACTTATCATGGAACATTGGATTCTCTGTCATCTTGATATAGCTCTGGTTGTCACATAGGATCACAGTGGGGTCCAGCTCTAAGTCAAACAATCCTAATAACAACTTCCGAAGCCATATCGCTTCACAACTAGTAGAGAAAGAAGCTGTATATTCCACTTCAGTTGTGCTGAGAGCCACACTAGACTGCTTCCTACTGAACCACGAGATCATGGCATATCCCAGACAATAACATCCACCCGATGTACTCTTCCTGTCTGATACAATTCCAGCCCAATCAACATCTGTGTAGCCGTACAATCTGAAATCATAATCTCCAAGATAATATAGACCAAAGTCTATCATACCCTTCAAGTACCTCATCACATGCTTTGCATCTATTAATTGAACACATCTAGGTTCCACTAGATACTGACTCAAGGTGTTTACAACAAAGCATATATCTGGCCTAGTGTTCATTAGATACATTAATGACCCAATAATCTGTGTCTACAGAGTTACATCCACTAACTCTGATAAGTCATCTGTTAACAGCTTCAAGTTGGAATCCATGGAGTGGCCATCGCTTTACATTCCAACATACCAAATCTTTTTAATATTTCCACAGCATACTTTCCCTGGTTGAGAAAGATTCCTTCTGGGCCTTGCCATACTTCCAGACCTAGGAAGTAGTGCATCAATCTGAGATCTTTCATCTCAAACTCTGCTGAGAGTTTCTTCTTGCATTCGATAATATATTTCTCATTCCCAGTCAGAAATAGATCATCCACATACAACAACAATATGATAGGTTCATCATCCATAACTTTGAGATAAAGGTTAGGATCAGCTTGACTCTTGGTAAAACCCAAACTTGTCAAGAAACTTTCAATTCTTCCATACCAAGCTCTGGGAGCTTGCTTCAACCCATACAAAGCCTTCTTCAGTTTGCATATGTGGGTTCTTCTATCTTCAACCTCAAATCCTTGTGGTTTCTCTATGTATACTTCTTCCTCATTCACACCATTCAGGAAAGTTGTCTTTACATCCATCTGATGTAATTTCCACTTCATCATGGATGCAAGTGCCATGATGGTTCTAATGGAAGTGTACCTTGCAACTGGTGCAAATGTCTCTTCATAGTCAATTCCCTCTTTTTGAGAGAATCCTATGGCTACAAACCTTGCCTTGTATTTTTCAATGCTACCATCTGCAGCATGCTTTATTTTGTATATCCATTTGGAGGATACCACACTTTTGTCTTTTGGTTTGGTACCTATATCCCAAACATCATTCTTCATTATTGACTAGTACTCCTCAGTCATTACCTCTACCCAATCTTTCTTACGAACTGCCTCTTCATAAGTAGTGGGTTCTTGATCTACAAGATCACACATCAAAGCCATATAGTTGGAAAATGACTTTGGCTTCTTGCTCACTCTGGTGGAGCCTTCAAAAGCTCCATACTTTTCTGCTCCTAGTATAATATCTCTTGCCCATGCTAGCTTTCTCTTTCTTGATATGTTCATGGTAGGGGGTTCTTGAGGTTCTATAATGTCATAGTCTTCACATGTTACATCTTCAGGAATGGGTATAGTCTCTGTAGTTCTAGAAGGTGCATTTTCTTCATATACTTCTTCATATTGGCACTTCCTAGATCTCTTGAGTGCTGCTTCTTGTCGAGCACCCTATATGCAGTTAGATTATCACCAACACACACAGAGCATACGAGATTTATTGTCAACCCGAGAAAGTCTTTTTATTTCAAAGGATAAATGCACAATCTATGCTTAAACACCAAATCATTAGAATTGAATACTTTTATCTTCTAACATCCATGTTCATCCCAAGAATCTATGCAATCCCAATTGCCTTTTAAATGCTACAATTTCAATTCCTCTCTACCATGCATCAATAAGAAATGATATAAGATTCAATCAACAATTGCAGGAAAGAAATCTCACTCACATTCTAGAACAATCATCTCTTCGATCTGATCACTCTTGAAAATCACAAGACATAAACTGAATATTAATCTAGAAATCCAATTGCAAAGGATTGAGTCAACTGATCTAAGAATTTTGAATTACAGAAATGAAAATCAACAATCACAACAGGAAGATAACTTGCAAGGGTTCATGGGATAACAATCTTCAACTGCAGGATGAACAAAGCTATGTACAACTACCATATGAAATGCATAAAGAAGGTTCCTACTCAGTCGACTGTTACTCTGCATTAATTACCAATCTCAAGGAAATATAATCTAAATTATACCAAGAATCCACACCACACTTTCTACTGCTGCGTACAAAAGAAATGTCATGAACGAAACATCACACAACGATAAAATTGAAATCCTATTTTAACTCAGCAATCTCTGTGGAAGACGGGCCCAGCCTTCACACAGAGACGCTGGCTGAACAACACAAATTCCTTTAACTCAGAGGTAACTCCTTATATTAACAGAAGAATGATTACACAGTTTCTTTTGCTGCTAATACAATGAATTACTTATCTGTTGTTCAACCCCTTGGGTCGAGGCAGCTCTCCATATTTATACATATAGATCATAACATCCAATCCTATAATCGGGTAGCCATGAAGATCTCTGATCTTCAAGTGCTCTAAATAATACAAACTGTTACAAATGTGGCATAGAAAGGACATAGAAAAATATGAGAAAGCTGTTGATTGGCCCAGGAGTGGCGATCTTTCCAGATCACACTTAACTCGAGCAGCGACATACTAAAGATAACCCATTCTGTTACAGCTGCCCTGTCACAGCTCCACCTAGGATGTTATATTGGAACCACGTGCCTTAATTGATGATTGGAGCTTCGAGGATCCTTTTAAGCAACGAACATCCCTTCTTTCAAGACTTGTTCAGCCCCCTCCTTCCTACAGTCCACTTATCTCAAACTACCTTCATAAATCATCACATGTTAGCACAATTGAGAGATACACAGCTTTAATTATCACAATCATAAGCATTAATAAGATAAAACAATGATCAGTCATACCTTGGTAATTTGGGAAATAAAGTGAGGACAACAGGTCTAATTAGCATGATAAATGGTGTAGGACAGGAAAAGGAAAGGTGATCAAGGATGATTAGAAGGGGCCAATTCTGGGCTCAACATCTCCCCCCAGCTACCCTGTTGCATGTCCTCATGCAACAACCTTATCTGTCTTTTGAAAAGCCTTTGTGAGTAGCCCAATACCTTCCAGCATCATTGCTCCCCTTCCAATGCTACTTGCTGGTGTCTGGAAATGCAGTTGGTGTAGTGGGAACCTTTCTGCAGTCTCATTACATGCTGTGCCTAGGGAGGGCTTAAAAGGAAATCTTTAATCTGAATCTAAATCAATGACATTTCTAGGAGGTAGAAGCACTGGTTCTTGTGGGGCAGTGTCTTCTAGCTCATCTAAGTTTAATAAGAGAGTTGCTGGTTCTTGTGTGACAGCAACATCCTTTAGACTCTCTTCAGCAGCTACCCTCATTGCTTTTAGAGACACTGGTTCTTGTGTAACAGTGTCTTCTTTGTCCTTCTGCTGCTGAGATTGGATATCTTTCTCATTGTGCAGCTCCTCCTCCAAGATTTCAGTGTCACCTGAGCATGGTGTCTGTACCTGTTCATCTTCACTCCACTGTGTATCGGGAATGATATCCACTCCAAGGTTATCTTTTAAATGAAATTCAGGAGTTCCGGTTGCAGCTTCCAAGGATGTTGGTTCTTGTGTAGCAACACCCTGGCTTGCCTCTTCATCCTCCTGTTGTTGCAACTCTTCTCCTATGAGCTCTGTGTCATGGGAGCCCTCTGGGGTTACAACCCAGAGTTCATCATTAAACTCCAGAGTATCCTCTGTCCCAGGTTCTTCTCCCATTTGTTTGGCCAATTGGACAAGTATACTCAGGTTTGTTGGTTCTTGTGTTACAACACCCTGTTCCAGTTTATCAATGTCCTGCCTATGTGGCTCTTCTTCTAAAATTTCTGTGTCATGGGAGCATTCTGGGGTTACAATATAGAATTCTTCATTGGCCTCCAGAGTGTCCTTCATTCCAGGTTCTTCTCCCATCTGCTCTATAATCTCTGTATCATGGGAACATTCTGGAGTTATAGTATATTCCTTATTAAGCTCCAGAGTGTCCTCCATTCCCTGTTCTTCTCCTATCTGTTCTATAATATCTGTGTCTTGGGAAGTGGTAGCTTCAGCAAGGATGTTCAAAGATGCTGGTTCTGTGTGACAGCACCTTCTTTTTCTGCTGCTTCCTCTATTGTGGCCGCGGGCTGTTGTGCTGAGCAAGCACTAAGTATAATTTTGTGGCCTACTTCCTTGAAGATTTCTCCACAGGTGGGACAAATTACACGTTCATCTTCCTTGCCAGGCTCAGCAGAATCTGATCCCTCCAGTTGGTCTGCAGCCTCTATCAATGTATACATTTTTCTTTCACCCTGTTTTCTGCAGGTTTCCTTCCAGGTTTCCAACTCCCTTCTAAGTACTTGGAGGTCCTCTTTTAACATTGTGTTCTCAGCCAGAAGTCCTTGAATTCCAGGTTCTTTCTCCACTGGCCTTTGTGGAGCATCCATTGGTCTTGGTACAAGGATTGGGGGCTCAACCTGTGACTCTAGGGTTGCCCATCTTTTTCTGGCTACCTCTGTTACTGTAGCTGATCGATTTCTTTTCTTTCTAATTGGTGAGGTTAGGTTAAATTCATTAGTTGATCTCCTTCTTTTCTTTTGTGGGGCTGGTATATAGGGATTCATGGCTGAGGTTGAAGGAATTTTTGCTTGCTCCTCATGCTGTTCTTCTTCAATTATAGCTCCTCCTACCCACTCAGGTGAGGACTCAATTGTTACCAGCTCAATGTTTTCTGCTATTTCCCTGGCACTGTCATCTTTAGGTTCAATTGTTGCAGCATTTAATGCTGCTCCAATTTCACCTTCTGCTGTCGGAACTGCCCTATTATCTGCATTTTCCACAAGATTTTTATCTACACCCTCCCCCGATGGCTCTGCCTGTGATGGAGTTTCATCTCCCCCAAATGGCTCAGCTTGTGCCGGAGTTTCATCTCCACCAAATGGCTCTGATTGTGCTGGAGTTTCATCTCCCCCAAATGGCTCAGCTTGTGCCGGAGTTTCATCTCCCCCAAATGGCTCTGATTGTACCCCCGGTTGCTCTTCCTCTAATATAGTTTCGTCTCCCCCAGATGGCCTAGCTTGTGCCCCCGGTTGCTGTTCTTCTGCAATTTCATCCCCCCCCCCAACTTCAGTGGAGGGACTCCGGTCCTCTTGTTGTGGTGGAACTCGTATCTGCTGTAATGGGACAACCCACAAGGGAACGGGTTGCTGAGCTCGAACTAGGAATTGCTTCCAGGTTATATGATGCTGGGCAAGGGTTCTTACAATGATTAATTTGATAAGGCCATGGTGGGTGAGAGAGGAAAGTGGGTGCTTAGCAGACTGAACAAATGCCGCCATATGATGCAAGTCATGCAGTAAATATAATGGGATGTTCAATAAAATTCCATGGCGGAGATGAGAAAGTAAAGGGAGTTCAGAGTTATACACAGTTTGATATCTACCTTCACAAGTAATGTACTTCTTGAGAATGACAGCAACCTAGTCCCATGGCCATGGCAGTGAGTTCAGTGCGATCCCTCTTCTGGATGATTGAACTTGCTCCCCCTCCAGTAAAAATGCTTCCCGTGCAGTCGTTGCGGGGACTCGTCGGTTAAACCATGGTTTTCCCACCAGCGGGATGGCTGTAACCTCGGATATAATGGTCTCAGAGACTTCTATGCATAGCCCCCACACCGTGGAGTGAGTTTTGGTAAGATTCAAAGCAAATTGCAAGGCTGCGTCCTGATCGAATCCATCTAGTCGCTCAAAAAATTCGAGCCAGCCAGCAGCTTGAAAGATGGCAAGAACTTGAAGATTTTTCCTGAGTTCCCGTGTATTGAAAGGTTCATGACGAACTGGAATCCCCATGGTCTTGGCTGCAGGCTGAAGTTGTTATCCCACAGATGGCAGAATTCACGAATGGAATTTGCAGCACAGAGGATGCACGAATCGCTGAGCGGAGACGTTGAGAGAATGGGAAAATTTGGAAAGTTGAGCACAGAAAAACGTTCGAAATTTCCATGCCGAATTGGGGAAGGTGGCAGTTATTAGTGTTTACATCGTACGAGGGAAAGGTTTAATCAGGTATAATGGTGGTACAAGTGAAGGTACGACTGATATTGTTTAAATGATATCAATACTTAATCACGTGATAAATGAAATCCATACCTCATAAGACTGTGTGTCGGATAACCTGCGGAGAATGGTGGAGCGTGCAGTTGGTGACGTTGCGAAGTCGAACTCGTGCATAGTCAGAGGTGTGATCATGATGACCCGAATAAGGCAATAATTTCTTCCGTCGGTGAAACACAAACCATCGTGTCCTCGGGGTCAGAATGATGAGTTCGCCGGCACAACTGGGATGGAACAACGCCATAGTTAGCAGGTTTGGAGCAATTCTTCCGTTAACATAGGAGTTACCACTGCAAGTTGCCAGAAATGATATCACGGCCGATGAAAAAGATGTTGTAGCTGCCAGGAAAGATTCACGGCCACCGGAAAAAGGATTTGCGGGATCGGGAAAAAAAAATTACGGCTAGCGGGAAACGTTTTACGGCGATGGGAGATATGTCGCATTCGCCGGGAAATATGTTGCAGCCATCGGAAAAGGGTTCACGGCGGCTGGGAAAAAGGTTTTACGGCAATCAGAATTAAAAAAAGTCACGGCTGGCAGAAAAAAGTTTTACGGCGGTGGGAAATATGTTGCAGCCGTCGGAAAAGTTGTTGCAGCTACGGGAAAATGGATCTCGGCAGTCGGGAGAAGGTTTTACGACCGCCGGGAAGACGATATTGCAGCCGCTAGGAAATGGTTCACGGTTGCCGGGAAAAGATGTTGCAGCTACTGGGAAATTTGTTGCAGCTGCCGGGAAATAGTTCACATCCGTCGGAAAAAGTTCACAGCTGCTGGGAAAAAGATTTTACGGCTGCCGGGAAACGATATTGCAGCCACCGGGAAATGATGTTGCAGCCGCTGGGACATGATGTTGCAGCTGCTGGGACATGGGGTTTACGTCACCGAAAAAACAATAATGCAACTGCCGGGAAATGGTTCACAGCTGCCAGGAAAAAGATTTTACGGCTGCCGGGAAATGATATTGCGACCGCTGGGAAATGATGTTGCAGCCGCTGGGACATGATGTTGCAGCTGCTGGGACATGGGGTTTACGGCCACCGGAAAACGGTAATGCAGCTGCCGAGAAATGGTTCACAGCTACCGGGAAAAAGATTTTACGGCCACCGGTAAACGATATTGCGGCCGCTGGGAAATGGTGTTGCAGCCACTGGGACATGATGTTGTAGCTGCTGGGACATGGTGTTGCAGCTGCTGGGAAATGGTTCACGGCTACCGAAAAAATGAGAATGCAGCCGCTAGGAGATGGTTCACGACTGCCGGGAAAAAGGGTTGACATCTGCTGGGATATATGTCGTAGCTGCCGAAAAATATGTTGCAGCCGACGGAAAAGATGTTGCAGCTGCTGGAAAAGATGTTGCAGCTGCCAGAATTTTTTTTTCTTTTTTTCTTTTTTTTTTTTTTAGGAAAAGGAAAATGCAGCATAGGAAGTCATAGGAAGATGACTCTCGTTTGACAGGCCCAATCTGGTCATTCCCCTGGCGCTTCCCTGGAAATTTTTTGAAAGACAACAACAAATACAAAGATCAAATGCAAAGAGAAAAAAAAACAATTATACGCTATAGCAGAAAGAAGATTATTTATGTATAGTAATTAAAATGCGATTTTCAGTTTAAGGATTGGCAAAGGCAGAGAGAAATTCCTGCTCTGGTGCCAGCTGATAATCTGGATCGTCGGCAATTTGCGAAATGAATGCATCTTTCGAAATAGGCTTACGATACAGTCGCAATCTATGGCCATTATCCAGTAATGGTATACGGTTTTCATCGATGGTCACCAGACGGACAGTGCCGTTGTCAAATACCCTGTCGACTAAATATGGACCCAGCCACCTTGTACGCAATTTACCTTTAAAATCCCTTTTGAACCTGGAGTCATATAGTAACGCCCAGTCTCCTTCACGGAAGATTTTCTTTTTGATGAATCGGTCATGCTAGTTGGATCTCTGTTGCTGAAGCAACACAGTCTGGTCTACTGCAGCTAACCATTTCTCATCCAATCCATTTAATTGATTCAATCTTCTCTTCTGGGATTCTATTACATCCAGATTCATTTCGGTGGCTGTTTTCAGGGTTTTGATCTCAAATTTAATTGGAAAGATGACACTCTTTCCATACACTAGATCATAGGGAGAGAACCCTGTAGTGTTGCACCAAGTTGTGCAATATTCCCACAGTGCTTCCGGAAGCCTGTCAGCCCAATACTTTCGATGGATCTTAACTGTTTTAGTAAGGATTGCTTTGATAACCTTATTAGTACTTTCCACCTGACCATTGGCCTGGGGATGGTAAGGAGAAGCCACCCTATGCTGCACATGATACTTCCGGAGCAAGGATTCAAATTGGTGTGAGATGAATTGTGGCCCCCCATCCGTAACTACTTCCTTCGGTACCCCAAAGTGGGTAAATATTTCACTGTACAGAAAATCAATCACCGCCTGGTCATTAGCCTTAGCCAAAGCTACAGCCTCTACCCACTTGGTCATGTAATCAGTACAAACCAGAATGTAAACTTTCTGTCTGGAAGGAGGGCTGATAGGGCCAACAAAATCCAATGCCCATCTATCAAATGGTTCAACTACTACTTGGGGCTGTAGAGGCATCTGATCTGTTTTATTAGGCTGGCCCATCCTTTGGCAGTTGTCACAGGACTGAACATACCTTTTAGCATCCCTGAACAGAGTCGACCAATAGTAACCCATCCGCAACACTTTATGCCCTGTTCTTTTGTCTACAAAGTGTCCTCCACAAGGTCCATCATGACAGGCCTTCAGTATATGAGAGATCTCATCTTCCCTTACACATCTCCTAATCTCAAGATCGGGTCATGTGTAGAAGAGATGACCATTGAGCCAACAATACCTGGCACTTTGCTGGATAATTTTTCTCTTTTCTCGTTTAGATAGGTGTGGCGGGAGCTTTCCTGCAACCAAATAATTAGCAACGTCTGTGTTGACACCAGGTCTGAAGAAAATTGAAATTTTTGCTAAAAAGACCCTAAGAGAAAGAATCATCACTAAAAGGGTTAAGTTGAAGGTCTTTTATATAAAAAATATAAGAGAAAAACCCATATATATAAAGTCCGCTAGCAAAATATAATATAAAGGTTAAGCTCCGGTCAGGTTTCGTCGGCGGAGATAGCCTAGATCCAAATCAACGGTTCATATTAACCCCGCGTCGCCAAAGTGATCGCCAACAAACGATGGAGGGTGGTAGCGGACATAATACCACCAAGGCACGTGTCCCACATTCATTCATCCGCGCTTGGAGAAAGTGGTATCAGAAACCACCATAACACCGCGCGGAACCACCTATTACAGAAAGGTGGAAAGATCTCTTACGTGGCAAGGTGGGACCTAACAGGTGGCGAGCGAGGAATGGATTGATGAGACCGTGGCACGTGGCACTATACTTTGCAGGGATCGGAAGGCCAATACATGTTTCAATCAAATCAACGGCCAGCATTTCATCCGCGGCCAGGAACATGCGCACAGGATATAAAGGAAAGCGGTCGCGGAGAATAAACCGCCTAGACAGGTGTCAGCAGATGATGCATCCGCGCGGATACCAAACCGGAAAAGGAAACCACCTTTTCGATCACGGATACCGCCGGTGCAATGAAGATGGACAAGATCTGACGGTTCAAAATGATGGTTCAAAGATCAACGGATGAAAACGAACCACGTTCGTAAAGGTGCAAGGAGGTTAGTCTAAAAAGGCTTATATAAAAAGAAAGGGCTCCACATAACGGCATTTTGTATGTGTCGTTATCCTGGAGAGCTCCGAAGACTGGTGGAAGCCGGCGATTGCGACAGAAGGCGAAAAGCAAGCAATTACAGGTAGGGTCTGGTGACCTGTCACTCTCTTTAAACGGAAATTTGTTTAAAAGAAGCATTTAGATGGAGACTGTACAAGATATAGACGTTTGTAGGTCGAAAGATGCCCTAGAAGACAGAGATGAAGACGTCTTCGATACCTTTATTAGATTCCCAGTTTCCGATGTAAAAGTGAAGTTATCTGAGCTGTTAAAAGAGGGTATAGACCCTCATAGAGTTCACCAGTCATCTTTAATAGCTTTTTGCCCTGATCAATTTCCTGCTTTCCCAGAATTCGTCTCCTGGTGTGCTGAAAACTATTCACGGGAAGAAAAGGTTGTTTTAAACAGTCAAAAAACTAGAGCCATCTGTAAAATTGAACCAGCCGAAGTGATTAGAGCCCTAGAAATAGATTTGCCCAAAACCCTCGACCCTGAAGTTTTCTCTGATGTATCAATTATTGAAAATTTTCACCATGCCTCTCAAAGTGATAGGGAAGTGTTTCTGTCAACGTGTCTCAGACCAGAAACTAGCCTTTCTGAACTCCCTTACCCTTTAGATATCAACCTTTTTAATGAGAATACCCAATTGGTCTTGACACTGTTAGCCGTAATTTTAGGGTTAGATTCGGATTTGTATATAACTGAGTTCCAATTGAGTTTATTGTACAGAATAAGTATAGTCCAGTCGGGAATTGACGAAAGTCAAATTCCCCGACTAAATTTTGAAGCTTTCATAGCCGAAAGGATGCATGACCAGATGGTCAATTTTTCCACACACAGACATTTCAGGTTTCAAGCATTTTTAATGAAAATGATTATGGTATCCAGCCAAGAAGAATTACAGTTCCCAGAGATCGTTTTTGCAACTCCACTGGAAAACAATATTTTCAATTTCGTCAATTACATGCTCTCAACGATCTTTAAGATGATTTTCGGAAAAAGTCTGCCTAGAGTATTGCCGGAAATGCAGGTATCAATGCAACTGAATACAGAATATGCTACAGGAGACTGGTTTTTATCAAAAGATAGTACAGTGATCAGATTGTATGGGTTCAAGCATAAACCCTATGTGCTACCAGCATTCCTCACCTTGAGGATTTTTGCCTTGGAGTTTTTGAGACAGAAATCGATTGTAGAAGATAACAATTTTTTGGTCCACAGACAAGCAACGGACATTAAGTACCCTTTCACATTAGGTCCGTTTACAATAAAGAATAAGAACGCTGCTGTATATATAGAAAAATTGTTAAAAGACATGAATTTCGAGACAGATGCAGCATTGGAATATGACCCATTAAATATCATATCCAAAAGAAGAGTTGAACACCGTATTAAGGCTCTGAATCATCAAACTGTTGAAGGGATGGCAGACAGAGCCAACTGGCTCGAATACAAAGAAGAAATTATCCCAGACAAGGCCGACATAGAAAGGTCATTGGAGGAAGCAATGGCAGAAACAGAAAGCGAAATCAATACTGCATTAGTGGGGTCCAAAAGACCTATACAGGACATTATGATTATTGACGATGAAGAGACAGAAAAAGGAAAACGATTGAAGACTGATGAGTCACAGGAATTGACAAGCATTTCAGAAGAAGCAGAAACTACAGAAAATAAAATACCAGAGGTTACAGTGAGAGAATACAAAATTGAAGAAACCCCTGTGGAGGATGATGTAAATAGACCTAAAAATTTCATGGATGTATTTAATGAACATAGTAAAAACAAACAGGAATCTGCGAAACAAACAAGTTTATTGTTTCCAAAGGTCAGGAATATATCAAACAATGAAGTGAGCTTGTTCACCAGCAGGAACATCAAAGAAAATTCTTTAAAATTTTCAGTTGTGACCAAAGACAAGATCTCAGAGATGAGTGTAGATTTGTCGAAGATAAATGCCCCTGACAAAATTTTGTTACATAGACAAGCTGGAGAGGTTATATACTCAGACTATTTGGGGGCCACATTGAGAGCAAACAAACTAAAAAATTCAGTAGAAAAATTAAATAATCAGTTGAGGCAAGAAAAGGCAGAGAATAAGTCTCGACAACATCAAATTAAGAAGCTGCAAATGGACTTAATTAATAAAGATGGAGCTGCAGCTACCAAACTGTTACAGGAGAAGGAAGAAATGATTTTAACATTGAGACGAAAGTTAAAAATCCCAGATGCTATACTCATTCAAGGTGCAGAATTGACTATATTAGAAAAAGAGAAAGAAGAGTTAGCTAACGAAGTCAATGATGTCACAGCTAAATGGTTAAAGCTGTCAGATGAAAAGGACTACTGGGAAAAAGAAAGGTTCCTTTTGGAAGAACAATTGGCAACAGTGAGAAAACAACTAGCAGAAAACAGTCAACAGCAAGTACAGGCAGGCCCCGAAGAAGATAAGAATGATGTAGATGGGATTTTGCAGGCAATGTCTCAAATAAGTTTAAAAGATAATGAAATTAAATTGTTGAAGGCCGAAATACAGAAATTAAAAGAAGAAAATGAAGCAAAAGAAAAAGAAATAAAAACCTTGCAGGCAAAAAATCAGGAATTGAGCAGTAATAATAAAGGATTGGCTGCTCATGCAACAGGACAAGCTGCCATGCAGGGATGTAAACATATGGTATGGGACCAGATCATTAAAGAAGTTGAAAAACTTAGGCCGTATCTGGATTATATAAGAGTTAAGGAAAAAGTAGCTAAAGATGCCTTCAACAGTTGCCAGGCAGTCAAGGAAAGCCTAAACAGAAAGCCTAAAGAAATCGCCCAGAGAGCAATTACATTTTTAAACAGTCTATCCGAGGCAGACCTAACAACCATGAGTATAACTAACAGAATTTCTGTCATCACTTGGGCCAGAAGAATCTTGGGCAAATACTCCCATATCGAAAACATCGAGGCCAAAGCAGGAGAAATAAGGAAAGAAGTAATCCAGTTTAAAAAGCAATTTGATAAGTTAGTGAACAAGGGATTCCCATCTTTCTGGAACGAAGATAATGAATTAATTCCTCAGAATGATTATAAAAGATTATTGTTTGATATCAGGATGGATCACCGAAAATTCCAGCAGATAGATCACATGCTCACAGGAAAAATCTTAATGGAGAAAATGTCAGGGGAATTTGAAATTTTAAATATGTTGATTTCAACTTGCGCAAACCTTCTTCCTATTTCTTATGCAGGTCATATCGAGATGCGAGTCTTGGTGAAAGAAATGACCAGTTATGACCTACCCACGGCTGACCAATGGAGTTATGTAGAGAAGTACGGGAAGACCAGATATTCTGTTCATACTTAAATGCCTTTGAAATTCTTGCCATGTGGCAAAAATGATGATATCCAAAAATCTTGCCAAGTGGCAAAAAGACTTTTTATTTTAAATTTGTAATATTATTTGAAAGACAGTTATGGGTTACTCGAAGACAGTTATTTTTAGTTAAATATTTTTAATTATTAGTTAGAAGAAGCAGTTATGTGGAGCTTCTTCTGAAAATTTTGTATAAAAGACAATGGAGGTCATTGTTGAAAGGGTTGGAAAATTTTTGAGAAACAAGTATGTTTTGAAGTTTATTTTTGAAATAAAGGCAGTACAGTGATGATACCTATCCTTTGATACAGAGATTCATGAGTTAATCAGTCTTGCAGTCCGTTATTTTCTTTATCTTTATATGTGCATGTTATCTTCTTCGTTATATCTCCCATGGTGTTTTTCTTCTATATTTAAATGAGCATTTGAAATAACTTGAGATTCATACTGGTTATGCCTCATTTTATCTGCATTTAAATATCCATTTTATTCTCCAAAGTCGACAATAGATTTATCCTAGATAGATACCTGTTGTTGATGGAATGTCTTTACTTCTTTCTATGTCGCCTGAAAAATCAAATTGACTGTAAGATGATTACTATCTTGCCTCTGTGAAAATCTTTATGGTGAATATCTCTTGCTGGTTTATTATACATTCTGAAAGCTTTGACTCCATGCCCAATGTTTCTTGTTTACCTTTTCGACCAGAAAATATCTTTTGAGAAGTTTTAAGGAAACCTTTATATATTTTAGCCTTCATATATATATCCTGAGAGAGCCCTCTCTGGTAGAGAAAATGGCTAGTTCTTCTACCTAAAGATTGGTTTGAAATAGGTTACCTTAGGTCTTATTTTCTTACAACCGGAATAAAATCTAAGTGCTAACATTTTGGCGCCGTTGCCGGGGAACGAAAGTGAAATTTTCCCTGGGAGAAACGACAAAGAAAGCTCAAATTTCTTGGGCAAGGAAGTTTGAAACAAGTTGGTTGTAGATATTGCCTTGGCGACTTCACTTGTGACAGTTTTTAGAAGTTTTGAGATTAAGTTGAGAAAGACATTGTGGCTACAAGAAGGAATCCCGGTTCGCAGTTCTTTTCGGGCGTCGATAATCCAGAAAAACTCCTCAAGACGGAGAAAATCAAAGGCAAGACGAAAGAAGGTATTTCCCAGTTTTCAAATATATTTCCTTCTTTGCAAGAACATTTGTCTGAGGAAGAAAATATTGGTTCTAGTGAAAAAATTTTGTTTAGAACTAAGTCAGATTCTGATTTGAGAGAAACAAAAGTTGATCCACAAAGTTTGTGGGACTATTCTTTAAAATCTGTTTGGGAAAATTTGCAAAGGTCTGAGAGGAAAGCACCTGAAATATCCAAAGCCCAAAGAATACCTGTACCGGGTAATAGACAACAGGCGACTGTAGTTGCACCTTATAACCCACCGCCCATGGCTGCCAGATTTGCTCCTTTGGTTTTGCCAGCAGTTTTACATGATTTGCCTCAAAATTATGCACAGAGGATCTTTACTTTTGATAATGAGGGAAATTATACAGCACAACAACATGTTGATAATTTCAGCGATTTTATTGATTTAGAAGAAGTAGATTTTGATGATGCTAAAATGAGGTTGTTTGCTCAAAGTTTGAGAGGTGAAGTGAAAAAATGGTTTAGAGCTTTGGCAGCTGGATCTATTGCAAATTATGATGACTTTACAACCCTTTTTCTTGAAAGATGGGAAGATCAGAAGAATCCTTCACAGGTATTGACCCAATACAACAATTTGAAAAAGGGAGGGTTTGAGTCAGTTCAGGAGTTTTCTGCTAGATTTATGAAAATCTACAATTCAATCCCTACAGATATAAAACCTCCAGTAGGAGCAGCCAAGTTACATTATGCTGATGCTTTTGAAGGTGATTTTTCATGCACATTAAGAGAAAGAAGATCTACTACTTTGGCAATAATGATGAAAGATGCAGTAGAAGTTGAGGCTAATATGATGGCTTCTGGAAAAATGAGACATAGAGATATGGATAGAAAGAAAATTAGAGAAGATAATCAAAATGTGGCTTCTTCTTCTGTTTCTTCTTCCTCTACTGATATAAAGTTTGAAGCGATGATGAAAACTATGGAAAAATTGCTAGAAAGATTAGTAGTGGACAATAAAACTCCAAATAAAGAACCAGCAGAACCTCAAATCAGAAACCCTAACTTCAGAAGACCTTTTGTTCCAGCTGTAAGACCGAGAGGACAGCCAAACCCAAGGAATGCAGAAGAGGATCAGATCCGACCTCCTTTTCCTGAAAATTATATTGCTGGAGAAGCTGAAGCCGAAATGCCTGAAGGAGATATTCATCATTGTGGTAGTTCTGATCCAGAAGTATATTTGACTAAACAGGAGCATGATATGTTCATGGCAGAAGGAGAATGTTGTAGTTTGGAGATGGGGAGTGATCAATACCAGATTGGTTATCAAAATGCCATAAATGATCTTCAAAGAAAGATGAATCTGAGGAACCGAGATGTTGTAATTGACAAAGGGAAAGAACCAATAGGCAAGTCAAAAAGAAATGTTGATAAAGCTTCTACAAGTCAGTCTGAACCACAAACTAAGAGAAATGAAGATATACTCAAGATGATTCCAGATATCAAGAAAGATCCAATGAAAGAAAATGATAAAAGTTTGATTCCTTTCAACATACAGAATGAAATGTCAAAAGTCAAGATTTCAGTACCCTTTAATGAAATACTGAAGAACAAGGAATACAAGGAACAAATTTTCAAGATGATGCAGGTAGAAAATCGGGTGGAAGTAGACACTTTGGAGTTAGATGATGATAATCCTAATATCTGTTTAGGATCAAGAATGGAAGACAATAGTTTGGAAGAAGTTTCTCCTTTCTATGTGAATTTGGATATTCATGATAAAGTGGTACATAACTGTATGTTGGATTCCGGAGCTTCTCATAATTTGATGCCTAAACTTGTAGTAGATTCTCTAGGATTGGAGATCACAAGACCATATGATGACTTATTCTCTTTTGATTCAAGGAAAGTTAAATGTTTAGGGTTGATTAAAGATTTGACAGTCAATCTCAGTAAAATACCAGCCAAAGGTATTCTCATGGATGTGGTAGTTGCTGATATCCCTGCAAAGTTTGGTATGTTATTGTCTAGGTCGTGGGCTTCAAAGTTAAAGGGAACTCTACAAATGGATATGTCCTTCGCTACTATTCCAGTGTTGGGAGTACACAGAAGATTGTATACTGAAAAGAGAGCTTCTTATTTGGTAAGTGATTTAAAAGAACCTGAGAAACATGCCATTTATGCTTTAGACACCGATCTGGGGTCCTGCATTTTGTACAATGATGTTGAATCTAAAGAGAAGATTGATTTATTTGAACCTAAAGAAAATAAGGAGGAAAAAGTGTTGAGGGAAAAGATCAGAAAAGAAGGTACTTGGACAATGCACTTTGATGGAGCTAGAAGCAGAGAAGGAGCTGGAGCAGGATTATGGATAATTACACCTGACAGAGAATTTCTAATGTTTTCTTACCAATTGAATTTTGAATGTACCAACAATGTTGCAGAGTATGAGGCCTTAATTCTGGGATTGAATGTGTTGAAAGAATTGAAAGCAAAAAAGATTGAGGTATTTGGAGATTCCGAATTGGTTATAAATCAAATAAAAGCTATTTATCAGACCAAACACCCGAAAATGAGGTCCTATAGGAATGAAGTGTGGGATTTATTGGAAAACTTCTTTGATGAACATGATGTTATTTCAATTCCCCGAGTTAGCAACACTGTAGCAGATTCTTTAGCCACTGCTGGAGCTGCATTCAAAACCCCCGCCTTTTCTAAAAAGGAATATAATATCGAAGTCATACATAGACCATCTATTCCAGACAATGTCAAGCATTGGCAGGTCTTTGAAGATGACCAACAGATCAAACGCTTTTTGGAAATGACAGATGAGTTCCATTACAGATCTATTGATGCAGAAGGTGATGAGATGGGTCCAGACGAAGTGGATTCTCCGGAGGAAGCCGAAAAATTCAAACAGAAGATCGGAGGTAAGGATATTATTCAACTGAAAAATAATGTTATCCCTAGAGGTTTAATTCCTTTAGAAAAGTTATTTGATAAAAATGATGTAGTAAAGAATCCAAAGATTGAACCAAAGCTTGAAGATGTGAAGGATTATAATCTGGGTTCTGAAAAAGATCCTAAATTAGTAAAACTTTCAAAGAAGTTACCAAGAAAAGAAGAAGATAAAAGTGTGGAAGTAATGAAAAGGTTTTCAGATGTTTTTGCTTGGAGCTATGAGGATTTAAAGGAATATGATATTTCTGTTATACAACATACAATTCCAATTAAACCAGGTGAAAATCCTTTTAAGCAAAAGTTGAGAAGAATAAATCCCAAGCTACTGCCAGTGATAGAAAAAGAGGTGAGGAAGTTGTTTGATGCTAAGATAATTGTGTCTCTGAGGTTTTCCAAGTGGTTAGCAAATTTAGTACCTGTGAGGAAAAAGAATGGAGAAATAAGGCTGTGCGTGGATTTTAGAAACTTGAACAGAGCTTCGTTGAAAGATAATTATCCACTCCCTAAAATGGACCAGGTTTTACAACAAGTTGTGGGAGCTGAGAGAATTTCCATGCTAGATGGTTTTTCAGGTTATAATCAAATCAAAGTTCACCCGGAAGATCAAGAAAAAACTGCTTTTACTACACCTTGGGGAACGTTTATGTACGCCAAAATGCCATTTGGTCTAATGAATGCAGGAGCAACATTTCAGAGAGCTATGGATATTGCATTTGCAGACGAAAGGGACAAAATTGTGGTGGTATACATGGATGATATCACTGTTTATTCAAAGAACGCTGCTGATCACTGGAAACATTTGGAAAGAGTCTTCATAAAATGTAGAAAGTTTGGAATTTCATTAAATCCAAAGAAATCGCATTTCTGCATGGAAGAAGGAAGGTTATTGGGACACATCATATCCAAAGAAGGAATTAAGATTGATCCAGAGAGAGTATCTGCAATACAAAAGGTGGGAATTCCTAGAAGTAAGAAAGAGATTCAATCATTCATAGGAAGGGTAAATTGGTTGAGGAGGTTCATTCCTAGTTTTGCTGAAATTTTGAGAAATATAACTGAAATGTTGAGAAAAGATAGAGAAATTAAATGGAATGAAGAAGCAAGAAAATCCTTTGACAACATCAAGAAAGCATTGACCGAAGCACCGGTATTAATTAGTCCAGATTATACAAGGGATTTCATTATGTTCACATATGCATCGGAACACACAGTGGCTGGAGTACTGTTGCGGAAGAATCAAGAAGGTATAGAACAGCCTATTGCATTTTTTAGTAAAATTCTGAGAGATGCAGAATTAAAATACAACATCATGGAAAAACAAGCTTATGCTTTGGTGAAAGCATTGAAGGATTTCAGAATATATATTTTGCATTCTCATACAATAGCTCATGTTCCATCATCAGCAGTAAAAGATATTCTTACACAACTTGATCCTGAAGGGAAAAGAGCAAAATGGATAGCAGTATTGCTAGAATATGACCTGGACATTAAACCCACCAAATTAATAAAAGGTCAAGGTTTAGCTAAGATGATGACAGAAACAAATTTGGATTCCCTCAGTATAAATTTTATGGCTGAAACTTCATCCGAGGATGTTCCAAAGTCACCAATAATTGAAGATTTTTCTTTATCTCCCTGGTACTCAGATATTGTATATGTCTTACAGAATCTCCAAGCACCTGCAGACATGGAAAAAACAAGGGCCAGGTCAGTAAAACTGAAAGCTGCAAAGTTTTGCATATTAAATGGAAATTTGTTTTGGAAAGATCCAGGAGGAATATTGTTAAATTGTCTTTTAGAGAATGAGGCACAGCATATTATGGTGGAATTTCATAAAGGTATGTGTGGAGGACATCATTCATGGAAGGCTACAGTGAACAAAATTCTTAGAGCTGGTTTTTACTGGCCTAGCATGTATTCCGATGTGTATAAAGAAATAACTAAATGTCATGAATGTCAAATTTTCGATGGAAAAAGAGAATTATTACCATTTCCACTGAAACCCATTTCAGTTGAAGCACCGTTCCAACAGTGGGGGTTAGATTTTATTGGTGAAATTAACCCGAATTCTTCAGGACAACACAAGTGGATTTTGACTGCTACTGATTATTTCACAAAATGGATTGAGGCCATACCAACCAGAAATGCTACAGAGACGGTGATTATGAACTTTTTGGAAGAAAATATTTTGTCCAGGTTTGGTTGCCCTAAAAGGATAGTTACAGATAATGCCCCAGCATTCAAGTCAAAAAAGATGATAAATTTCTGTCATAAATATCATATACATCTGAATCATTCAACAGCTTATTATCCACAAGGAAATGGATTAGCCGAATCTTCAAATAAAAGTTTGGTGAGAATCATAAAGAAGTTGTTAGAGGATAATAAGAGGGCTTGGCACACCAAACTGAAATATGCTCTATGGGCAGACAGAATCAGTACAAAAAGAGCAATTGGTACTTCTCCTTTTCAGTTGGTATATGGTACAGAAGTAGTTTTTCCTGTCTCTTTAGGATTGCCAGTCATGAAACTGTTACAAGAAGTTGATGAAGAACCAAATCATATGCAAAGAAGAATAAATCAAATGATAGAATTGCACGAAGTCAGAGAAAAAGCATATAACAAGACCCAAATACATCAAGAAAAAATGAAAAAGACTTTTGACAGAAAAGTTAAGGAAAGAGATTTTCAAACAAATGATTTGGTTTTGAAATGGGATTCCAGGAAAGAAGAGCACCATGGAAAGTTTGAACATTTATGGAAAGGTCCATATATTATTTCAGGATGCCAAGGAGAAAATGCTTTTATCCTAAAAAATTGCAATGGAGAATTTTGTCCTGGAGGGCCAGTAAATGGGAGACATTTCAAACATTATTTGTCCTAACAGATGGAAGTGGAAGAAAGTTCTTGTACAGTGTAAATATAAAAAAAAAAAAAAAAAAAAAAAAAAAAAAAAAAAAAAAAAAAAAAAAAAAAATAATTTTTGAAATTTGAATTTGGACCAATGGATCAGGCACTTGGTCTACGATGTTCTTTGCTACCTCGCAGGGAGGATAGCATCCCCAGATGGAGCCAGTTGTTGACACCAGGTCTGAAGAAAATTGAAATTTTTGCTAAAAAGACCCTAAGAGAAAGAATCATCACTAAAAGGGTTAAGTTGAAGGTCTTTTATATAAAAAATATAAGAGAAAAACCCATATATATAAAGTCCGCTAGCAAAATATAATATAAAGGTTAAGCTCCGGTCAGGTTTCGTCGGCGGAGATAGCCTAGATCCAAATCAACGGTTCATATTAACCCCGCGTCGCCAAAGTGATCGCCAACAAACGATGGAGGGTGGTAGCGGACATAATACCACCAAGGCACGTGTCCCACATTCATTCATCCGCGCTTGGAGAAAGTGGTATCAGAAACCACCATAACACCGCGCGGAACCACCTATTACAGAAAGGTGGAAAGATCTCTTACGTGGCAAGGTGGGACCTAACAGGTGGCGAGCGAGGAATGGATTGATGAGACCGTGGCACGTGGCACTATACTTTGCAGGGATCGGAAGGCCAATACATGTTTCAATCAAATCAACGGCCAGCATTTCATCCGCGGCCAGGAACATGCGCACAGGATATAAAGGAAAGCGGTCGCGGAGAATAAACCGCCTAGACAGGTGTCAGCAGATGATGCATCCGCGCGGATACCAAACCGGAAAAGGAAACCACCTTTTCGATCGCGGATACCGCCGGTGCAATGAAGATGGACAAGATCTGACGGTTCAAAATGATGGTTCAAAGATCAACGGATGAAAACGAACCACGTTCGTAAAGGTGCAAGGAGGTTAGTCTAAAAAGGCTTATATAAAAAGAAAGGGCTCCACATAACGGCATTTTGTATGTGTCGTTATCCTGGAGAGCTCCGAAGACTGGTGGAAGCCGGCGATTGCGACAGAAGGCGAAAAGCAAGCAATTACAGGTAGGGTCTGGTGACCTGTCACTCTCTTTAAACGGAAATTTGTTTAAAAGAAGCATTTAGATGGAGACTGTACAAGATATAGACGTTTGTAGGTCGAAAGATGCCCTAGAAGACAGAGATGAAGACGTCTTCGATACCTTTATTAGATTCCCAGTTTCCGATGTAAAAGTGAAGTTATCTGAGCTGTTAAAAGAGGGTATAGACCCTCATAGAGTTCACCAGTCATCTTTAATAGCTTTTTGCCCTGATCAATTTCCTGCTTTCCCAGAATTCGTCTCCTGGTGTGCTGAAAACTATTCACGGGAAGAAAAGGTTGTTTTAAACAGTCAAAAAACTAGAGCCATCTGTAAAATTGAACCAGCCGAAGTGATTAGAGCCCTAGAAATAGATTTGCCCAAAACCCTCGACCCTGAAGTTTTCTCTGATGTATCAATTATTGAAAATTTTCACCATGCCTCTCAAAGTGATAGGGAAGTGTTTCTGTCAACGTGTCTCAGACCAGAAACTAGCCTTTCTGAACTCCCTTACCCTTTAGATATCAACCTTTTTAATGAGAATACCCAATTGGTCTTGACACTGTTAGCCGTAATTTTAGGGTTAGATTCGGATTTGTATATAACTGAGTTCCAATTGAGTTTATTGTACAGAATAAGTATAGTCCAGTCGGGAATTGACGAAAGTCAAATTCCCCGACTAAATTTTGAAGCTTTCATAGCCGAAAGGATGCATGACCAGATGGTCAATTTTTCCACACACAGACATTTCAGGTTTCAAGCATTTTTAATGAAAATGATTATGGTATCCAGCCAAGAAGAATTACAGTTCCCAGAGATCGTTTTTGCAACTCCACTGGAAAACAATATTTTCAATTTCGTCAATTACATGCTCTCAACGATCTTTAAGATGATTTTCGGAAAAAGTCTGCCTAGAGTATTGCCGGAAATGCAGGTATCAATGCAACTGAATACAGAATATGCTACAGGAGACTGGTTTTTATCAAAAGATAGTACAGTGATCAGATTGTATGGGTTCAAGCATAAACCCTATGTGCTACCAGCATTCCTCACCTTGAGGATTTTTGCCTTGGAGTTTTTGAGACAGAAATTGATTGTAGAAGATAACAATTTTTTGGTCCACAGACAAGCAACGGACATTAAGTACCCTTTCACATTAGGTCCGTTTACAATAAAGAATAAGAACGCTGCTGTATATATAGAAAAATTGTTAAAAGACATGAATTTCGAGACAGATGCAGCATTGGAATATGACCCATTAAATATCATATCCAAAAGAAGAGTTGAACACCGTATTAAGGCTCTGAATCATCAAACTGTTGAAGGGATGGCAGACAGAGCCAACTGGCTCGAATACAAAGAAGAAATTATCCCAGACAAGGCCGACATAGAAAGGTCATTGGAGGAAGCAATGGCAGAAACAGAAAGCGAAATCAATACTGCATTAGTGGGGTCCAAAAGACCTATACAGGACATTATGATTATTGACGATGAAGAGACAGAAAAAGGAAAACGATTGAAGACTGATGAGTCACAGGAATTGACAAGCATTTCAGAAGAAGCAGAAACTACAGAAAATAAAATACCAGAGGTTACAGTGAGAGAATACAAAATTGAAGAAACCCCTGTGGAGGATGATGTAAATAGACCTAAAAATTTCATGGATGTATTTAATGAACATAGTAAAAACAAACAGGAATCTGCGAAACAAACAAGTTTATTGTTTCCAAAGGTCAGGAATATATCAAACAATGAAGTGAGCTTGTTCACCAGCAGGAACATCAAAGAAAATTCTTTAAAATTTTCAGTTGTGACCAAAGACAAGATCTCAGAGATGAGTGTAGATTTGTCGAAGATAAATGCCCCTGACAAAATTTTGTTACATAGACAAGCTGGAGAGGTTATATACTCAGACTATTTGGGGGCCACATTGAGAGCAAACAAACTAAAAAATTCAGTAGAAAAATTAAATAATCAGTTGAGGCAAGAAAAGGCAGAGAATAAGTCTCGACAACATCAAATTAAGAAGCTGCAAATGGACTTAATTAATAAAGATGGAGCTGCAGCTACCAAACTGTTACAGGAGAAGGAAGAAATGATTTTAACATTGAGACGAAAGTTAAAAATCCCAGATGCTATACTCATTCAAGGTGCAGAATTGACTATATTAGAAAAAGAGAAAGAAGAGTTAGCTAACGAAGTCAATGATGTCACAGCTAAATGGTTAAAGCTGTCAGATGAAAAGGACTACTGGGAAAAAGAAAGGTTCCTTTTGGAAGAACAATTGGCAACAGTGAGAAAACAACTAGCAGAAAACAGTCAACAGCAAGTACAGGCAGGCCCCGAAGAAGATAAGAATGATGTAGATGGGATTTTGCAGGCAATGTCTCAAATAAGTTTAAAAGATAATGAAATTAAATTGTTGAAGGCCGAAATACAGAAATTAAAAGAAGAAAATGAAGCAAAAGAAAAAGAAATAAAAACCTTGCAGGCAAAAAATCAGGAATTGAGCAGTAATAATAAAGGATTGGCTGCTCATGCAACAGGACAAGCTGCCATGCAGGGATGTAAACATATGGTATCGGACCAGATCATTAAAGAAGTTGAAAAACTTAGGCCGTATCTGGATTATATAAGAGTTAAGGAAAAAGTAGCTAAAGATGCCTTCAACAGTTGCCAGGCAGTCAAGGAAAGCCTAAACAGAAAGCCTAAAGAAATCGCCCAGAGAGCAATTACATTTTTAAACAGTCTATCCGAGGCAGACCTAACAACCATGAGTATAACTAACAGAATTTCTGTCATCACTTGGGCCAGAAGAATCTTGGGCAAATACTCCCATATCGAAAACATCGAGGCCAAAGCAGGAGAAATAAGGAAAGAAGTAATCCAGTTTAAAAAGCAATTTGATAAGTTAGTGAACAAGGGATTCCCATCTTTCTGGAATGAAGATAATGAATTAATTCCTCAGAATGATTATAAAAGATTATTGTTTGATATCAGGATGGATCACCGAAAATTCCAGCAGATAGATCACATGCTCACAGGAAAAATCTTAATGGAGAAAATGTCAGGGGAATTTGAAATTTTAAATATGTTGATTTCAACTTGCGCAAACCTTCTTCCTATTTCTTATGCAGGTCATATCGAGATGCGAGTCTTGGTGAAAGAAATGACCAGTTATGACCTACCCACGGCTGACCAATGGAGTTATGTAGAGAAGTACGGGAAGACCAGATATTCTGTTCATACTTAAATGCCTTTGAAATTCTTGCCATGTGGCAAAAATGATGATATCCAAAAATCTTGCCAAGTGGCAAAAAGACTTTTTATTTTAAATTTGTAATATTATTTGAAAGACAGTTATGGGTTACTCGAAGACAGTTATTTTTAGTTAAATATTTTTAATTATTAGTTAGAAGAAGCAGTTATGTGGAGCTTCTTCTGAAAATTTTGTATAAAAGACAATGGAGGTCATTGTTGAAAGGGTTGGAAATTTTTTGAGAAACAAGTATGTTTTGAAGTTTATTTTTGAAATAAAGGCAGTACAGTGATGATACCTATCCTTTGATACAGAGATTCATGAGTTAATCAGTCTTGCAGTCCGTTATTTTCTTTATCTTTATATGTGCATGTTATCTTCTTCGTTATATCTCCCATGGTGTTTTTCTTCTATATTTAAATGAGCATTTGAAATAACTTGAGATTCATACTGGTTATGCCTCATTTTATCTGCATTTAAATATCCATTTTATTCTCCAAAGTCGACAATAGATTTATCCTAGATAGATACCTGTTGTTGATGGAATGTCTTTACTTCTTTCTATGTCGCCTGAAAAATCAAATTGACTGTAACATGATTACTATCTTGCCTCTGTGAAAATCTTTATGGTGAATATCTCTTGCTGGTTTATTATACATTCTGAAAGCTTTGACTCCATGCCCAATGTTTCTTGTTTACCTTTTCGACCAGAAAATATCTTTTGAGAAGTTTTAAGGAAACCTTTATATATTTTAGCCTTCATATATATATCCTGAGAGAGCCCTCTCTGGTAGAGAAAATGGCTAGTTCTTCTACCTAAAGATTGGTTTGAAATAGGTTACCTTAGGTCTTATTTTCTTACAACCGGAATAAAATCTAAGTGCTAACAGTCTGCATACCAGGGGGAATGAGCTGAGAGTGTGAATAGATGTTCATTTGGAAAAGAATCCTCAATAGGCGAACTGTCATCACTGTTAGTAAAACGTGATAAAAAATCAGCAACAACATTTTCTTTTCCAGGTTTATCTATAATGGTAATATCAAATTCCTGTAATAACAAGATCCACCTGGTTACTCTGGCATTGGTGACAGGTTTGTTCATCAAATACTTAATGGCAGAGTGGTCAGTGTGCACAAATGTAGGATACCCAATAATGTAATGCCGAAATTTATTAATAGAGTAAACAATAGCAAGGAATTATTTTTCGGTAACAGTATAATTAAGTTCAGCAGGGGCTAAGTTTTTACTAACATAATAGATAGCATAAGGTACTTGACCATCCTGCTATCCTAGTACTGCTCCAATGGCAGTATTAGAAGCATCTGAAGAAATGTGGAAGGGTATGGTCCAATTAGGTCCCCTTAGGATAGGGGCTGTGGATAGCTTCTCTTTAAGCTTATCAAACGCTGTCTGGCATGCTTCACTTCACACAAACTGTGCGTCCTTCATTAACAACGAAAACAAAGGAGAAGCAAGTTTGGAGAAGTTTTCTATAAACCTCCTGTAATATCCAGCATGTCCCTGAAAACATCGCACCTCTTTCTGAGTTGAAGGAGTTGGTATATTTTTTATCACCTTAATTTTTGAAGGATCCACCTGAATGCCATTGGTAGAAATGAAATGTCCTAATACCACCCCCTCACTCATCATCATATGGCATTTTTCAGTGCTTAATGAGAGGCGAGCCTGTTCGCAGCAAATTAAAACCTTCTTTAAATTTTTCAGTGCTTCCTCAAAATCCTTGCCATAGGGAGTAAAATCGTCCATAAAGACTTCCATACTATCATTAACTAATTCAGAGAATATGCCAATTACAGCTCTTTGGAACGTTGCTGGTGCATTACATAAACCAAAGGGAAGCACCCTGTAGGCAAACGTTCCCCAGGGGCAAGTGAAGGTGGTCTTATCCTGGTCCTCAGGAGCAATCTGAATTTGGTTGTACCCACTGAACCCATCCAAGAAGGAGAAGAACTTCTTCCTTGATAGGGTATCAAGTACTTGGTCAATAAAGGGAAGAGGGAAATGATCCTTTTGTGTAGCTTTGTTCAGCTCCCTATAATCAACACAGACTCTCCATTTACCATTTTTCTTGGGCACAATAACGAGTGGGGAAACCCACTCACTACCTGAAATAGGATATATAAATCCTGCTTCCAAAAGCTTCTGGATTTCCTCCTTCACTATATCCCTCAGATTGGGGTTCATGCGTCGTTGGGGTTGACACACAGGCCTGGAGTCATTTTTGATATAAACATGGTGGGTGCACAGATTAGAGGGAATACCCTTCATGTCTGTATACTCCTAGGCAAATTCCCCCTTTCGTTCCTTCAAGAGACTGATTAGGAGCCTCTGTTCCTCTAAGGAGAGACCAGGGTTGATATTCAAAGTTCTTCCAGGATCCACCTCAATAGGAATACTTTTTGAACTTTTCAAAACTGGGATTACGTTTGTGTCACCAATTAGTGCTTCTTCCGTAAGATTTTCTTGTTCTTCCTTACCAAGGGTAATGTTCAATATTTGATAGACCTCCTTATCCACTGAAGCGGGTTCACTAATAAAATTACTGATAGCATCGTCTTCTGTTTCATTTTTAAAATTCAAGGCCTTCCCTATAGTTAATAGTGGCTGAACATCCTCCTCCTCCTCCTGCTCTATCCAAAGGGAAGTTTCAGCTTCTAGACTCGGCCGTGCTGGAGGATACAGGGTGAGGTTTTTGGTTTCCATACCATCAGATATAGTCATGGACCCCGATCAACAACTGATGCAAGCATCAGCTGTGGCCAACCAAGGCCTCCCCAGGATCAATGGGTGTCCCCCCAGCTGTGATTTTGGTTGTAATACCAAAATGTCGGAAGGGTATTCCCATGAGTCTACTGAGATGACAAGATCGTCCAGAATCCCTTTGGGTCTAATGGTGGATCTGTCTGCCAATTCTAAAATGGTAGGGGTCGGTCTAATATTAGTGAGTCCAAGCTTCTTTACACTCTCAATTGTTATGACATTGATTGCTGCTTCTAAATCTACTAGCACGTTGGGTATCTGCGTCTGTCCTACATGTACAGTGACAGTAGGATTTCCAGGGTCATCATACTTGGTCACATGGTTTTTTCCTGTCATCAAAGCGGATAAGTTCCCTATGACGTGAATAGTGGGAGGATCTCTAGGTTTCCTCCCTGGTTTCTTAGTGCACAGGTCCCGAACGGTTTTAGCATAAATAGGCACATCTTGAAGAGCTTGCAGAAGGGGATTTTGACATAAAGATTTTTTAACTCTCCTAGGAGGTTAAATTGAGGTTTCCCCCCTATTTTTGGTAGCATTAGTCTCTTGGGGTATGGTGGTTGCCTTATCAGCCGGGTAGGCTGTGTATTGTCCAATTTATTGTTTGATGTTTAAGCCATCCCATCCAAGGGATGCTCAGCACCTTCAGTGATAGGAACTGTATCGGGTGGATACTGTGAATTCTCTCCTTCTTCATGCACAGAGGGTGGAGCATCTTCTGTAATTACAGGTTCTATTATCTTCCCAGATCGTAGACGAATATCATTACAAGGTACAGGGAAAAGAGAGTAGGCCGGCATATTGATAGTTTCCAATTGATGGACTATTTTATTATTTGGGTTAGGATTAGGTTGGGCAGGCAGCTGAGGCCGTATCGGTATATTATGGACAGGATTATTCTGCAGCTACAGCTGTGACTGCTGAGGTGGATATTGAGGATATTGAGGAAATTGAGGGTATGGAGGAGAATATGGTGACTGTTGAGGTGGAGGTGGTTGAGGAAACTGGTTCCCGGGATGGAAATTCCTCCACCCAGGAGACCACGATGTAGGTTGATTTGGTGGCTCTGTCCAAGGACCCCATGAGTTATAATTTTGTATTGCAGGTTGGGAAGGATTCCACTGAGCATAATTTGAAGGGAATTGTGTATTCACATTTTGCATGTTATTATTCCAATTGCTCATATTATTCAAAAATGGAAATGAGTCCAGAGGCATACCTTGATTTCGAGGCTGCCAAGGTTTCTTCTGTGCAATGAAATAGGATGATTCCACTTCTGGAGTTGATGCTTGCAGCACAGCCTTCACTTGGGGAAGTGAGGGACATTCTTTCATGTCATGGTTCAGCTCACACATCTGGCATACTACTACTTTTTCAAGCGAGCATTCTTTCAGCGGATGATTCTTTCTACATCGGGGACAGAACACACCTAGTGTGAGATCCTCCACTGCCTGTTTTTGTTTTGCCTTCAGGACATCAATCTCCGAAGAGATGGAGCTCATCATTTCTGTTGTAAAATTTTCAAGGAGATTGCCTATCTCTGCATGGGTAGCTCCTCCATTAGATGAATTCTACGTTCTGTCGAAGACATCACGTTCTAGCTTATCCCGTTTGTCCCGCTTATTATTCCTGGAAGATCCCCTGGAGTACCTCTTACATAATTCCACAATCGTCTCAAAAGGTTCTTTGGAGATATCTCCCTTCCCTAGCGGATTTAACATGTCTAAAAAATCATCCCTGATGCCACGAAGCAAGATTATCTTGAGCACGTCCAGCCCCATGTTCGTCTACCCGACTCTTTGCACATTGTACAACAGCCTTTCTACAAAATCCTCCAGATTTTGGTCCTCCTTCTGCACCATATTGAATAATTCCTCTATTTTGTCCTTGGTGTTGCAATATTCCTGATACTTCTCCAGGAACACTTGTTTCATCTTATCCCAGTTAGCAACCGTTCCTCCCCCAAGGCTCATGAACCATCGTAATGCATTGTCCTCCAGGGTGGCGGGAAAAAGTTTCAGCTTTTGGGCATCGGTGACATAATCATAATGGCGACAGAGGATATCAAATTAAAAAAGGAATTCGTATGGATATTCTGTCGCCCTGCCATGGAAGCAAGGCAACACTGATGGAGAGATATTTTTCATAGGAGCTGTCCCTTCTGGCTGTCGAATCGGAAATTGCAGTGTAGCCATCATTCTGTCAGGCAGGGAGTGATTTTCATGATGATAGTTTTCCACCATCGCCTCTTCCTCATCTGTCTCATGTCTGTTACTCATATCTTCTTCTGTTTTCTCCTTTTCCTCGTTTATTCCTTCAACCTTGTTTTGTTCCTGATCAGCAAACTTCTGGTGGAACTGCGTCCACTCTTCTTCAGTTACAGCCTTCCCGTAAATGTGGCATATCGGACCTCTATCAGCAGATCCAGTTGTAACAGCTGCGTCTTCCTTAGTTGTAACAGCTGCGTCTTCTCCAGTTGTAACAGCTGCGTCTTCCTCGGCAGGGATATACAAGGGAGTCACGGCCGCTCATGTATTCTCCACCGTGGACGCTGGCGCCCCAGGATCAACAGGGTTTCTTCTGATAGGAGTTTCTTGATGACGAGCCCTGGAGGATGAATCAACAAGATCGTCGATGAATGTCCTTCTGCCCAATTGTTGTCCTCGACCACGACCCGAACCACCTGCGCTGTTAGTATTTTGTGGGGTTTTTGGAGTTGGGAGGTGATCGCGTTTTACCCTCCTTGTATTCATGTGAACCAAATCATTTCAGCAAAGAAAAGACTGACTAGAAACAATTACCAGATGCAACTAATGATTAATGTTTAATTTTTATCCTTCCCCGGCAACGGCGCCAAAATGTCGAGCACCCTATATGCAGTTAGATTATCACCAACACACACAGAGCATACGAGATTTATTGTCAACCCGAGAAAGTCTTTTTATTTCAAAGGATAAATGCACAATCTATGCTTAAACACCAAATCATTAGAATTGAATACTTTTATCTTCTAACATCCATGTTCATCCCAAGAATCTATGCAATCCCAATTTCCTTTTAAATGCTACAATTTCAATTCCTCTCTACCATGCATCAATAAGAAATGATATAAGATTCAATCAACAATTGCAGGAAAGAAATCTCACTCACATTCTAGAACAATCATCTCTTCGATCTGATCACTCTTGAAAATCACAAGACATAAATTGAATATTAATCTAGAAATCCAATTGCAAAGGATTGAGTCAACTGCTCTAAGAATTTTGAATTACAGAAATGAAAATCAACAATCACAACAGGAAGATAACTTGCAAGGGTTCATGGGATAACAATCTTCAACTGTAGGATGAACAAAGTTGTGTACAACTACCATATGAAATGCATAAAGAAGGTTCCGACTCAGTCGACTGTTACTCTGCATTAATTACCAATCTCAAGGAAATATAATCTAAATTATACCGAGAATCCACACCACACTTTCTACTACTGCGTACAAAAGAAATGTCATGAACGAAACATCACACAACGATAAAATTGAAATCCTATTTTAACTCATCAATCTCTGTGGAAGACGGGCCCAGCCTTCACACAGAGACGCTGGCTGAACAACACAAATTCCTTTAACTCAGAGGTAACTCCTTATATTAACAGAAGAATGATTACACAGTTTCTTTTGCTGCTAATACAATGAATTACTTATCTGTTGTTCAACCCCCTGGGTCGAGGTAGCTCCCCATATTTATACATACAGATCATAACATCCAATCCTATAATCGGGCAGCCATGAAGATCTCTGATCTTCATGCGCCCTAAATAATACAAACTGTTACAAATGTGGCATAGAAAGGACATAGAAAAATATGAGAAAGCTGTTGATTGGCCCAGGAGTGGCGATCTTTCCAGATCACACTTAACTCTAGCAGCAACATACTAAAGATAACCCATTCTGTTACAACTGCCGTATCACAGCTTCACCTAGGATGTTATATTGGAACCACGTGACTCAATTGATGATTGGAGCTTCGAGGATCCTTTTAAGCAATGAACATCCCTTCTTTCAAGACTTGTTCATCCCCCTCCTTCCTGCAGTCCACTGATCTCAAACTACCTTCATAAATCATCACATGTTAGCACAATTGAGAGATACACAACTTTAATTATCACAATCATAAGCATTAATAATATAAAGCAATGATCAGTCATACCTTGGTAATTTGGGGAAATAAAGTGAGGACAACAGGTCTGATTAGCATGATAAATGGTGTAGGACAGGGAAAGGAAAGGTGATCAAGGATGATTAGAAGGGGCCAATTCTGGGCTCAACACTTCTTCATCAAATGTTACATCCCTACTTATTTCCATATGATGGAAACTTGGGATGTAAATTCTGAATGCTTTGGATGCTTCACAATATCCAACAAATATTCCCTTCTTCCCAGAATGATCCAGCTTGGTTCTCTTTTCTTTTGGAATGTGAATGTATACCGGGCATCCAAATATCTTGAGGTGACTTACCTCAGGTCTCTTTCTTGTGAACACTTCTTCTGGGGTTTTGAAATCAAGAGCACTATGAGATAGTATACTTTGCACATAGACTGTTGTCCTAGCTTCTTTAGCCCATAGATACATAGGTAGGTCTTGATCATGTATCATTGTATTGACTGCTTCCATAATAGTTCTATTCTTTCTTTCCGCAACACCATTTTGTTGAGGATTGTAGGGAGTGGTTAGTTCCCTCTTGATTCCAGCTTCTTTACAAAAGTCTTCAAAATCCTTTGAAGTATATTCTCTGCCATTATCTGTCCTGAGTATTTTGATCTTCTTTTCTAAATGATTTTCTATCAAGGATTTGAACTCCTTGAAATTTCCAAAGACTTCATTCTTTCCTTTTAGGAAGTATATCCAAGTCTTTCTTGAATAGTCATCAATAAATGTAAGGTAGTATTCATATCCACTCAAGGATGTGGAGGGCATTGGTCCACATACATCTGAATGAATCAATTCCAATGTACTCTTATTCTTTGTTTCACTCTTTGGAAATGGGTTCTTGATATTCTTCCCTTTTGCACATCCTTTGCATGTGCCATCATGATCAATATTTAAGTCTGGTAGTCCTATAACTACCTTGCTCACATGAGGTAGTGCTTTGTAGTTAATGTGAGAAAGCCTCCTATGCCATAGCTCATTTGGGCTAGTGGCTTCATATACAAGGACAGCTTCTGGATGGCCCTTGAGTTTGTATAGACCTCCTTCCTCTTCACCAATAACAATTGCATCCTCAATTGATTTTCCTTTGGGCCACATGAGTACTTGGCCATCTATGAATGCAACCCTATAGCCTTTCTTATCTAAAGCTAAGATAGAGAGTAAGTTCTTCTTGAAACCTGGTACATATAAGATCTCCTTCATCTTCAATGGGGTTCCAGAATCAAGCTTGTAACTGTAAAATTAGTCGCAGCTTATCTATTGAACAAGAATATCAATCACAAAGATGTAAAACAATTTGGAGTAAAAAAACTGTGCAAGAGAGATGCATCAGTGCTCTATAATCCAGAATGATAGAATTACAATACAATACTGTCACAATGAGTGAGCAATTCAAATTAGCCAAGGAGGTCATTCGAATATATTGCATGGTGTAGCTTGGCTCCAACTAGGAGTCCTCATCATAATCGGTGGTGGTCATCAATGCACAAGTAACTGTCAGACAGGTGTCAAACTGAGTCTAACTAAGTGTAATAAGTGTAAATGATGGTAAGTGGCACTAATGTAGGGATGGAGGCTCAGTGGAGGGTGCATGAGGAGTTAACTGCACTCATAATAGGTAGTCAGGTCTCATCGGAGATCAATCAGAGTGATAACAGTAGTTATGGGTCAATCGGAGTGATAACTGAAGTGAATTGGACTGGTAGGTGAGAAAAGGTGCCCTTTTGCAGTGGAAGGTGAGAAGTGGGTGCCTCCCTGACTAGGAGGGCTAAATTTGAGTGGAAAGTAGCTCCCGAGTGCTGGAAGACTAGGGACTAGGTGCTGGAGGCATCAAACTGGTGACTGGGAAGCATGCGGGTACATGCATGCATGCAAAGTACATAACTGAATGATGAGATATCCTAACACCCCCCCTCAAGCTATACTATGATGTAAAAAATAAAATGCAGGGCCCTGGTTACTGAGACCAAAGGTCACCCCAATACAATAATCCAAAAAATGTTGAAAATAAGCTAAAGTGAGGAAAGAGGGAAAACCCAATGGGAAGAAAGCCCCACCCTCAAGCTAAACATAAAAATGGATCTAATCTGTCTCCACCATGATGGAAATCACCCCCAACAGTGAAAGGAGGTAATAGAACTTCTTCTCAGTGAAGCTCTTGATGAAGATGTCTGCAATTTGTTCATCGGTAGGGCAATATTGTAGAATGATAGTGCGATCATGCACCAACTCTCGGATGTAGTGCATATGAATATCAATGTGCTTGGTCCTCTGCCGCTGAACTGGATTGGTGGAGATATTAATCTCAATTTGATTATCACAAAATAGGACAGTTGAAGTAGTGCTACCAAAATCAAACTCAGAAAGAATACCTTGAAACCAAACTACCTGAATGCAGGCATTGACTGCCCCTCGATACTCTGCCTCTACTAAAGAAAGTTCAATGGCTGCCTGTTTTTTGCTTTACCAGCAAATAGGGCCATGGCCAATCATGAAAACATATCCAGAAGTGGACTTCCGATCTATGCTATCACCCATCCAATTTGAATCAGTAAAACCAATGAAATCTATCTCAGAATCTTTAGCATAATGTATGCCAAAATGTCTCGTACCTTGCACATACTGAAAGATCCGCTTGGCTGCCCGCCAATGAAGCTCATGGGGCTGCTGCATATACCTTGATACAACACTCATGGCATAAGATATATCAGGCCTTGAGTGTGTCAAGTAGAGTAGTGAACCAATCAACTATCGATACATAGTGCAATCTGCAAGCAGTGTAGAATTTCCCTCTTCAAGACTGATTCCTGAGAGGAATGGAAACAGAGAAGCCTTACATTATGCCATATTAAACTTTAGTAGCATGTCTTTAGCATACTTTTTCTTAGATAATGTGATCCCATCAAAGTTTTGAGCTATCTCCAAGCCCAAAAATTGCTTAAGAAAGCCCAAATCGCTCATATCAAAAGCTAGATTTAAAGCGGTTTTAGATTGTTGATTGTAAGGAGAGTGCTACCAGTAATGAGAATATCATCAACATATAAAACAACAATCAACAAATTACCTTTAATTTTCTATAGGTTCACATTCGGATCATATTTGCATCTTTTGAAATTTTGAGAAAGAAGGAAGGAGTCCATCTTTGCATACCAAGCTCTTGGGGCCTGTTTCAATCCATACAAAGATTTCTTCAACCTGCAAACTAATGATGGATCTTATATGTATCCTTCTGGTTGCTTCATATATACTTCTTCATCAAGGTCTCCATGTAGAAAATCACTCTTCACATCCATATGGTGCACTTCCCAATGCTTGGATGCAGAAATGGCCAAAACTAGGTGGATAGAATCCATCTTTGCAACCAGTGAAAAAGTCTCAGTGTAGTCCACTTGCATTGAACTAATTTTCTTCCAGGTGGAAGAGAAACTAGCTCCCATGTATTGTTCTTTTGAAGAGAACTGTACTCTTCATCCATGGCGGTTTTCCATCGTGGATCTCGGTGGGCATGGTAGTATTATTTGGGATATGAACCAATCATCAAATACAATTTATCAGATAATAATGGATCAGAAAATGAAAGAGCCATACGTGCTCTTTGAAAGTATGCTCTTGTTCTCCTTGGATCAGCAGGATTTCCAATGTTTGGAGCAGCAGATTGTAAAGTGTTTTGGGCCCACTTTGGTAACTGAGGAGGATCATTATGGTTTGATTCCGAACATGATATGTCATGGCCATCAAAGTATGATAAAATATCAGAGATATCATATCCAATGCGTTCTTCATATTCTCTTGAATCTTCTTCTTGTGGAGGATGCGGATCGGCAGTGTTTTCCTTGACTAGTTTCAGATCTGGCAGCAGTTCTTCAAACTTCACACTTCGCTCTATGAATATATTTTTGGATTTGATATTCATGAGTTTATATGCTTTTGATTCTTCTCCATATCCTATTAGGATGCATTCAATACTTTGTTAATCCAAATATTTTCTCTTATCAGAAGGAATTCTAGCCCATGCAGTGGAGCCAAAAACCCTCAAATGGACACATCCAGTTTGTGACCAGTGAATGATTCGAAAGGAGTTTTACCTTTCACAGATGAATGTGGAACTCAATATTGAATGTATGCATCAAAATTCATGGCTTCATCCCAAATATTTGCAGCCAAACCTTTTGACTCAAGCATACAGGTAGCCATCTCTTTTAGTGACCGATTCTTCCTTTCCGCTACACCGTTCTGCCGGGGTGTGTAGAGAATTGTATGTTGGATCTGAATTCCTCTTTTAACACAAAGTTGCAAAAACTAAGTCTTGATATATTCTCCGCCATTATAATATCTAAGATATTTGATATTGATCTTAGTGGAGGTCTCAATAGAAGCATTAAAATCCTTGAATTTGCCAAGCACTTCTGACTTGTTTTTGAGAAAAAATACCCAAGTAAAGCAGGAAAAGTCATCGATGAATGTCAAAACATACCTTGAACCATTCATGGAAATATTTGGCAGTGGATCACTGATATCAGAATGTATGAGACCCAAAATAGTAGAATCTCTACTAGCTTTTCCGCGGTCGAACTTGTGCTCGGGGTGCTTCCCAACAATGCAACTGGGGCAAATTCCCTTCAAGGAACGGAGTTGCGGAAGACCATCAATCATGGATTTCTGTTGTAATAGAAGAAAATAATTGTAATTAAGGTGTCCAAACCTTTCATGCCAAATCCTACTAACCTCGTTTCCATGAGTGAGGATCCCAGTGGGATTTTCAAGCGGCACAAAGTGAGAAAACTCATAGTATTTTGCAGTGTGGTTTGCCTTTCCGACTGCAATAAGTCTTCCACTTTCAATATCAGAAATTTCAACTTTGTTAGGGCTAAATGTAACTTGATTTGGTTCACCAGTGTGTGTCATTTAATACACAGAAAGTAGATTTGAAGCCAAGGAAGGCACATAGAGAACATTTTGAAAACTTCCATGCTCTAAATGGATGGTACCTTTACCCTTTGAAGAAATTTTTGAGTCATCTCCCAAATGGATGGGGATGGAGCTGGTTGGATCAAATGAAGAGAAGGATTCAATATTTGCAGCCATATGATTCGAGGCACTAGAATCTATCAGTAGAGTGGTGGGTTTCGAAATAGTTGCCATGAGTGCTTGACCTCTTTCATGATCATCATTTCTATCCTTCTTCCGTGCACCGTCGGGAAGAGTTATGTTATTCTTTTCCAAAAGAAGGGCCATTTAATCTATTTTATTCTTCATGCATGAAATTTTAGGATAAAATCCACAGTTGCAATAAGTAAATTTAGATTTTTCTTTACCCTTTTGCTTGTTCCTTGAACCGGATGGTGCATCCGATGGTTTGCTTTTCTCTCTTTGCTTGGATGGTTCGAATTTGTGATTCTCTTTCTTTTGCTTCCCTTTGCCATTCGAATTCTTGGATCCTTGAACAAATAGGGCTGAATCTTTCGAGCTTATGGACCCCATTTGAATCAACTTGTCATGCTCTTTGGTAACGGATTCAATGAAGGTGTTCAAGGTAGGCATCTTCCAATTCGGGGTAGTTAGCCGACCAGAATTAAAAGTAGAGACAAATACCGAGAAATATTTACCAAGTTTTGAAAGAATGGAGAGGATCAATTGCATATCCTCTTTGATAACTCCATTGTTCTTCAATTGTAAGGACAAATTCTTGAATCTTGTGAAAAAGTCATTGATGGTCTCAAAAATTTTAGGCTTCAATGCAATCAATACATTTTCCAATTGAAAAGACTACATGTCATCTTACTTCCCAAAACGATTCTCGAGTTGCTCCCATACTGCCTTTGGAGTAGTCATTCCATTGAGGTGAAAGTGAAGATCCTTGGAAATATTGAGGCAAAGAAGACCATATGCTTCATCCAACTTGTTGAAGTGCTTTGATTTTTCAATGAGTGTATTGGGCTCAACTTCGAGGCCCATGGTGACTATGTAGTACCCTCTTGAGCACAACATAATCTCCATGTTATTATTCCATTCAAAATAATTGAAGGGAGTGATTAGCTTAGAAGAGGAAGAATCCATCTCAATGATAGCGAATGCACTTGATGGAGATGATAAACCTGCAAATCACAATCAAAACAAGAACAGTAAGGTCGAACAATCCACCCTTTTAGAGTTGCATCACACCTGGGATTGGAGATCAAGTAAGCTTGAATGATCCAATGTATCAAATCCAGGAATTCTATGGAAAACGCGGGCTTTTGGAGTGGATTGGAGATTGTTTTTCAGCCTTGCATGCACATGAGCGAATGCACATGAGATTTTGCATGCCAAAACTTCAGTAATTTTGAGCAAATTCACTCAATTCTTCATGTAGAACACTTGTAGAAGAGAGATATTGTCCCTGAAATGGCTATGATACCATGTAAAATTAGTCACAACAGATCTATTGAACAATAATATCAATCACAAATATGTAAAAAAATTGGAGTAAAAAAATTGTGCAAGAGAGATGCATCAGTGCTCTATAATCCAGAATGATATAATTACAATACAATACTGTAACAATGAGTGAGCAATTCGAATTATCCAAGGAGGTCATTTTAATATACTGCATGGTGTAGCTTGGATCCAACTAGGAGTCATCATCTTCGGTGGTGGTCATCAATGCACAAGTAATTGTCAGATAGGTGTCAAACTAAGTCTAACTAAGTGTAATAAGTGTAACTGATGGTAAGTGGCACTAATGTAGGGATGGAGGCTCAGTGGAGGGTGCATGAGGAGTTAACTGCACTCAGAATAGGTATCCAGGTCTCATTGTAGGTCAGTCGGAGTGATAAAAGTAGTTATGGGTCAATCATAGGTCAATCAGAGTGATAAATAAAGTGAACTGGACAGGTAGGTGAGAAAAGGCGCCCTTCTGCAGTGGAAGGTGAGAAGTGGGTGCTCCCCTGACTAGGAGGGATAAATCTGAGTGGAAGGTAGCTCCTGAGTGCTGGAAGACTAGGGACTAGGTGCTGGAGGCATCAAACTAGTGGCTGGGCAGCATGCGGGTGCATGCATGCAAAGTACATAACTGAATGATGAGATATCCTAATAGTAACTTTCTTCACCAACTCCCTTGATGGGATATTGATAGTCATATCCTAGGGATACCTTCTGTGGAGAGGTCTTCTCTTCAAGTTTTGAAAGAGTCTTCTTTTGACCTGTCATGTGCTTTGAAGCCCCACTATCAATAAGCCATGTATCTTCTCTAGGTGTCATAGACCCAGAGACTGCAGCGAATAGAACATACTCTTCTGCATCTTCTTCTTCTATTCTAGCTCTTTTCTTTTGAGGTCTTTCCTCCTCTTCTTCTTCTTCACTATCATCTTCTTCTAGATGTGCTTGATGTCTTTTATGATGGAAACTCTTCTTTTTCTTTGAGGGACACTCCCTAGCAATGTGTCCTATTTTGTGACAATTGAAACATTGGAATGATGAGAAATCTCTTCTTGATCTAGCTCCTCTTTTCTTTTGAAACCTTTGTGGAGGTTGAGACTCCTTGTGGCTTCCTTTCTTGAAGTTGGGTTGGCTTCTTCTTCTTTTGGTATGGGTGGCTAATGCTTGATCATCTTCTTTGAGCAAGTCTTCTCTATTGGATACCTTAGATTCTTCTTGAATGCAATCCTCCCATACGACATCAAACTTCATACTTTCTTTTCTCGCACACATGGTTTGGATGAATGATGCCTAAGGTCTAGTTAGACCATTTAGAGCAGTCATGACTAGTTCAACTTCATCAAGGGTATCTCCAATAGCATCTAGTTGTTCCTTGAACTGGGAAACCCTTGAGAAATAATATTGAATAGATTCTCCTTTATTCATCTTAATGCTCTTCAATTGAGCTCTCAAGTTCATCTTCCTGTTGATGTTCTTTCCTTCATACATTCTGGAAAGGGCATCATACATTTCCTTTGGGGTCTTCTTGGATGCCACTTGGGGAATCAAGTGGTCCTTGATAGAATCAGTAATGATTCTCTTTTCCCTTATCAAGTCCTTCCTATACTTCTCTTTGTCTTCATCTTCCTCAGGTTCTGCAACCTCATCTTTGATATATTGGGCAAGATCATTCTCTTCAAGAATGAGACCAATCCTATATTTCCATGCTCGAAAATTCTCTATACCCTCTAACTTGTCTTCAAGCTTAGTTCTTGGAGCCATCTTATCCAGGGGGTCACAGAGATTGAAGTTTCTCAAGAGATAGAATAACAGTTACCAAGAGATGAGCTTGATTGAATTGAGAATACTGGTGTGTTCTGCTTCTGGAAACTTCAACTTTTCACCTTCTCGATCTACAACAAACTTTCTGGTTTTCTAGTATTCACTTTCCTGGTTTACTGGTGCACAGGTTCACAGCTTTTCTGGTTCACTGGTGCACAGGTGCGCACTTTTCTAGTTTATTGGTTTTCTGCAATTCTGGTCCAAAACCCAAACTAGGTTTTAACTTTCCTGGAGTTCTACCCACTCAAAAAGTTCGATCTAGGGCTCAAAAATTTGATTTTGAGGAGGGCTATCTAGCCATGCAATTAGATTCCAAAAATTCCAACTTTTGTAGAAACCCTAATTTTTACCGGAGGAGGAGAGAGAGGTAATTTCACCTTGTGAAAGATGTCCTATTCAGGCTAGCTTTGATACCATGTTAAGTTTAGCCTAAGTTCACAAGCAATATCACTGAAAGAAACACAATCACAAGATAGACAAAGATTTACCATGGGAAACCCTCATGGGGTAGAAAACCCAACAAAGCTTTCCTCAATATAGATAATAAATCCAATACAAGATGTAGTCATCAACAAGAGCTCCTTCTCTTCCTATATAGACCTCTCTCTCTATGAGGCACCTGCAACAATTAATTAATACGAATATGCGAAATAGCAGAAATGACAGAACTCAGAATCACTTTTATATTGATCACAGGCCACTTCGAGGGGGCAACCTCCTATGAGCAAGCTCAATACAAATAACTTCACAGTGCCTTCATAGGTCTCAACACACACTTATATACTAATTCTAGGCGCCAATACTATGGGTCGAAACCATGGGCCGTTACAAACTATGGATTAACAATACTACGGGCGACTTACAAAGCATATGCGCCAACAACAATAACACAAACTATTGATCAACAAATACTACGGGACGACTTACAAAGCATATGCGTCCAACAACAACATACTAACAAAGTAAAGACATGGGTTCCTAACATCCCCTCCCCCTTAAAAAAAGCTTTGTCCTCAAAGCTTTAGATGTGGAAATTGTTGTTGAATCTGAAGGAGTGGTTCCCATGTAGCATCCTCTGGTTGCATGCCGTGCCACTGAATTAAGACCTCTGTGATAGAACGAGAGCGAAGCTGACGCGTGCGCCGATTGAGGATGGCCTCTGGCTCCAAAAGGATGGATCCTTCATTATCCAGTTTGGGTAAAATCGTTTGTCCGCTGATGTTGGTGCCAAGAACTTTCTTGAGACAAGAGACATGAAAGACTGGATGAATGAGGGAAGAGGGAGGAAGTTCCAATTTATAAGCAACGGGCCCAATCTTTTGAAGAATCCGATATGGCCCATAGAAATTTGGAGCGAGCTTATGACGCCCTTTGAGTTTCAAGGAGGATTGTTTGTACGGCTGGAGACGAAGAAAAACCATATTGCCGACTTGAAAAGTGCGCTCCGAACGGTGCTGATCAGCTTGTTGCTTCATGCGATTTCTTGCCATGTGAAGATTGTCCCGCAAAATGCGAAGAATCTGATTGCGGTTGCGAAGGACCGTGTCAACTTCCTGAACTGGTGAGCTGGTCGGGGTGTATGGAAGAAGAGCTGGAGGTGCCTGACCATAGACTGCTTCATATGGGGTCATTTTAGAGGCAGTGTGGTAAGAGGTATTGTACCACCATTCAGCGAGAGGTAGCCAGTTTGCCCACTGATGTTGTTGTTTCGAGTTGAAGCAACGAAGATAAGTTTCCAAGCATTTATTGACAATTTCAGTCTGACCATCTGTTTGTGGGTGATACCCTGAACTCATCTGTAGTTTGGTGCCAGTGTGGTGAAATAGTTCTGTCCAAAAATGACTGGTGAAAGTCGCATCACGATCCGAGACAATGGAAGAAGGGATTCTATGAATACGAAAGATCTGGTCCAAAAAAATTTGAGTGACGGAGGAGGCTGTATAGGGATGGCTGAGAGCACAAAAATGACTATATTTGGAGAGGCGATCAACCACAACGAGAATCACTGTCTTCCCGCTAGATTTAGGGAGCCCTTCAATGAAATCCATAGAAATATATGTCCAAATCCGTGTAGGTATGGGCAAGGGTTCAAGCAATCCTGGAAGGAGTGTTGTTTCACCCTTATTGCGCTGGCAGGTATCACATTCGGCCACCATCTATTGAATTGTCCTTTTCATGCCCTGCCAAAAGAAGTTATGCCGTGCTCGTTCATATGTTTTGAGGAACCCAGAGTGCCCTGCCGATGGAGAATCATGGAGTTCATAGAAGACAGCCTATTGAATATCTGTGCTCTGGGGAAGCACGAGACGACCCTTGTATCGCAGAGAAGCACCATACCAAGAGTAATGTGGTACAACAGAAGGGTTGTTGGTCAAGCGTTGGATGATTTGAGATAAGGAAGCGTCATTGACATAACCTTGTTGAACAGATTGCAACCAATTTGGAACAGGCATAGAAATAGCTGAAAGAGAACCTTGGGCATCAAATGTGCAAGAAAGAGCATCTGCCACAATATTATCTTTACCCTTCTTATAAGTGATCTCATAGTCATAACCCATGAGTTTGCTAACCCATTTCTGTTGTGCCGGGGAGGAGACATGCTGGTCCAAGAAATATTTCAGACTCTGGTGATCAGTCTTGATGCAGAAATGATTCCCTAATAGGTATGGCTGCCACTTCTGTACTGCATGCAAAATAGCCATCATTTCCTTCTCATAGGTAGAGGCAGCTAAATTCTTACCTGAAAGGGCTTTGCTGGTGAACGCAATGGGGTGTTCATCTTGAAGGAGAACAGCACCAAGTCCATTGCCACAAGCATCACTCTCAATAGTGAAGGGCTTGGAAAAATCGGGCATAGCTAGCACAGGTGTAGTACACATAGCTTGTTTTAGTTTGTCAAATGCACACTGAGCAACAGGTGTCCATGTAAAAGCATCCTTTTTTAAGAGAGCAGTTAACGGAGCTGCAATCTTCCCATAATCCTTGACAAACTTACGGTAGTAGCCAGTCAACCCCAAAAAACCACGAAGGCTCTTGAGTGTCTGAGGATGTGGCCAATTGTTCATGGCATCGATTTTGGCAGGATCCACGCGAACCCCTTGTGCTGAGATAATGTGCCCGAGATACTCAACTTCCTTTTGTCCAAAAACACATTTAGACTGCTTGGCATGGAGATGATGGTCAGAGAAAAGTTGCATGACAAGATCCAGATGCTGGAGATGTTCATCCCATGTTTTACTGTAGATGAGGATATCATCAAAGAATACCAGAATGAATTTCCGCAAGTATGGTCGAAATATTTTATTCATTAAGGCCTAGAATGTGGAAGGAGCATTAGTGACGCCAAAGGGCATGACCAAAAACTCATAATGGCCATCATGTGTGCGGAAAGCTGTTTTAGGAATATCATCCTCATGAACCCGAATTTGATGATACCCCGAACGAAGATCCAACTTGGAGAAAAAATGAGCCCCATCAAGCTCATCAAGAAGCTCATCAACAACAGGAATTGGAAACTTATCCTTGATGGTGAGGTGATTAAGTGCTCGGAAGTCAATGCAGAGGCGCCATGACCCATCTTTTTTGCGGACAAGAATAACTGGAGAAGAAAAGGAACTAGTGCTTGGGCGAATAATACCTTGCTTCAATAAGTCCCGAACGAGCATTTCAATCTCCATTTTTTGGTGAAATGGGTAACGATAGGGTCTGATGTTGGGAGGAACGCTGCCAGGAAGGAGCTTAATACGATGGTCTTCTGGCCTGGAAGGTGGTAATCCCACTGGTTCAGCAAAGACACATGTATATCGATCCAGAATTTGTTGTAGATCCAAAGGAGTAGTGGAGACCGCTGATGGTTGCATCTGGATGGAATGGATCTGAGCGATGACACCATGTGAACTCTTCTTGAGGAGTTTTTCCATTTGATCTGAACTGATGATGCTGAGAGAACCTGGTTGTAATCCTATCAATGTTTGTTTTTGTCCATTGAGGGAAAACTGCATCCAAAGTTCAGCAAAATCCCATAAGATAGGGCCAAGTGTGCGTAGCCATTGAGCGCCCAAAACTACATCACATCTGCCTAAGGGCAAGGAAAACATGTCAGAACGCAAGTTATAATCTCCCATAGAGATACGCACATTTCGGCACTTCCCTTTGCAAGGTAAGGTGCCCCCATTGGCAACCATGACTTCAAAGTTGGAGCAAGGATGGATAAAACAATCAGCTTGTTTGGAGATCCGAGGGTCAATGAAATTATGAGTGCTACCAGAATCAATGAGTATTGTAAGAGGAAGCTTCTTGAAGTAACCCCTGACCCGCATTGTTTGGGGGGTGGTGATCCCAGCTAAAGCATGGAGATATATCTCTAGCTGGTCATCATGAGACGGAGGGTCAATAGGTGGTTCTTGAATGTCGACCGGAGCATCCAGTGTTTCGGGATCTTCGTCACCAATTTCAGAGGCAGGCGGAGACTCCACATCCAAGAGATAGAGCTTCTGCTGAACACATCTATGTTCCCGAGTGAATTTCTCATCACAATTATAGCAAAGCCCCTTTTCTCTGCGTGCTTGCATCTCTGTTTCAGACAAACGCTTGATAGGAGTCAGTCGAGGAGCCTGCGGTACAGGTGGTCGCTGAGAACCCATATTTCGGAAGGGAACAAAAGTGGGCTTGGAGCATTGTTGGGCTGCAATCTTGTCTTCTGCCAACGTAGCCAACCCTAGGGCTTCCATCATTGTGTTGGGACAGAACATTTTGACCTCAGAGCGGATGGCATCCTTTAGACCACTGATAAAAACAACTCCGGTAAAAGTCATCAGACAAGCCTTCGGTGTGGTTGGCTAGATTCTCAAATTCGGTTTGATATTCTCTCACCGTGCCAATTTGGTGAAGTTTAGTGAGGGCTCCTGTGAAGTCATCAAAAGCACTAGGACCAAATCATTGTAAAAGGAGCTGGAAAAAGTCTGGCCATTTGGGCTCTGGATGAGCCTTGATGTACCAACGGTACCATTGAAGAGCTTCCTGTTCCAAGTGAAAGGATGCCAGTGGAACTTTGTTGACATCAAAAGTATTATGCAGACTGAAGTACTGTTCTGCACGATAGATCCATCCAGTTGGATCAGTACCATTGAAGCAAGGGAAATCAAGCTTCGGACCACGGAAATTGCTGGAAGAGGAGAACCCATTGTCTGCTGAAGACTCGGACTGTCGTTTGTTGTTCATAGCTGAATGTTCAAGATGGAGGCCGAGAAATTTTTCATCCAGATCCTGGAGTTTGGCTTGGATGGCTGCAAGTGCTTCCTCCATTGTTTTTGCTCCTGCACGGGTGACAACCATAACCAGGATTTTTTATTTATTTATTTATTTATTTATTTATTTTTTTTTTCGGTTGACTGGGTAGGAAAACAAAAACAAAAACTACTTCAGTAAGGGAAAATCTGGACTCGGGAAAAAATCAGAAGGGTAATTGGGGTTTGACTAGGTTTTGGACACTGTCGACTAGATGGGGAGGCAAAAATGAGGATTTCAGAAGCGGGGTGAAAGAATGGGAAAATTTAGCAAGGGGGAACAAAGAAGCAGAATTCAGAAAGGAACTTTGTGATAAAATTTGAAGGTGATTGGGTGAAATCTGAGGAAGTTATGGCAAACCCTAAAAATAGACAAATGTGGGCTTTCGGGCTTTGGGAAGGGGAATTGGGGATAGGGTCCTCAGGAATGAAATATGTAGAATGGGATGACAGGGGTTCCCCAAAAATTTCAAGGGAAACGGAGTAAAAACAAGGGACATATGGACAAAAAACTGAATTTTATACTCTTTTTTTTTTAGAATGGAGCGGCTACGGTTCGGAAGGGATCTGGAACAGCGCCGAATGGACTGAAAGCGGCTGAATCTGAAACGACTTGCAAAATGGATCTGAACGGCACAGTAGTGATCGATAATAGTTTAGCTGAAAGTAGATATGGACCCCAGGTATGTGCGGCTTCCTAACAGTTCAAGGGTTTCACTCGGCCACCAATGTTGTCTGACGGCTTGCGTATTGGGGCAATACCCCTCACTCCACGGCTCAGGTAAAACTGATAACCGCTTTGCCACAAACGACAGCTCTTGGTTTACCTCACGGGTGGGAACTAGTCAATCAGGTAGGGGTCGTTGCCCTTTTCGCTGGCAGGTCCTCTCAATGGGCCAGCTACTTTGGGGTTCCTGTGGTACTCCTCACAATGAGTTTTAGGGCTTATGCCCAAGTACTTCCCACAGTTAAGTGGATAGGGATTATTCCCAAATCCGAACCTGCAACAGATGCGAAAAAATTTTTTGGCAGAAATTTCACCCAGCGAGCCCAAGAAAGTGCTCTGATACCAGATGTGAGGCACCTGCAACAATTAATTAATATGAATATGCGAAATAGAAGAAATGACATAACTCAGAATCACTTTTATATTGATCACAGGCCACTTCGAGGGGGCAACCTCCTATGAGCAAGCTTAATACAAATAACTTCACGGTGCCTTCATAGGTCTCAACACACACTTATATACTAATTCTAGGCGCCAATACTATGGGGTCGAAACCATGGGCCGTTACAAACTATGGATTAACAATACTACGGGCGACTTACAAAGCATATGCGCCAAGAACAATAACACAAACTATTGATCAAGAAATACTACGGGACGACTTACAAAGCATATGCGTCCAACAACAACATACTAACAAAGTAAAGACATGGGTTCCTAACACTCTCTCCTATGCGCAATACACAAGTGAGTGAATGAATGGTATAAATGAGGAACACACCTCCTCTATTTATACTTGTGTTCTAACTGACTTTTCACCCTAATGGGGCCGACCTCTCCTAAGAGAGTCTAATAACCCCTAAATAGCTAACTCAGGGCCAACCTCACATGGGAGATCTAATAACCCTAGTTACCACACTCTCTCAGAGGAATAAACATCTCCGAATATACAATGGGGCCTCCTCAGAGGAATGGAACATCTACGGAATAATAAAGTACAAATATAATATTCTTAGAAGTTACAATATTTCAACACAGCCTACCATTTATATTTTATGTTTAAATTATCAGTATGCAAGTGCTTCTAATCTAATTGATGCATAAAATAAAATTGATAGGTAGAAGCCTCACAAGTGATGTACATGTTCTTACCTCTCGTCTTATCACTTCTACCTTGTCAATCAGCTGGCCCTATTCTAACTTAACTAATATATCCTTGCAAGGAGCGAGTTTAATGAGAGTAATATCTGAGAATGCTTATACAAATCCAATAGATAGCTATTTAGATAAAGTATTTGCATTCATAGTATATGTTATACCTTAATATTACACATTATGTATTAGTGTCGCATCCTTGCACTAGCAACCTAAACGACAGTTTCCCTTAAAGATCATCTGAACATCCAGAGTGAAAACCATTGACTGAACATTGAAAGCAAAACCTTTTTCTGCCATCTGTCAACCCAACTTAGCCCTGTTTGTGAGCACTACCACTCTCTGCATATCTACATGGGTGTGGTAGTCATCACTACCACGTGTTTCTTTTCCTCTAGGGCGCGGTACTACCGCGTTATGCTCAGTGGTAGGGGCACGGTAGTCCGAAATTAGCATTTTTTTCCTTGGAATTTGGGATTCAATCTTCGACGACATTTTGTTGGGATTACCACCTTTGGTTCGATCCTAACTCCTTCTTTGTTTAGCTAGCCTGATCCACTAAACCCTCCATAGATCCACACTTCTGTCTTGTTGGTTAACCTTCCCATGTGCTATAAGAGAGAAGCTTTCCATGGTCCAAAGGGAGGACTCTTGGAGGCATCAAACCTATGATCTTCAGACTTCTGCAGAGATAGCTAGAGGAAGCACTTGGAGCTGGAGGATTGGCTTGGATATCAAGCAACCTTTGTAAGCACTCTTCAAGTTTGTAATATAAGATAAATTGTCTTGTTTTTCCCATTTCATGTGTATTGTATAAATCTTTGATATGAAATGTATCTAGTTTAGATTTGAACTTAACCTTTGCTTCAAGGTATTTGGAAGATCACATGCTTGTCCTTTGTTTGATTTCAACAGGTTCTACATTGGAGCTTCGGGATCAAGAGCTAGACTCCGGGATCAAGAGCTAGAAGCGGGACAAACGTCGAATTGGAAGGTGAGTTACATATTTCATCTCTTCTAAATGCATTTAATCTTGTTGTGAAGATTAGTTCGGGAACTCAAGGTAGCATTTGTTTCCTTTTTGTCTTATCATAGAGTCAGTGCATCCTGCTTTATCCTAAGAGAGTTTCTACTTATTCGTAGGGAGAAATTTCTACAACAGTATAAATATACAAATATAGCTTTGATAACATTTATATCCATTTATTACTCTTATATCACATAGACATTTGCATGGACAAGTAAAATCATTCATTACCATCGAAATAATTCAATAAAGTTAGAAAGATCCCACAGCATGAGTATGAACACATGAAGAAATAATTCTGATCTGTTATCCAAAACATTCCACTCACAAATCCATGCAAGCTTTACCCAACAAATAGGTCTTTGTCATTAGTAGAAAATTAGTTCTCTTACAAAATGTCTCCACCTTCTATTTCACTAGAAAAATCCCCCCTTATCTAATCCCTTCTCCCCTCTACTTATCCTACAAGAGAATTTGTCCTTGCATGACCAATCGATTCACCTACCCTCCGTCTCTTGGATTTCTAAAATTTGTATAATGTGTTTGCACAACCAAAAATAGATAATTATTTACAAATTATATTATTCTTCCGGTGGGACCTCTAAGCTAGAAATATAACTGTCCCACAAATCAATTTCCTCAAATATTAGATTACATTGTAGAGGCTCTAATAATTTTAAATAGATATCATGAATGGATAATTCTTTCCCCACACTTATTACTCCTTTACTAGATGCTTTATAACTTTCCTCTGGAAAATAAGCATTCACAGATGCTTTTCCTATGTGTTGTTTTAGATCTTCTTCATTAAGCACATCCAATTTCATAATGTACTCCAGGTCTTCTTTTAAGCTATCTTTCAATTCAGTTAGACGCTGGTCTTTGGTGGGTAACTCGTACATATATTGAGCCATTGAGGTATGGAATTTCTCGTGCACTTGACAAATGTATTCGTAAATTCCTTCACACTTTGAGATAGACTTTGGTAATTCTGCTTGTATCTTCCTGGAAGCTTTTCCGCAAATGTCTAGAAGAGATATGTCTAACTTGAGTTCTGCAACTATCTTGTTCGGAAAGTGATCAGGGAAGTTTGGATTTTATCCTTTCCAGGCCATCAACTTTTGCAATTTCTGAAAAGTACTGACTAATTTTTGTCTTACAGTAAAAGTGCCTCCAAAAATATCCTTCATCCTGTCTAACATCTTTCTCATTTTATAAATTGATTCAACCAAAAATTATTGCGAATGGCATATTTGTTCACGTAATTTACATGCATGCTCATAGAATGGGGTAATGTCTTGCTTCTTATTTTGAGCAACTTTGACCTGCTCCATCAGAGATTCCTTTTAATGTATTAACTCGTCCACCTGGGACCGTTAAAATTACTTGTCAACTATCATCTCATTTGCGTGCACTTGCAAAGACTCCTTTTCTATGACCAAGGATTCCACCTGCTAATTTGATTTTATTTCATTTTTTCCCAATTCATTAATCTGGGAATAGAAATCATTTCGCTATCCTTGCATGATTATAAGTTGCACATTGAGGGCATCCTTTTCATTCTCCAATTCCTGATAATCTAGCAGTACTTTTTTCTTTTCAAATTCAACTGTATCCTGTTTCTTCTTCAATTCAATTCCCTCACCTCTTGATTTTAATAAGTTATCCTTCAACTTCAACATTTTTTCCTTGCTTCGCTCCACATCATTCATGTTATTGGACAATCTACTCAAGTGGACGCAAGCTAGATATCCCTAGTTCAATGTGAATCTAGAACAAATAAAGACGAAAGATAAAGTTACTTTCCTAGATCGAGTTAGAGATCGAGTAATTAGACGTCTTACCTTCATATTTGTAGATCTTTCTCCTTGTTATTACTCCTAGTTCCGCGGTAGTTAGATCCGTAGCTGCAAGACCTGTCAAAACATGTAGAAACAATACAAGCAGTAAAACATGTCTAAACACTAACTAATCCAAGTAAATAGTTAAGGAAGTAAACTATAAACATTATCAACACAATAACATTTATAGAAAGAGTTCATATTACTGTATAAAGAGTAGGAAATACAAAGTAGAGAGATGATTACAACCCAAGCCTTAATGTTGCAATCTTCCTCCAACAAGCCAAGCCAAAGCCTCCAAAGGAGATGTAAGCCTCCCAAGAGATGGATAGGGATCACCTAGGCTAATTCCACCAGCATGTAAGTGCTATAGACTTCCTCCCCTTGGAATGGAGAGGAGATTTGTATTTATAGGACCAAGTGGATAGAGTAGGGTGAGGATCATGGGGAGAGGACTAAGGGATCCTCTCTTAAGGTTAGGGAACCATAGGACAACTCAGACAAGATTTAGGGATAGAGATCCACCTCATCCAAGTTCTATAAATCGCTTGAAAGCCACCTTTATCTAAATTAACCAACCCCGGATCAAGTTTCATAAAGACAACCAGTTCCTAAGAGGGGAAACATGGGATGCACAAAGATAATATGCGCCACCGACACAGTCTGGCAAAAAACACTCTGTGTTGGACTTAGTTGGGTGCTTCTTGCTAAAAAACAACATGCTCCTGCCCAACTAGAGGTTGTGGACAAAGGGAATCAACTTTCTCTACATGACTTCTTGATCAAGGGAACTTCGGGGATTGAGGCACTGAGTTAAGAAGGGACCCATGATGACGAGATTTAGGTGTAACAGAATGCCCCCCAAAGCATCAAGCTGGAAAAACAAGATAGGTGAAATACTTTGAATGATGGATGTCAAGGACTTTCTGGCTGGAAGATGCTACTGTAGTACAACTGAATCTGAGATACAAGTCTCACATGACTCACAACATGGTTGCCGACCAATACATTGTAGATCCATGGTAGTAAAGACCGAATGAACACAATCATGGATACTAGACAAAATTGTAGATCCAAGATGAGATGATAACATAGCCACGACCAATGCAAAGTGGATCAGTGTAGTATGATTCAAACAATCTCCATCGCAACCTGGGTAAGACATAATTTTCCCTAGGGTCTGCAAGCTAAAACCGCAATGATACGAATCTATCCATGTGATTACAATGTTTTGGAGTCGAACATGGTAGATGTTACAACGTAATTTTCCACCTTGTGAGCATCAACACGCTTTGGCCCTCAGGATCCATTTTACTGACTCAGATCCACTTTATATCCTTCAGACACACTATTTTCCTATTTTTTCTTCATGTATGCTTGTTGTTCCACTTTAGCCAGCGTACCCGTGAGCTGCATCACTATAGCCCACGAGTGACAAGTAAAATGGTAAAAATCACTAGTAAATGACTTTTTACTCCCCAAAAGCGGTCTTATGGTGACCTTTGGCCCTCCATTTTCCCTGAAATGCCTCGATGTGTCCTTTCACTTACCTTTGGAATGACTATATATTGAGCACATATGGCATATGGATGGGAGGAGAAAGAGAGAGCAAGATAAATTTGATGGATTTTTGCCACATCTTGAGTCTACACTCATTGATCCTTGTTGTTGTGAACCTCTTATGTTCACCTTCCAAACTCCTATCATAGTTTGAGTTTTCCATTCCATGGAGGATTGAAGTGGTGGAGGCACAAGTGGAGAGACCCAGTTCTTGGTTCATATTGGTTGATGGCAAGATGTCGTATCACATTGTACTTCTTGTTATTTATTAATGGAAATACTCATATTATCATCCATTAATGTTGTGAATGTTGTTTATATTACATTGGGTTGCATTTACTTATAATATCATGGACCATTGATATTGATGATGTTAATGTATTTTCACATATTAGATACGCTTGTTGTATATTGGTTGTCAAGACTAATTTGCAAGTTCAAGTGCACGAATTGAAAGCTTCAACGGGGATCTACATTGAATGTCCAGATCGAGGTTGGTTATATTCTCCATTATCTTAGCATTGTCATTTATATAGCATAGCATTGAGAATTGAGTTAATTTCTGGTAGTCAGCTATCTGTTGTGGTCTACCCCAAGACATAGGAAGTTTTATCCATAATAGAAATGGCGACTCCACTGGGGAGAACATCCATTTTGGGGGATTTTTTTGCTTTAGTCCTTGTTTAGAGTTGCTGTGTGTCGAGTCTCTGTGTCATTCATTGGCCGTTAGGATACACTATAGAAAAATACTTTTTTTCTAAGCCATTGGACTCTTTTTCTACTCATTTGTTTTTCCTTGTACGCAAGTGAGCCTAGTTCTGCCCGTGTCTACCCACTTTTTTCTGCACTATAGCCTGCGGGTACCCATAGGTATTCCTTCGACAGTAGCGTACAACTTCAGGGGTGATTGGTTTATGGCCTTTGGTTATTTTTGGGTTGGTTTTGAGTGTTCCTGATTCCTTTTTGGCCTTGTTCCTTACTGTTCCAAGCCTTGTTCGTGACCAAAACTCCTCTTTTCTCTTGGTTTTGAGCCTCATTGGTTTTTACCCATTTTTTAATTTTTAAGCTCATTCCATTGGCTGAGTCTTACTGTTTGGGATCTGCTAGGTTGTCTGATTGATCTCCTTTTCATTTCTGTAACTGAATAGTGAGATTTTGCTTGCATTTTACATTTCATTATATTGAAAAATACAAAAACATAGTTTTGCATTTTCCTTTTACTTATAAGTGAAAATACAAAAAAAAAATACTTTTATGTACTGCATTTTGCATCTTAGTGCTTGTGCTTTCATTTAGGTTTTTCTTGTGCATTGAAAATATAAAAGAGTTTCATTTTTATTTCGAAACCGTTGGATTGATTTTCATTCTAGTGGCATTTTTTTTATTGGATAGATGAGTCTATAGTTTGAGTATTTTGCATACTATTGAGTCATATACATCATTAGTTTCACAACCATATCCTTTGGGTAAGAATAGCCATTAAAATTAACGTTTAATCTTAAAATTGATTAGAACGATTTTATTTATAGGGTACACCAACTAGCATAGGTTTAGAGTCTTGGAATAGATCATTGTGAGTAAAAAATGCAAGACTACTAGAAAAAAACATTATGTGTCTGACCAGGGAGTGGTGAAATCCATGGTATACATCAATGTTATCAGGAAGCTCTACTCAAACCAGAGTTAAGCACGAGGTCACAGAAGGTTGGTTGCAGAGATAGCACTCCAATACTAGCCAAACATGGGAGATATTTCCAGGATTTGTTCGTATCTGATTTGTTCGTATCTGGGGACTCTTGGGGGATTTGACCCTCTTGAGTTTCAGATTTAGCTACCCTTCCCATACGACGAATCCCAACTGCGACTGTCCCCCTGGGCATTGGTTATACTGCGGTGACCATAGTTTCCCTACCTAGGTATCGCACAGGGTACTTGCAGTGGTTATACTGTTTGTGTCCTGAGTCAAATAGGGGTTGGACAACATAGTTGTTTGTTGCCGAGGGTTCCGGCCCTTTGCACGCAATGAAGCCTGTGAACGTCTATAACTGATTCTGTTACCTCTGGCTACAGTTTGGGAGTCTCAAGTCTCTCCTAGGTGAGACATACCGGCTCTGGTGTCGGGAGCTCATTTAGCCACTATGTTTGTCTGCTCTTGGCTGTAGTTTCTTTAGGTGTTTGCTCTTGATTTTATGTTTTTGATCGATAGTTTGGCCATTAGGGGACGTTTTGATTTTATATCTTCTCTGGGGATATCATGGTACGGAGCCCTGCTCTCCGTCGAACTCGTTGGTTGGATGGTTTACCAGCTGCCAAGCTTTCACGCTGTGTCGAGAGGGGATGCTGGCGGGCACCCCCTGATTCTTTGGATTCTTATGAAACATATGTCATCGACGCCATGACTGCACATTCTGGCACAGGAGAAATCCCTACGAGTCCATCGATAAGAGTCAAACACACTTTAGATACCTCTACTCCTCGAGAAGCGTGGGGGGGTGATCCACCTGAGACCCAACCTAGTTTGCTTGGTTCGGATCCACCCGAGATCCAACCTTGTTTGTTTGGTCCATATCTATCCGAGGATGACCCGTTCGATCCTTTATATCCACATGGTTTCCATTATGGGATGCCAAAGTTACATGATGACACGGGTCCTATGACCAACACTACCGCGTTCTCTTTTGGTATGCCTGATTACAACATAGTTGATCCTTCAACTGCTTTTGGTAGTCATGCTGGAACTAGTCATGGTGTTAGCAACACTGCACCCACTGGGAGAAATACCCTCTCCGGGGGCACCACATTTTCCACTCACACACACATAGTATGAAGACCGGTCACATTCCTCCTAACAATGCAAATGTTGGAAGATGGCCACCTCCTAGGACTACCCAACCTAATAAGAACATTGTTCGCAACATGAATCGCCATCCACAACACACTACACATGCCTCTAGCCGTCAATTGAGGACCACTTTTGCGAATGTTAACATTCCTCCCAATCACGGAGGTGGACACATATCGTATACTTTTACGTCCGCTGCCGCTACTACTAACGCTAATGTAGGAGGTGGGAATATACCTCATCCTCATGGTCACAACGCCACCATTCCTGCTACTAGTAACACCAATGTTGGGGTTGGGAAAACATCTCATGCTTATGGTCACCACATGACTACTCACACTACTAATAATGCTTACGTAGGGGGTGGGAACATACCTTACCATCAGGGTCATTACAACATGGTTCCTACTACGAATAGTACATATATGCCCCATAATTATGGTGGCAACCCTTACTACAATACAGTCGGTGCTAGCCATCAGTACAACCCACCTCAATATGGTGCTCACAATGCATATATACCTGCTTACCCTCACACCGGCCAAGTTGGAGGGGGTTATCAACCTTATGGCCATGGTCAGGCTTATGGTCAGTCAGGCCCATATAATCAGCATTTTTATGGTCATGGTCAATCTTATGGTCCTTCTTATCCATCATGTACTTACAATCAACCTTTTATGGGAGCTCATAATCAATCTTTCCAGCTGCAGCTCCCATTCCTTACACATTTGAATCTTCCAGATCTTTCGAAGCTCATGAATGATCCGGTGTGTCACGATCCTAATTGGCCTTCGGTCCCTACCAAGTTCCCTTCGAACATTCCTAATTTTGAGGGGAAAGGTGGTGAGGATCCGGGTGATCATGTCACAACTTTTCACCTTTGGTGCTCTTCCAACTCGTTGAATCACGATTCCGTTCGATTACGACTATTTCAACGCACCCTCATGGGGGCAACCACGAAGTGGTATGTTGAGTTGCCTGGGGGAACTTATAGGGGTTTCAATTAGATCGCTTTGGTTTTCTTGGACCATTTCCAGTTGTCGGTTCGTTACGATACGTGTACTGAACTATTGTCTACCTTCCATCAGAATAAGGCCACACATATTTCTGACCATGTTTAAGAGTGGCATCGACGGAAGCGATTAGTGAAAGCCAACATTCCTCCAGAGTTCCTATTGGAATGGTTCCTCAAGTCCTTACTTCCATATATTGATAAGGATGTTTCGATGTCCAGTATTATGGCTGAGGAACAAGCCATCTTAAAAGTTCAGTAGTTAGATTTACTATACTCTCAATCTGGCATTTTGTACGACATTATTCTTGACGCACCGCAAACACGACATGAGCCCAAGTCAGATCCTAGACCACATGCCGATGGCATTATGGGATCCGCAAGTACTCGTCCTGTAGACTTGGTGGCTAATCAAATGCAAAATTTGTCGCTTAACCAGTCTACTCCCGGACAGGTTCACACCTTGTCCACTTCCGCCCCATCGTCCGATCTACACTCTGTGTAATCGACGAACCCATCAGGTAGCTAGCAACCCGGTGGTAAGAAGAAGGGGAGAAACAACTGTAAGGGTTGAAACAATGGGAACAATAATAGTAATCACAATACCCCTCGTAAGGAGAATGCCAACCCTCCTGAGGAATGCGGAAATGCTGGTGAGGACCGTAAACCTAGGCGTAAGGTGAAATTCCCTTGCAAGCTTTGTGAGGAAGACCATCTTACTCACTTGTGTCCTCGAATCGAAGAAGCATCGAAGTATCTTGCACAGAGCCCAACTATGTTGAAGGATCCCCTTCCTCATCATCAAAACATGGCTTCGCATGCTCCCACTACTGGTTATGGACCTAATGAGACTACAATGTCTTATTCCAATACTAGTGGTTATGGATGCGTGAATATGGTCTAATCGGAGGTTAGTGTTGCTACTCGTCAACGCGATTATGGTGCACCACAAACTAATATGGGGAATGATCCTCCCCCTCCTTCTGATAATTCCTTGCATATTGAGAATCCCTCTACTATGTCGCGGATACCGAAAGGTGTTCTCAAGCTCTCTATGCATAATCCTAATGCTTGAGCCTCCCAAAACTACTCCATTGTAGAATATTTGGGCCAAACTCCGTGTGCCATGTCGGCTCTTGAATTTTTATAGGCGTGTCCTTCTAAAAGGCATGCCCTTTTGAGTGCTTTAGGAGTTCAGGATAGGGGTGTTGAAATATTGTAACTTCAAATAATATTATATTTGTATATTATTTATTCCGGAGATGTTCCATACCTCCGATGTGATTATACTATAAATCCGGAGATGTTTATTCCTCCGAGTTGGGTGTGGTAACTAGGGTTATTAGACCCACCATGTGGGGCTCGGCCCAGTCAGTTATAATGGGGTATTTAACCTAATGGTTAAATACGAGCCTACATGTACTTGTGTAAAATACATATCAGAGTAGTGTATAAATAGAGGAGGTGTGTTCCTCATTTGACACACTCACACACTTGAGGATAGTGCACTTGTGGAGGAGAGGTCTGCATATTGTGGAGGAGGAGATCATGTCTCAGGGTTTCATCTTTGTATATTGCTGGTCATCTATATTGAGGAAGCTTTGCTGGGTTTTCTACCCCATGAGGGTTTCCTAGGATAAATCTCTGTCTCTTGTGTTTATGCTGTGCTTGTTGTTTCTTCAGTGATCCTGTATATGCTATTATTGTGAAATGGAATGTAATGCTGCTATTTTCTGTCTTAGAATATTGAATTTTAACATGGTATCAGAGCTAACCTGAAGGAAGACAAGGTATGGCACTAAAGACACTTGCTTTACTTACGACAATTTGAAGGTTAGGGTTTTACATAGCAAAAACCAGTCATCATAGAACTTTCGCTATAAATCCGTTTTGGCGAAGTTTTCGGATCTGAAATTGTTACAGGACGAATCTTAAATCTCCAGGTACCTTGTGTCCAAAGGACAACCTCTAATTCGTTATACTTTGTGATTTATGATCTGTACAATATAGGGTTTCTGCCTCTTCCAAATCTGAGTCAAAATCAGGTGACCTTGGGAAAAAGGTCATATCTTGGGCTAGGAAGCTCCAAATAAAATTTCGTAAAAAGTGACAGGTAGTACACAGTCTGCACTATCGTAAAAAACTTTTTCAGATGCCGAAGTTGAACCAGTGACACGTGGCACTCCGTACAAGTTCTCCCTCCTGTATTATCCCATAAACAGGTTATGTTGCGACACTTGGCATAACTCTCTCTCAGAGAGTCCAATTGAGGTCAGACCTGTTAGGATGAAAATATAACAGGGTGAGATACCTCAGAAAATTTTTTCAGAGGCCGAAGTTCAAACAGTGACACGTGGCACACCGTACAAGTTCGCTCTTTTGTTTTATCCCAAAACAGGTCACGTTGCGACATTTGACATAACTCTCTCTCAGAGAATCCAATTGAGGTCAGACCTCTTAGGATGGAAAGATAACAGGTCAGGCTATCTCAGAAAAATTTTTCAGACCCTGTGGATTGAAAAGTTTGGAGTTACACCAGAAACAATCAGGTACATATTTCTGTCAAAACATAATTATTTTGAATACCTTCATTCATGGCTTCCGGAATTTAGGGCTTTGAAGAAAGTTGGAATTTTTGTAAACGGAGACCACGGCTGAATGCTACTCATCAAAATAGAAATTTAGAGACCAAGATCAGATTGTTTGGTTGGGCAGAAGGCCGGGCTTGATCAAACCCTAGTTCGGGACTTTGATAAGAAAAGTGGAAAATTAGGGCTTCTGTAAAAATGGGAATTTTTGAAATCTGTGACCATGGCTGGAAGCTCCTCAGAAAAATAGAAGCTTAGAGCTTTGGATCAAACATTTTGATTGGGCAGAAGAGTGGGATTCACGAAACCCCAGTTCAGGGTCACGTCCAGTGAATCCAGAAGTTTCAAAGGCAAAATTGAGGAGTGAAACTTTGCAGTTTTCAAATTCTGAATATATCAGTTTGATCAGCTCATCAAGGCGCATATTTCTATCCTTTCGGAAGTTTGAAATTCAAAGTTTGAATTTTTGGGGTTTCTCTGACAAACCCATATCCAGCTCCAGGTCCAGTTCTTGCAAATCAAGTGTATAGGGTTAATCCTAGAAGAAGATGGATTGGTCACCTGCATAAGTGAAGGAGTTACTGTTTCAGAGGGAGATGAGGCTAAGGCTTTACATAAGGAGATTACAAGCAATCTCGACAGGTATGACTCATCGAGGTATGTTTTGAGATTTGTTCATGATTAATTTTATGGTATGTTTGTCTTCATGTTATTACGGTTAGTACAATCTTGATTTTAGATTTGTTGTATCACCTTAACAAAATTATGAATGCATGATAGAAGATATTCATTGGTTAGGGTGTTGACACTTATGATTGTACTAATGCATTATGATGTTGTGTGAGGTTGATGTTGTCTACTAACAAGATACAGGTACATCACAAAAGACAAATCAGGCTCCATGACCATGAAAACATGAAGACAAAGACTCATCCATAATCTTTGTTCTACTTACGAGGTATGTATGACTTTGTTATATTATGCTTAACCTATGAGACATGCAGGTTCTAGCTCAGGATCTCTAAATCATTGAAGAGATTGTTTAGGTATGTTGTACATAACCAAGTAGATATACTAATCCAGGTATGTTTCCCATGAATCTTACCTTGTGTTAGGATCCCTTATATAAGTATACTTGGAATGATTGGTTATGCTTATTCATAAAGTTAGTAATCAAGGGATTATGCATATTATATCTTTTATCTTGATTAATGATATGCATGAGTAAAAGAAGACTTCCCTGAAATCTTGAATACTAATGTTTATTAACTATAATCATGACTATACATTTTCAAGATTATTTAGTACTATAATGTTTTGATAGCATTTAGAATATACTAATGAGTGTATGTTTGTGTATGAGATCATGAGGATGACTCTTGAGCATGCACAGTGGTACAGAATGAATAGAAGTTCAAAAGACATACAGAAGATCAAGCGGGAGGCAGCCACACAAACATAAAAGATAAGTATTTGAGTTGTTATTTGAAATAGTAATGATATTTGTATTCCTATAATATATCATGCTGAGTGTAAATATTCATAGAACATTGAATAGTATACTACTAATATGCATATGATTGGTAAGTTGGACAAACATTCCATTGTTGCTTGTCTAGAATGAAACCTCTTTGCTGACATGCTGAGAGTTGTGCACACTCTCGATAGTATGTTCTGGTAGAGATGGAAGGCATCTAGATAGCCACTGTATGCATACAGGATATGGGAAAGTGTTGTGCCAAAGTATTGGTCAAAATAGTTGCATCACTATGTAAATGATATCTGTATGCATAATAGGTTATCATGTCAATATGATTTGATGATTATGAAGTATTACTAATCATGTACTTAATTTTGATTTGTAGGAAAGGTCATGAAGAATGATGGACACCGTACAAGTGGTGGATGTTCAAACAAGAAGATTTACAAATCAAACAAAATATAGAAGGCTCATGGCTAGAAGATTCTCTTAGAAAGGGGAAGAGAATCACGACAAGATGTTTGCTCCAAGTATGGTGTAATTAAAGAAGAAGTGTGAATCAGGTTCTGTATAGGTACCTAGGATCGATAATAAATTGATAAGCTTAATGATCACCATGGGTGATGTGGATCTCAACCTTTGCTACAAGGTTGAATATGATTTCTATACACAAATGACATGGATGCAAGAAGGAACTCACCACAGAGTTCGAATGATATTAAGGCTCATATTAGTAGACCCATCTAACGAGAGATGGCATAGATAGATATGCAGAAGATCATTCAATGCAGAAATGAAAATGAAAGATCTCAAATTGACACTTTACTTCCTAGGTCTGGAAGTATGGCAAGGCTCAGAAGGAATATTTCTCAACCAGGGAAAGTATGATGAGAAATATGACTTGAGGTGTTGGAATGGCCACTCTTATGGATTCCAACTTGAAGCTGTTAGGGGATAACTCATCAGAGTTAGTGGATATAACTCTGTACAGTCAAATTATTGGGTCATTGATGTTTCTAACATATACTAGATTAGATATATGCTTTGTTTACCTTGAGTCAGTATCTAGTGGAAACTAGATGTTTTCACCTGATAGTTGCAAAGCATGTGATGAGGCACCTAAAGGATACGATAGACTTTGATCTGTGCTATCTTGGAGATCATGACTTCAGATGGCTACTCAGATGCTGATTGGGCAGAAAGTGTATCAGACAAGAAGAACACATCAAGAGGATGTTATTGTCTAGGATTAGCCATGATCTCATGGTTTAGCTGGAAGCAGTCTAGTATGGCTCTCAGCACAAGCAGAATATATGGCTGTTTGCTCTGCTAGTTGTGAAGAAGTTTGGCTTCGGGATTGTTTGACTTAGAGATAGAACCAACTGTGATCCTATGTGACAAATAGAGTTGTATCAAGATGACATAGAATCCATTGTTCCATGATTAGTCAAAGATCATAGGGTTCTAACACGATATGACACAGAAAGGAACTATAAAGTTTGAATTCGTAACAGGTTACTGATGTACTAACCAAACCTCTACCTCGAGTGAAGAAGTTTCCAACATACTAACCAAGCCTCTGTCTCGAGTGAAATTTGAATACTTTCGAGACAAGCTTGGTGTAGCTCAAAAGGACCCTCCTCGAAAGGGGGAGTAGTATAGTCACTGATGATGAGATTGTCTCATCGAACAACAAGGTCGATGATGAGGTAACCTGTTCTCTACACCTAGATACTTAGAAATATTTAGATTTAGGACTCGTATACTTAGAATACTTAGTTTTACTTATACATACTTTTGATGTTATATGTATTAGTAAGAATACATGCTTTTGATGATAGATGTATTGGTGAGAATACATGCTTTTGATGATAAGATGTATTGGTAAGAATACATACTTTTGATGACACATGTATTGATTAATGTACGTGTATGGTTGAGGATACTTGTACTTGTATTGATGAGAATACATGTGGGGATTGTATCATCCTTGAACACATGTTCTAAAATGAGCCGTAGACGTATGGTCTCCGAAAATGAAGTCCTTAGTGGACAGGTAGGGATTGTATCATCCCTAGACTTCGGTCCCTGAATAGATCCGTAGACGTATGGTCTCCGAAAATGAAGTCCTTAGTGGACAGGTAGGGATTGTATCATCCCTGGACTTCGGTCCCTGAATAGATCCGTAGACGTGAGGTCTCCGAGAATGAAGTCCTTAGTGGACAGTTGAGGGGATTGGATCATCCCTGGACTTTCAGTCCTAAAGAGAGCCGTAGACGTGAGGTCTCCGAGAATGAAGTCCTTAGTGGACAGTTGAGGGGATTGGATCATCCCTGGACTTTCAGTCCTAAAGAGAGCCGTAGACGTGAGGTCTCCGAGAATGAAGTCCTTAGTGGACAGTTGAGGGGATTGGATCATCCCTGGACTTTCAGTCCTAAAGAGAGCCGTAGACGTGAGGTCTCCGAGAATGAATTCCTTAGTGGACAGTTGAGGGGATTCGATCATCCCTGGACTTTCAGTCCTAAAGAGAGCCGTAGACGTGAGGTCTCCGAGAATGAAGTCCTTAGTGGACAGTTGAGGGGATTGGATCATCCCTGGACTTTCAGTCCTAAAGAGAGCCGTAGACGTGAGGTCTCCGAGAATGAAGTCCTTAGTGGACAGTTGAGGGGATTGGATCATCCCTGGACTTTCAGTCCTAAAGAGAGCCGTAGACGTATGGTCTCCGAAAAGTGGGGATTGTATCATCCCCGGACTTAGGTCCCTGAATTGATCCGTAGACGTGAGGTCTCCGAGAAGTGGGGATTGTATCATCCCCGGACTTAGGTCCCTGAATTGATCCATAGACATGAGGTCTCTGAGAAGTGGGGATTGTATCATCCCCGGACTTAGGTCCCTGAATTGATCCGTAGACATGAGGTCTCTAAGAAGTGGGGATTGTATCATCCCCGGACTTAGGTCCCTGAATTGATCCGTATACGTGAGGTCTCCGAGAAGTGGGGATTGTATCATCCCCGGACTTAGGTCCCTGAATTGATCCGTAGACGTGAGGTCTCCAAGAAGTGGGGATTGTATCATCCCCGGACTTAGGTCCCTGAATTGATTCGTAGACGTGAGGTCTCCGAGAAGTGGGGATTGTATCATCCCCGGACTTAGGTCCCTGAATTGATCCGTAGACGTGAGGTCTCCGAGAAGTGGGGATTGTATCATCCCCGGACTGCGATCCCTGAATTGATCCGTAGACGTATGGTCTCCGAGAAGTGGGGATTGTATCATCCCCGTACTTCGGTCTCTGAATTGATCCGTAGACGTATGGTCTCCGAGAAAGTGATTTTTGATGTGGTTACTTGTATCGGTAGGATACTTGTATTGATGATGTGGTTACTTGTATCGGTAGGATACTTGTATTGATGATGTGGTTACTTGTATCGGTAGGATACTTGTATTGATGATGTGGTTACTTGTATCGGTAGGATACTTGTATTGATGATGTGGTTACTTGTATCGGTAGGATACTTGTATTGATGATGTGGTTACTTATATCGGTAGGATACTAGTATTGATGACGTGGTTACTTGTATCGGTATGGATACTTGTATTGATGATGTGGTTACTTGTATCAGTAGGATACATGTATTGATGACATGATTACTTGTATCAGTATGGATACTTGTATTGTTATGGATACCTGTGTTGATGACGATGCTGACGATCGTGTGATGACGATACTGATGATCGTGTGATGACGATGCTGATGATCATGTGATGACGATGCTGATGATCGTGAGATGACGATGCTGATGATCGTGTGATGACGATGCTGATGATCGTGTGATGACGATGCTGATGATCGTGAGATGACGATGCTGATGATCGTGTGATGACGATGTTGATGATCGTGAGATGACGATGCTGATGATCGTGTGATGACGATGCTGATGATCGTGTGATGACGATGCTGATGATCGTGAGATGACGATGCTGATGATCGTGTGATAACGATGTTGATGATCGTGTGATGACGATGCTGATGATCGTGTGATGACGATGCTAATGATCGTGAGATGATGATACTGATGATCGTGAGGATCCAGATGTTGATGTTGTTGTAGTTGTTCGAGTGCTGCAGAAGATAAAGACTCAGTACTGAAGATGTTGATGTTCCAGTATTGAAGATGTTCCAGTAACTGCTTGAGTTACTGATGATGTTGAGAAAGCTTCCAATGATTTATAGATGTATCATGTATGATGTTGATGACTCCTTGCTCGTGCAGATACTGTTATAATATACTTCTCGTTATGGGGGAGTGTTGAAATATTGTAACTTCAAAGAATATTATATTTGTATATTATTTATTCCAGAGATGTTCCATACCTCCGATGTGATTATACTATAAATCCGGAGATGTTTATTCCTCCGAGTTGGGTGTGGTAACTAGGGTTATTAGACCCACCATGTGGGGCTCGGCCCAGTCAGTTATAATGGGGTATTTAACCTAATGGTTAAATACGAGCCTACATGTACTTGTGTAAAATACATATCAGAGTAGTGTATAAATAGAGGAGGTGTGTTCCTCATTTGACACACTCACACACTTGAGGATAGTGCACTTGTGGAGGAGAGGTATGCATATTGTGGAGGAGGAGATCATGTCTCAGGGTTTCATCTTTGTATATTGTTGGTCATCTATATTGAGGAAGCTTTGCTGGTTTTTCTACCCCATGAGGGTTTCCCAGGATAAATCTCTGTCTCTTGTGTTTATGCTGTGCTTGTTGTTTCTTCAGTGATCCTGTATATGCTATTATTGTGAAATGGAATGTAATGCTGCTATTTTCTGTCTTAGAATATTGAATTTTAACAAGGGGGAGTCCCAACCTTATCAAGTTTGACACTACTGATATTTAGCCTCACTTACCTTACCACATGGATTTTCAAATCCATGTGGAGTGCCTTCAGAATTTCCTCAAGAGAACAGTGGTTGATGAAGGCGCTTTCGCGTCAAGGATGTCTTTAGCTTGTTGGAAAGCTCTTGGCTCTCCTTCTCTACTCATTTCTAGGACCATGCTCACTGCATTTAATGGTCGATCATTTAAGCCGCATGGGATTATCCCTTCCCTTGTTGTCCACTTGGGAGTTAAACTTGTGCCTATTGAAGTCAAGGTGGTCCATGCACCCATCGACTACAACCTTCTACTGGATAGGAATTGGATGTACACTATGAAAGCTATCGCATCTACTGTATTCATAGTTATTTGCTTTCCACGCGAAGGAAAAATTGTGACAATCGATCAGCTAGATTTCGTTAATCCTTCTACCACAACATCCATGGGATCAGTAGTCCCGCAAGTTACAGATTCTCAACCGACAACTGGGAACATGGGTGTCAGATTATATCCTTTGTTGATGGGATCTTATGATTTCCCTTCACCCATTAATTTTATTGGAACCATTTCCAACGATGCGTCTCCTCCATTGCATAACGCAGCGTTCTGGACTTCATATTTTGATGATCCATGGACCTTACCGTCCATGAATTCTACCTATGGAGACATTGCGCATGTTGGGATGTCTATGCCATTGTCTGCTGCTAATATTGCTTATCAATATATTCAACAAGCCACTGCAGAGCCGGATCTTTCCTCTTCATAGACGGAGGAGGAATATCCCGTTATGCTGCCGATTTGGGCAGCCAATTCATCTTGTTCGCACAATTACCTTTATGGTACTTTTCCTTTGGATGAATCTATTATCGAGGCCATGTGTGGTAGTGAGAGACCTTGGGAGGATATGCATCATCGCTCTTATTTTCTTCCCAACCTCGATTCCACCAAGCAAGAAGAGTTTAGGACGACTCTTGTCGAGATGGTTGGTCACCCTGTGGCTCTTTTAAGCTCACATGAGATTTATGTGGAGGGGAACATGGCTAATATTTCCCCGACTATACCGATCAACATCTCTCGCACTCCCGGAAAGATTGAGAATGTTTACATCGGTGATGATTTATCTTCTGAGGAGGTTTCCATTTACGCCGAGTTGTTTACAGAACTTCGGGAAGATTTCGCCTGGTCATATGAGGAGATGCCAGGAATAGACCCCAATATAATTGTCGAGCACGATATTAGAATGTATCCTCATGCTAAATCTGTTTGACAATGTATTCATGCTATTAACCCTAGGAAGGCAGCCGCTATCAAGGCAGAGGTGGAGAAACTGCTCAAAGCTGGTTTTATCTACATCGTTCCCCTTATTGAATGGGTGTCAAACCCTATTCCTATTGATAAGAAGCAGGGAACAATCCGTGTATGCACTGATTTTAGAGACCTGAATCATGCGTGCCTGGAAGACAATTTCCCCACTCCATTCATTGATCATATCTTGGATGCTTGTGCAAGATGTGAGATTTTTTCATTCATGGACGGCTTTTCAGGGTATAACCAGATTCAAATAAAACCCGAGGACCAACATAAGACTGCTTTCATGTGTCCTTGGGGTATGTTTGTATATCAGAAAATGCCCTTCGGCCTTAAAAACGCCAGAGCTACGTTTCAGCGTGCCATGACCTATGCCTTTCACGACCTTAAAAGGATTATGGAGGTTTTCTTGGATGATCTTGCTGGACATTCTCACAAGAGAGTGGACCACCCCAATCACCTCCGTTTGATTATCTAACGATGTATACGCTACAAAATTTGATTGAATCCCAATAAATGCATCTTTGCTGTAAGGACATGTTTCCTTCTAGGATTCATAGTTTCGAAAGAGGGTATTAGAGTCAATCCTCTTAAATTTGAGGCAATACTTCGGTTGCCTCCTCTGCAGAACTTGTTTCAACTTCAGAGCCTCCAAGGGTGAGCACACTTGTTGAAGAAAGACACACCGTTTATCTAGGATGAGAAAGCCCAGCAGTCCTTCGATGCCCTTAAGAAAGCTTTGGTATCAGCCCCTATGCTTAGTCCACCCGACTAAATGCCAGATTTTATAATTTATGTGGCTACGTCTCAAGAGACAATTGGCATAGTCTTAGTTCAGGTTGATGATGTGCTCATCGAGCATGTGATCTATTACCTTAGTCGAAATCTAGTAGACATTGAACTGAGATATACTCACATGGAAAAGTTGGCGCTTGCGACTGTTCATGCAGTCCAATGGTTACGAAACTATATCATGCTTAGAACAATCACGGTTGTAGCGCATATCAATTTGTTTCATTTCGAGCTATCATGACGTCTTACAGGGGGGAGTACAATAAATGGATTGTGATCCTTCAGGAGTTTGATGTCAATTTTGCTTCGGCGAAGTCGATGAATTCCTTGGTCTTTGCTGAGCTTATGTCGGACCTTCCGAGACTTGATCAGGATGTCATCCATGAAGATTCCTTTGTGAATGAACACTTATTTCTTATCTCATCAGAGGACCCTTGGTATGGGGATGTCATTGTATATCTCCAAACTTTGAAGTTTCCTTTTCATTATTCGTGGGATGAGCAACGACGTGTGAAACATCACGCTAAAGATTATACTATCGTCGACGATACTTTGTATCGTCGAGGAAAGGATTCTATTATCCATCGTTGCTTGACCCATGAAGAAGCGGAGCATGTGCTTAATGATTGCCATGTTGGGGCGTGTGGCAGTCACTTATCTGGGCTTGCTCCAACCCAACGTATTATGCGAGCTAGTTACTTTTGGCCTTCAATCTTTAAAGACTGTATAAACACTGTGAAGAGATGTCACCCTTTCCAGGTGTTTTCTCAGAATAGACACTTGCATCCAGTACCCCTTCATCCGGTCGTCACCGTCGGTCCCTTCAGTAAGTGGGGGGTGGATTTCATGGATTGAAAACCAGCTTCGGTTGGGAGGAATCACCATATCATATTGGCCATGGACTACTTTTCCAAATGCGATGGGGCCATGCCTACCATAAAAGTCAATGGTGCTACAGCAACCCATTTCGTGTTCAATCAGATTATTACTCGGTTCGGTATTCCGAAAGAGATTGTCACTAACCATGGCAGTCACTTTCAGAACAAAATGATGGAGGATTTGTCACTCAAGCTTGGGCTTCGTCAAGAAAACTCATCTTCTTACTATCCCCAAATGAATGGTCAAGTAGAAGTAGTCAATAAGTCTTTAAAGACCATTCTCCAATGTACCATCCAACAAAACAAGAACAACTAGCATATTATGTTATATCGTGCTTTGTGGGCGTATCGAACCGTAGTCAAGACTGCCACCGGGTTCTCACCGTTTCAGCTGGTACACGGTGTGGAGTCGATTTTTCCGATTGAATGCGAAATCCCTTCACTAAAACTGGCCATAGAGCTCCTCCTTGATACGTCGGGTATTGAGCAACGTTTAATCCACCTTGAGCAGCTTTACGAGCAGCGTCGATATGCTGCTGTGGCTATAGATTCCAATAAATGTCATGTCAAGGTTCAGTACGATAGGTCTATCCATCCCCAACAATATGCTGAAGGTGACTTGGTCCTCTTGTAAGACCAAGCTAAAGAACCCCTGGGGGAAGGTAAGTTTAACCCCATGTGGCACGGTCCTTACATCATGAGGCATGTCCTGGAAAAAGGAGCCTATGAATTAGAGGATTATGAGGGAAACGTCTTGAAGGATCCTAGAAATGGGCTCTACCTCAAGTGGTATTACGCTTGATCTTCTAGTTCGAGCTAATACTTATGTATACTATTGTATAGTTGCTTCTATACATAGTTTATATTTCTTTTGGTTTCCGGGTTTGATGATTAGCTTAACGGAATCTCCTATGTTCTTAGGGTTCGCATTTGTCACATTCATAATGAAGCACACAAATAAAAGACACATTCACACATTTGTACATACACACATATAATAGAACCGGAGAACCATAATTTTTTATAAATAATATGTCCAAAATGGTAGTGTCATAATACAAAACTGGAGCCCGTAGCCCTAAAAAATATACATATCAATACAAAAATGGGACTCTGAGATGTCTAATCCCTATGAGGAGGCTTAGCTACTACGTCGGCAGGATGTGTCTGATAGGAATACTATACTGCATTTGCTATACGATGCAGTAGTTGAACCCAGCTGGTTGGTACTCCCACCACATGGCGCTGCATATCCTCTGGTAGCTACGCTATCTCTGTACCTGGTACCCTGTTGGTCATTCGTGATAGGTTGAACTGCATAGTCTATAGTGTACGCTCTGCTACAGCACCTACCGCCTCATCACCCCTGCCCCATCAACGATGTCGACGGAAGCCATGGGCTCTTACTAGACCCTTGTCTGCGAGCAAACAGTGAATTATTAATATATGATACTACCCCCGAAAAAGTATTTTTGCATGATCATTTATAATCAAAAATCCAAAAACTTTAATACACAAAACCCTAAAAAGAGTAACTCACCAATGTCTCCAAATGCTGCTCTTGGTGGAAGGAGCATGTCATGATCCTGATGGAAGTCTATCCCTGCATAGGGGTAGTCATCTATAGCTATGACCTGTCGGTCCCACCAGTGAAAGAACTCCTCTGTGTATGGTGATGCCTGACGACCACCACCCTGTTGTGTCAAGACCTTTGCCCACTAGGTCAGGGCTAGGTAGCGAAGACTATGAGGAGGGACTTCAACCCTCGGACTGAGCCCCGAAACTCGCTCAAAGGAGAAACTGCATAAGATACTGCCATATCCAAAGTTTTTTTTCCTACCCTTTCTTGCACTCCGTCAACTGGGTCTTCATGGACCCTAGTAACGTTGTGCACTAGTCATATATCATGGGCTGCATACACTTTGACGCTTGGTGAAGAGCTTTTGAACCTGTAATCTACACTAAGGTAGCCACTATAGCCTTCATGCTTAGATCGAATATGGCTTTGATGGGCACCTGACTCCCCACGTCCCGAGTATTTGGAACACAATACCGCTCTATGTAGTCGGGAATGGTGATCCCACCACCCACAGAACGAGATTGAAGGCTTGCCACTTCACCTCAGCGGGACAAACCAGTAATGAAGTAGATATCATCCACTTCCAAGGAAAGTATTTACCTTTCCAGGTTGAAGTTTTGTGCATCTATGTCCCAGTAATCTATCAAAAGGCGGAGCAATAGTTTTTGGGCCCTCAAACCCCCTATGTTCCAAAATTTGTATAGCCCACATGCTTGTAAAGCTTGTTGTGCAGGAAATCATTGCGGATGGCCACATCCACAAGGTCATGTTCCCTCTCTCTCCACTCTAGAACCATCCTGGAAGAAGAGAAAGCAAAGAGTTTAGTCAATTTCATTTGAAAAACCAAATCCATGGTTGTACCTACGAGCTAATTTGCTCACAGAGGTGGGTACCCACGGTCAATGCATGCATTGACTGCGCATACCTAGCCCTACCCGCTACTCATATGCTAGTATCCCATGGGTACCACCGTGACGCATTGACCGCGGGTACCTAGCCCTACCCGCTACTCGTATGCTAGTAGCCCATGGGTACCGCCGTGACCATTTAGGGCTTGGCCATTTAAAAATTTTAACCAAAGAAAATTCAAATAAAAACAATCAAATGAAAGCTATGGATGAGACAACCAACCTGCTCTAGACGCCTCAACGAACAGATGCTCATAGCTCCTAGAATCAGCAGTTGAACTTCGAGGTGAAAACTAACCAAAAATCCAATTTGGGTGAATAGTAAAAATGAATTGTAAATTGTAAATTTTTATTACTATTTATAAATGTGAAAACCCACTTGTCTATAGTTTTCACTGTTATAAGCTGTTTTCGAGTAATATAATGTCTTGGAGTAGCATCTTTTGACCATATTTCTTTGGCGAGAGTTGTTTTTGATTGTTTCGTGCCTACGGCAGGTATATTTCACACCTGGCATATAGGTCAGATGTTATTTTCACATGCATTATGCATTTGACCTTTTGACCATTTTCATAAACTCTAGGTTCGACCCCGCTTCTTAACTGACATAGAGCCTTCACACAATTATAGAAGTGTCGTTATGTGGTGGTAGGGCCTTTCCGAACATGGGTACTCTAGTTAGAACCCCTTTTTGCATTATGGTTCCCATGTCGTTGTTTTTCCTTAGGATTGGGAGTCCTTTGTAGTTACGCCATGACTTTGAGATAAAGACTCATACTCTACTTTGTCTTATGTTGGCCATCTCCGATAAGGACTCCCCCCATTTATATCAAGTTGTGATTGCTGTAAAATCTCAATCACAGCTGAACCTAGCTACTGTGGATTCCTCACTGGTGAAAGATTGCACAACATTTGCAAGAATTAGCATAAAAATTTAAATGAATGAAGAACAATACACATGAAATGGTGAATAATGTCAATATTATTAACTGTCCAACCTTAACATAGGTTAAGAACACTCATATATACAAATCTGGAAGAATTCGAATCCATCTGGAGTGTTCACACTGATCTAGCTTAGAAAAAGCTCAAACCCCCCTAGGTTGACCAAAATATCCCAAACCATCCCAAACTGGTTCGAATCAGCTGTGTGAATGCTAGGAATGACTGGACAGGCCCATGTGACCTCACACATGTGAAGAAACTGGTTGGTTAGAGGTTTGGAAGCTAAAATTGGCCAAAATGATGACAAAGTTGGCAAGATTGTCCACAAACTGAGCAAATGCGCCCTAGGTAGAAGAGAAGCATGCTGAATGCATTAAATGACCTGAGGAGGGCGCTCTAGGCATGCTGAATGCATTAATTTCCCTGGGGAGCGCTCCAATTAGCTGGTTTGACTCAGCACTTGTTCACATTGCTAACCAGTTCATGATAATTTGACCAATTTACCAACTAATCAACTTAGGGATGTAATCATTAATCACTTGGGCTAATTAATCATCATTAATAAATGATTAATGTACATAGGTGGAAAAATGTTCTAACACCCCCCCTTAAGCTAGACTTAGTGAAATATCAAAAATTAAGGCCTTGGCAACTAGGCTCAAGTCACCTTTTACATCATAAAATTTATTTGTCCATGTAACCAAGGTAAGGAGGAAAACCACATGGGAAATAAAACCTCCCCTCTAAAATGGACATGTGGCATATATCAAAATACACTAATCATCACCATGCATCACTCACCCCAAGCAAAGATCTAAGGTGAGTGAAGGTCTTCTCGGTAAAACACTTGGTGAAGATATCAGCAGTTTGCTCACTGGATGGGCAATACTGCAATGCTATGGTCCGGTCATGCACCAACCCCCGAATGTAATGCATGTGTATCTCTATGTGCTTGGTCCTCTGTCTCTGTACTGGATCGGTAGAAATCTTGATTGTACTTTGATTATCACACCAAAGAATAGTGGGTGAATCAAAGACAATCCCGAACTCTGCAAGAATACCTTGCAACCAAACACATTGTGTGGCTGCATTGACTGCTCCCCTGTACTCGGCCTCAGCTGAAGATAAGGAAATAGTGCTTTGTTTCTTGCTTGACCAGCATATAGGTCCATGTGCAAGCATAAAGACATAACCGGAAGTTGACTTCCGATCAATACAATCACCGGCCCAATCAGAATCTGTAAATCCTACTAGTTCAAGGGATGAACCAGCAGCATCATGGATACCAAAGGACTTAGTACGTTGAACATAATGAAGGATCCTCTTAGCTGCCTTCCAATGGATCTCATGAGGCTCTTGCATGTGCCTTGCAACAGCCCCAACAGCATATGACAAATCTGGTCTAGAATGAGTAAGATATAGCAAGCTTCCAACAAGTTGCCTATACAACGAACTGTCAACTAGTGGTGAAGAACCCCATTCTGTAAGCTTAACTCCTGAAAGAAATGGAAATTTTGCAGACTTACATTCAGCCATCTTAAATTTCTGCAGCAAATCTGAAGCATACCTTGACTGACATACAGAAATTCCATTCACAGATTGATCAATCTCCAAACCCAGAAATTGTTTTAGCAATCCTAGATCGGTCATGGAGAATGCACTGTGCAATGCTCTCTTAACTGAGTCAAGTTCTTTGGTGCAGCTACCAGTGATCAAAATATCATCAACATACAGTACAATAATCAATATCAGATCACTAACATGCTGCATATACACATTTGGATCAGACTTACACCTCTCAAACCCCAAAGATAGCAGAAAATTGTCCATTTTTGCATACCATGCTCTAGGAGCTTGCTTGAGCCCATAGAGTGACTTGTTCAACCTGCAAACAAGTGTATGATCAGAAATAAAACCTTCAGGCTGCTTCATATATATCTCCTCATTCAGATCCCCATGAAGAAAGGCACTTTTTACATCCATGTGATGAATCTCCCAGTGCTTGGAAGCCCCAATGGCCAAAACTAGTCTTATGGAGTCCATCTTTGCCACCGGTGCAAATGTCTCTGTATAGTCCACTCCTTGGACCTGAGAGTAACCCTTAGCTACCAACCTGGCCTTATACTTCAGATCAGAGCAATCAGATCCAATTTTGGTTCTATAAATCCACTTGCATTGCACTAGTTTCCTCTTGGGAGGAAGAGGGACCAAATCCCAAGTTTTGTTCTCATGGAGTGAGTTCATCTCCTCTTGCATGGCTGATTGCCACCTTGGGTCTGTACATGCTTCTGAATATGAAATTGGATCAGATCCAACCATCAAATAACATGCCTCACTCAGATCAGAATTATAACATGCAAAGGAATTGTGAAATTGAGATCTAGTTTTCCTAGCATCTTGGGGATCTCCCACTAGCTCTTCGGCACTTTGAATTGTTTTCTCTTCCCACTTGGGCCTTGAGGGAGGGATATGTTCAGAATACATATCAACATCATCTTCAGCAATATCAGAATCAGAAATATCATAGAATGAATCACTACTTACTTCATCATCAAGTCGAGGAAATGAGCATTCCCCATCACCTTGTTCACTAGCTTGCAAAAATTCTTCCTCTTCGAATTTGACACTTCTTTCAATGAAATTTTTGTGAGTGGATGGATCAAAGAGCTTGTAGCCCTTTGAATCCTCTGCATACCCAACCATGATTGACTCCTTGCTTTGTGGCTGCAATGCCTTTCTCTTCTCCGGTGGAATTCTGGCCCAAGCCCTTGAGCCAAAAATTCTGAAATGTGAGACATTTGGCTTGTGACCCATCCAAGCTTCAAATGGAGTGATTCCTTGCAATGCTTTGTGTGGTGCTCTGTTCTGAACATATGCTGCACAATTCATAGCTTTAGCCCACAATTTGGGAGACAAATCCCTTGCTTGCAACATGCAAGTTGCCATCTCTTTCAGTGCTCTATTTTTGCGCTCTGCAACACCATTTTGCTGTGGTGTGTAGGGCACTGAGTGTTGCATCTGAATGCCATGCTCTTGACAGAGCTGCTGCAAATTGTTATTGACATACTCTCTGCCATTATCAGTCCTCAAAACCTTCATGGCCTTCCCACTGAAGTTCTCAACCATGCTCTTAAAAATTTTGAAACATTCAAAGACTTCAGATTTTTGCTTAAGGAAAAATAACCAGCAGTACCTTGAGTAGTCATCGATGAAGGTGAGCACATATTTGCTGCAGCCATAGGAGGGTGTGGGGAGTGGCCCTATCAGATCAGAATGCACTATTCCAAGTGGTTGATCAGCCCTCCTTGCCTTCCCTTTGTCATACTTCTTTTCAGGATGCTTCCCAATCATGCAACCCTTGCATGTTCCACTTGACAAACTGATTTGTGGCAGCCCTTCTACCATCTTTTCTTTGCTCAAAACTTGAAGATATCTGTAGTTTAGGTGCCCATACCTTTGATGCCATAGCTTGCTGGTCTCATTCCCATGTGACAGAAGCACACTTGGTGAAGAGAATTCGAGGAAGTGGGAGAACTTGTACATCTTCATGTCATGGTCTGCAACGCCCTTTGCAACAATTTTCCCGGTGGAAACTTCTGATATCTCCACATCGTCCTGAGTGAAGACCACCTTCTTTGCTGCTCCAGTATGTGTGATTTGATATACAGAGAGCAAGTTTGCTGCAAGATTTGGCACATATAGCACATTGGAGAAGAAGCCATTCTCCATAGAGATTTTCCCAATGCCATGAGCAGGGATTTCTGAGTCATCTCCCATTCGAATTGAGAGGCCACTGTAGGGAGCAAGTTCAGAAAACGAGTCTCTTGAGGAAGCCATGTGCCTTGAGGCACCTGAATCAATGATGAACAAAGGTGAATGAGATGAGCTAGCCACCAAAGCATGGCAGCTCTCCTTGTCTTCAGAAACGCACTCCTTCTTCTTGGAACTTTCAGGAAGAGGAATGTTATTTTTCTGTAGGAGATGGGTCATGGTGTCTATGGTTTTCTTCATGCATGAGCTCTCTGGATGAAAACCTCTTTGACAGTAGCTACATTTTGTCTTCTCAGCCTTCTTTCCCTTGTTCTTGACAGGATTCGAAACCCCCTCAGAGGATTTGGGCCTCTCATCCTTCCTCTTCTTCTCTTGAGGTTTCGACCCCTTGGGTTTTTGCTTGCCTCTTCCACATTTCGAATCTCCAGCTGCAAGAACTTGATCTTTTTGCTTGATGGAGCCCATCAAGACCAGCTTGTCTTGCTCTTGAGTTAGCATCTCCATGAAGTCAGCCAAAGATGGCATCTTCCAACCTCTAACTGTGAGCCTTGTGGAGTTGAAGGAAGACACAAAAACTGAGTATTCAGAACCCAATTTGGAGAGAATGGACAACACCAACTGTTCTTCTTTCTTCTCTATGCCACATTGTCTGATCTGCAAGACCAAGTTCTTGAACTTGGTGAAGAAGTCCTGGATGGAATCGAAATTCCCTGGGCTCAGTGAGACAAGCTCATTTTCGAGCTGGTGGCCTCTCATCTCATCAGTCTTTCCAAACAGTGTCTCAAGCTTGAGCCACACTTCATTTGGAGTTGCTAGACTTTCTACATGAAACAGGAGGTCTCTCGAAATGCTGAGACAAAGGAGGCCAAATGCCTCATCCATTCTGTTAAAAAACTTGGATTTCTCCACAGCTGCGTTTGGCTCAACCTCAGTGCCCATCGTAATTCTGTAGAGACCCTTAGATCTCAGCAAAATCACCATTTCTGCCTTCCAATCGAAATAGTTGAAGGGAGTGAGCACGTTTGGGTGAGATGGCTCCATTCTCTTCTGCTGCAATTCGCACTTGCTGACAATGTTGGTCTTCAATACCTGCAAACAACTCTCAAATCACTCTGGAGGGATCTACACTAACAGATTCAAACCCTGTATGGATAGTGGGTGCATTCGGGAGAGCATCACACCTGAGAGGAGCCACTAGATTTCTCCAGTAAGCTCAAGGCAATGGCCTCAGGAATTATGTGGTTTCTCCACTGCTTCTGGCAATCCACTACAACAGTCTTACTGGTTTGAATTCTAGCTCCAAGAGCTCTGATACCATGTAAAATCTCAATCACAGCTGAACCTAGCTACTGTGGATTCCTCACTGGTGAAAGATTGCACAACATTTGCAAGAATTAGCATAAAAATTTAAATGAATGAAGAACAATACACATGAAATGGTGAATAATGTCAATATTATTAACTGTCCAACCTTAACATAGGTTAAGAACACTCATATATACAAATCTGGAAGAATTCGAATCCATCTGGAGTGTTCACACTGATCTAGCTTAGAAAAAGCTCAAACCCCCCTAGGTTGACCAAAATATCCCAAACCATCCCAAACTGGTTCGAATCAGCTGTGTGAATGCTAGGAATGACTGGACAGGCGCATGTGACCTCACACATGTGAAGAAACTGGTTGGTTAGAGGTTTGGAAGCTAAAATTGGCCAAAATGATGACAAAGTTGGCAAGATTGTCCACAAACTGAGCAAATGCGCCCTAGGTAGAAGAGAAGCATGCTGAATGCATTAAATGACCTGAGGAGGGCGCTCTAGGCATGCTGAATGCATTAATTGCCCTGGGGAGCGCTCCAATTAGCTGGTTTGACTCAGCACTTATTCACATTGCTAACCAGTTCATGATAATTTGACCAATTTACCAACTAATCAACTTAGGGATGTAATCATTAATCACTTGGGCTAATTAATCATCATTAATAAATTATTAATGTACATAGGTGGAAAAATGTTCTAACAATTGCATTACACCATCCTACTTGTTTCTTGAGCCTTGTGCTGGCTCCTGCTTACTCAGTTGTTAGACTGGTGCCTTAGCACTTTTCCCTGTCAAGCCCTGTAGAGCTTCCATTTTCCTTTCACAATTTGATCACCTTATGACCTTGAGGGAACACCCCCGAGTGTCCACATCTCGCATATGCTTCCTTGCATTCATCATAGGTATATTCCACTGCTTGGGACTAGTATGCTCACTATTTGACACTCGTTCCCTCACTTGTTGTAGTATAATCAATTTTATTCTTTTTCAAGGTTTTCCAAATATGAAAAAGACCAAAAAATCAAATATTCCAAAAATCCGGATGGGATTATGGTTACTACTTTTAGTTGGGAGCTGTTGTGTCGCCTTTGAACAGAGCATTCATTCCACTCCATACATTATGTGTTGGGACTATCGTTGGACCTTAGGAGTTGTACTTGTTTCTCAGTTTCCTCCATTGATTGGTTAAGCTTCCAATCATTATGGAGCCCTTTGTTGATGCCTCCTGCATCACACAGTCTATATCGAGTCTATGTTGCTTGAGTCTATCCATCTGCTCATGATCTTGTTCAAAGGAAGTCCTGAAACCAGAGTCGGCCACTCCTCATATATCTTGACTATTGCATGTTGGCCATCCTTATTGAGTCATTCCGTTTCACCTGAGTTCTTCCAAATCTTTCAGCGTAGCTGGTACCTCCTACTGGTTGATGGGAGATGCCTTAATGCCCTCCTTCCAGCGAGTTTCATTCTATCGACTTCAACCCATTCATTCTAGAATTTGAGACATAGAGTTCGGTTGAGTACCTTGAGGCTTGCAGTCATTAGTTGTAGGTTCTCTTGCCATCGACAGTTTTGGGAATACATCAATGTCCCCTGATCGACGAATTCATCTTAGTGTTCGAATTCAACACATTTATTCGCACTTTGATGATTGTACTCTGTGACTTGATGCCCATTTTCATTATTGGTGGGTTATCTCGCATCTGTTAACAATATACATCATTGACTAGTAATCAAATGATATCACATCAGGTTCGATCTCAACTCCTTTACTCACTTGATGGGACTTGCACCATAGATGATTTGTGTAGAAGACCCCAGGAGATAGTGGCATTTAGTATGCTACTTACGATCATGACATTACATCTGAGATATCACCTCTGAGATATCAACAGTTTGTACCTGCAGTTTGCACTAGTTGTTTCCTTTTTAGCAAGAGACCACATCTTACTATAGAGGGATCATGGCTATGATCACTTATGACATGTATTCACTATGTACTGTCTATTCATGGCCATTGTATCAGATTGTTGTATACTGACATGTACTCAGAGATACTATTGTATTATGACGAGTGAGTTCCTCCTTCCACTTGTGTCTCCATCACTCCACTTCTGAGATTTATAATGTATTTCAGCCATCGTAGCACCATTCTCTGACCTCACAAATTAGGGGGCATCTGTTACAATGTAATTTTCCACCTTATGAGCATCAACACTCTTTGGCCCTCAGGATCCATTTTACTGACTCAAATCCACTTTACATCCTTCAGACACACTATTTTCCTATGTTTTCTTCATGTACGCTTGTTGTTCCACTTTAGCTAGCATACCCACGAGCTGCATCACTATAGCCTGTGGGTGATAAGTAAAATGGTAAAGATCACTAGTAAATGATTCTTTACTCCCAAAAAGTGGTCTTAAGGTGACCTTTGGGCCTTCATTTTCCCCAAAACGCCTCGATGTGTCCTTTTGCTTACCTTTGGAAGGACTATATATTGAGCACATATGGCACATGGATGGGAGGAGAAAGAGAAAGCAAGATAACTCTAGTGGATTTTTGCCGCATCTTGAGTCTACACTCATTGATCCTTGTTCTTGTGAACCTCTTATGTTCACCTTCCAAACTCCTATCATAGTTTGAGTTTTCCATTCCATGGAGGATTGAAGTGGTGGAGGCACAAGTGTAGAGACCCAATTCTTGGTTCATATTGGTTGCCGGCAAGAGGTCGTATCACATTGTACATCTTGTTATTTATTAATGGAAATACTCATATTGTCGTCCATTGATGTTGTGAATGTTTTTTATATTACATTGGGTTGCATTTACTTATAATATCATGGACCATTGCTATTGATGATGTTAATGTCTTTTCACATATTAGATGTGCTTGTTTTATATTGGCTATCAAGACTAATTTGCAGGTTCAAATGCACGAATTGAAAACTTCAACGGGGATCTACATCGAACGTACGAATCAAGGTTGGCTATATTCCCCATTATATTAGCATTGTCATTTATATAGCATAACATTGAGAATTGAGTTAACTTTTGGTAGTTAGATGTCTGTTGTGGTCTACCCCAAGCCATAGGAAGTTTTCTTCGTAACAGTAGAAACCATTTGATTACTGGTCATTGATGTATACCGTTAACAAGTGCGAGGGAAATCACCATTAATGTCGATGATCCCCAAGGTACCAAATTACATATCACCGAGCGTGAATAAATGAGTTAAGGTCGAACGCTTGATGAAACCTCTCAATCAAGAGTCAATGATGTAAACTCATGTTGGAAGCGAGGTAACATGCCATTGAGGCATGTAGGCCCAAGGTACTTGAATTTTTTCTAGATTTAGTCCTTAGATGATGTGTTGATGTCGACAAGGATGAATCCGTTGAAGGAGGGCCATGATGAATCCCCATCAACGACACGAAACTTGATAACATATGTTTAGAGTAGGTCGGACGATAGAGTAATGTGCAAGACTGAATCAAGGTAGACCGACATGATGGAAGGCGTACTGACTGTAGAGGATGAGCAATGAACATATCTTGAACATGGGCATGGCATGACTTGGCGGTATTGATGGGACTAGAATGATACCAACCCCCAATGCGACTGATAGTGGAAGAATTATTTGGTTGACCCAAAGAAGTGACAAGACTCATGAAATAAGTATGACTCTTAGAAAAATGGATTACCCAAGTACTGAATGAAAATGAAAATGAGTGCCATGTTCAAGAGAGACTATGTATTTTTGATGAATTATGGTGTAATAGAAAATATTTCCTTTTCCCCATCATGACTGATGAGTGCCTCAATTTTTTTTTAACGAGCTTGAGGAGGGTAAATAGATGCTCAATATAGCTCATCCCATGGATGAGTCCAATCCCAAATATTTTACGAACTTAGGATAGGAGGGATTGGTCCCATGAGGGGCCCTTCAATGTTGAATTTTAACGAGTCCATAGAAGGTAAAATAGTTGTCATTTCATGTTTAGAGAGTTTGAAAAGAACTAAAGAAGACTCCAAAGGTCCCTTTTTGTAAGGTTAGCCTCTTCACCCAGAAAATAGTAGAAAAACGTGAGAGAGGACTCTTCCATTCATGATTGGTTGGAGTATTCCTTTTTCGTAGGTAGTTCCCCCTGGTCTGAAAAAGGGGTAAACTATCACCAAGAAGATGATTATTCAAATACTTTTACAAGCATGAACATATCAAGTTCACTTGGCGATCGTTTCGTATTTAGAGAGCCTGAAAATAGATTAAAGAAAGACTCTGGGGGGTTCCTTTTTCGTGGGAGTTTAACGAGCCCGAAAAAGTGATAAACTATAACTCAGTGACTTATTGTTGAGGTGTATTTACTGTCTTAAAGAATCACCAAAATATTTAATTATCGACCAGGGTTGGTAATCTTAGAGTTGTGGCACAGTATATGCTGAGGTAGAATGGGACCTAAGTTTCAGCTCAACAAACCTTAGAAAATGTTTAATAAAGAAAAGATTTAAAGATCTTTCAAAATGAAAAACAGATTCAAACTTCAGAGATACAACAAACGAACTTATTAAACCTAACTAAACCAACATATCAGTATAATATCAAGCTATACTACTCTACTCTATGATTAAATAGTGGAAAAAGAACAAATACTGATCAAGAAGCAAACTAGTTTTTATGAAAATGGAAACTACTTGGCTTAAAAAAAAAACTACACCTACTTAGTGAATTCAACAACTACTTATGCATTCAGCTAACACTTCAAGACTACACTAAAGTATCTAATTCCATTCTCCTTGATGTTGTATGTAAAATGTGATAGGAACTGGGGTCAATGTATCGTAATGACTTTCAAATGTAACAACAAAACAAAATGGAAGTAAATCTAACCTAATTTCTACAAAGAGATGTAGACTACAAAGAGACCAATTACAATTAACTTTAAACATTATGATATATCTTCTATCCATAAGCAAAATGATATAAAACTAATGAAATCTAGAAGCAAGTAGAAAACTTAATAAAGATATTTACCTGAACTGAATTTGATTTGGAAGCAAGTAGAAAACTTGATAAAGATATTTTATATAGAAGCAAGTAGAAAACTTGACAAAGATATTTTATATAGAAGCAAGTAGAAAACTTGATAAAGATATTTTATTTAGAAGCAAGTAGAAAACTTGATAAAGATATTTTATACAGAAGCAAGTAGAAAACTTGATAAAGATATTTATTTCTGAACCAAACTCTATTTCATGAACATCTCCATTATTTGTGTGAATGGGAAAACTGATCCTATGCTTTACAAAGAAACTATCAAAATTAAGATAACTTGGAGAATGAAATTTGAAATAAACCTTAATAACACATAATAAACAATGCTAAGAATGAAACTGATAAATTCTAGAACAGTAACCTATTGGAAAATCAAACATGAAAGACATAACTTGAAAAACAGTTCAAACAAAGTGAAGGAGGATGAAAGGGAAACTAAGAATAATGACAAAACTTAATTAAAACTCTATGTAATGGGAAACAATGTCTTGATTACATCTAAGAATTCTAATTAAAAGCAAGAAACATTACAGTTGAAAAAGCCTAAGAAACTGAATTCTTAATAAGCATAAAAACAATGCAGAAAGGATGAAAGTCTGAATGACGATCCGGATGACTGTCTGAATGACAGTCTGAATGGAGGAAAATGATTTAAACTAGGGAAAGAAGCAGTTTGGATTCTTTTAACTAATAGCTAGCTGATGCATATGATCCTATGGTGCAAGGGAAGCAATGAATGGAGTATTTAGAAGTTAAGATAGCAAGAAGTAACCTATTCTAATCATTAAAGAAATAAACTATTTCTATGGCCTAATCAAACAAAACTGAGATATGAATAAGGCTAACCTATAGCTACAGGAAAGGAACTAATAGAACTAATTCTAATTGTAAACTAAACCTGAAACAACAACTAACTAAACTCTATCTAATTGCAAAAGATTGAAAGCACTAGTACAATATGAGAGATAAGTGACCAGGCGACCAAAAACTTTGGTCACCACAACTTTTTCAAGGGATAAATGACCAAAATTGAGAAATTTTAATTGAGATAACTAAAAATGACCAAGATAAATGACCAATATGGTCACGGGATAAGAATTAAACTAAAAATGACCAAGATAAATGACCAATTTGGTCATGGGATAAGAACTAAACTAAAAATGACCACATAACAATTGGTCATTTTTAGTTGTGTCACTTCAACAATGGAAAATTACAATTTTGACAATGAATGTGTACAATTTGCTAAATTTTAACACTGCAGGTGGATTCAGAGTTAAGGGGGTCTCTGAATCCACCTACGGTGTTAAAATTTAACAAATTGTACACCCCCTCATGTGTCACAACTTAGAATTAATGCATGAAGCAGATTTGCATCGCTTAGTACAATAGGGCATGCTCTAAATCTCCATCCAATTTTTGTTTCCAAGTTGTTATCATTGTTATCTTTCTCAGCAACAACCACACCCAGCTTTGGTCAAATGGCTACGAAAATCCTGTGATAAGTTACTTTTATTTTAATTCCAAACTCTCCAAATTCTGAAGTGTCGAAACATGACACCAATATAGGAAAACCTAGTGTTTTTTTTTTGCAAAATCATTTTGTCTACATAGTCATGTCTATGGAAATATGCTTATCACATATGTATCTCGTTTCTCCATTTAAGCTTTTGTATGACCCCTTCGACATACTTTCCAAGTTGTGTCTTTTACGTTGTCATAGTCCAATTAGTGTCGTGTCTCAGAGATTGGTTGTTTCTTGTTCAAAGGATCACCATGTCTTGGATTTTATACCATTATGTTCAACTTATTGAATTGATCACGTTCATATTTTGTTTGGAAAAAATCATCATCGTTTGACCCTTTCGACACTCGATTGAAGTTTCGACAACTAAGAATCTTTTGCATCTCATAAGTTGAAATACGCCTATTTTGTTCCTCCCATTTAATAATTTGTTGATCTTATATATGGATGCCAACTCATCACATCTATGTCTAGAATATTAGAAATACCACCTTGGTGTTACATTGGAGAAAAAAAAGGCCTATATCGTCCATTTAAAAAAATTAAAAAAACCCTATTTTTGCAAGTTATATACAACCTTTGTTTTTTATTGATATTGGAGAAGATGGGTCGATGGAGGATCCTCCATAAATGGAATGAATTTTAAAAATATTTTGAAAAAACTAATTTTCATGAGGAAGATGGCATAATTAGGTTGCTTATAGAACACTCCAACATTAATTAAGTCATTTTAAGTCGACACGATTTCACATTGATAAACCTAATTATGACTTCACAATGGAATTTCCCCCTATCCATTAAAATGATACTTATAGTTATGTAGATCTAATACTAATTAAAGAGTTTGAATTTCAAAAGGGTATGGCTTCACACCAAGAAGTTTTAATAACACATCGCATGTAACCACATTGACATCTAGGGGGTGAGCCTCCTCTATATGCCCAATAACTCCTTTCAAGAACCCACTTAGCTTGCTATCCATTTGCAAAACCTAACAAGTATTGTGCCTCATGAACTATTCAATTAAAATTCAAAGACAATATTAATTGATTATCTCTTACTCAAACACAATATTAATTGATTATCTCTTAATATTTATATATTTTGATTATCTCTTAATCTTTGCATACTTTTATATAAATGAATTCTATATAGTAAGGGGTTTCATAGTAAATGTGGACTCTCACCACATACATGCTTCTAAACCCTAATTCCTAATTGGGGAATATTCTCATGTGGACCCACCACATATATGCTTGTAAACCCTACTTGGAGAGCCTTGTCTTTGTACAACACAAGGGTTTCATAAGTCCTAAATCCTACTCTTTCCAAAAAGTGTGGGGTATTAAAGGTGATCTTCGAGCGTTTCCTTATTAAAAAATTAAAAAAATGATGATTTCTCTATTTGCTTCAATGCCGAGAAGTCAATTTTTTTCCAAAAGAATGCCAAGAAGTGAATTAGTAAGTGGGCACTAACAACACGTATATTTTAAGTATCAGAGGTTTCATGTCCATTGACTTTTATCCCTCTGAGATGAATAACGAAGTGACTAAGAATTGGATTTTGGGTCAGATGAGTAGATTAAGAATTTAATTCAGGTTTTTCTAGGGATTTGGAAATCCACGTAGTCTGTGTGACTGCCCAACAAAGGTGTTTTTGAAATCCTTACATCCAAATCTTATGATTTTACCAAAGGAAAGAAAATAAGTAGAAGCTCTGTGAAGTTGTTTCTTGCAGGGCCAAAACAACTTGTTAGTATTATCCTATTAAATAATGCGAGGTGGGATTGAAATTGAAATGGACACATAGGAGGAATCGCTGGCCACTCAAATGGATAGCATGGAATTTGGCAATGGGGAAGACACGGCGGGGGTTGAATGGGAGAAATATTCAAAGAGGGTTGTCATAAAAAATATTGTAGGGTGCCCTGATGGCGGCCAGGGATTGGTTGGACATAGAGTTGTTGTGGGAGGATGGGTCAAGATTGGTAGAGAGAAGGGAAAAAATATTTTTGTATTCCTTGAGTTCAATGATGGTTCTTTCCCTACAAATCGTCAGGTATGTTTGAATACATCAAATAAAATGCCTATGATTGCATTGAGGCCTTCCTGTATACTGTTATTTTGGGAAAAATTGTAATATTTTATTTCTTAGATAGAAAATATAATGTTACATGTAGAAAGTGTTAGGGACACATCAAAATCTCCAGAGGAGAAGCATATACAAGTAAAAAATGCACTACCTATAGGCTATATCATCTCTGTTTTTACATCAGTAGTTCAATTTAGAGAAAAATAACAATACAGTAAAAATACTAGGAACCCAATTTCTGACTCACAAAAAGGATTTAATGGGGTTGTGTGAAGCAAAATTTTCCTTTTCTTCTACCATAATAAAAGTCCAGGTTGAATGGACACTCTAGATCTGTATGGAATAGAACTCCATAAAAGGAAACTCATTTCATTTGCAAAGGGCAATTCACGTAGTGAAGGAAGACTGATATGCTTGGTCCATTGATATTGAAAGGTTCATAACATCTTGGAACTTTCATCTTCATCTTTTCTCAAAGGACGAATATATGTGTACGATCACTATTTGATGCATTGTTGCCCTATCTCTTGCCGAACTGTTTTTGCTTATTATAGTACGTTGGTCTTTGCTGGAAAAGAGGTAGAAGTATGATTGTAAAATCCTCTCCTATTATTTTGTATCAGATCTGAATTTTTATGTACCAAGGGACTGTTCATTCAATAGATGGTTGTTCCTAATGCTCAGATTTTACATTTCATGCATTATATGGCTGCAAGTAGTTGGCGAATGTTTTATTGTGTCTCTTGTCAACATTTCACTTGGGTGTTATTTATATATCAGATCTGTTCATGACTTATAATTATTGTTGTTAGGTGGTTCATCACATCTTCACATGCTTTCAAGTTTCATTTGTTTCCCTAACTCCACAACCCAAGACTAGGCACTAATATTGCTACAATCCACCATCTTAACATCCAAAAAACCAAAATACCTTGTTTCACTGATCTGATTTTTGTAACAGTATTGTAAAGGTTTATTAGTGATTGTATTCGGGATTCCTCCCCTTCGCTGGAAAAGCAGCAACCTAAAGAGAGTATATTCACCAAGGTGATAATAGGTGAAGTCCTTAGTTTGTCCTAGTTTTTCGTTTTGCTCCTGGAATTGGATTAATCATTCAATTGCATGTTTGTAAGGGAACAAATTGGCACCGTTGTCGGGAAGAAAGTCCTTTTCCTGAAAATTTATAGACTAAAGAAAAACAGAATTCTCATGTGATGACTTCATCAAGAGTAAGTTCAAGAAGGAGAAACCCTACGAGAAGTTCCTCACAAAATCATGTTCCACCACTAGCAAAATTGGTGAGGTATTATAGAAGAAGGTGGTGCAACAATTCATCCCAGACATAATAGGGTCTCAAGTACTCAGGAATTTGATTGTATTGAAGATATAAGATACTTGTTTATGGACAGTCCAAGGCAATATATTATAGCAAGAACCATGACTACATCTTGGTTAACTGATCTTTATAAGACACTGAATATTATTGTTGCTTTTGGAGCTCCTCATGATCTACCAGATAAGTTCATGAAACTTCTTCTCATGTTTCAACTTTCATGTACTCTTTCCATTCTTATTTTAAGCTATGTGGCAAGATTGCACATTAAGTTTCCTGCTGAATTGGAGATATTGTAACTTGCATTGACCATGGTAGATTTTAAAATAAGAAATGAACATGTTCATTGCATTGATGCAATTTGAGATGTTTTTCTTCTCTATACAAGATAGAAGTTAAAAATATTTCTCTTGGAATGTCAGTATTGTGGTTTTCATGCTTCAATAGGTTCCCTTGTCCACCCAATTGTTAAGCATCTTACAATGTTAAAAAAGATTAGATTCCCGATGTTAGAAGTTTTATTAGTTGAACAAGTGTTGTGACCTTTCAGTTCAATGTTTTGAGAGGGGGATATCAACCATGTAAGTCTTCATTTTCCTAATGTTGGAATTTTTTGTAGGTCTTTAGCCAAACAAGTGTTTTCAGTTTTGACCTCTCAGTTCAATTTTACAGGGGGTTTCAACCATGTAGGTATGTTAACAGTGCATTTGATGCTTAAGTGTTGCTTTGCCTGATTACATGTGCAATTGGTGTACATGCATTACCATAGAAACTTCCAGGTTAATAATTCCTTTTTGATTTAGTTTCCATATATTCCCCTCTCTTGATGGTACCAAAATATGAATCTTGAATATCTTTACTGGCATCAAATGCATGCTTGGCTGCTCAAAGTAATTACTAATTCATTGATGCAACTAATGCCATAGGAAGTCGCTGGAATGTTTGGTATCTGTTCATTTGCAAAAAAATTATGTTGCTGGAAGTGTCTTGGACATTTCATCTTCCAAGTGATTGTTCCATAGTTGCATGCACATTGATGGAATTTTTAAATTTAACATTGCATCTAGGCCTAAACGTAATTTGATCTTACTCAGCAGACTGTCTTTTTGTGTTTGACATAGGCAAGCTTTATGAGGCACAACAGGTGCATTTTCTTTGGTGTTTTTTTTGTCATCTTTCCATTAAAATATTTTAAATGTTCTTTATTTTTATTTTTACTGATTGAGTTTTGACAGCTCTGTTCTGTGGCATGTCTTTTTATTTGTCATAGCAAAATTTCTTTAAACATTATGGTGGTTTTCAAACTTGACTTGAGAATCTATTCTTGTTACGGTATGTAAGTGAGAACACAACCCACTCACTGGGGATCTCCGCTTTATGCAGGAGAGAAATCCCTCCAAACAAATCCCAGAAAAGGATTTTCATGGATCATTTCCAGTCTTTCTAGATAAGCCCATGAACATCCAAATTTAGCTTAAACCATCTTATAGAATCAACTGACAACGTGTTGAGAAAGTATGTCAGTCCATAGCTTGGTGTGTTTGAGATTAGTTAAGAGTTCTCGAAGAAATCAATTTACCCTAGACCTTGTCCCATAAATATCCCAGTGTGTGGAACCCTTTCCTTTCCAATCGTTATCTCAGTCCAGAGCCTAGTGTTTTTGAAACTAGCAGTCGAGAGCCTGGTGTATTTGAAACTAGCAGTCCAAAGCCTGGTGTCTTTAAAACTAGTTAAGAGTTCTCCAAGAAAGCAATTTATACAAGACCTTGTCCAATAAATATCCCAATGTGTATTCAAAGTTCATATGTGTAACTAACTAGTCTTTGAGAAAGGTTCTTGTGTATCTATGTGTGTAGGTATTGTAGCATATTTGTGTTGAACATTGTTGTAGACTAGTTTGCACAAAGTACAGGATTTTGAACCCATAAGTTATATTTCCTATACCTGCCTTTCGCTTTTGTTATTTAAACTCATCATTAAGGAAATATGGAGAATATGTTCTTTTTTGTCTGTCAGTGAGGACACAACCCACTCAATGGGGATCTCTGCTTTGTGTAGGAGAGAAATCCCTCTAAACAAAGCCCATAAATGGATTTCCATAGACCATTTCCAATATTGCCAGATAATCCCATGAACATCCAAATTTAGCTTAAAATAGAATCACCTAATAACATGTTGAGAAAGTATGTCAGACTACAGCCTGGTGTCTTTGATACTAGTTAAGAGTTCTCTGAGAAAGAAATTTACCCGAGACCTTGTCCCATAAATCTCCCTATGTGAAACCCTTTCATTGCCAACCTTTGTCAGTCCAAAGCCTAATTTCTTTGATACTAGTTAAGAGTTATCCAATAAATTTTTTTATCTGAGACCTTGTCCAATAAATCTCCCTGTGCATGAAACCCTTTCATTGTCAACTGTTTTCCAGTAAATGAAGAGTTTCCAATCAACCCAACATGTCACCTTCACTGATATAGTCCAAATTGACTGCCAATATGATTTTGCAACCAAATCCCATCCACATAAATATTCTATATATTACCAATGCAATTTGTTGGGATATCACCGGCCAAGCTTTCCCTATTTGAGAATACATGAACAAATGATTTTAAACAATTCAGCCACACCAACTATGTTACAAATGTTGCGAGGACCCGATATGCTATTTGCATGTAGATAATTTTGAATACAAAGGCAAAAAACAGGTACATTACCATTCATTATGCCAATATTGTGCCTTGATCATGAATATAAATTAGAACAAGCCCTCCAACTTTTCTAGGCAAAGTTCAGAAGGCCCCTTTTCACACCTTGTTACCCCCAAAGAAAATGTCAAAAATATTGCCAACTCCCAATGACCTATACTAGATGGAATGGAGAAAAAAGAGTAAAATGCATGGCTTGCATATAATATTTTGCAA